>OY728153.1:822843259-824083259 GCA_963277665.1 Viscum album
TGGTTGTGCCTTCCATGTCCATCTCGAGTCATAGCCCAAGATATAATCTATTGACCACAGAATATATTGTTTTATTTTTTGATTCCTCCACATAGATATTCAATAAGGATTCCAACACATGATTTTGGGGACGATCTACCTAGTGAATATGCATAGACACAGGTCCATGTACCATATATTGTGTAACACCTTGACCCGAATTACCCTGAGTCGGTGCATTATTACATAACATTGGCATGATCACAAAAGATAAAGTCTTGAAAGACCTATTAGTTTAGTAGCCTTGGAAACACTAGATACATTCATATGTATTACATTAAATGATTAAGTGAATATATACAACAACATCATGTCTCCATCGACCACACACATATCCCCTCATACTATCCCTGCAGGTCATTCATAAAACACTTCTTCACATCCTGGGAAAAATATAACATAGAAAGGGGTGATCTCTGATGCTTAATAATGATAAAAATATAGCATAAACTTTCATAAGTAAGCATAAACATTTAAGGAAATTTATAACTAAAACAAAAGTATTTTAAAATTGAACTTCAGCATAATATGGAAAAAATAAAATGAAATAATTCCATTTACTTATTCACATTGATATTCTACTAGTCGAATAATCACATGAAATATATATAACTACTTTCATAATGATGGAATGCATAATGCCAGACAATCATAACGATATATTCAAGGCCTCGTTCCATGACTACAAGGAAGATTTTGTGAAGGCATTGTACCAAGACACTAGTTTGTCTCATGAGATCTACCGATACATCGAGGAGCTATAGCGGGCTCCACCAGTCACTTACTAAGTCCAATTCATCCCTAGTATGAAAATTTTTAAACCTAACATAATCATTCGTATTGAAACTAGGATATGAAATATCAATACTTTATCCACAAACCATGAATGGTACAAAAATAACACATCCACAGTCAAAAATAACTCATTCAATACAATATGGAAGATTTTATTGTAATATATTAACCTCAATAGGGAATAATTAAGTATATTTATATAGATGAAAATAATCATCAGAACTATTTGAGATGAATATCCCCCTTTTTCATGAAAACATTTAAAAGTCACACTACTTGTCAAGAATCCGTTTTAAAATATATTTTTTAATCAAAGTGTCCCATACCACATTGTATCTTTTAAAAGGAATTTTAATTTTGAAACATTAATTTCCATAGGAATAAATCCTTAAAACCATTTTTAAAACATGGACATTGATTAGAATTGTTTAGAAGAATAAATCATTAAAACATTTTAAAATGATATTTTAGTTAGAGTTCCTAACCGAAATAGAGACACTTGAATACAAATAATTGAGGTAATCAAAAGATTTTAATATCATAAGAATAAAGGGATTCATGATATAAAATTTAAAATAACATTATATTCACCATATAAAATTGATTTGGTGTATAAAAACAATGAAATATCAATGGAATCTCAATTAAGATGAAGACACTTATAAATACCGTATCCTTTGGTTAAGGATAAATCAATGAAATAATTATGTGTGAAAAATATAAATACACTAAATTTGATTTAATATTCAGTTTAAATCAATCAGAGGAAATTTACACATATTCTCATACAAACAACACCAATTAATTGGATATTTAAGTCAACAAATGGTGATTGAGTTAAAATTACTCTTATCAAGTTCATAATGATGACTTGAGAATTTATCAATGGTTTTATTATGTGTATCAAAAGTATATCCATATAAAGGGTAGTGGAAAATATGACATAAGAAAATGAATTGTGATTCCACACATAATGTTGGAGTAAAATAATCAACGAAGTATGCGTAAATCCAAATTAGTGGAAATTGAAATTTCAAAATACCTTATTGATTTGGTAACTTAAGAAAAACACACCCATGAAAGAAGTATCAAACAATGATGATGTAAATATCAATAAATTAAATTATATTACACAATGAATACATTCATGGGAAGTACACACACCACATGCAATAAATAAGTGGTGAACAATGGAAATCTCACGGAATAAAATGTGAGATTAGAAACCCCTTACTTTGTACTTTGTCCTGGGTCGAGGGTAGGTTAAACTCCATTATAATGTTGAAATAATTGTTATTGAATTATAAAATAATCATATACATTAATATTATATCACATATGATCTTTTAACATTTATTTCTTGATAATATCTTAGTATTATCATCGTTTTGGGTGTTAAAAGATTCATTTTCCATTATATTCTTTGTTATGTGAGCCATATTTGTTATATATGGGAAGTATCTTATTAATATCCAGAATTATATCATGTCTATATTAATTATTTTTAATTATAAAATTAAATTTAGCCTTTAATGGATATGATGGGGAATGAATCTCATCACATTCATGTAGAGGGTAATCTGTATGTACGCACGGGCGACAATATCATACTTTTGATATTAAAATAATATATAATTGGATGGTATATCATATATAAAGAATCATTGTCATGTAATATTTATTATTTAAATAAATTACACATAATTATTATACCCATCCAAATAATAATATATTGAATAACAATTACACCACGACATGGAGACGGTAGGTCGTACAAACGCATGTATGGTGACATGTCATTCAAAGGGTGGATGGAATACTGAATATGGTTGTACCATATTTATAATAACATCACAATATATAAAAGTTATTGGATTTATTATTTTAGAATGGAAATAACAATGAAATAAAAAGTGGAAGAGGAAATGAACTTGAAAGAGGGTGGTGAAATCATTACCTCGTCTTCGGGTTCTTCCTTTTGATTTGATCAAACAGGCTCTTTATGTTGATTTTTTGACCAATGGAGGGCCTCTAAGATGAAGTGAGTTAAGTTTAGAGGATATTTGGGCAGGGTTTGGCTGATCCAAGAGGCTTTGACGGTGTGAATTAGAGAAAAGGAGAAGTTACCTTTTATAAGAGGGGTGAGGGGCACCTTATGAAAAGCTAGAAATATTATTTTATAATAAATTCATATTTGGTTTATAATGGCTCCAAAGTTACTGATTTCGAGGATATGGTGGGTATGGGTAGAAAACCACCCAACCAATAGGTTTCAGACAGGTTTGGGTTAATATATTAACATTATCTTTATAGATTGAACACATAGTTAATTAGTTTCACATTTTCCATGTCTCTTTGTATTTTTATATTATATGGTTAATAAACATACTATAATATTCCAAGAGAACCCCAAGTGGTTTATTAATGACAAAAATATCATTATATATGTCTCTTGGAGGAGCCTTAGATTTTTAGGAATTGAATATCAATTAATAATATAATATTTGTTTTAAAAAACTCTTTTATGTCAATTTTGACACTATTTGGTATTTTTCTTTTTCTAAATTCATAACAGCATAATTACTTTGAACCTAATTCATCTAATCAAACCTAACATGTAATAGTAACCTATAAAATTCTTGGAAATCAATAAAAGTATGAAATTATATTTATTTGGTTATTTATAATATCAATTATTTTAATATTTCACTAATAAGGTAATTATTTCATCATCATTGTGTCATAAATAAATTAAATTATATAATGTCTAAATTTTATAAATAAAATTCCATTATGTAGAACATCTTTTTTTCTTCATAATTAATATTTATAGTCTAATTTATCTTATGTATAACCCTATATTAAAAATATTTTAATTATTAAATTTGATTTTAACTATTTTAACCCTTCTTTAAATAAATTTATAATAAATGTCGTAATCTAATCCAATAGGAAATAAATGGTCATATTTTATTCTTAAGGTTGTTTTTGGTCGAATTATACTTAGATAATAGAATTCTGAAATGTTTTAGGGTAATAATAATATAATTTTTACCCTTAATTACCCTATTTACATTTAACTGTGTTAAATAAAAGTAAAAGTTACTATTCATCAAAAATTATTTTTATCCTATTAAACCACATTTTACTCCTTGATATTAACCATTTCTCTTAGATTTTTGAAATTAAAATCACATAAGCCGAAAAATTATGTTTTATGTGAATTTTCAAATTCTCCTAGGAGATGGGTAAAAGACGGTGAAAAGATCAATTAAATTATTATATATCTAAAATTATTATAAAGTGACTCCAATGAATTATATTGAAATTATAAAGGTATTATGTATCCATTTTTACCTAAAATAAATTTAATTAAATTAAAAAAGTATTTTAAAAATTCGGTTTTAAACATCAACTCATTGTTTTTCACTATTCATCAATAATTGAAAGTTTTCAGAAAAATACCAAAACTTTACCCTATGATAATTTCAATATTCAGATTCCAAAAATGAAGTCCATTTTGTATGATAAAATTTCTAAAATATTAAAAATTGGGTATTACTATTCATAACGGTGAGTTTGATTGGTTGTGGTGTGTGTTAGAACTCGATGTTGCGTACAATGAAAGCTATTACATTATTCAAATGGAAACATATCATGGAAGATTGGGCTGTTACATTCTCCCCTCATTCAATAAATTGCGTCCACGCAATTTTTAAAATGGGGCTTGGGAAAATAATGGAATGTCCCACATCGAAAAAAGTCTCAATAAAACTATCACATTTAAAGAACTTATGAGAAGTACAATGGTCACCTGAGATAACCTATATTAGGATTCCATGTAGAAAAACATGGATATGGATTATAAACTATGTTTTATGTTTAGATGGAGAGGGACAGAAAACATGATCAGGAGAAATTTAACAACAAGAAAACCACAAACTTGTGATGGTTCAAATGGTCATTAGTTTCCCAGTAGGAAAAGTAAATGGACAACATTTTTATTTTTTAAAATTTTAAGTTACCTTACATAAATATGAGGAATTAGTTTCTAAGATTGACTAAAAACATAAAGTGATATAATTAATTTTTAGGTAATGTTTCATTCTTTAATAAATTTATACTACTAACAAATTTTTAAATGATGAGTATTCCAGAAGACTTGGTCACACTAGAAGAGCTAGAATAAAATTCTTATAGAATCACACAATCGATGAAGGATAAACTATATATTTACCTTGTCTTTAGTGATTAATAAAAACCAAAACAGTTTGTATATGATCTAATGATACCTCAAAAGGTTATTCCATTAGACAAAAAAACACTAATCTTAATTTCTAAAATTAAACCAACCATACCCCAAAGTAAAATAAATAGCATTCAATAAAAAATTGTCCTTAAAATCCATAAATATAATCCAACTAATATTGAAACCCAAAAAATAGAAGAATTTGTTTATGTAGCCTTCCCCGTTAAATTGTATCTTTAAATGACATCAACTACTCTTAAAGTGAAACACTTAAAAATAATTAACCTAATCACATAATATCTATTATAGGTTAATCATTTCCATAAGTAACACAAATCACTATAAATCCACAATAAAAACATACATTAAAATCCACCATTACTCCTCAAATGAAATCCCATAGTATTCTATTTTACTTAGGCATATAGTATTCCCAGCAAAGTGAACATCTTCCAAAATAACATATATCACTTAATCACTAAATCATTTTTCTATACTATGGGTTTTCATTTTATAATATATATGATCTCAAATCATCTTATTATTGATCAATAAAATCATTTAACTAAAAATAATTAGTCACACTATCTAGGGACTTCACGTAGTCCAGTGGTAGGTGATAAATCCCAATATCACTTTTGTTGTGGGTTCGATTCCCACATATTTGTCCGATATGATGGGTTGTCACATGGTCTGCGTGTTGTCCTTATTCAAAAACTATATTTTGTAACATTACCAGAATGAGATAAATTCCTCAAAATCACCATACCATTAATTATCCACAAATATTATCTCATGCCTTTTATTTTTATCCCAAAATATTATAACTTGTAATTGCCTCAAATTCAAGGATCATATAAAACCAAATGGTTATTTATAACTACATCCACAAGAGAAAATATAATGTTTCCTCAAATATCATTTACACATGATAAATTTCAGGGTTACACATATAAGAGAAAATTAACCCAATATAATCTCAATAACAAAGAGCACTATTATCTTTAAACATTTTCCCATCCGTTTATTTCCACATAGGTTCTTCCTTGACCAAGAAGTTATCCTATAGAATAGGGCATTGAATTGGGTTATTCCAAGGTCCCTTACATTTACGAAAAATGACTGTAATTGGAATTGTAGGATCATTTTTATTTTCTTCCATAGTACACTTCATTTTTCCTTGGAAATTCATTACTTTATGCACTTATTTCCTACACATAATGAATTTATTTGTTCTATTGAGACACTTTCCTTAGTGTATCCTTCCACATTTATGGAATGATGGATGTTGATCTTTTTTCTCTCCATTGTCCCCATAACTGGAGATCTTATTATTCACTGCCTTTCTTTTCATTCCTGAGTTCAGGAGTTGGTTAATATATATTTTGTTGATCATATTTTTGGAAAACTGATTTGTCATGAACACGATATCTTTTACACATATCAATGTTCCATTTTTTTCTCATTTCCTCCATCATTCCCAACTTTTACATCATTCCCAATGTTACTATGAATTCCTTTAAATCCATCCTTTTTCTAAAATCAGAAAGCAATGTGTGAGTAACAGTAGTCATAAAATCATTTAGAGAATATCATGTCACCATATTCTCAATTAGAAACAAATAAGGATTAACCATGGTCATTTACTCTCATATTATATAAAAATACATCAAATCGGTTTGTAAAGAAAATGTAAATTATCTTAATCATATCCCCAGGGAGTTTCGTAACCTAGAGTGCAGTAAGGCCCATTTTCGTGCACCAATTGTAGTTTGAGCCAAGCTCAAAGCGGTGTTTTCGGGTTTTACCCCTAGGTACATCTATGTCGGAGCTGCCTCTACCTGCTCGTATCCAGACATGGCTGTATTGCTTGGAAAACTCACAAAATCACTACAATACCAATATTTTAGGATGTTCTTCTATACTAATCCTCAAAGTCTATCTTAGGGCTATGTGATCTTATCAGAGTTTTTCAAAATCTAGTTCCAATGTTTGTACTAACATTCCTATGATACCAATTGTAACGCCCCAACCCCAGTTACCTAGAGTCGGTGAATTATTACGTAACATTGTCATGATCACAAAAGATCAAGTCTTGAAATACTGATTAGTTTAGTAGCTGTGGAAACACTACATAAATTCATAAGTCTTACATTAAATGATTAAGTGAAAAACTACCACAACATATTGTCTCAATAGACCACACACATATCCAATTATACTTTCCGTGTATTTCATTCATAAAACACTTCTTCACATCCTGGGAAAAATAAAACATAGAATGGGGTGAGCTCAGATGCTCAGTAAGGATAACAATATAGCAGAAACTTTCATAAGTTAGCATAAACATTTAAGGAAATGTATAATTAAAACAAAAGCCTTTTAAACATGAACATAAACATAATATAAAAAAAATAAAATGATATAATTACATTTATTTATTCACATGGATAGTCTACTAGTCTAATAATCACATGAAATATCATTAACCACTTTCGTAATGATGGAATGCATATTGGGAGACTATCATAACCACAAACTCAAGGCCTCATTCCAGGACTACAAATATGATTTTGTCAAGGCCTTGTTCCAAGACACTACTTTGTCTCACGAGACCTACTGATTCATCAAATAGCTATAGAGGGCTCCACCTTTCACTTACTAAGACTAATTCATTCCTAATATGAAAATTTCGAAACATAACGTAAACAATCCTATTGAAACTAGAATACGAAATGTCAATACTTTATTCAAAAACCATGAATTATATAAAAATATCACATCCCCATTCAAACATAACTAATTAAATACCATATGGAAGATTTTATTGTAATATATTAACCTCAATCGAGAATAATGAAGGATATTGGCATAGATTAAAATAATCATCAATACTATTTGAGATGAATATCCCTCTTTTTTTGAAAACATTTAAAAGTCACACTACTTGTCAAGAATCCGTTTTAAAATATATTTTTGAATCAAAGTGTCCCATACCACTTTGAAACATTTAAAAGGAATTTTAATTTTGAATCATTAATTTTCATATAAATAAATCCTCAAAAAAAATTTAAAACATGGACATAAATGAGAATATTTAGAAGAATAAATCTTTAAAACATTTTAAAATGATATTTTAGTTTGAGTTCCTAACCAAAAGAGAGACACTTGAATAAAAATAATTGAGGTAATAAAAACATTGTGATATCATGAGAATAAAGGGATTCATGATATAGTATGTGAAAGCACATTATACTCACCATATAAAAGTGATTTTGTGTATAACAAGAAAGAAATCTCAATAGAATGTAAATTAAGATGAAATCACTTATAAAGACCGTATCCTTTGGTTAATGATAAATCAATGACATAATTATGTTTGAAAAATATAAATAAACTCAATATGATTGAATATTCAGTGTAAATCAATCAGGGGACATTCACACATATTCTTGTACAAACAACACCAATGAATTGGATATTTAACTCAACAAATGGAGATTGAGTTAAAATAACTCTTATCAAGTTCATATCGATGAGTTGAGAATTTATCAATGGGGAGATTATCTGTATAAAATCTATATCCACAGAAAGGGGAGTGTAAATTATGACAAAAGAAAATGAATTGTGATTCCACACATAATCTTGGAGTAAAATAATCAACGAAGTATGCGTAAAGGCGAATGAGTGGAAATTAAAATTTCAAATTTCCTTATTCATTTTGTAACTTAAGAAACATACACCCATGAAAGAAAAATCATAAAATGATGATGTAAATATCCATAAATTAATGTATATTACACAATGAATACATTCATGGGATTTAAACACACCACATGTAATAAATAAGTGGTGAACAATGGAAATTTCACGGAATAAAAAATGAGATAAGAAACCCCTTACTTTGTAATTTTTCCTTGGTAGAGGGTAGATTAACCTCATGTATAATGGTGAAATAATTTTTATTTAAATATTAAATAATCATATACATTAATATGATATCATATATGATCTTTTAGCATTGATTTGTTGATAATATCTTAGTATTATCGTCATTTCGGGTGTTAGTGGATTTGTTTTGCTTTATATAAATTGTTATATGAGCCATATTTGTTATGGATGAGATGTATCTTATTAATATCTAGATTGATATCATGTCTAAAAAAATTATTTTTAATCATCAAATGAAATGTAGACTTTAATGGATATGATGGGGAATGAATCTCACCGCGTTCGTGGAGACATTAATCTGTACGTACGCACGAGCGACAATATCATTCTTTTGTTATTAAAAAAATATATAATTGGATGGTATACCATATATACAGAATAATTATAATGTTATATTTATTATTTATATGAATGAAACATCATTATTTACCCATCAAAATAATAATATATTGAATAACAATTACACCACGACGTGGAGATAGTAGGCCGTATGTACGCACGTATGGTGACATGTCATTAAAAGAGTGGATAGAATACTGAATATTGTTGTACCATATTTATAATAACATCAAAATAAATATAATATACTGGATTTATTAATTTATAATGTAAATAATAAAGAAAGAAGAAGTGGAAGAAGAAAGGAACTTGAAAGAAGGTGGTGAAATTATTACCTCTTCTTCACGTTCGTTCTTTTGATTTGATCAAACGGGATCCTTAAGATGGCTTTATGACCAAATTAGGGCCACTAGAATTTATTGAGTGAATTTTAAAGGATATTTGGGCAGGTTTTGGCCGATCCAAGAGGCTTTGAAGGTGTGAATTAGAGAGAAGGGGAAGTTCCGTTTTTTAAGAGGGGTGAGGGGCACCATAGGAAAAGCTAGAAATATTAATTTATAATAAATTAATATTCAGTTTATAATGGATCCAATGTGACTTATTTTGAGGATAAGTTGGATATGGGTCGCAAACCACCCAAACAATAGGTTTTAGACAGGTTTGGGTCACTATATGAACCTTGTCTTTTAGTTTGAACTCTAAGTTAATTAGTTTCACATTTTCCATGTCTCTTTGTATTTTTATATTGTATGGATAATAAACATAATATAAACTTCCAATAGAATCCCAAGTGGTTCGTTAATGATACATATATCATTATATAAGTCACTTGGATGAACCTTAGATTTTTAGGAATTGAATATCAATTAATAATATAATATTTGTTACAAAAAACATTTTTATGTCAATTTTGACACTATTTTGTATTTTGTTTTTTATGAATTCATAAAAGCATTACAACATAGAACATAATTCATTTAATCAACCCTAACTTATCATATTAACCTATAAAATTAGTGTAATTCCTTAAAATTCTCAAATTATATTTATTTGTGTATTTATAATATCAATTAATTTTGTATTTCATTAATAATGTAATTACTACCTCATCATTGTGTCATTAACAAATTAAATTATATAATGTCCAAAAATTATAAATAAAATACCATTATGTAGGAAATCATTTTATATTTCTAATGAATATTTATAATCGAATTTTTCTTATGTATACCCCTATATTAAAAATGTTTTACTTATTAAACATTGATTTTAACTCTTTTAAATCTTTTTGGAATTAAATAATAATAGATGTCCTAGTCTCATCCAAGTGGACCAAAGAGGTTCATATTTTATTCCTAAGGTTTTTTCTGTCAAATTATACATAGCCAATAGAATTAGGACATGTTTTAGTGTAATAATAATACCATTTTTACCCTTAATTACTATATTGACATTTAATCGTGGTAAATAAAAGTTAAAACGTTACTATTCACAAAAAATTATTTTTATCTTATTGAACAAAATTTTACTCCTTGATATTTACCGTTTCTCTCAGATTTTTGAAATTCCACTCCCAGAAGCGGTAAAATTATGTTTTATGTGAATTTGAAAATTTTCATAGGAGATGGGTAAATGACGGTGAAAAGATAAATAAAATTTTTATATATCTACAATTATTATAGACCGACTCCAATGAATTTCATTGAACATATATAGGTATTATGTATCTATTCTAACCTAAAATAAATTTTAAAAAAATAAAAAATTATTTAAATAAAAATTCGGTTTTAAATTATAACTCACTGGTTTTCACTATTCAACAAAAATTTAATGTTTTCAGAAAAATAAAAAAAAATTCGCCCTATGCTAATTTTGATATTCCGAATCCAAAAATGAAGTCCATTTTGAATGTCAAAATTTATAAAATGTTAAAATTTGGGTATTATTATTCATTACAGCTAGTTTGATTGGTTGTGGTGTTTGTTAGAACTCGAAGTTGCGTACAATGAATGATATTGCATTATTCAAAGGGAAACGTACCATAGAAGATTGGGGTGTTGCATATAGCATCTCATCATGGTTTACTAGCTATACGAAAACCAGTTGTGTAGCGGTTACTACTGGTACTACTAGTTGAGGATGCACACAAGCTGAGTGGGTTGCATGATTTTCAGAGTTAGTGAACTCTCAGGTTTCGGGGTGATCTAAACCTTAGATGGTCAAGGATTGTATACAGGTAGTAAATCATCATTTTCATTGTGTGGATTCTTGCTAACCAGATGTAATTCCATGTCATGAGTATTTTTTAGGGATCTACAGGATGATGGTGGAGCTTGGTGACTCAGTCACACGATGGATATCTCTCTCCGGGACAGACCTCGACCATCTCTTTAGGGAGTAGTTTTATCATTCCATGTTGCAATAGGTATGCATATAAGAGATCATGCATCAACATCATGGAAGTATAATCATTTTGAACTATTCAGTGATGATTAATGATCTTTCTTAGTACTCATTGGATATGATATAAGACCAGTTTTTTAGGGTTCAAACTTAGGGTATGTATTATTTTATGACATTAGGTCAATAGTGGTGTCAATTATAAATCATACCTATTCTAGGGTTATTAAGAGAGTCATGTAGTGGAAATTATATTTTAAAAGAGAACTTTGTTAGTGTGAGATAGTAGTGGGAAGCCTGTAGCTGAGACCTCAGCAGCTGGTAGCCTAAGACAAGAATGGAGATCCAAATGGTTCTTTCATTTCAAGGGGAGATCCTAGGGCTTAGTTACATTGATTCAGGGAACCCATGGTGGATCATGTGAACCTATGGACAAACAGTGTTACTCATATGGAAGTCAGTGATATATCGAATGAAATTTCCCAACCCATCGTACAATTGATCAAGAGATGGTTGAAGGAAAGACTTGGGATGTCTGCAGGGCGGTCTGTAGGGTGGTGGAAATGGAAGGGGGGTAGGTAGTGAAGCATGAGGTGAATAGTGGTTCGATATATTATAGCCACCCCTAGGTGGTCCACACCAGGATCAAGGATCTTGTGTATAGG
The DNA here is from genome assembly GCA_963277665.1 of Viscum album. NCBI lineage: Eukaryota > Viridiplantae > Streptophyta > Magnoliopsida > Santalales > Viscaceae > Viscum > Viscum album. The sequence goes on from OY728153.1 coordinate 822,855,698, forward strand.
GACAAGGATAGTTACAATAAATAGGGATAGTGACCCCTTGGCTCTAGTGATGATACAACGTAATATCTATGTCATTTTCTCCCAAGCAATATTTTAGATTTACCTGGGTTCTAGCCATTATTTTATTTCCATGAATCTTGTTTGGGACTCAGAGATTTTGGTTGAACCATTGAATCAAGCCTTACGATTGGAGACTCCTAAAGTAAGAGAATCGATGATCACGTAATGGTCCTGATAGTGTGACTTGACTCTTTTAGGAGAGATTATCAGTAGAGATATCTTAGTGGCAATGTCAATGAATTATGATTTCATTCGTGGTATGGACTGGTTATCCACAGTTCATTCTAATATTGACCGTTTTAGCTAAAGAGTGTGGTGCATCCATAGTGATAGATCTAGGTTTCCTTTTTTGTGAAAATGAAACACATGAATCCTCAGATTCAATCACACATATAAGGGTTTAGTCAATTACTCTCCAGTTTTCTAGCCTCACCCTCAGTGTAGTGGATGATATGAGTCCATAATTTCTTCTAGGGGTGGTGGAATATAAGTACATCTTTCTTAAATATGTTCTTGATTTAAAAGCAAGGAAGGATATGAACAGCTGCATTTATCTACCCCAATGAAAATATCAATATATAAACCTACAAATCATATGGCTCCCATAAAGCATCATATTATAATGGTACGGTTGGAGGAATTATATTGTAAATGATTTATGAATCCCAGTGTTTCACCCTGTGCATCCCAAATTTTGTTTTACAAAAAGCTAGAGGGGAGCTTTATGTTATGTGTTGCTTACCGGTGCTTAAACTATGTGACCTTGATGAAAATGTATCCACCATGGAGGATCTATGGACTCTTTGATCTGTTGAAAGGTGGTGATTTTCTTGAAGATTGACATAAGATTAGGCTATCACCGGTAATGAGTCCAGTTTGAGGATATACTAAATGTGGAATTCATATGTTGTTATTTCCATTATGAGTACATTGTGATGCTTTTTTGAATAATTAATTCCCTAATAGTTTTCATTGGACTCATGCACTAGATCTTTAATCCATCCTTATATTGGGTTTTAGTAGTCTTCATTGATGACATCAGAGTGTATTCAGCATCCGAGAAGTATCACATGAAGCATATAAGGATGATCTGGGACACACTATGAGGTCTCCAACATTATTGTAAGCTCTCAAGGTTCCGTATTTGAATCTGAGAGGTCCATTTTATGGGACACATCATCTAAGAGGATGTTTTTGTAGTTTATCTTGTGAAGGTTTAGGTTGTTCATTCGTGCGATCCACCTAAGAGTATTATTGAGGTAATGAGATTCCATGTACTGGAAGGGTACTATCGGATGTTTTTACATGACTTATCTTGAGTAGAATCACCCTTTAAATCTTTTACATGATAGTGGTAGCATTTCATGTGGAAATAAATGATCTAGTAGTGATTTCTAGAGTAGAGGAGAAGGTTGATGATCGCTCCCTTACAAAACCACCTGATGAAGGAATCCAGTAAAAGGTGTTTTGTGATACATCAAGGATCATGTTTGGTTGTGTCTTGATGCATATGTATGAAGTTAGTTATTATGGTTATCACCACCTAAGGCCACATGGGAAAAATTACATGACCCATGCTCTTGGGTTTGTATTAATAGTCTACTCACAAAAGAAATGGGAACATTACCAGATGGCTGAGTGATTTATCATCTACTCTAACCATAAGAGTATAAATTAAATATTCTCTTAGTGTGATCTAATATAGTGACATAGGTGGTGGATAGAGTTACTCGTAGACAAAGACTTTGATATTGTCTATAATCATGGGAAGGTGAATGTGGGGGATTATTATCCTAGTTGGAGTTCCTGTTCGTAGTTGCTGAATGGGTTGTTAGAGGAATTGGCCTCATTGTAGTTATTTTCTATGGATAGAGACTGAGCATCATACCTCCAATTGATGGTTTTCATCTCTCCACTATTATAGAAAGTCAGGGAGGTGCAACTTTGGGATACCGGCTTTGAGACCTTTCATGCTCTAACTTCCATAGGGAATGAAGTTGATGGATATTAGAAAGGTGGGGAGCATATAATTTTTACAGAGGGTGCATAGTAATACTGAGGGATTTATGGGAGGGGGTTATGATGGAAATTTATACATACCCTTTTATGGTACATCATGGAGTGGTGAAGATGTACTAGGACATTGAAGATCAGTTTTGGTTGGTAGGATTGATGAAGGGAGTTGCCGAGTTTTTTTCTCGATTCCTTACATGTTAGCAAGTGAATGTTGAGAAACAGGTTATGAAATGTTTTCCCAAACCATGGAGGATCCATAATGTATGTGTGATGAGATACTGATGGGCTTCGTAAAGGTGTTACCATGTACATCTGGGGGACATTATGACATCTGGAAGATCGTTGAACGACTCACCGAGTGAGCCCAATTCCTATTTTCCTAATAATAGAGTTAGTAGAGAGCGTTGGATGTATCTACATGTGAGATATAATTTTACTCCATAGGGTTACATTGAGGTTTTTTATGGTAATTATTTTTTCCTGTAATGGTTATAGAAGGGATTATATGAGGAATTTGGGACACAATTATGCTTGACCACAGTGTTCACCCACATACGGACGACCATACTGAGTGAACCATTTAGGTTCCGGAGGACATGTTATGGGATTTCAAGTTAGAAATTGTATGTAGTTGATAGGATGACATACAATAGGTAATTTTTTCATAAAAAACATTTATCATTCCACAATTGGTATGGAACCATTCGAGGCCTTGTACAGGAAACCCTTTAGGGAACTACTTTGTTGGACTCGCCTAGGAGATTCAATATTCATGGGCCCATTGTTAGTGCAAGATACAATAGATAAGGTCCAAATCATAGAGTAGTGGATGAAGACTACATAGAACAACCATAACTTTTATGAATATAGGAGATATAGGCCTTTGGATATTGATGATGGAGACCACATGTTCCTTAGGGTTTCACCTCGATGGGCATTGTGAAGATTTGGTCAGGTCGGAATGTTATTTCTGAGATTCATTATCCATTTCCAGACACTAATTTTAGATGGTGAGGTGGTTCACCACTTGACTCTACCACTAATGTTAGATTGGGTATAACACATCTTCTATGTGTTGAGGTTGAGGAGGTATATGAATGACCTGTCACACATCATTAACTGGATCAAGCAGGACATCAATGATGGTGGGTCCATTGTTGAGTACTCGATGGAGATTGAGGATCATCATGATAGGATTATCTGTGGGTGGTTGATTAATTTAGTGTGCATTAAGTTATAGGAGAAGAACCTCCAGGATAGATCATGGGAGATAGATGCTCAGAATTGTGTTTAGAACCCTAATCTTTTTGAGTATCCATTGTTTTAGATTTCTGTGGATGTAAATCCCCATGGTGTGGAGATAGATACATAATGATTTCCATGTACTATTTTTGGATTTTTTATGGATTGATTTTGAGATCAGGAATTAAGATGACATGCGATTCTAGGGCCCACTGTGTCCAGAATAAATTTTACCAAAATATTAAAACACATAAATTCACACACATGTGTATTTCATCGAAATGGTGTATAACTCTAAAACAGAATCCTAGATCAAAAATTTGAGGGCACCATTGAGTTTATAATAGCAGATTTACCCAAGGTACGACCTTAATTTTGTCAGTGTGAGTTATTTGTGAAAAAACCATCGTGGGATGTAAAAGGAATAAAATAATATAATAAAAATTGACATAACAAATTGAAAAAACCTAAATAATCATTTTTTAAGAATTAATTGGTAGTTTCATAACTCATGAATCCTCTACAAGTCATTAGAGAGAGTGGAATGGAGAATTATCTAGAATGAATGATAAAGAATTTATAGATTGTGGGTCTGTCGATCAATGAATATATGAAATAGACAACTCTCTCCAAGAAACTAGACACAACGATCATTATATATGAGTAATCAAACCAAATCAAGGTGGGATGTTTTTTATAGTGAATTTCAACGTTTTAATAATCTCAGACAAAACTGAATTGATACATGCATCATTGAATTTATTGAAATATTTTTGGATCATTTATTTATACCTCATAGTTTATCATTCTAACCAAAAGGTTTTTAGGTGACAAAAAAATTATCAAGGTTCATTCCACAAGGTTTATATTTTTCTTTTCAACTTGCATTCTTCGTGTTAATTACCGTGGGAACCCCACATTTCCTAGTTCGACATATTCAGGTGGTTCAGAACATGATCTAACCACCAGATTCAATGTAAATATAAAACATATTCAAGATATGTCTAGATAAAGAAATATAGTGATCAGAACTCAGACTGTTTAATTATTCGAGCATCATAGGAAGCATGGTGGCCCACATAAGGGATCACTGGCACGGATGGGATGACCAAAAATGGAATGTGGTAGCAGAGCATGTGTTGGTGGTGGATACTGATGACACAGAGGGACACAATAGTGGATTCTAAGGTGGTGGCTGCGGATGTGGAGACAATGGAAGCTGATCTAGCGATGATGGTATTGTATGTGGGTGGATGTGGAGTGGTGGTGGATGTAGAGTAATCTGATCTAGGAAGGTTGGGTCAGATCAGTGGGATGGGTCGGGCCGATGGGCCTTCATAGATGAATGGTAATGTGTGGGATCTGGGGAAAATAAAGAGGATCCTGGTGGTGTCTGATGATGAAGGTCATATGTGATTATGGACTACCGGGGCCACGATAGATCGAGTGGCTATAGGTGCACTGACAACAATGGTAGACCATCACAGTTGACCACATGTGTAGTAACCATGTGGCATGTCCATGTTGTATATCGATCGACCACAACTATAAACTATGGTGGTTGGTTTTTAGTCCCCTGGAAGGCCTATGGGAAGTTTCATTCAATCAATCATAACTCTAAAATGAAGTTTCCAGTCGATGTGTTGTCAACATAATTGAGAACCCAAAATTGAGAATGACTCCTTGAAAAAATTGTGGGTTTTTACTTTGAATTAGTATAGGCTTAGGGCATTCCTTTATCCCATTCATCAGGGGTTTAGAGCGAAATTACTTAAACATCACGGGATTTTAATCCCCTTTAGGAAATGATTCTCAGATAGAGTATGTTATCCCACCCCAAGACTAGAGTGTGATCACTTATCACCCATAGTAGAGTTTTTGGAGTCATGTGACATCCTAGAGTAGGGATATGATCCTCCATCTAGTGGGCTGCATCAGTAGGGTCCATGGTATCCCCAAGTGGTTCTGGGCTTCATCCCCTACATATCGGGAAGATACAGAATGGGTTCATTAAATACCCCAGTAATTCTATGCATGATGCCCTCTCTATGTATCATACATTACTTTTATCATCCCATTCCTATTCTGCAGGGCCAAAATCATCTATAACTTTTTTTCAAGGGTCCCTGATGATATCCTTTCTCAATGAGTATGTTATACCTAAATGATAATTCTTTGAGTATATCTTGAGTATATCTATGTGCTATTTTTATATGTGATGTATAAATGTAGATGTGTATTGATTAATGTAATTTCATTTGTTGTATTTCTTTGTAGTTTGGGGGTATTCAACAGAGTATTGTTATACTCAACCCCACAAGTCATTTCCCAAACATTTTTTGTATTGTGTAGCCAATCAAATTTTGATTGATTCCCAGGTGAACCAGGAAAAGATGATTTTTTGTGAGTCCGGAATGAATATGGATTGATTCTATGGCTTTTAGAAAGCATTCCACTTACCTTTACTTATTAGTTGGAATTATGATATAGACTCTTTGCAGCTTGTTTTTATTTGGACATGTTTACATTCTATTAGTTTTTCTATCATAATATGTTGTGAGTCCCTAGATATATTCAAGCATTCTTTACGTTTGTTTATATTTGATAATTATGTGTCTTTGTGATGTGTGTCTATGTACAGGTGCATTAGGACAATTCTTCCCATTTTTGGGAAATTATTACTCTATGTTAGTCACCATCCCCTCACCTATTAGAGTATTGCTTGGGGTAGTCCTGACACAGGCCCCTCTGGGATAGGACGTGACAATAATAAACATAAAAATCATATTAAATTTTTTAATACCCACATTAATATCATTTATCTTAAATAATAATCATTTATAATATCTTACTAGAGACATATTAGTGTGATATAGTTTATTTTCATCATCTAATTTTAGAAATTCTATTTCATTCATGAAATTTTTCAATGGTGATGTTGGTTCTCATTTATTGACTCAAATTTAGTCATTACAAGATAACTAATAAAATTGGAATCATTGTAATAAAATTATTTATGTATTCCCATTTTACATTTCTATTAGAAAAGAATTATCTTTCTAAAAATGGAATTCATGTTGATCTTATATTTGGGGAATTTGGTGACAATAATGGGTTACATTATAATGATACTTTTTCTATTTTTTATCCTTATAAAATCACATTCATAATAGAATATACTATTTTATACCATATATTACTAGTAATTAGGACTCCATATTAATTAATGTTATAAATTTATTTCATCATCCATAATGACGGTTAAAAAACAAAAAACAAAAACCTTTAATAATTTCTATGTGAGTATGACAATTAAAGTGATTATATTATAATTACTAAAAAGTATAATGAATATATTTTGACATTATTTAGTGGATTAATATGATTTTTTATTAGGTTAATGAAAAAATATATTAAATAAAATAATAGAGAGAAAATAATATTACATTGATGGCTCAATTCTTCCCGGAGTGGGCCACGTAGAAATGGAAAAATTTAGACACCATATTTTCATCATAGGATAACAAACAAAGAATTGGGATCTAAGAGAGGAAATTATTATATTTATCCAACATTAATTATATGTAATGGTTTGATTTCAAGTGAATTGAAGATATCTCCTTTTATAGGTCAAAATGAGGAACATTCCATTAGATTCTTATGTCATGAGAGGGGTAAGGATTGAAAAACATCAAACATTTGTGAGTTAGGTAAAGAAATGATTTTGTAAAATTTGGGAATCATATCCACATATAATAGAGTATTTTTATGATTTTTATCTGTATTGAATATTTTATAATATCCAATCAATTATTTTTGACCTCATTTTACCCTTTCATAACTTGTTAACATTTTAACCCTTGTAATTTTATCTTACTAAATGTAACACGTGAGACTTTAATAAGAAATATTTTGTTTTTATGTTATATAAATCATCAAAGGAATCTTTCACTACACACAACAGTAGCTTGGCTTGCTTTACACGCAACCGCGACCTTTCTAGATAGCTTGCGTTGTACGCAATAACCGAGTTTTACTAAACAACAATATATTATAATATTAGCTATTATGAGTAGTATTAACTGAATTTGTAATTTTATAACATTTTAATTCATCTTATACATTTTCTAGAATGAGGTATGAAAACAAAATCTGTTTTTTGGATAAACGAAGTATTTTTAAAAAAATGTAGTTTTGCCACCTTTTAATGGCTCACCCACATTAAATATAGATTTTGACAATTTTATAAGTTCAATTTGACAAAGTAAATTTTTTCTTTAGAATCAAGATATAAAAATTTACTTTGGATAAATTTTTCATATTATATTTTAATGAATAGTAAAAACACGCTATATTTTAATTAAAAACACTTTTATCATCGCAATACTTTATATGGTTAAAATTTAATATTGAATGTTTTTAAAGTATAAATAGAATATATTTTTACCATTTAATATAATTTATGTCATTATAATTAATTATACATTGAATTCATAGGTAAAAACATTTCAATCTTTGGCAATGTTTTAACTTTTAAAACCTGTTTGCTTAACAATGGGATTAATTTTAAATTAATTACTGCAACTTCTATGTTTTGAATTTTGAAAAATGGATTCCATATTTGGAATTAGTTGGTCCAAATTATGTTAATAGGTTACTTTTATTTTTTAGATATTATGAATAGTTACTACGGTAATTTTTATTTACTACGTTTAAAGGTAAATAAGGTAATTCAATGTTAAAAGTATATAATAATAATTCAAAATTACATTGAAACTTGTCTTAACCTTATTTTATGAGTAGTGGCCGACCACGGGCCTCCTTGGGTAGATTTTGGGACCCCATTGTGCCACTTGTTAGTGACAATGAAAATTTGGATTAATTAATTTAATGTAAAGACAAAATTGACAATAACAAAACTCTTTTAGTAATTAATTTTTATAAGGGGTTATATATATTATATTTTCGAGTATAAATACTCACTGGAAAGCTAAAAATAGTTCCTACATAATGATATTTTTTTATAATTTATAGACACCAAATAAATTAAATTATTTATGACACAATAATGATGATGTATTTACCTCATTAATAAATGATTTAAATAAATAAGAATATAATGATTAAAATATTTTCCAAAACATGTCCAATTTTGATTGGTTGATTTTATTTACTCTATGAGTCATCGTATCTTAACCTTTAATGATTTTTGGACCTTTTTAAACCGAATATAAGTTTATAATAAAATAATATTTCCACACATTCCAAAGGTGCCCCTCTCCTGCCTTATAAAAGGGAACCTCCTCCCTCTCTTCCTCACACCAATTTGAGACTTCAAGCTCGGCCAAACCCTGCCCATTTAACTTCCCCACTTCCTTATAAACCTATTATAGGTACTGGTCTTATCAAAAGACCAACTCTATTTCCTTAAGGGAATGTTTAAAGGAGGCACTTTGAGAAAGAGGTAATACCTTCTACCATTTTCTTCAAGTTCCATTATTCTTCTACTCTGTCTTCATTAGTTGTATCATTATGAGTTAATAACATCAGTATCCCTCATAAACTAATATGTTATTATAAATATGAAACAACCCTATTTCACCTCTTATCCATCCTACGGAAAACGAAATCATCGCGCGTGCGTACGTACGGAATACCATCTCCACGCCGTGGTGTAATCTGTTTTCCACCACCACCTTACATGGATGGGTATAATGGTGTAAAGAATAACTATATATGATTATTGTAATGTGATATTGATTCTGAAATAGTATACATACACTTCAATACAATTCCACGATCATGGGAACGATATCATCGCTCGTGCGTACGTACGACCTGTCGTCTCCACAATGTGATGTGACTCGTTCTATATGATCTTCATTGAATAATGATTATATAAATGAATTGAGTGAATTAATATGATATATATTACACTAATACCATTCTGTAAATTATTTATATATATCCTATAAAGAGTAATAATAATTTATTCGACAAAACACGCATACGAACAAAAAGTAATAAACACACGAATAACAAGTAGTAATGAAATATTACTAATAAGAAGATAAGAATATGACCATATATGGTATAATAACAATGAATATGATTATTTAAAAAGTCAATGACATTATTTAAATCATTATACAGGAGGTTCGGACACGTACAAAGCATATCAGACCTGAGGTAAGGGAAATATCACAATCTCATTTTTATCCGAGATTGTTTATACTTTGGAATTTACTGGTTTGTACTTTATCATCCACATCCATGTTTCCTCAATATGTAATATTATTTCCATCCACCTACAATTTTTTAAATCCAATTTAACCCTTCGGTGAGTTTTTAGTAAAAGATATGAAAGGAATCCTTTGTCGTTTTTCATACGAGGTACTTTATGACTTTTCCGACAATAGTACGAGAAGAATGTTTTTTTAACTCATACGGCATGAATGGATTTTTAAAACATTATTTCCAAGAATCATTCTTTACAAGTTTTCATGTTTATTTTTTATCAACTTCGTTTAGTTTAGAATTGTATGACATGTTAAGAAAGGAAAAGTGTTTTTGAAGTAGAAAGGATATTTTCCTCAAGAATGGAGTTAAAGTGTTTTATCAAAATTATTTTCCATCTAAGATAATAAAGGGTTATGTTTTTATCACTATTATTACATTTATTTGATTATGTTGTGATGGAAATATTTTTATCAATTCCTTTATCTTATATGAATTTTTTTATGATGTCACGATGTTTAAGAATCCCATTTTTATTACATGGGTTATGCTATGATGTATAGTTTATGATTTTGTGGAAAACAAAAGAATGGTATTATTATGAGATGGGTGGGAACTATATCTCCCTCCAATGCATTGGGTAATGATTTTATATCTAATGATATAGACATGGCTGGAATGGCAGGTTAAATCGGTTCAGTGAAACATGACTAAAATGAAGAGTGAACACGATTCAGAAATGGGCTTTGTCCACTAAGATAGTCTTGGATATGACTCTTGACTAATAAGAAATGATTTTCTATTTTTATGTGTGTATTCCACAAAGTTTCATGTTTTATTTTATGATTATTGGGATTACATTTCACTACCATTATTTATCTCATGTTATGAAATTTGGATCTATTTTGCAAGGTAAGATTTATAAAATGTTATTTTCTTATGAATTTGATGTGATTGATATTTCTTTTGTTTACCCTTAATGAGAATTTGATCTCACACATTTGTATGTTTTCTTTTCCCAGGGCAGGAATAATGGTATTATGTAAGATATGCCAAAAAGGGACTATAGATATGATGAAATAAATGGGAGATAGTGTAGATGTTTTATGAACCTGTTGTTTATGTTTCCCAGTTTCTAAAGACACTATACCTATACAGTCCTTTCATGGTTTTGTTATATGTTGTAATAAGTATGCTTCAATTTTGAATTATTAACCATGTATGTAATGTATGGGTCACTATAGTTGGTATCAGATGATAGGTATAGTCAACCATTGGAAACTAGGATGTGAAAGCCTTAGTAAGAAACCTAAGGATATGTCAAAGCATAGAACACAATCTTAGTGTTTTAGAAATGGCCCTGAACAACCTATGATAAGACCTTAAGTGTGAAATTTTATTCTTGATTATGTGGTTTTCCTATTATAATTAGTGTTTCTCACACTATTCTTATTGGTTTTAGTCAATGGCTGGAACCCGAAGAAACCGTGTTAATGCAGAATGTGACGGGCAATGCAATGATTGTCCCCCTGAGCAACCAAACGTTATGGGAGCTGGAATGAAAAATCTTGTATCCATGATCACACAACTTTCTCAAGCTATGAACCATGCTGGACTTCCAAATGAGCAAAGGAAGGAGCAACATTCTATTGAATCCTTCATGAGGCAGCGTCCACCTTCATTCAGCGGGTCTTCTGATCCATTAGTGGCTGAGTAATGGATCAGTACCACTGAAAAGATATTTTCAATTCTTCAATGTTCTGAACATGATAAAGTCATCTTAGCAGTGTATCGTTTGGAAGGTGATGGTGATCAATGGTGGAATCTTATTATGAATACGAGGAAAAGGGATGAAATTGAGTCCATGGAATGGGACGAGTTCAAGAACTTATTTTTCAACAAGTATTTCCCTCATATTCTTCGGAAAAAGATGGAGAAGGAGTTTCTTGCACTAATGCAAAATGATGATGAATTCGTTGGTACCTATGAAGCAAATTTTACAATACTTGCAAGGTACGCTTCCGGAATTATTATCCAACCTGAGAGTAAGATCGATCGATTCATTAGTGGCATAAAACCAAGTCTTCAAAGGGCATTAGCCATAAGGGACTTCAATAGCTACGAGGAAATTGATCGATGTGCTCTCAAGGTTGAGATGGAGATGTGTGTAACCAATCAGTCACATGGGTTTGATAAGAAGAGGAAAATGGAATTCAAAGGAAAATATAAAGACCACACTGAAAAGAAGATGAGTTTTCCCTTATGCTCAAAGTGTTGAAAAAAACATGTATGAAATTGTTTTAAGGGGACAAGAAAATGTTATTAGTGTAGAAAAGAAGGTCATCGGGCAATTGAATGTCGAAATAATGGGAAGAAGATGTCTAATGATGAAAACAAAGGAAGGGATACACAGAATGAACCTACTACACTTGAATGTTTCAAGTGTAAGGAAATGGGGCATTACACCAATCAATGCCCAAATCCAAGGGTTGATGATAATGATAAACATAAACAAACTCTTAAGGCCAAAGACAAAGGAAAGTCATATGCAATTAATATCATCGAGGTGGAGTACGACAACAAAGTGGTGAGAGGTACACTTACCATCAACTCTAAAGTAGCTAATGTTTTATTTGATTCTGTATCCACCCACTCTTTTATTTTGGAAGAATTTTCTAAGGGTATCACCGTATTACCTCAACAATTAGATGTTGAGTTGGTTGTGACAACTCCTAACGGCACAACGGTCACATCAAAAGTTTATAATTCTTCTCCGATTGATGTTTGTGGGAAAGTGATTCCTGCAAATCATGTGATCCTTCCTATAGTGGAATTTGATATGATTCTTGGCATGGATTTTCATTCCTATATTTGGAGCTCATATGAATTTCCAAAGAAGGGAAGTCAAATTTCATATTCTAGATCAATCTATGATCTTCTATCGATGCAAGGATGAACATAACCATCCAGTGGAAATTTATTCCATATTATGGTTCTTGATTCCACTAAATGAAGGTTATTTATCTGAAATGGTTGGTGAGAAACATACAATTAAGAATATGCACATTGTACAGGAGTTTGGCGATGTCTTTCCGGAGGAATTTCTAGGTCTTCCACCAAATTGTGATGTTGAGTTTTCAATAGAACTCGTTCCGGGTGCATTCCCTGTTTCATAGACACCTTATAGAATGGACCCAATTGAGTTGAAGGAATTGAAGAAGCAACTCCAAGAGAATATTGATAAAGGATTCATACGCCCTAGTGCGTCACCTTGGGGACCACATGTTCTGTTTGTTAAGAAGAAAGATGGATCAATGAGACTCTCAATTGATTATCGAGAACTTAACAGGATCACTATCAAGAAAAAATATCCTCTCCCACGCATTGATGACATATTTCCCCAAATACGCGGAGCTCAATACTTTTCCAAGATTGACCTTCATTAAAGGTATCATCAATTAAGGGTCAAAATGGAGGATATACCAAAGACAGCTTTCTGTACAAGGTATGGACACTATGAATTTATAGTGATGCCATTTGGTCTTACTAATTCCCCTGCTATATTCATAGATGTGATGAATAGAGTCTTTAGAGACTATCTTGATCAATTTGTGGTAGTCTTTATAGATGATATTATTATATATTCAAAGAGCAAGGAATAACATGAAGATCACTTGAGAATTGTATTAAAGATCCTAAGAATGGAGAAGCTTTATTCCAAATTTACCAAGTGTGAATTTTGGCTTCAAAAAGTTGCATTTTTTGGGTCACATAATCTCAAAAGAGGGGATATCTGTGGATCCAGAAAAAAAAAGAGGTTATCGAAAGATCTTCAAGACCAACAATAGTAACTAAGATCCGATGTTTTCTTGGTTTTTCTGGATATTACCTACGTTTTGTGAAATATTTTTCAAGTTTATCTAACCCACACACCGTGTTAACTGGAAAAGGAGTTAAGTTTGTTTTGATGGAGGAATGTGAATAAAATTTAAAAGAGGTAAAAAGAAGGTTAGCCAGTGCACCTATGCTCACACTACCTTGCAGTGGAGAGAGGTTTGTGATCTATAGTGATACATCCAAGAAGGGACTGGGATGTGTTCTCAAGAAAAATGATATGGTGATATCTTTTGCCTCACAACAGTTGAAAATCCATGAGAAAAATTACCCTACTCATGATTTGGAGTTAGCTGCAGTAATCTATGAATTAAAGATTTGGAGGCATTATCTTTATGGAGAAATGTGTGTCATTTATACTGATCATAAATGTTTAAAGTATATTTTCACAAAAAAGGATCTGAATATGCGCCAAAGAAGATGGTCGGAGCTGATTAAGGATTACGAATGCTCAATTCATTACCACCCTAGGAAATAAAACAAGGTGGAAGATGCATTATGTCGACAAAGACCATGATAGCTTATCCATGATGAGGATCACAAAAGATCCAATATTTATGAATTTACAAAGGATGGATCATGGAATTATAATGAAAGGGGAAAAATCATATCATCCTAAAATAAATGTTCAACCATCTATACATGTGAAGATGAAAAAGGCGCAGAAAGAAGATTTAGAGTTACAAAAGAAGGTGATAAATGATCCAGAATTCAACCTTGATTGTGATGGGATAATAATGTTCAGGAATCAAGTTTTTGTTCCTCCCATCCCTGAATTATAGAAGGAGCTGCTGGATGAGTCTCATAGTTCTTCATTATCTATTCATCCTAGAATTATGAAGATATATAGGGACCTGAAAGAGTACTTCTGGTGGGATGGCATGAAAAGAGATGTTGTTGAATACGTCTCTAGATGCTTGGTTTTTCAGCAAGATAAATCTGAGAGACAAAAGTCTAAGGGGATGTTACAACCATTACCCATACCTGAATGGAAATGGGAAAACATCACTATAGACTTTTTCACTGGACTTCCTAAAACATACAAAGGAAATAATGTTATCTGGGTCATAGTTGATCGTCAAACAAAGTCTTCACACTTCATTTCTATTAGATAGGATTTCTCTCTAGATCAGCTTGCCAGGATATATGTAAAGGAAGTGGTAATATTGCATGGAGTACCACTTTCTATTATATCTTATCGAGATTCGAGGTTTACCTCAATGTTCTGGCAAAGTCTTCAGCATACTCTAGATACAAAGTTAAGTTTCAGCACTGCATATCATCCTCAGACAGACGGTCAGTCTGAGTGGACAATTCAAACTCTAGAAGATATATTGAGAGCTTTCTCTATAGATTTCAAAGGTGGTTGTGATCAACACCTACCTTTGGTGGAATTTTTTTATAATAATAGCTTTCACTCTAGTATTCAGATGGTTCCTTATGAAGCTCTCTATGGAAAGAAATGAAGGACTCCAACTTGGTGGTATGAATATGGGGAAAGAAAAGTATTAGGACATGATCTTGTTGATGAGAAGGCAGAAAAGGTCAGATCTATTCAACAACACATAAGAGTAGCTCAAAGTCGACAAAAAAGTTATCCCGACAACCGAATAAAAGACCTAGAGTTTTAAGTGGGTGATAAAGTGTTCTTACGAATATCTCCTTGAAAAAGAGTAATGAGATTTGGAAAGAAGGGAAATTTGAGCCCTATATATATCGGTCCATTTGAAATTCTGGATCGTGTTTTGAGGGTAGCTTACCGATTGGCGCTTCCTCCGAATCTCTCTCAAGTTGACAATGTGTTCTATGTATCTCTCCTGAGAAAGTACATACCTGATCCTTCACATGTACTCATCTTAGAATTTGTACCGCTGGAACAAGATCTTTCTTATGAAGAACAAACGATAGATATTCTGGATCGTATGGAAAATGTCCTACGGAACAAGACCACTGTCTTAGTGAAAGTTTTATGGAGGAACCACCAATTAGAATAAGCTACATGGGAACTTGAGGGTATGATGAGGGAGAGGTATCCTCATCTGTTTGTTACAAAGTGATGAATTTCAAGGGAAAAATTCATTTTAAGGGGGGTAGAATGTAACTCCCGAGACTTTTATGAGAAATATTTTGTTTTTATGTTATTTAAATCATCAAAGGAATCTTTCACTACACACAACACTAGCTTGGCTTGCTTTACACGCAATCGTGGCCTTCCTCGATAGCTTGCGTCGTACGTAATAACCGAGTTTCACTAAACAACGATATATTATAATATTAGTCGTTATGAATAGTATTAACTGAATTTTTAATTTTATAACATTTTAATTCATCTTATACATTTTATAGAATGAAGTATAAAAACAAAATTTGTTTTTTGGATAAAAGAAGTATTTTTCAAAAAATGTAGTTTTACCGCCTTTTGATGGCACACCCACATTAAATATAGTTTTTGACCAGTTTATAAGTTAAATTTGACAAAGTAAAATTCTTGTTTAGAATCAAGATATAAAAATTTACTTTGGATAAATTTTTTGTCACGACCCGCCCTCGGGGTCCGTGCCGTGACTACCCCAAGCCCACCTTCCATAGGCCAGGGGCTGGCGACTAGCACCAAGGCGTAAATCCCGGTAAAAAGTGAAGGCATTGCCTTTGTAAACTAAACAAACACCACAGAGTTTGCACGCGGAAAGTAAACACTAAGCAAAAGCAGAGTACAACTGAAAGTGCGGAAATGTAAATGGGCCAGTATACAAACCCAAACTGAAAGTAATGTACAACTCGAAAGGGAAAAACAGCAACTGAAAAGTAAAAGCTGGAACACCGAGCTGTCCACTGGAAATCCCACCTGAAGGGTGGGTACAGATAGCTCCACTGCTCCTCAGGTCCCGTCGTCCGCTCCGATCACGTCCTGCCCAGTGGTCCACCTCCAGGTACCGTCCTGCTCTGCAAGCCTCAGCCAAGATCAACGCTGTCCGTCGTCTGCAACCAACACAACGTAGTGCGGGCATAGCCCGTGCAGGGGTGAGTATAAGCTACTCAGTAGAGACCCGGAGACCCTTGAAGGTCTCTCTAAATCCACAAAGGATAAACCAAAAAGAAAGGTACAATCACGAAGTAACAACTGACACTGCTTAGGTATATGCCCATACATATACCTAAGTCATCAATTCCAAATACGCTCCAACCTCCGAGCCCAAGTACAACTCAGTCCACACAGGAATGTAAACGTATTCCACACAGGAAAGCAAAACGTAATCCACACAGCAAAGCACAACACAATCCACACAGGAAAGCAACAAGATTCAGCTCACACAGGTATACTTCTTCAAATGACGATAAAGATGATCTCTGATCCATCTAAGTCGTCGGACCCACGAAGGATCGATAGGTAACTAACCCCCGCAAAATACCCACACAAGATCGGGCCCACACAGGACCTGTTGGCACTGGTTCACACAGGACCGCTGAGCGCAAAGACCCACACAGGATCAAACCCACACAGGATCGGGCCCACACAGGACCTGTAGCACTGATCCACGTAGGATCGCTGAGTGCTGTAGTCGTCGTCGTCGAATCCACACAGGATCTCTGTACTGTCGTCGTCGCAGTCACAGTAGCAGTAGTAGTAGTAGTAGTCACAGTAACAGTCGCACCCAGCACTAGGGTTCCTGCACATAGCAAGCTCGTTCGGAGGGTCCGCTCCACGAGCCAAGAGGCTGATACATCAATTGTCACAAAGTCTAGAGTTGATGTATCCAAAAGATCCGTGTCGTCAACAGAAACTCAACGCAACAGACGGCGTGTCGATCAGACGCCCGGTCTGAGAGTTATTGGCATTTTCATCCCCGGGACCCGGTTGGTTTTTAAGGCAAAACCAACCCGACCGTACTCCACCTGCGTCCAAACCTCAGGCGGAGCATGCCAAAAGATCTGTCTCACTAAGAGGAACACAACAAAGCTGTCGGCACGTCAATCGGACGTCCGTAGCTCAAGATATTAGCGTTTTCACTCCGAAGGCCCGGTTGGTTTCGTGTACGAACCAACCCGGCCTAACTCAAAGTATTCTGAAACTTTGAGTGCGATAAACCGAATCGACCGTCTCGATCCATGAATCGCGTTTCCGCAGACGGTTCGTCATTAGGAGGTCCGTGGCTCAAGTTATGGCCAAAAGGCTGAATCCGTCTCGAAAATGGGGGGTCCGGGTCCGGGCCGACCCGGTCCGACCCCCCCTGAGTCGGCCCGAACCGGGTCGACCTGACCCGGGTCCGACCCGGCCCGGCTCGGCGGCGCGTTCCGGCACGGCGGCGCGGCCCGGCCGCCGCTCGTGCGCCGGGTTCGGGGTCCGGTGTGCTGGCGTCCGGTGCCAGCTGTGCGCAGCGCGTCCAGCGCGCTGCGATGGAGAAACGGGGGGCACAGCCCCCGTGTTTAAGAAACCAACAGCCCCCTCCCACGTGGAAGGGGGGCCCGCTCCAGCCATCCGAGGGTTCAACCCCCAGGTGTTCAGGGTAACGGCCGGCTTTTCCGGCCGTTCTTCATACACGCGGGACACAGATGGGGTCCCGCCCTGACCACCGCGGCGGGCTTTGCCGGCTGCTCAGAAGACCGTCGCGGCACTGCCGCGGCTGGTTTCTCCGGCGGCGCGCCGCCGCCGCCGGTCGCCGGTGCCGCCGGGCCGGGGTGGTGCGCCGCCGTCGAACTCTGCGGACCACCGGTCGCGCACCGGTGGTCTGTTTTGACCGCCGCCTGCGCCAAAACTCTCCTCGATCGAGAAATTTACTGCGGTGATCACAAAACCTTAATGCGGTCCCCTTTCCAACTTCCGACGCCGGCAACCCGGCGGGCCGCCGGTCCTCTCGTCCCGCCACGGCCCGGAACCGGCCGTGGTGTTCGTCGTCCGGCACGGTGCGACGGCATCGCACCCCTCCGTCGCGGCCCCGCTCCGGCCGCGGCGCCTTTGGTTCCCTTCGACGTGGCGTGATGGCGTCACGTTCTTGATGATCCTTCCATGGCGCGGCGCGACGGCGTCGCGCAATATAATCGTGCGAATAACCGCGTGGTGCGACGGCACCACGCCATCTTGTTTCAACCGCAAGATAAATCATCAAGAACAAAGAAGGGGGTTCGGCCGTGTTCATGCGGTTCGGCCCCCTCACGTTAAAAGATAACACATATTTAAATATCTTCACGTTTGTCATGCTAGAACCACGAACAAGAATAAATAAATAAACAAATAACAACAACAACCCCTACCTTGGTTTCAAGTTCGAAGATCGTCAACGACCAGCGGAAGACAACGTCGCCTAGGAAGGCATTGCGGCGTCGGACGTAGGTTCCATGGACGTCGGGGTGCGTCCGAGGAGGAAACGACGTCTCCTCACTTGTCGCTATGATGAAGAAGGGAGGTACGTTGTCGTTGGAGATGATCACAACGGTCGGCGACTTCTCCCTTGTCGAGGAGGAAGATGAAGACGGAAGAATTCCGGACGCTGAGTCTTGTAGGTCATGGGGTCGATGTTCTTCGTCGGAGAAGAACCGTTCTTCACGTTCTTCGTCGAAGAAAAAGAAGATCTTCAAGTCTCTCAACGATTCTCCCAAACCTCTCAAGAAACAAAGAAACTAACCAAAAATAAATTAAGCTCACACTTAATTTATTAACACAACACCAACCTTTGAAATTTAAGAGTTTGAATTTCAAAAACTCAAATTAAACTCACTTATTAATGTCATAAGTTATAACTCAAGTTCACATCATTAATTGTGAGTTGGGGGGGTTAGAGGATATGAAGGGGTGGGATTCGTGTGGGCCCCACCACCCTCTTAACCTTCCTAGGGAATTTGGGTCATTACCCAACTTCCATCCAATGGATAAAAACACTTAAGGAAAGATAAAAATAAAAATTCAAGTTAAATTTTTATTTTAACATTCACAATTTATTTTACAACTTCCCTCGTGTAAACGCAACTCCGTAAAAGTTCTTCTTAAGTGAATACCGGCGCTGCGGTTCCATCGGTGCCCTCGGAATTCAATTCCGAGAACCTGATCAAAATATTGAAATCCCCGCTCGTTCTTTCACTGAACGTACCCGAGCCAAACTTCGGAAATTGATTCCGGGAACACCGGGCCTCGGAATCAGGTGCCGTCAGAAACCGCGCTCTTGTAAAAATCCAAAGAAATTTAAGAAAAAATTTCCCTTGAATTTTACGGGTCTTTACATTACTCCCACCTAAGGGATTTACGTCCCCATAAAGATACATCAAATACTAGGGGAACAAATGAGGGTACTGAGCACGCATCAGAGCCTCCCGCTCCCGTGTTCTCTCCTGGAGATTCTCGTGCTGCCATCTGATGCGCACAAGAGGAATCGATCGCCCACGCAGGACCCGCTCCTGTCGATCCTCTATCTCCACCGGGACCTCCGTAAAAGTCGCCCAATCATCAACGTCAAGATCCCCATGGTCAATGATGTGCGTCGGGTCGTGCACGTATCTCCTCAGCTGAGACACGTGGAAGACATCGTGAACCCGGTGCAACTGAGGTGGTAGATCCAGGCGATAAGCCACCTCACCAATCCTGCTGAGGACCTGGAAGGGTCCGATGAAGCGCGAAGATAACTTGCCGCCTCAGCCAAATCTCTGAATACCACGTAGAGGTGAGACCCACAAGAAGACGTGGTCGCCATTCTCGAACTCTAGTGGCCTCCGCCTCCTGTCAGCGTATGACTTCTGCCGGCTCTGAGCTGTCCTCATCCGCTCCTGGATGACCTGAACCTTCTCTGTCGTGGCCTGGACCATCTCCGGCCCCACAAGTGCTGACTCTCCAGGGTTTGTCCAGCACAAAGGATATCTACAAGGTCGGCCGTACAATGCCTCGTACGGTGCCATTCCGTTGGTGGAGTGGTAGCTGTTGTTGTACGCAAACTCCACCAAGGGTAGGTGGTCCTCCCAGCTACGGCCAAAGTCGAGGACACATGCGCGGAGCATGTCCTCGAGAGTCTGAATGGTCCTCTCTGTCTGACCATCCGTCTGAGGGTGAAAGGCTGTGCTCAGATGTAGCTGCGTCCCGAACGCCTCCTGTAACCCCTTCTAAAGCCAGAAAGTAAAGCGAGCATCTCGATCGGAGACGATAGATGATGGCACACCGTGGAGCCGCACAATCTCCTGAACGTAGAGACGTCCAAAGATCTCCACTGAGCCCTGCTCTCTAATGGGTAAGAAGTGTGCCGACTTGGTGAGTCGGTCAACAATCACCCAGATGGAGTCGTGACCTCTGGAAGTGCGTGGAAGTCCAGTCACGAAGTCCATAGATATGCCGTCACACTTCCACTCCGGAACCTCCAAGGGATGTACCAAGCCTGCTGGTACCTGATGCTCGGCCTACACCTGTTGGCAGGTGAGGCATCGAGAAACGAACTCTGCTATAGCCTTCTTCATGCCCGGCCACCAGTGCTGTCGTCTGAGGTCCTGGTACATCTTCGCCACTCCAGGATGTACCGCCAAAGGAGAAGTGTGAAACTCTCTCAGCACTTCCTCTCGCAAAGCGACTGGTACCATGGTACGTCCTCTGAAAAGGATGTCATGCTCTGCTCCAAGGGAGAAACCATCAGATGTCTGTCCCGAGGATATCTGTGCACGCCGTGTCTCACAGTCAGCGTCCTCACGCTGTGCCTCTCTGACCTGCTGTAGTAGAGGAGGGGTGACTGTGAGAGACTGGAGGAAGGCTGCTCCATCACTATCCATGAAGGATATCTGCAAAGAGGCTAGCTGCAAAGATTTCTCCTTTTCCGAAAAGTGAAATCTGGTCTCATCCCCTGGATGAACCACGTTCCTTGCCTAATACAGTAAATCTCATCATGATTAGTTAATTCATGGCATGGATGACGTCGTAAGGCCTCGACGCTGCTACCAAGAGATCCAAGCATTACTCTCGCCTCCAAGGGTTGAGTCACACTGTCAGCATCAGTGTGTGGTCAGTGGGTTTCCTCCAGTACGAATCTTGCATGTGAGGGTCAAGTCAACAGTTTTTAACCGGCACCTCTTAGTAAAAACAAACAAAAGACAAGATAACAAAAGTCACCAAGGCAAGTGTCTTTTATTACTTCAACTTAAAGTACAAGGACACAAAGCAACAGAAACTACGAAGCTAGAGGCATTATGGGCAACAGACTCTATGCCTGGAGCTAGTCCCGCACTAGTCCACCCGCTTCCGGAGCTCCATGATTGCAAGCTTCAGCTGCCTGAAGTTGTGCTCTCCCCTGAGGTCAGGGTGGACCTCCTGGTGGTGGTGGTGGTAGAGCCTCAAAACGTCTCCCACCACCTACTGCTCGGCCAGCTCCTCTGCCTCGCCCGCCTTCTCCCTGCGGACCGCCACGGTCAAACCTCTGCCTCTGCCTAGGTGGTTCCTCAACCGTATGCTGCTCCTCCGCATGGAGGGTCGGGCAGTCACGAGCCATGTGGCCTTGCCCGCCGCATGCATAGCACTGTCTTCCACTCGAAGGAATGGCTCCGCGCTGTGTTCCCTGCACTGCTGAGTCAGTGCCCTGAGGTCGCCTGCCTGAAGGTCTGGTCTGTCTGGACCCCTGAGTCATCTGTCGACTGCCAGCTGTAGATGACTCTGCCACGTGCCGCCCTGCGGTGGGTCGCTGCGCTAGTGTAGACTCAGCATGGAAGCTCTTGATTAGAAGGGCCCGCTCCAATACTCCTATCTGAGTCGGTATGCTGAGGGAGATCAGTGATGCCCTGATCTCGTGTCTCAAACCCTGCTCGAAGGTCCAGGCTCGGATGAATGGGTCCCGTACCATGTCGGTCGAGTAGCGCGAGAGATCAGTAAATCTCGCCAAGTACTGAGCGACCGTCATGTGCCCTGCCGCAGCTGTAGAAGCTCCTGGATACGCACCGCACGAAGGGTGGCTGGGACGAACTCCAAGCAGAAGAGGTTCTCAATGTCCGTCCAAAGTAGTGATGCCTCATCGTGCAACTGGAGCATCAAGCTCCACCATTGTCCTACTGCTGCGTATAGTAGGCTCGCAGCGAGGATCACCATGAGGTCTGCTAGTGTCCTCACTAGCCTAAACACACGTACCACGACCTCCAGCCAGTCCTCTACTGCCTGGGGATCTGTCTCCCCATGAAACCTGGGTGGTCCCTGGCGCTGAAACTCATGCAGTGCGCTGAGGCGACGTGCATTGTCAGCGGCTGGTGCTGGAAGCATCGGGGGCTCGGCGGGTAGAACTACTGCCGGTGCCACTACTGACAAAGGGCCCTGCACCGAGGCCTCGTCACTCGGTGGGCTGTCGTCACACTCGACTCTCGGAACCCTAGCTGGCTGCCGTCGTGGGGCCATCCTGAAAAGGAACAGGTGCGCCACGGTCAAAAAATATACCTGGTGAGCTGACACAAAGAAATCACAAAGAAAACTTTGGAACACACACACAATCCGTGTTTTCGTGCATTAAGTCGGAAATCAGACGTCAGTGTCCTGGTGTACGGATACGTCGGCAGCCGCACCAGCACTGGACTCCCTAGACTGATAACCACACTCAATACGCTAAACATTATTGCTTCACAAAGAAAATATCAGAGTTCACGGTAGAACCGAACTCCTCTGATACCAATTTGTCACGACCCGCCCTCGGGGTCCGTGTCGTGACTACCCCAAGACCGCCTTCCATAGGCCAGGGGCTGGCGACTAGCACCAAGGCGTAAATCCCGGTAAAAAGGGAAGGCATTGCCTTTGTAAAGTAAACAAACACCACAGAGTATGCAAACGGAAAGTAAACACTAAGCAAAAGCAGAGTACAACTGAAAGTGCGGAAAAGTAAATGGGCCAGTATACAAACCCAAACTGAAAGTAAAGTACAACTCAAAAGGGAAAAACAGCAACTGAAAAGTAAAAGCTGCAACACCGAGCTGTCCACTGGAAATCCCACCTGAAGGGTGGGTACAGATAGCTCCACTGCTCCTCGGGTCCCGTCGTCCGCTCCGATCACGTCCCGCCCAGTGGTCCACCTCCAGGTACCGTCCTGCTCTGCAAGCCTCAGCCAAGATCAACGTTGTCCGTCGTCTGTAACCAACACAACGTAGTGCGGGCATAGCCCGTGCA
This sequence comes from Viscum album, assembly GCA_963277665.1. NCBI lineage: Eukaryota > Viridiplantae > Streptophyta > Magnoliopsida > Santalales > Viscaceae > Viscum > Viscum album. The sequence continues at coordinate 822,879,246 of OY728153.1, forward strand.
GGGGTGAGTATAAGCTACTCAGTAGGGACCCCGGGACCCTTGAAGGTCTCTCTAAATCCACAAAGGATAAACCAAAAAGAAAGGTACAATCACGAAGTAGCAACCGACACTTCTTAGGTATATGCCCATACATATACCTAAGTCATCAATTCCAAATACGCTCCAACCTCCGAGCCCAAGTACAACTCAGTCCACATAGGAAAGTTAACGTATATCACACAGGAAAGCAAAACGTAATCCACACAAGAAAGCACAACACAATCCACACAGGAAAGCAACAGGATTCAGCTCACACAGGTATACTTCTTCAAAGGACGATAAAGATGATCTCTGATCCATCTAAGTCGTGGGACCCACGAAGGATCGATAGGTAACTAACCCCCGCAAAAGACCCACACAGGATCGGGCCCACACAGGACCTGTAGGCGCTGGTTCACATAGGACCGCTGAGCGCAAAGACCCATACAGGATCAGACCCACATAGGATCGGGCCCACACAGGACCTGTAGCACTGATCCACGTAGGATCGTTGATTGTTGTAGTCGTCGTCGTCGTCGAATCCACACAGGATCTCTGTACTGTCGTCGTCGCAGTCACAGTAGCAGTAGTAGCAGTAGTAGTCACATTAACAGTCGCAGCCAGCACTAGGGTTCCCGCACATAGCAAGCTCGTTCGGAGGGTCCGCTCCACGAGCCAAGAGGCTGATACATCAACTGTCAAAAAGTCCAGAGTTGATGTATCCAAAAGTTCCGTATCGTCAATAGGAACTCAACGCAACAGATGACGCTTCGATCAGACGCCCGGTCTGAGAGTTATTGGCATTTTCGTCCCCGGGGCCCGGTTGTTTTTTAAGGCAAAACCAACCCGACCATACTCCACCTGCGTCCAAACCTTGGGCGGAGTATGCCAAAAGATCCGTCTCACTAAGAGGAACACAACAAAGTTGTCGGCACGTCAATCAGACGTCCGTAGCTCAAGATATGAGTGTTTCCGCTCCGAAGGCCCGGTTGGTTTCGTGTACGAACCAACCCGGCCGAACTCAAAGTATTCCGAAACATTGACTGCGATAAAACGAATCGACCGTCTCGATCTAAGGATCGCGTTGCCGCAGACGGTTCGTCATTCAAAGGTCCGTGGCTCAAGTTATGGCCAAAAGACCGAATCTGTCTCGAAAACGGGGGGTCCGGATTCGGGCCGACCCGGCCCGACCCCCCTGGGTCGGCCCGAACCGGTTCGACCCGACCCGGCTCTGCCGGCACAACGGCGCATTCTGGCACGGCCCGGCCGCCGCTCGTGGCCGCATGCGGGGTCCGGTGTGCTGGCGTCCGGCGCCAGCTGTGCGCAGCGCGTCGAGCGCGCTGCGATGGAGAAACGGGGGGCACAGTTCCCGTGTTTAAGAAACCAACAGCCCCCTCTCACGTGGAAGGGGGGGCCCTCTCCTGCCATCCGGGGGTTCAACCCCCGGGTCTTCAGGGTAACGGCCGGCATTGCCGGCCGTTCTTCATACACGCGGGACCCAGATGGGGTCCCGCCCTGACCACAGCGGCCGGCTTTGCCGGCCGCTCAGAAGACCGGCGCGGCACTGCCGCGACTGGTTTCTCCAGTGGCGCGCCGCCGCGCCGGGGTGGTCTGCCGCCGTCGAACTCTGCGGACCACCGGTCGCGCACCGGTGGTCTGTTTTGACCGCCGCCTGCGCCAAAACTCTCCTCGGGTCGAGAACTTTACTGCGGTGATCACAAAACCTTAATGCGGTCCCCTTTCGGGCTTTCGACGCTGGCGGCCCGGCGAGCCGTCGGTCCTCTCGTCCCGCTGTGGCCTGGAACCGGCCGCGGTGTTCGTCGTCCGGCGCAGTGCGACGACATCGTACCCCTCCACCGCGGCCCCGCTCCGGCCGCGGCGCCTTCGGTTCCCTTCGACGTGGTGAGACGATGTCGCGTTCTTGATGATCCTTCCACGGCGTGGCGCGACGGCGCCGCGCAATATAATCGTGCGAATAACCACGTGGTGCGACGGCACCACGCCATCTTGTTTCAACCGCAAGATAAATCATCAAGAACAAATGAGGGGGTTCGGCCGTGTTCATGCGGTCCGGCCCCCTCACGTTAAAAGATAACACATATTTAAATATCCTCACGTTAGTCATGCTAGAACCACGAACAATAATAAATAAATAAACAAATAACAACAACAACCCCAACCTTGGTTTCAAGTTCGAATATCGTCAACGACCAGCGAAAGACAACGTCGCGGAGGAAGGCGTTGCGGCGTCGGACGTAGGTTCTGTGGACGTCGGGGTGCGTCCGAGGAGGAAACGATGTCTCCTCACTTGTCTCTATAATGAAGAATGGAGGTACGTTGTCGTTGGCGATGATCACCACGGTCGGCGACTTCTCCCTTGTCGAGGAGGAAGATGAAGACGGAAGAATTCCGGACGCCGAGTCTTGTAGGTCGTGGGGTCGATGTTCTTTATCGGAGAAGAACCGTTCTTCACGTTCTTCGTCGAAGACGAAGAAGATCTTCAAGTCTCTCAACGATTCTCCCAAACCTCTCAAGCAGCAAAGAAACTAACCAAAAATAAATTAATCTCACACTTAATTTATTAACACAACACAAACCTTTGAAATTCAAGAGTTTGAATTTCAAAAACTCAAATCAAACTCACTTATTAATGTCATAAGTTATAACTCAAGTTCACATCATTAATTGTGAGTTGGGGGGGTTAGAGGATATGAAGGGGTGGGGTTCCTGTGGGCCCCACCACCCTCTTAACCTCCCTAGGGAAGTTGGGTCGTTACCCAACTTCCATCCAATGGATAAAAACACTTAATGAAAGATAAAAATAAAAATTGAAGTTAAATTTTTATTTTAACATTCACAATTTATTTTACAACTTCCCTTGTGTAAATGTAACTCCGGAAAAGTTCTTCTTAAGCGAATACCAGCGCTGTGGTTCCATCGGTGCCCTCAGAATTCAATTCCGAGCACCGGATCAAAAGTTAGAAATTCCCGCTCGTTCGTTCACTGAACGTACCCGAGCCAAACTTCGGAAATTGATTCCGGGCACACCGGGCCTCGGAATCAGGTGCTGTCAGAAACCGCGCTCTTGTAAAAATCCAAAGAAAATTATGAAAAAATTTCCCTTGAATTTTACGGGTCTTTTCATTTTTCATATTATATTTTAATGAATAGTATAAACATGCTATATTTTAATTAAAAACAATTGTTTTCATCGCAATACTTTATATGGTTAAATTATAATATTGAATGTTTTTAAAGTATAAATAGAATATATTTTTACCATTTAATATAATTTATGTCATTATTATTAATTTTACATTGAATTCATAGGTAAAAACATTTCAATCTTTGGCAATGTTTTAACTTTTAAAACACGTTTTCTTAACAACAGGATTAATTTTAAATTAATTATTTCAACATTTGTGTTTTGAATTTTGAAAAATGGATTCCATATTTGGAATCCGTGGGTCAAAATTATGTTAATATGGTACTTTTATTATTTTGATATTATGAATAGTAACTACAGTAATTTTTATTTACTAGGGTTAAAGGTATATAGGGTAATTCAAGGTTAAATGAATATTATAATAATTCAAAATTACCTTGAAACATGTCCTAACCATATTGGATGAGTAGTGGCAGACCGTTGGCATCCTTGGGTTGATTGTGGGACCCCATTGAGCCACATGGTAGTGACAATGACAATTTGGATTAATTAATTTAATGTAAAGAAAAAATTGACATTAACGAAAATCTTTTAGTAATTAATTTTTAGAAGGGGTTATATCAATTATATTTTCAACTATAAATATTTATTGGAAAGATAAACATATTTCATACATAATTATATTATTTTTAAAATTTTTAGACACCATATAAATTAAATTATTTATGACACAATAATGATGAAGTATTTACCTCATTAATAAATGATTTAAATAAATAAAATTATAATGAATAAAATATTTTCCAAAACATGTCCAATTATGAAGGGATGATTTTATTTAGACTATGAGTCATCTTATATTCATCATCAATTATTTTTGGACCTTTTTAAACAGATGATAAGTTTATAATAAAATAATATTTCCACACTTTCCAATGGTTCCCCTCTCCTCCCTTATAAAAAGGCACCTCCTCCCTCTCTTCCTCGCACAAATTTTAGCTTTCAAGCTCTGCCAAACCCTGATCATTTCACTTCCCCACTTCCTTAGAAACCTTATAGAGGTACTGGTCTCATCAAAAGTCCAACTCTAGTTCCTTAAGGGAAAGTTTAAAGGAGGCACTTTGAGAATGAGGTAATACCTTCTACCATTTTCTTCAAGTTCCATTCTTCTTCTACTACCACTTCTTTAGTTGTTTCATTATGAGGTAATAACATCAGTATCCCTTATATACTTATATGTTATTATAAATATGAAACAACCCTATTCAACCTCTTATCCATCCTACAGAAAACGAAATCACCGCGCGTGCGTAAGTACGTAATACCGTCTCCACGCCGTGGTGTAATCTATTTTCCACCACCACTTTACTTGGATGGGTATAATGGTGTAAAGAATAACTATATATTATTATTTTAAAGTTATATTGATTCTGAAATATTATACATACACTTCAATACAATTCCACGATCATGGGAACGATATCATCGCTCGTGCGTACGTACGGCCTGCCGTCTCCACGATGTGATGTGACTCGTTCTATATGATCTTTATTGAATAATGATTATATAAATGAATTGAATGAATTAATATGATATATATTAAACTAATACCAATATGTAAATAATGTATCTATATCTTATAAAGATTAATAATAATTTATTCGACAAAACACGCATAAGAACAAAAAGTAATAAACACACGAATAACAAGTAGTAATGAAATATTAATAATAAGAGGCTAAGAATATGGCCATATATGGTATCATAACAATGAATATTATTCTGTAATAAGACAATGACATTATTTAAATCATTATACAGGAGGTTCGGACACGTACAAAGCATATAGGAGCTGAGTTAAGGGAAATATCACAATCTCATTTTTCTCCGAGATTGTTTATACTTTTAAATTTACTGGGGTGTATTTCATCATCCACATCCATGTTTATTCAATATTTAATATTATTTCCATCCACCTATAATTTTTTAAATCCAAGTTGACCATTCGGTGAGTTTTCTGTAAAAGATATGAATGTAATCTTTTGTCGTTTTTCGTACGAGGTACTTTTTGACTTTTCCGACAAATGTACGAGAAGAATGTTTTTTTAACTTATACGGAATGAATGGATTTTAAAACAATTATTTCCAAGAAGATTCCTTTACAAGTTTTAATGTTTATTTTTAATCAACTTAATTTTTTTAGAATTGTATGACATGTTAAGAAAGGAAAAGTGTTTTTGAAGTAGAAAGTTTATTTTCATCAAAAATGGAGTTCAAGTGTTTTATCAAAATTATTTTCCATCTAAGATAATAAAGGGTTCTGTTTTTATCACAATTATTACATTGATTTGATTATATTTTGATGGAATTATTTTTATTAATTCCATTATCTTATATTAATTGTTTTATGATGTCACAATGTTTAAGAATCCCATTTTTATTACATGGTTTATGATATGATGTATGGTTTATGATTTTGTGGCACATATAAGAATGGTATCATTATGAGATTGGTGGGACATATATATCCCACCAATTCATTGGGTAATGATTTTATATCTCATGAGATAGACATGGCTGGAACATAAGGTTAAACCGGTTCAGTGAAAGAGGACTGAAATGAGGAGTGAACTCGGTTTAGAAATGGACTTTGCCCACTAAGATAGTCTTGTCTATGTGTCTTGACTAATAACAAATGATTATCTATGATTATGTGTGTATTAAACAAAGTTTCATGTTTTAATTTATGATTATTGGGATTACATTTCACTAACAAGATTTATCCCATGTTCTGAAATTATGATCTATTTTGCAGGGTAAGATTTCTGAAATGTTATGATCTTATGAATTTGATGTGATTGATATTTCTTTTGTTTACCCTTACTGAGCATTTGAGCTCACCCTTTTTTATGTTTTCTTTCCCCAGGTCAGGAAGGAGGGTATTAAGTAAGATATTCCAAAAAGGTACTATAGATATGATGAAATAATTGGGAGACAGTGTAGATGCTTTATGAACAAGTTGTTTATGATTCCCTGTTTCTAAAGACACTATACCTATACGGTCCTTTCATGGGTTTGTTATATTTTGTAATAAGTATACTTCAATTTTGAAGTATTAACCATGTATGTAATGTATGGGTCACTATACTAAATATTTAAGAAAACCCATATAATAAAAGTTTGATGTGATAACTAAATTTTTTAAATGATTCAATCTAAATCAACATCTAAATAAAATATATATATATTTTAAATTAAAAACATACAATATATAAAAAACATAGTTTTGTAACATATGTCTTTTAAATACTAAGCATGATTAGTCTAAATTAATATCAATTAATAATTTAATTAGTTATAATATATATTTATATCTATTAAATAAGATTAAACATTGAAAATAAATAAATTTAATTCAATTATATAATATGAATCACAAAAAAATTATAAAAAACATAATTTGAAAGTAATTGTTTTACAATTACCATAGAAACTAACTATTAGGCCAACAAAATATTTTTATGTCAAAAAAACATTATTATTATATAATTTTAACCATCAGATATTAATAATAAAATCCATTTTATTATACTTAATTACTAAATTTTATACAAAAGTATAATATAAAACACATAAAGCGTAATTCTCATATAAAATGAAATTTTTGGGCACAAAAAGAAAATATTGTTATTTTTTTCTTAGTAAAGTTTTATAGATGAAGATTATTATAATTATTATTATAAATAAATTTCAATAATATCATTGTTCAATAATGATCAATGTTTTTACTAAGAAAGAATATGAAATAAATAAAAATGTATTTCTATGAAAAATTTTATTTAAATAATTTTAACAGCATAATACTTTAATAATCATATTATTTCAATTTAATTTTATCAAAATATTTATACAAAAAACATTATTTTAATTTTATAATATAAAATATTATTCTTTAATAATAATTATTATATGTGACGTATGAATCATATTTTTGTAATAAAATATTTTAATTATGCATTATAATATTTATTTCGTAATATTGTTTTCAATTTGGTAAAAATAGTCACACAACACAAACATACCTAGTGAACATATGAATACCCAATAGATATATAATCAACCGCTATATTTCTAATTTCAATATTACTAATGAAAATATGTGTTACTCTAAGATTTCATTTCTGTAAATATTCACACATGTGTTTTTAGAATCATTCATCCTATTTATTTACATCATTCTAAAAATTTATATAATATATCTAATTATCTATCTTACATTAATTTTTTTAATATTCGGGTTGAGATTTATATAAAATATTAAGGATAAAAAGTATATATTCATGGTATATTTATTTGTTTTTAGATTTATTCAATCAAACATTTGATAATGTTATTTTGTAACACCCTAGTATTTTAAAAGAATAATATTTTTTCAATGAAATATATAAAATGAAATAATGATTTAAGACTATAATATAACACCTCAATAAATTATAGTATTTTTTATAAAAAAATAAATTTTCATCATAACTTGCGTAACTCAAGATAGTGAGTTTTATCAAATTACAAGGTGCTATGAACATTCTAATGTAAATAAGAATCTTATAACCAAGATATTAAATTAAAAGATATAATTATGTATAAATAATTTATGAAATTAATATAAATTTCCTACATAGTATATGTTTATTTAAAATTCTTATTAATAAATCACCCTAATTTAAACAAATTTAGGTTATTTATTGATTATGAGTTTTCTTCCAAAAATGATTCTTTCACATTCTTTGAGTAAATAATATAATTATTTCTCTACATCTATATATTTTATTTTATAAAATTAAAATATTTTATTATTATGAATATCTAAATTAACATATATTGGAAGTTGGGATCTTTTTGAAATATATAAAATTATCAATGAATAGAGAGAAATAAAAATTTATATATAAATGTAATTAATTTTATATAAATTATTAATTTAAAATTAAAATTAATCATTTAATAAATTTTAAAATTATAAATTTATATTATTTATTTTTATTAAATCCAATTAATTCAAATGATTCATCATTATACGGTATTTTATTATATGTTTATCGATAGGCTTTAGAAACATTTCCTAAAAACACATTTAAATTGCATAATGTTTCTCTATTACAGATAATTAAAATAACCATAATTGGGGATTTATATAAATAGAATCAAAATAATATATTAATATATATATATATATATATGAAATTAAATTCAACTAATTATTATTTCTTGTCATATAATTAATCTGAGATCATGTTTTTCTTAAAAAAATGCATTCCTTGAAAAATTATTTACTTAACATATCTGGAGGTTTAATTTTAAAATAAATGCACCGAATTTTATGAATTTAATTTCGATGAATGTTTTGAGAATTTTTAATCATTGTAATTTATATTATCCAATATATTCACATTAATTTTTATCCATAATTAATTTTAAAAATAGTAAAAAATATATATTGTTGTTAATGTAAAAATGGGTTTACTATTGGATAACCTAAAAATATAATGGTTAAAAATGATACATTACATTTATAATTATTATTTTGGGTCATATATTGATTATATATCATCTAAGGATAAAACCTAGTTCATTTCATATCCTTGTGGATTGGAAGAAACAATGGTGCAACTCTTTCTTTTTAAAATTTCCAACTGTGTTCTCTCCCAAAATTTTAAAATGACACACACATTCCTCCCCTTTCAAAAGATCAAAAAATAATGGTCCATCTAATAATATCCCAAATCAGATATTTAATTCCATACACTTATCCCAAATCCTTGGTTGCATCAAAAAAAACCTAGAGGTTCTTTTATCCCAAACCTCTATAAGTTTTCTAAATTAGAGGTAACATCCATAGACAAACTACTTATTTTATTTTTTATTCCATATTTTTAAAATATTACCCAATAAATATTTAATAATAATAAATATATCATTTATATATTAATTTTATAGTTTATTATAATAAATTAAAAAATATATTCCTCCCTCAAATGTGAAATGAAATCATTGATTAAGTAAGAGACCCACTACCTCCTCACAAAAAAACAATTTGTTTTCTACCACTACATCTGTAAAGTCCCGAAAATTTTAAGGATTCTTTTTTTCATAAATACATTGTAATTTTTAGAGTCTATGGCTTCTGACGGCACTTCATTCTGAGGCCCGGTGTGCCCGGAATCAATTTTCAAAGTTTATGTAGTGTACGTTCTGTAAAAGAACAAGCAAGATTTTCTATATTTTGAACTGGTGATTGTAATTGAAATCTGAGGGCACCGGTGAACTCGCAACACCGATAATTTCTTAGGAGGACTTTTACTGTAGATGAGTTCGCACAGGAGAAGAAGTTAATTTTTTTGATTAAATTATAGGGGATTGAAATTGTGGTATAATGTTATTTTATAAATCTAAGGTTGTTTTATACTACATGGGGGAGTTAGGGTGGGACCCACTAGCATCCTAACTACCCACGTGAGAATAAATGTGAGGTGGGGCCCACATTAGCCCCAACCCTTCACATTCTCTAAAACTCCTTAAACCCCCTCGTAATTTTGTAAACTCGTCATTACTTGTGAAACCATTCTACATCCTCTCTCTCTCCCTCTTCACTCATTTCAACACACTTTAAAAAATTAATTAAACCACTTCAATTAATTAATTAAGTGTTTTGAAATTTAACATTTTAAATTCATGGCATGATTAGATAAAATTAGGAGAAGCCTTATTTTATTTTTGGTGAGCTTGTTGTGTAGAGATTTTGGGGAGATAGCTCTTGAGTTTCGAAGAACGCTTTATATCCTTTGTTGAAGAACGCCAACTCTCTGACGAAGAACATCGACTCGGTGTCCCCATATTCACCATCCTCTTCTTCCTCCACGAAAAAGGAGTAGACACCGACATGGGAACTCACCAACAACAACACACCTTGTTTTCTTCTCTCTGTGATAAATAGGGGAGACACAACTTCTTTCTCGGACGCTCTCCGTCGACGTCTACGAATGCTCACCTCACGACGCTGACAACTGTGACGCCAACGTTCTTCATCTTTTTTTGAAGTAGGGGTAATTTTTGTTAAATTATTTATCACATTCTTCATTGATTAAGTATTTGGACACATGATATCGTCATAACGAGAGAAGAACGGACCACACAAACATGGCCGATTCTCCTACCCTCTACTTTGTTAATCTTCGTTGATGTTGGTGGTGTAGGCGCATGGTGTCGTTGCACCATGTGGTGATCGGCAGGGAACTGTGACCATGCAAGGCCACGGAGAAGGTGGTGCAGTGTCGTTGCACCGCGAGGAGATGTAGAGGGCCACGGCTGGAGCGGGCAGCGGCGGTGGTGGGCGGCGTCGGCGCAACGCGCCGGAGAGACCGAGGAAGGCCGTGGCCGGAGCAGGCCACGGCGGGGGCGCGCGGAGCCGTCACGCCATGCTGGGGAGTCGAGCTATAGCGGACCAGCAAGGGCGGCCGGCCGATCCGTCCGCCGGCGTCTCCAGGAGGCGGGACCCCATCTGGGTCCCGCGGCATCTCACAAACCGACCGGCCTTAATGGTCGGCCGTTACCCGAAAACTAGGGTGTTAACCCCCTGAGCTGATTCTAGGGTGGACCACACAGGGTCCACTATTTACCAAAACATGGTGCCACACCCCTTTTGCGTCCTGCTGGGCCAGCGGCCGAGCCGCGACCAGATTCCGAGCCGTGTCGCAGGCCCCACGGGCCAGGCCAGCTGCAGGCCCCACTGGCCGAGCCGAGCGTGCCCCGCCGGTCCGGGCAGCCGGTAGCCAAGCCGGGAAACACGCAGCTGGGCCGGGCCATGCCCCACCAGGCCGGGCCAGGGGGGGGGGAGGGTGGGGAGGGGGGGGGGGGGGGGTCGGACAGGGCCCAGACCCCCACTTCGGACCGTTTTAAGTATTTTTCCTATAACATGATCTATATACATCTAATCGACGAACCTTTTATTGAGAAGAAATCCATGGATCGATACGGTCGTTTCGGTATATTACACTCGAGGTTTAGGCAATGTATGGGTGCAGTCAGGTTGGTTTTATGATAAAAACCCAACCGGGCCCCTAGGACGGAAATGCCAATAACTCTCAAACCGGGCGTCCGATTGACGCACAGTCTATTGAGTTGAATTCCTATTGATGAGACAGAACTTCGGGATACATCAACTCTAGAAATAGTGACAGATGATGTATCAACCCCCATTGACTCGTGGAGTGGAACCTCCCGTAATCGATCGTGCTGTGTGCGGGAAACCTAGAGCTAGCTGTGAATGTGATGATGATGACGACTGTAATTGGATCCTATATGGGTTCGACAGTGAGGATGACTATTCTTGGATCCAACGTGGTTTCGGCAGTGATGATGACTATACTAGGATCCTCAGTGGGTTCGGCAATGATGACGACTGTACTTTGATCCTACGTGGGTTAGGTAGCGACGACATCTGTACATGGATCCTACATGGGTTCGACAGTGGAGATGATTCAGATGCTACATCTATCATATCCACCCCTCTTCGTGAGTATCATACCTATGTGAGCTGAGTCTTTACTTTTAGTCATTATCATCATTGTGATTGACTGGCTTTCCATTGTGGACTGGGTTGTGCATTCTTGTGTGGACTGGATTGTACTTGGGCTCGTGAGTTCGAGCCGAACTGGAATTGATGACTGCGTTATATGTATGGGAATATACCTAAGTAGAGTTGGTTGATACTTTTTGTTTGTATATTTCATTTTTGGTTTATCCTTTGGGGATCTGGGAGACCTTCGGGGGTCTCAGGGTCCCTACTGAGTATCTTATACTCACCCCTACACGGGCTATGCCCGCACTACATTAAGTAGGAAACAGATGATAGAAAACACTGATCAAGGTGGAGTCTTGTCGAGCGGGACGATACTTGGAGGTGGACCACTTAGCGGGACGTACCCGAAGCAGATGGCCGAACCCGAGGAGCTGAGGAGACCAATTGTACCCACCCTTCAGGTGGGATATCTGGAGGACGACTCAATGGTTGCAGGTTTACATTACTACAACTGTTCCTTCATTATTGTTGTATTTTACTTTCAGTTTAGTTTGTATTCTAGCCCATTTAATTTCCAGCACTTACTTTGGTACTCAGTTTACTTAGTGTTTACTTCATCATGTGTAGTCTGTTGTGTATGATTACTTATATAAAGGCAATGATTCCCTTTTATCAGGATTTATTCTTTTTTGTGCTAGTCTCCATCCCCTGGCCTATGGAAGGCGGTCTTGGGGTAGCCACGGCACGGGCCCCGAGGACGGGTCATGACAAATTGGTATCAGAGGAGTCGGTTCTATCGCAGATATTTGGACACTGATAATTCATTCTTGTGAAGAAATAGTGTTAATAGTTTTCATTGTGGTTTTCATTCTAGGGAGTCCAGTGTTGATGTGGCGTTCAACAAATCCACACACCAGGACCTTGATTTATGATTTCTGAATCAGTTCTCGAAAACACTAATTTCACATGTGTTTCAAAAATTTTCTTTGTGATTACTTGTGTCAGCTCACCAGGTATACTGTATTAACCATGGAACACTTTTTGTTTTTCAGGATGGCCCCATGTAGGTAGCGAGCTAGGGTTCCGAGCTTTGTGCGATATGGTATCCCACCGAGCGATGTTGCCTCGGTGCAAGGTCCCATTAATGTAGAGGCACTGGCAGTACCTCTATCTGCTGGGCCACCGATACCACCATCCCCAGTAGTGGAGAGTGCAAGCTGTCTGAGTGCGTTGCATGAGTTCCAGCGACAGAGGCCACCCATGATCCACAGAGAGATGGATCCATAGGTAGTTGAGGATTGGATGGAGGATATTGTCAGAATCTTCAGATTGGTAGGGACACCAAAAAATCTTATGGTGATTCTTGTGGTGAGTCTTTTCCATGCAACATCAGGTAGATGGTGGAGTCTGATGCTCCCGGTTCACGATGGGGAATCTTTACTTTGGACGGACCTCGAGAGCCTCTTCTGCTCAGAGTTTGTTCCAACCACCCTAAGTGCGGTGCACATCTAGGAGTTACTACAACTGTGGCAGTATAGCATGATAGTAGCACAGTAGACGGCGAGATTTACCGACCTCTCGTGCTACACGATGGACATGGTACGTGACCCATTATTTCGGGCCCGGACCTTCGATCATGGACTGAGGCATGAGATCAGGGCTTTGATGATCTCTTACTGCATTCCGACATAGGCAGGAGTACTGGAGCGCGCTCTTCTTGTGGAGGGATTTTTTCCTGAGCCAACACCAGCAGCGAGGCCTACCTTGGGGCGACACGTAGCAGAGTCTTCTGCAGCCAGCAGTAGACAGATGTCACCAAGGTCCAAGCGGATCATGCCATCAGGTGGGAGACAGTAGGATACTGGTTTAGAGGTGTGGGGCACACGCTTCAGAGCCAGTCATACGAGAGGCGGGCAGTGCTATGCATGCGGTAGGCAAGGCCACATGGCTCGTCACTGCTCGACCTTCCATGTAGAGAAGCATTAGATGATTGAGACCCCACCTAGTTAGAGGAAGAGGTTTGACCGTGGCAATATATAGGGAGCAAGTGGATGAGGCAGAGAAGCAGGATGAGTAGTAGGTGGTGGACGACACTTCGAGGCTCTACCACCACCACCACCATGAGGTCCACCCCGACCACATTGAGCTAGCAGACAGAGGTAGGATCAACTTCCAGTAGTGGAGGATTACAACCACGGTGCACCTAAGATGATTCTAGCTACTATATGTGTCTACTCCACCATTTCTACAGTTCATATAGACACAGGAGCAAGTCATTATTTCATTGCTGCTTCCCTTGTTCGGAGCTCGGATATTCTGACAGAGCGGTTGGATCGATCCTTACGGCTAGAGACTCCTATGAGAGCAGTATCGATGATTACACGCTGGTGCCGGCAGTGTGAGCCTACTATAGGAGGTGAGAGATTTGTCCAAGATCTTCTTGTAGCGGCATCGAGGCATTACGACGTCATCTTGGGCATGGATTGGTTATCTACAGTCCATGCCCAGATTGACTGTATTAGGAACAAAGTGCGGTGTGTCTGCACAGATGGGAGCAGGATCACCTTCACATGCGAGAAGGGAGCCTATGTAGTGCAGGATGGGCTTACACAGTGAAGAGGGAAGCTGATCTCACATCAGTTGTCTAGTCTCATCTTTGGAGTGGTTGATGTGCAGTATCTGAGTTTTCCTCTTGTGGTGGATCGGTATGCAGACGTTTTCCATGATGACGTTCTAAGAATATCTCCTCGCAGAGAGGTATACATCAATATGGATATGTACCCCGGGACAGCCCCGATATCTAATATGGCATATTGGATGGCTCCCGCTGAGCTTCATGAGTTGCGGGTACAGTTGGAGGATTTGCAAGGAAAGGGATTCATTCAAACCAATGTCTCACCCTGGGCTTACACGATTTTATTCGCCAAGAAGGCGGATGGGATCTTAAAACTATTTGTCGACTACCACCACCTGAATTAGGTGACCGTAATGAACATTTATCCTCTCCCGAGGAATGATGACCTCTTTGATCAGCTCAATGGGGGACGATGGTTCTCGAAGATAGACCTTAGATCCGGCTATCAACAGCTCAGAGTTTGAGACGAGGATGTGCAGATGACATCCTTCAGGTGTCGGTATGGCCACTATGAGTTCTTGGTTATGCCTTTTGGCATAACCAACACTCAATCAGTGTTCATGAGTCTCATGAACAAGATCTTCCTTCCTTACCTCGATTTATTTGTCGTAGCCTCCATCGAAGATAGAATGATTTACACGACTAATGAGGAGGTGCATGTCTACCACATGTAGTTTGTACTGGACACACTCCGAGAGCACCAGCTATATGGTAATCTCTCGAAGTGTTAGTTCTGGATTCGAGAGGACCAATTCATATGGCACATCATCTCTAAGATGGGAGTTGGTGTGGATCCTGTGTAGATCGTGGCAGTACATTCTTAGGATCCACCCACGAGCGTGACAGAGGTGAGAAGTTTACTAGGTCTGGCTGGGTACTATCAGAAATTTATGCCAAACTTCTCCAGAGTTGTAGCACCACTTTCAGCTTTGTTGAATATGGTGAAACCCTTAGTGTGGTCAGATAGATGTCAGCAGAGCATCTAGGAGCTGAGGCATAGATTGTCCAGTGAACCCATCTTTAGGCTACTGGAGGAGGGAAGAGGGTACGTAGTTTACTGCGATGCATCAGAGACCAGACTCGGGTGTGTCTGGATACAAGAGCGGGAAGTGATCACATATGGTTCATGAAAATTGAGGAAGCGCGAGCAGAATTCTGCTACCCATGACCTGGAGTTAGCAGAAGTGGTCTTCTCCTTGAAGATGTGGCAGCACTATCTGATGGGCGAGTGATTTATAGAATAATCTGACCACCAGAGTCTTAGGTACATATTCTCGAAAAATGACCTAAACCTGAGACAGCGGTGATGGATTGAGTTCTTCCAGGACTATGACTTTGAGATATTCTATACTCATGGGAAGGGGAACGTAGTAGCTGATGCTCTCAACAGGAGATCGGGCATTCAGCTACATGGTGAGGCGACAGTGCAACTAGCCACGTTGCAGATATTCTTCATGGATAGAGATGGAGCAGCCTTTCTACAATCACTCACAGTCACTTCTCCACAACTTCAGCGGGTCAGAGAGGCACAACGTGGGGATGTTGACTGTGAGACGCGACGTGCACAGATATCTCCAAGACATGCACCTGATGTATTTTCTGTAGTAGGAGATCACGTCATACTCTTCAGGGGATGTACCATGGTACCCGTTGCATTACAGGAGGAGGTGTTGAGGGAGTTTCACACTTCCCCTTTGGCGGTAAATCCAGGAGTAGTGAAGATGTACCAAGATCTCATACGAAAGCACTGGTGGCTAGGTATGAAGAAGGTTTTGGAAGAGTACGTTTCAAAATTCCTCACCATCCAGCAGGTGTAGGCGGAGCACCAGATTCTGGTAGGCTTGGTGGAACCCTTAGAGGTTCCGGAGTGGAAGTGGTACAAGATATCTATGGATTTCATGACGGGGCTTCCACGTACATCCATAGGACACAACTCCATCTGGGTGACTGTAGACTGACTCACCATGTCGGCCCACTTCCTACCTATCAGAGACCAGGGCTCAGTGGAGAGCATGGGATGCCTCTATGTTCATAAATGCCTGCCTTTCTCGTGATTCCTTGACACACTTGCAGTAGGTCTGAATTTTCATTATCCTTGGTTTTCAATGTATGTTGTTTTTTGGTTTCATTAACTTTCAGAGGGTGTAAGTTCATTACACCTCGATATTTCCATATATGCCTTTTTATTTAATAATTTTCTTGGACATGAACTGGGAAACTAGTTCATGTCAACTTGTTTAAATAATAATAATAATAATAATAATCTATTGTCTCCGATCGAGATGCTCGCTTTAATTACCGGCTTTAGAAGGGGTTATATGAGGCATTTTTGATGCAACTGTGCTTGAGAACCACCTTTTATCCTCAAACTGATGGATAGACAGAGATGACCATTCAGACACTTGAGGAAATGCTCCGTGCATGTGTCCTTGACATTGGTCGCAGTTGGGAGGATCACCTACCATTGGTGGAGTTTTCTTACTACAACAGCTACCACTCTACCATCGGGTTGGCACCATACGAGGCACTGTATGGTCGACCTTTCATATCACCTCTGTACATGACAGACCCTAGGGAGTTAGCACTTGTAGGACTAGAGATGGTCCAGGCTATGATGGAGAAGTTGTAGATCATCTTGGAGTGGATAAGGACTGTACATAGCAGACAGAAGTCCTATGCTGATAGGAGGCGGAGACCATGGGAGTTCGAGGATGGGGACCACGTTTTCATATGGGTCTCTCCTCGACGTGGATTATGGAGATTGGGCCGGGTGGTATGTTATCTTCACGCTTCATTGGACCATTCCAGGTCCTCAGTAGGGTAGGAGAGGTGTCTTACCGCCTGGCCCTTAAACCTCTATTGCACTGGTTGTATGACGTCTTCCACGTATCTCAACTGAGAAGATATGTGCACGACCTGATGCATAACATCGATCATGGGAAGCTGGACATCGATGAAGGGGCTACATTTGCAGTGGTTCCAGTGCAGATTGAGGATCGACAGGAGTGGGTCCTATGTGGACAATCGATTCCTCTAGTGCGCATTCGTTGGCAGCATGGAAACCTCCAGGAGAGAACATGGGAGCGGGAGGCTCAGATGCGTGCACAGTCCCCTCTTTTGTTTCCCTAGTATATGATGTAGCTTTACAGGGATGTAAATCCCTAATGTGGTAGTAATGATATGTCCTGGAAATTTCAAAGAATTTTTTTTCATAAATACTTTGTAATTTTATGAGTCTATGACATCTGACAACACTTGATTCTGAGGCCCAGTGTGCCCAGAATCAACTTCTGAAGTTTAGCTCAGGTACGTTCATTAAAAGAACAAGTGGGATTTTCTATAATTTGAACCGGTGCTCAGAATTGAAATCTGAGGTCACCGGTGAACTTGCATCACCGGTAATTACTTAATAGTATTTTTACCATCGAGGTTTTTTCATGAGAGAAGAAGTTTAATTTTTGTGGATTAAATGAGAAGTGAATAAAATTGTGGTACAATTTTATTTTATACATCTAAGGTGGTTTTATCGTACATGGGGAGTTAGGGTGGGACCCACTAGCATCCTAACTACCCATTTGATGATAAATGTGAGGTGGGTCCCACACGATACCCAACCCCTCACAATCTGTAACACTCCTTAAACCTCCTATTGTTTTTGTAAATTCCTCATTACATGTGAAACCTTTCCACCTTCTCTCTCTCTCCCTCTTAATGCTTGCCAACACACTTTAAAAAATTAATTGAACCACATCAATTAATTAATTATGTGTTTTCAAGTTTAAAATTTGAAATGAATGGCATGATTAAATAAAATAAGGAGAAGCCTTATTTTATTTTTTGTTGGCTTGTTGTGTTGAGATTTTGGGGAGAGAGCTCTTGAGTTTCGAAGAACACTTCATCTCCTTTATTGAAGAACACCAAGTCTCCGATGAAGAACAACAACTTGGTGACCCGGGATTCACCATCCTCTTCTTCCTCTATGACTAGGGTGGAGACATCGATGCAGGAACTTGCCAATGAAGACACGCCTTGTTTTATTCTCTCTGTGATAAAATGGGAGACGCTGATTCCTCCTCAGACGCTCCCCGTCGTCGTCCACGAATCCTCACCTTGTGACACCGTTGACCGTGATGCCAATGTTCGTCATCTTTTTTTTGAGGTAGGGTTTATTTTTTTCTACTCTTTATCATCGTTCTTCATTTCAAAAGGATTTGGACGCATGATATCATTCTAACAAGAGGAGATCGAACCGCACAAACACCGACGATTCTTCTCCCCTCTACATTGTTAATCTTCTGTGATGTTGGCGGGAGAGGCGCCCAGTGCCGTTTAACCATGTGGTGATCGTCAGGGAACCGCGGCCATGCAAGGCCGCAGTGAAGGCGATGCGGTGTTGTTGCACCATGATGAGACATAGAGGGTCACGACCGGAGCGGGCCGCGGAGGTGGGGCGCGGCGCTGTCACGCAACGCCGGGGAGACGATCCATGGCCTAAGGCCATGACAGACTAGCAGGGCGGCCGAGCCGAGCCGGCTGCCGGCGTCTCCAGGAGGCGGGACCCCTTCTGGGTCCTACGGTAGCTCACAAACAATTCGACCATAATGGCCAGCCGTTTCCCCAAAACCGGGGGGTGTAACCCCCCCCCCCCCCGAACTTCTGATAGATAGGACCCCACTTGGTCCTCCGTTTCCAAAAATAGTGGGTCACACCCCCTTTGCGTCCCGCTCGGCCAGCTTCCGAGCTGGGCCGCAGGCTGCATGGGCCGGTCCAGCCGCATGCCACAGGGGTCGGGCCCGCCACCGGCCGTATGGGCCGAGCCGACCGTGCCCTGCCTAGCCGACCTTGGACCCGGGTTAGGATGACCCAGTTCAGGCCCGCCCGGGGGGGGGGTGGGCCGGGTCGGACCGGGCCGAGACCCCCACTTCGGACCATTTTTGGTCTTTTTCCCATGACATGAGCTATGAACCTTCGATCGATGCACCGTCAGTTGCGTAGGAATCCTTGGATCGAGATGGTCAGTTCAGTATATTACATTCATGTTTCGACAATGTTTGTGTATGGTTGGGTTGGTTTTAGCTTCAAAACCAATCGGGCCCATGGGACGGAAATGACAATAACTCTCAGACCGGGCATCCGATTGATGCACCATCCATTGCGTTGAGTTCCTATTGAAGAGAAAGAACATCAGGAAACATCAACTCTAGACTTCGTGGCAGTTCATGTATCGACCCCCATTGGCTCGTGGAGCGGACCCTCCCAGAATCGAGCGTGTTGTGTGTGGGAACCCTAGAGCTGGCTGCGACTGCGACGACGATGATGACTATACTTGGTTTCTACATGGGTCCGACAGTGAGGAAGACTATACATGGACCCTATGTGGGTTCGGAAGTGAGGAATAATTTACAAGGATCCTCCGTGGGACCGACATCGATGACGACTCTACATGGATCCTACGTGGGTTTGGCAGCAACAACTTCTGTACTTGGATCCTACGTGGGTTCGACAGGGGAGATGATTCCGATGCTACATCTATCATCTCCACCCCTCTTCATGAGTAGTATACATGTGTGAGCAGAGTCTTGACTTTCAGTCATTATCATCATTGTGATTGGCTTGCTTTCTTGTGTGCACTAGGCTGTGCATTCCTGTGTGGACTGTGTTGTGCTTTCCTATGTGGACTAGATTGTACTTGGGATCGTGAGTTAGAGCCGAACTGGAATTGATGACTTAGGTATATGTATTGGAATATACCTAAGTGGAGTTGGTTGATACTTTGTGTTTATATCTCTCTTTGTGGTTTATACTTTGTGGATTTTGGGAGACATTCAGGGGTCTCGAGGACCCTATTGAGTATTGTATACTCACCCCTGCATGGGCTATGCTCGCACTACATTATGTTGGATGCAGACGACAGAAAACACTGATCGAGGTGGAGTCTTATGGAGCAGGTCGATATCATCATGTGGACTACTTGGTGGGACGTACATGGAGCGTACGATTAGACCAGAGGAGCTAAGGAGACCATTTATACCCACCCTTCAGGTGGGATATCCGGAGGACCACTCAATGGTTTCTGGTCTACTATACTGCAACTGTTCTTTCTTTAATGTTGTTCTGTACTTTCAGTTGGGTTTGTATTCTAGCCCATTTACTTTCCAACACTTAGTTTTGTAGTCAGTTTACTTAGTGTTTACTTCAGATTTCGTACTCTGTTGTTATGATTACATATATAAAGGCAATGCGTTCCCTTTTATCGGGATTTATGCCTTTGATGCTAGTCATCAGCCCCTGGCCTTGGAAGGCGGGCTTGGGGTAGTCACAGCACGGGCCCCGAGGACAGGTCATGGAAAAATCCCACAAATAGAGATAAATATTTATATATATATCTATAAAATAATTTTATATATTTAATTATAATATCATATATACCATCATACCTTCAATTACATACAAAAAACTATAAAATCACCCATTAATACGGCAAACTATCACTAGGTGCGGTGATTTGATTCATTTTACACTTATGTTGTACATGAAAGGAAATAAGGATTGATTATATATATATATATATATGTGTGTGTGTGTTATATATATTAAATAAAAATCAATATAAATAATAAATATATCATTTAATTTCATACATTATCATCTATTTATAAAATGATAACATCATTCATGTGTCCGGAGGACTACATTCTCACCAAGTGATGTGATTCCTTTTCATTACTTATTCACATGGATGGTATGTGTATTTTTATTTAAATAAATAATATGATATTTGTAATATAATTAACATTATTTAATGATTCAATATCTCTTAACATCTTTCCATATATATATTTGGGAAATATAAACATTACGCATGAGTACATACCATCTACTATCTCAATGATTCTAATATATATTTTCTTCCTAACCATATTTCATTATTTTTCTAACAACAATATATTTTCTATAAAAAATGATTACTTCATGGTTACAATTCTAAAGATAAATAATTATTAATATAATTGATGTTACCATCATACCAAAGTGATTTTTTATATATGATCCATTCATAGTTAAAATAAGATGCATGAAATAAAAACGTTATGTAATTGAATATGACATGATAAAAATTAAAATATATTGAATAATAAAAATGAAAAATTTTCATAAAAATATAATAAATAACATATGTTTACTATTAAATGATATAGATAATTCATGTGACATATTGGTCTCACGTTAAGGGGTGTTTCGACCCCCCCACTTTTTTTGTGTTATTCCAGTTTTCTATTTAACTCACTCCATATCTCTTTAATGTTATAGAATAATACTAAATTATATCAATATTACTCAAAAATTTGTTACTATATTTCAATTCCTACTATTTATGGTGTGATATATTCCTGAGAACCATCTCTCAAAATCCATTTTTAATGCGTCACTTTTTATTATTTTATACGATAATATAATGCTCCCATTTGTTGGTAGGGGATGTTTTTATGATTGTGCATTGGGTGATATTTTATTCTCATGGGACTTCATGTATTGGATTAGGTAGTGAACCAAATCCATTATAAGACTTTATCCACTAGGTTATGTTGTCTTTGTGATAATCCCTCACATATGTTTATGTAGTGTTTTATGTCATTTAAATGTTTCTATGCTTCCATGATCGTATCATACCAAGACCCTTATGTAATTATCCCATTTCAGTACTCTAATGTATCATCTTTTATGATATTCTGTTTATTATTAACTTACATTTTTTGCTTCCTTATCATGTTTATCCTCTTTTTGGAACTTTTAGTTCAATCATGTATTTCATATATTCCCCAAGTTATCCAAGGATGTTTTAAGATATTGAAAATATTTATGCGCTCTCTCTAGAAAATAAATTATGGATTCAAGGTTTTAGATTCCTTTTATGAATTATAAACCTATTATTCCATGGGAACATGGAATTTATGAATGTTTATAGTAATTATTAGATATTTATGTTTAATAGTGATGTTATACTATTTTTAAAATACTATTTTCATTAAATGTTTTCATATATTAATATTATATTGTATTAGGTTTTTTACCTTTTTTGGAATATATTATCTCAGTATAATGAATTTCGACTTTTTTCATTCAGTTTTGTTTCTAAAACATGTTATTCAACAAATTATTTATTTAAATTAATCATAATGAGTAAAATCATGGGGTGTTATAGTGAGTTTTTCCATTAAGTACTTAGTATCCTTTTACTAAATCTGTTGGTACTGGAAGTCTATATTCATCCTTTTTTCCATCATTTCGTTTACTATGAATTAAAACTCCATACATGTTAGAATAAGTTGTAATCAAAACATTGATCACATCTTAGGAAATTTGTTATTATAAATTTCTCTTTAGTATTATATCCCTAAATCCTCTCAACGAAGAAACCATTTTATTGATACATATGTAAAATTGAGATTAAATTTAGTGGAATGTTTTGGATTCTTATTGGCAGTCTATTTTCCAGCAGCAACATCTACACTTGACAAACAATACAATTAAATAATTCAACAAATAATAATAAGATAATTGATAAGAAAAATAAAAATCCTCCCAAAAGAATCTAAACACTCGTCGTCCTAGTCTAAAACGTCTATTCAAACATACTGAGTCTCAAAACTATCTTATTTTCCCTCCCACCAGTTGGAAAAAACCATTAAAATGTTCTCTAGAATGAGGCATCAACTACCCCCAATCTATAAACTAGATGAATAGAATCTTTCTATTTTAAAATACAATACCTCACCTAATTCGTAATAATTATTTATTTCCTACCATTATAATTTAGTATTATGAAACTTAAGATTTGACAAGATCTGAACAGCAGGATATATCTAGCCTCCACAGGAGAAGAATTTCGTTACTTCCTACTTCTTAGTATTGTTGAAGCCTCAAAACCCATATTTCTATTAGAAATCATACAAAATTTATTTTTAACAAGGATTTTAAAATTAAAATAAAAATTTATTCAGTGAAATTCAAAATTAATTTTTAATAAAATTTTATATTATCATATACCATCCATAATTTTTATAAAAAATCCAATATAAATATCAATAATAAGGCACCACTATATATAGTTCACAATGATGAAAAAATAACTATACAGAAAGTGGATCCCCTTTCTAGATACCCCATGAGAAAATGTTGTTTTTTAGGGATCCATTCAAATGAACTGAAATATTAGTGATGTTGAAAATACAATATAAAATGTAATTTAATATATCTTATAATAAATATTATTCAAGGACACTGAATGTAAAATCCCATATTAGAATGTGAAAACTGTTTTGATTATATGAAATTATATATATATTTGATTCATTTTTTATTATTTGTCATGTTTTTTATATATTTTTGTAGGATCTAGTTTATTTTCCTAGCAATTCAGAATTATTTAATCAAATGAAGAAATGATGAAAAATTTCCAAAATCGACATTACACAGAATGTATCACAAAAATGATGTGTAGAACATATTCACCGCATACCTATAGGACCACATACTAGCTCGTGTAATACATACATGATGTAATGCTTGTGCAATACATGTACATTCATTACATGACATGAATAATTCAAAGATCATTATCCCTCCATATTATAATCACAAACACAATGTGTAGATGTTTTATGACATGAATGGTTAGAAGGCTCACCCGATCAATTATATAAACTAATTCTCCAGTGAGAAATTTTGATCTAACATACATAACGTGTAGACAATATACATGAATTGAATATATTGGGAAAAACTAACTTAATCCATTATAGGAAATCCATGAAATATCCATTGTGTTTTTCCAAGGATTATTAATATATTGAGAACCCTTTTAATAGAAAATGTTAAGGAACTTTTTTTCTGTCATTTTATCAGGACCGTTTCTTCCATTTTTCATTTTTTTCCTTCAAAACCTATCGAAATTGAATATTTTAATTTTTTTAGAAAATATTTTTGAGTTTTTTTATATACATATATTCTATGCCTGTTTAAATCCCACATTCACTTTTGAAAATAGTGTAATCACTTCTCACCATTCTTTATCAATGCCTACGAATGTAATCATTGGTTCATCATGCATAGTCTATTTTATAGGATTTGTATCTTGTTCAACATTGTTATATAGATTATGAGTTTTTTATTTTGGATTTATTCCTTTTCAACATTTTCATGATTACACAAAGCATATTTAGTATTTTCCATCTTGTGATCAAGACTACCATGCCTGGCTAACCCACATAGGGTTATGAGTTGAGTGTATGGGTGAATATGAGAATAATAAATCAATAGATTGATCCTTGGTAACCCTATTTATAGTAATTATATTAATAATAATTGGTAATCAAACTCTTTTTCAAAACCTTAAACAAGGGATGTCCTGTTGAATAATCCTATGCTATTTATAGTTGAGATGTACTATGAACAGTATCCTGTGATGATTTTTATATAGATTCCAAGCATAATTCATGTTGGTTTTTGGAAATTCTCTAACTATGGGTTAATCTTAGCAAAGTTAGATCAAATTGACTTAAAAAACAAATTTTTCCCATTTTTATCGCTTCACATTTTATTTCATAGGACTATACCAATCTAAATATATGATTATATTATTTTAAGATCCCTAAAATTGGCACATATCCCTTCATTTATTTTCTTAGTTAATAATATATATATATATATATATAGTTAAAACCCAAATTTGGATATTGAATTTTGGGAATCCCATCAAGAGATTTTTGTATTGGTTTTTGACATACATGTGAACTTCATGGGTTCTACACCTGCACTTACAATTTACGTCACCCTAGTAGTAAGTGTTTTTTGGACTATAAATTTATAATCGGATTCCCACACCTGATATTTCAAGGATGTGTATAGTCACATCAAATTTTGGATTCATTTCCAAGGATTACTATTTATAAGTAATAATCACCTTTAAATCGTACTCTAAATTACCTCACCCCAACCCTCTTTATAAATTTTTCTTCCCCTTTTCATTTTTATAATTTCACTTATCGAGAACATGTATCCTCTTTATTTTTCTCTCTCTATCCTATTTCATGCTCAGGGGACCCCTGACTCACTCAAGAATCCTGGATGTACAAGAAATAATTTTATTCTATCATGATATTCATATAGAAATCACTACACACCACCACCTCACAATGGTTAAGATAAACACTATTATGCCAATGTGCCTTCAAGACCCCCATTATGTGATAAATTATAATAAAAGTGAGTCACCAGTCATATCAGAGTAGAACATCATGTATTATATCTTTTCATCCATTAGTGGTGTTGTTACTAGCATTATTCACCAACCTGTTTAGGAAAACAATTTTGAAATCTAACATGGAGTCATACAAATGATCCATGACATGGGGAAATTCAGTGTCATTTAAATAAAATTCCCTCAATAGTTCATTTTAAAATTTTTAGAGGGTTTTGACACCATTTGTAATGAGTTTCTATCATAAGATGCAATAATACTCCATTACATACCATTATCATTATTCAATAGATTTAGGGGTTAGTTAAAATCTCAATCCCTTGTGTCAATAATGAAATTGGTTGAATAAACAAATATTTTTGATTTCAAATAATTTCCACCAATCTAGACATGGATGCTCTTAAATGACATTCCAAACTATGACCCGATGGGTGTATAATTAGAATGGGAACCATGTGATAGATTCAAGGAGTCAACTCATAAGTTCCAAAAACATGGGATAAATGTATTGATGTAATCATATTAATTTTACCATGGACTTCAATCAGATTATCATACTATTGAAGATTTCACTGCTGACTGAGAACTTATTCCCAATATGGATGAATACATCCATGAAATTGTGGGTGAAATTACCCAAAATTCATGTCCATGGAAAATTGATAGAGGACCACCTCAACATGAAATGCACCAAGTGGATAAAAGTAACCACCTCTCATCCAATGTAAAGGCTATGAACAAGAATATGGAATCATGTCTACTTCCCACCACGCCACAAACACCTCGTGTAGTGGTTATGGATATTTAATCGCGTGAGATGTGTGGAGGCCCACACCAATACAATGACTATAGGGAAATTTTATAGGAACCATAATTAAAATATTGTAATTATTTCTATTACAATAAATAAAATTATTAGTATTAATAGCACCTACAATATCACCACCAGGACAACTATAAGAAAATACTAGCCCAATAGCCGCAACATCAATGCCAAGGTTATTTTATTCAGAGTTGTAGAAATTTACCAAAAATGAATCAAGGACCACTCAGGCACCCACTAATAGGTCCTTCTCCTTGACCAAAATATCTCAATGAGTTTCACATGCATAGTAGTTGATATTCAAAAAATCTCAAAGAAAACACCCCCACAACAATAAAAAAAACTCCTTGTTAATCTTTAAAACCTAATCATTTAATTTAGAAAAAAACCTAGATCAGCCGATGAAAACCAAAGATATAGACATTCAAACCCAGATGACAAGACTAGAAACCTAGGGCATCAAATTGGAAAAGTTATTAAGTCTTTATATTATCAACCACCTTGTACTTTGTTCATTAATTCCAAACCATATCCAATGGAATATTATAAATATATAATAGTTAAATGTGAATGTGTGTGAGATTTATATCACCCACATAGAGGTGAGTAAAATATTTTTAGAGAATCACATGTAGCCAGTCATGATGGAACTCAAGAGGTAGAACTATATAACAAATATCATGTTTAGGAATATCATGAAAAGAGACATGTCTATGGTTCACCATCATTAGACAAGCCTCCTATCCCCTTTCTAAAATAGATGCAATAAGGGCAATAGTAGGGTAAATATAAAAAATTCATTGAGATATTCAAACAACTATAAATCAACAATCTATTTTCAATGGAAATTGCTGGCGTGTCCTCTTATTCAAGACTCTTTAAAGACATTCTCTCAAAAACAAATTATAGCTTAGGTGGATAAACCATAAATGGAATGTTCTCCACAATTGTTCAATGAATGAATCCTCAAAAAATATGACACCCCATATGTTTTTCAATTCCTCGATGATTGGAAAAAGTATTTTTGAAAAGGCCTTGTGCAATCATGGAAAAAATATTATTCTCATGCTAGTGAGTGTTCTAAAAAATAATGGAATAAATGATTGAATCGAACTGTTGTGAAACTCCAAATTACTATCTTCCTAGTAGGAAACTAAAATGTATTTATCAACGATGAATTAGTAAATGTTTTAAAAAATTCCACACTGATTTTCGAATTTTTTAAAATGGAAGTCGATAGTGATGTTCCCTTAAAATTCATAAGACCATACCTCACCATTATAAAGGTGATTATTGATGTGAACCAAGGAATATTTATTATTAGTATTGGGGAATAATAAGTGGTGGTGGATTTGGAGATATAATATAATAAAATAAACATGTCATTTAATTTAAAAATATCTATATTTCAAAAAATAAGGATGATCATGTGGCTAGTGAATAAATAAAAAATAAGAAACTTCCTCCTTTTTTTAAAGGTTTGGGTCGAAGCCCCATTTTTTTATTAAATAAAAACAATGGCCTCTTTTGACTGGGTAGAGGGAGAACCATTACATGTTCCTAAGGCTCAGTGACATGAATACTATTACATTCCCCGTAGGAATAAATTTTTTGGACCAAGACCCATTGTAACACCCGAGACTTTTATGTTATCATCAAAGGAATCTTTTTCTACACAACACTTGCTTGGCTTGCTTTACACGCAATCGCGACCTTCCTCGATAGCTTGCGTCGTACGCAATACCGAGTTTCACTAAACAACAATATGCTATTAAAACTAGCCGTTATGAATAGTAATAACCACTTTTTGAAATTTTATAAATTTTATTTTTCAAAATGGACTTCATTTTTGGACTCAGAATATCGAAATTAGCCTAGGGTGAAATTTTGGTATTTTTCTGAAAACTTTCAATTTTTGATGAATAGTGAAACCACTAAGTGGTAGGTTAAAAACTGAATTTTGCATAAAACTTAATTTTACCGCTTCTGTGAATGGAATTTCAAAAATCCGAGAGACACGGTTAATATCAAGGACTAAAATGTGGTTCAATGAGATGAAAATAATTTTTTGGTGAATAGTAACTTTTTACTATTTTTACCGCGGTTAATAGTAAATAGGGTAACTAAGGGTAAATATGATATTAATATTACCCTAACACATGTCCTAATTCTATTGGACAAGTGTAATTCGACCAAAAACAAACTTAGGAATAAAATATGACCATTTAGGCCCACTTGGATTAGATTAGGACATTTATTATTAATTTATTTAAAGAAGGGTTAAAATAGTTAAAATCAAAGTTTAATAAGTAAATCATTTTTTAATATAGGGTTATACATAAGATAAATTCGATTGTAAATATTCATTTGAAATCTAAAAAGATTTCCTACATGATGGTATTTTATTTGTAATTTTTAGACATCAAATAATTTAATTTAATTATGACACAAAGATGATGCAGTAATTATCTTATTAATGAAATATTGAAAAAATTGATAATATAAATACCAAAATAAATGTAATTTGAGACTTTTTATGAATTCCACTAATTTTCTAGGTTACTATAATATATTATTATTGATTTAATCAACTTGGTTCGAACATATAATTCTGTTATGACTTTGACAAAAATCATATATCAAATAGTGTCAAAATTGACACAAAATAGTTTTTAAATCAAATATTATATTATTAATTGTTATTTTATTCCTAAAAATCTAAGGTTCGGACAAATGTCTTAGATAAGGATATATATATTAATAATAAACAATTTGGGGTTCGTTTGTCATGTTATAGTAAGTGTATTAACCATATAGTGATTGAAAACAAAAAGACATGGTAAAAGTTAAATTATTTAACTTAGAGTTAAATTTAATTGATAAGGTTAAAATAATATCCTAAACTTGTCTAAATTCTATTGGTTGATAGGATTTCGACCCATCCCCACTTTAGCTTCGAAATAAGACCCTTTGGAACCATTATAAACCGATTTTGACTTTAATATAAAATAATATTTTGAGATATTCCTAAGGTGCCCCTCTCCTCCCTTATAAAAGGGCACCTCCTCCCCCTCCTCCTCACACCAATTTTAGCACTCAAGCTCGGCCAACCCCTGCCATTTTCTCCTCTCCACTTCCCTAGAATAATCCTAGAGGTCCTGGTCTTCTCCAAAGACCAATCTTAGTTCCTTAAGTGGAGGATTCAAAGAGGCGTTCCAAAGAAGAGGTAATATCCATTACCGATCTTTTCAATTTCTGTCGTCTTCAACTTCTTCTTCTTTAGTTGTTTCATGATAAAGTAATAACATCAGTATTACTTACATACTGATATGTTATTATAAATATGAAACAACCCTAATTCACCTTCTATCCATCCTACGGAAAAATGAAATCACCGCGCGTGCGTACGTACGGAATACCGTCTCCACGCCGTGGTGTAATCTATTTTCCACCATCACCTTACAAGGATGGGTATAATGGTGTAATGAGTAACTATATATGATTATTATTAAGTAATATTGATACTGAAATAATATATATATATACTCCAAAACAATTCCACGATCATAGGAACGATATCATCACTCGTGCGTACGTACGGAATACCGTCTCCACGATGTGATGCGACTCGTTCTACATGATCTTCATTTCATAATGATTATATAAATGAATTGAATTAATGAATATGGTATATACTACACTAATACCATTCTTGAAATGAATTATCTATAACCTAAAGATAAGAATACGAATTTATTCGACAAAACACGCATAAGAACAAAAAGTTATAAAGACCCGAGTAACAAGTAACAAAGAAATATTACTAACAAGAAGCTAATAATATGACCATATATGATATCATATAAATATGTATGATTCTGGAATAAGTCAATAACATTATTTAAACCATTATACAGGAGCTTCGGACACGTACAAAGCAAATTGGACCTAAGGTAAGGGAAATATCACAATCTCATTTTTATCCGAGATTGTTTATTCATAAGTATTTACTGGGGTGTATTTTATCATCCACATCCATGTTTCATCAAAATGTAATATTATTTCCATCCACCTACAATTGTTTAAATCCATTTTTACCCTTCGGTGAGTTTTTAGTAATATGTATGAAAGGAATCTTTTGTCGTTTTTCGTACGAGGTACTTTTTGACTTTTCCGACAAAAGTACGAAGAATGTTTTTTTTAACTTATACGGCACGAACGGATTTCTACTGTTTTATAAAGCCTTATTTTAATGAAGCTTCCTATAAAATATTTCATGACTATTTTCAATAAAATCTCTTTCTTTTAAAATTGCATGATGTTTTGTGAAAAGAAATTGATTTTGAAGAAGAAAGGATATTTTCCTCAAGAATTCAATTCAAGTGTTTTATCAAAATTATTTTCCATCTAAGATAATAAAGGGTTCTGTTTCTATCCATATTTTTACATTGGTTTGACTATGTTGGGATGGAATTATGTTTATGAATTCCTTTATCATATATGAATTGATTTATGATGTCATGATGTTTCAAGAATCCCATTTTTGTTATATGTGTTATGCGATGATGTATGTTTTATGATTATGTGGCACACATAAGAAAGGATTCATTATAAGATGGGTGGGACCTATATCTCCCTCCAATGCATTGGGTAATGATTTTATATCTCATGAGATAGACATGGCTGGAACGGAAGGTTATTTCGGTTCAGTGATACATGACTGAAACGAGGAGTGAACTCGGTTCAGAAAGGGACTTTGTCCACTAAGATAGTCTTGGCAATGAGTCATGACTAACAAGAAATGATTTTCCATGATTATGTGTGCATGCCACAAAGATTCAAGTTTTATGTTATGATTATGGGGATCTCATTTTCACTTCTATGATTTATTCCATGCTAAGATATTATGATCTCTTTTGCAGGTTTTTATTTTCATAAAGATATGATATGTTTTTTATTTTCTTTATTTGCCCTTGCTGAGCATTTGAGCTCACCCTTTTATGTTTTCTTTTCCCCAGGTCAGGAAGATGGATATTAAGTAGAATATGCTAAAAGGGACCCTAGATATGATGAAATAAATGGGAGACATTGTAGAAGATTTATGAACCAGTTTTTTTATGTTTCCCCAGTTTCTAAAGACACTATACCTATACGGTCCTTTGTGGTTTTGTCATATGTTGTAATAAGTGTGCTTCAATTTTGAAATATTAACAATGTATGTAAAGTATGGGTCGTTATAGTTGGTATCAGAGGAAAGGTATAGTCAACCTTTGGAAACTAGGATGTGAAAGCCTTAGTAAGAACCCAAAGGATAAGTCTAAGCATAGAACACAATCTTAGTGTTTTAGAAATGGCCTTGA
Organism: Viscum album; assembly: GCA_963277665.1. Classification (NCBI taxonomy): domain Eukaryota; kingdom Viridiplantae; phylum Streptophyta; class Magnoliopsida; order Santalales; family Viscaceae; genus Viscum; species Viscum album. The sequence continues at coordinate 822,911,083 of OY728153.1, forward strand.
ATAACCTAGGATAAGACCTTAAGCATGAAAATTTTATTCTTGAATTATGTGGTTTCCTATTATAATTAGTGTTGCTCACACTATTCTTCTTGGTTTTAGTCAATGGCTGGAACCCGAAGGAACCGTGTTAATGCGGAATGCGATGGGCAATGCAATGATTGTCCCCCTGAGCAACCAAACGATATGGGAGCTGGAATGCAAAATCTTGTAGCCATGCTCACACAAATTTTTCAAGCTATGAATCATGCAGGATTTCCAAATGAACAAAGGAGGGAGCAACATTCTGTTGAATCCTTCATGAGGCAGCGTCCACCATCTTTCAGCGGGTCTACTGATCCATTAGTTGCTGAACAATGGATTAGTACTACTGAAAAGATATTTTCAGTTCTTCAATGTTCTGAGCATGATAAAGTCATCCTAGCAGTGTATCGTTTGGAAGGAGATGCTGATCAATGGTGGAATCTTGTTAAGAATACGAGGCAAAGGGATGAAATTGAGTCTATGGAATGGGACGAGTTCAAGAACTTATTTTTCAATAAGTACTTCCCTCGTATTCTCCGAACAAAGATGGAGAAAGAGTTCCTTGAACTGAAGCAAAGGGATGATGAATCTGTTAGTACCTATGAAGCAAATTTTACAAGACTTGCAAGGTACGCTTCTGGTATTATTATCCAACCTGAGAGTTAGATCGATCGATTCTTTAGTGGCTTAAAACCAAGTCTTCGAAGGGCGTTAGCCATAAGGGACTTCAATAGCTACGAGGAAATCGTTCGATGTGCTCTCAAAGTCGAGATGGATATTGGAGTAACCCATCAGTCACATGGGTTTGATAAGAAGAGGAAGATGGAATTCAAAGAAAAATCTAAAGAGCACACGGAAAAGAAGATGAACTTTCCCTTATGCTCAAAGTGTGGAAAGAAACATGGAGGGAGTTGTCTTAAAGGGACAAGTAAATGTTTTAAATGTGGAAAGGAAGGTCATCGGGCATTTGAATGCCGTGATAATGGGAAGAAGATGTCTAATGACGCAAACAAAGGAAGGGATACACAGAATGAACCTACAACACTTCAATGTTTCAAGTGCAAGGAGATGGGGCATTATGCCAATCAATGCCCAAATCCAAGGGTTGATGATGATGGTCGACGTCAACAAACTCTTAAGGCTAAAGAAAAAGAAAAGTCACATGCAATTTCTATCAGCGAGGTGGAGTACGATAACGATGTGGTGAAAGGTACACTTACCACCCACTCTAAAGTAGCAAATGTTTTATTTGATTCTGGATCCACCCACTCTTTTATTTCTGAAAAATTTTCTAAGGGTATCACCGTATTACCTCAACAATTAGATGTTGAGTTAGCTGTGACAACACCTAATGGCACATCAATCGCATCAGAAGTTTATAATTCTTCTCCGATCGAAGTTTGTGGGAAAGTGCTTCCTGCAAATCTTGTGATCCTTCCTTTAGTGGAATTTGATGTGATTCTTGGCATGGATTGGCTTTCTCTACATGGAGCTCATATCAATTGCCAAAGAAGGGAAGTCACATTTCATATTCCAGATCAATCTACGATCGTCTATCAATGCAAGGATGAACATAACCTTCCAGTGGAAATTTCTTCCATCTTATGGGTATTGATTCCACTAAATGAAGGTTATTTATCTCAAATGGTTGGTGAGAAACTCACGATTAAGAATATTCCCATTGTACGGGAGTTTGATGATGTCTTTCCGGAGGAATTACCGGGTCTTCCACCAAATCGTGAAGTTGAGTTTTCAATAGAACTCGTACCGGGTGCTTTGCCTATTTCAAAGACACCTTATAGAATGACCCCAATTGAGTTGCAGGAATTGAAGAAGCAACTCCAAGAGAATCTTGATAAGGGATTCATACGCCCTAGTGCGTCACCTTGGGGAGCACCTGTTCTATTTGTTAAGAAGAAAGATGGATCAATGAGACTCTGCATTGATTATCGAGAACTTAACAAGATCACTATCAAGAACAAATATCATCTCCCACGCATTGATGACTTATTTGACCAACTACGCGGAGCTCAATACTTTTCCAAGATTGATCTTCGTTCAGGGTATCATCAATTAAGGGTCAAAAGGGAGGATATACCAAAGACGGCTTTCCGTACAAGGTATGGACACTATGAATTTATAGTGATGCCATTTGGTCTTACTAATGCCCCTGCTATCTTCATGGATCTAATGAATAGAGTCTTTAGAGACTATCTTGATCAATTTGTGGTAGTCTTTATAGACGATATTCTTGTCTATTCAAAGAGCAAGGAAGAGCATGAAGATCACTTGAGAATTATATTGAAGACCCTGAGAAAAGAGAAGCTTTATGCCAAATTTACCAAGTGTGAATTTTGGCTTCAAAAAGTTGCATTTTTGGGTCATATAATCTCAAAAGAGGGGATATCTGTGGATCCAGCAAAAACAGAGGTTATCGAAAGATGGTCAAGACCAACAACAGTAACTGAGATCCGAAGTTTTCTTGGTTTGGCTGGATATTATCGACGTTTTGTAAAAGATTTTTCACGATTATCTAATCCACTCACCAAGTTGACTCGGAAAGGAGTTAAGTTTGTCTGGACAGGGGAATGTGAAGAGAATTTCAAGGAGTTGAAAAGAAGGTTATCCAGTGCACCTGTGCTCACACTGCCTTGTAGTGGAGAAAGGTTTGTGATCTACAGTGATGCATCCAAGAAGGGATTGGGGTGTGTTCTTATGCAAAATGATATGGTGATAGCTTATGCCTCACGACAGTTGAAAATCCATGAGCAAAATTACCCAACACATGATTTGGAGTTGGCTGCGGTAATCTTTGCATTAAAGATTTGGAGGCATTAACTTTATGGTGAAAGGTGTGATATTTATACTGATCATAAAAGTTTAAAGTATATTTTCACACAAAAGGAGTTGAATATGCGTCAAAGAAGATGGTTGGAGCTGATTAAGGATTATGACTGCTCAATCCATTACCACCCTGGGAAAGCAAACAAGGTGGCAGATGCATTAAGTCGACAAGACCATGCTAGTTTATCCATGATGAGGATCACAAAAGATCCAATATTTATGGATTTACAAAGGATGGATCTTGGAATTATAATGGAAGGGGGAAAATCTTATCTTTCTCAAATGAATGTTCAACCATCTATACATGTGAAGATTAAAGAGGCACAGAAAGAAGATGTCGAGTTACAAAAGAAGGTGAGAAATGTTCCTGAATTCAACCTTGATTGTGATGGGATAATAAAGTTCAGGAATCGGGTTTACGTTCCTCCCATCCCCGAATTAAAGAATGAGCTGCTGGATGAGGCTCATAGTTCATCATTCTCTATTCATCCTGGAAGCACGAAGATGTATAGGGACCTGAAAGAGTACTTCTGGTGGGATGGCATGAAAAGAGATGTTGCTGAATATGTCTCTCGATGCTTGGTTTGTCAACAAGTTAAAGCTGAGAGACAGAAGTCTAAGGGGATGTTACAACCATTACCCATACCCGAATGGAAATGGGAAAACATCACTATGGACTTTGTCACAGGACTTCCTAAAACATCCAAAGGCAATAATGCTATCTGGGTCATAGTTGATCATCTTACAAAGTCTGCACACATCATTGCTATTAGAGAGGATTTCTCTCTAGATCAGCTTGCCAGGATATATGTAAAGGAAGTGGTAAGATTGCATGGAGTACCAATTTCTATTATATCTGATCGAGATCCGAGATTTACCTCGAAGTTCTGGCGAAGTCTTCAGCATACTCTGGATACAGAGTTGAGTTTCAGCACTGCTTATCATCCCCAGACAGACGGTCAGTCTGAGAGAACAATTCAAACCCTAGAAGATATGTTGAGAGCTTGCTCTATGGATTTCAAAGGAGGTTGGGATCAACACCTACCTTTGGTGGAATTTTCTTATAATAATAGCTTTCACTCCAGTATTCAGATGGCTCCTTATGAAGCTCTCTATGGAAAGAAATGCAGGACTCCAACTTACTGGGATGAAGTTGGGGAAAGAAAGCTATTAGGACCTGATCTCGTTGATGAAATGGCAGAAAAGGTTAGATCTATTCAACAACACATAAGAGCAGCTCAGAGTCGACAGAAAAGTTATGCCGACAACCGAAGAAAAGACCTAGAGTTTGAAGTGGGTGATAAAGTGTTCTTACGAATATCTCCCTGGAAGAGGGTTATGAGATTTGGAAAGAAGGGGAAGTTGAGCCCTAGATATATCGGTCCTTTTGAAATACTGGATCGTGTTGGGAAGGTAGCTTACCGATTGGCGCTTCCACCGAATCTCTCTCAAGTTCACGATGTGTTCCACGTATCTCTCCTGAGAAAGTACATACCAGATCCTTCACATGTACTCAGCTCAGAAGTTGTACCGCTGGAGCAAGATCTTTCTTATGAAGAACAGCCGATAGAGATTCTAGATCGTAGCGAAAAAGTCCTACGAAACAAGACCACTCGCTTGGTGAAAGTTTTATGGAGAAACCACCAACTTGAAGAAGCTACATGGGAGCTTGAGGATATGATGAGGGAGAAGTATCCTCATTTGTTTTTTGCAAAGTGACGAATTTCGAGGGCGAAATTCTTTTTAAGGGGGGTAGAATGTAACACCCGAGACTTTTATGTTATCATCAAAGGAATCTTTTTCTACACAACACTTGCTTGGCTTGCTTTACACGCAATCGCGACCTTCCTCGATAGCTTGCGTCGTACGCAATACCGAGTTTCACTAAACAACAATATGCTATTAAAACTAGCCGTTATGAATAGTAATAACCACTTTTTGAAATTTTATAAATTTTATTTTTCAAAATGGACTTCATTTTTGGACTCAGAATATCGAAATTAGCCTAGGGTGAAATTTTGGTATTTTTCTGAAAACTTTCAATTTTTGATGAATAGTGAAACCACTAAGTGGTAGGTTAAAAACTGAATTTTGCATAAAACTTAATTTTACCGCTTCTGTGAATGGAATTTCAAAAATCCGAGAGACACGGTTAATATCAAGGACTAAAATGTGGTTCAATGAGATGAAAATAATTTTTTGGTGAATAGTAACTTTTTACTATTTTTACCGCGGTTAATAGTAAATAGGGTAACTAAGGGTAAATATGATATTAATATTACCCTAACACATGTCCTAATTCTATTGGACAAGTGTAATTCGACCAAAAACAAACTTAGGAATAAAATATGACCATTTAGGCCCACTTGGATTAGATTATGACATTTATTATTAATTTATTTAAAGAAGGGTTAAAATAGTTAAAATCAAAGTTTAATAAGTAAATCATTTTTTAATATAGGGTTATACATAAGATAAATTCGATTGTAAATATTCATTAGAAAGCTAAAAAGATTTCCTACATGATGGTATTTTATTTGTAATTTTTAGACATCAAATAATTTAATTTAATTATGACACAAAGATGATGCAGTAATTATCTTATTAATGAAATATTGAAAAAATTGATAATATAAATACCAAAATAAATGTAATTTGAGACTTTTTATGAATTCCACTAATTTTCTAGGTTACTATAATATATTATTATTGATTTAATCAACTTGGTTCGAACATATAATTCTGTTATGACTTTGACAAAAATCATATATCAAATAGTGTCAAAATTGACACAAAATAGTTTTTAAATCAAATATTATATTATTAATTGTTATTTTATTCCTAAAAATCTAAGGTTCGGACAAATGACTTAGATAAGGATATATATATTAATAATAAACAATTTGGGGTTCGTTTGGCATGTTATAGTAAGTGTATTAACCATATAGTGAAAGAAAACAAAAAGACATGGTAAAAGTTAAATTATTTAACTTAGAGTTAAATTTAATTGATAAGGTTAAAATAATATCCTAAACTTGTCTAAATTCTATTGGTTGATAGGATTTCGACCCATCCCCACTTTAGCTTCGAAATAAGACCCTTTGGAACCATTATAAACCGATTTTGACTTTAATATAAAATAATATTTTGAGATATTCCTAAGGTGCCCCTCTCCTCCCTTATAAAAGGGCACCTCCTCCCCCTCCTCCTCACACCAATTTGAGCACTCAAGCTCGGCCAACCCCTGCCATTTTCTCCTCTCCACTTCCCTAGAATAATCCTAGAGGTCCTGGTCTTCTCCAAAGACCAATCTTAGTTCCTTAAGTGGAGGATTCAAAGAGGCGTTCCAAAGAAGAGGTAATATCCATTACCGATCTTTTCAATTTCTTTCGTCTTCAACTTCTTCTTCTTTAGTTGTTTCATGATAAAGTAATAACATCAGTATTACTTACATACTGATATGTTATTATAAATATGAAACAACCCTAATTCACCTTCTATCCATCCTACGGAAAAATGAAATCACCGCGCGTGCGTACGTACGGAATACCGTCTCCACGCCGTGGTGTAATCTATTTTCCACCATCACCTTACAAGGATGGGTATAATGGTGTAATGAGTAACTATATTTGATTATTATTAAGTAATATTGATACTGAAATAATATATATATATACTCCAAAACAATTCCACGATCATAGGAACGATATCATCACTCGTGCGTACGTACGGAATACCGTCTCCACGATGTGATGCGACTCGTTCTACATGATCTTCATTTCATAATGATTATATAAATGAATTGAATGAATGAATATGGTATATACTACACTAATATCATTCTGGAAATGAATTATCTATAACCTAAAGATAAGAATAAGAATTTATTCGACAAAACACGCATAAGAACAAAAAGTTATAAAGACCCGAGTAACAAGTAACAATGAAATATTACTAACAAGAAGCTAATAATATGACCATATATGATATCATATAAATATGTATGATTCTGGAATAAGTCAATAACATTATTTAAACCATTATACAGGAGCTTCGGACACGTACAAAGCAAATTGGACCTAAGGTAAGGGAAATATCACAATCTCATTTTTATCCGAGATTGTTTATTCATAAGTATTTACTGGGGTGTATTTTATCATCCACATCCATGTTTCATCAAAATGTAATATTATTTCCATCCACCTACAATTGTTTAAATCCATTTTTACCCTTCGGTGAGTTTTTAGTAATATGTATGAAAGGAATCTTTTGTCGTTTTTCGTACGAGGTACTTTTTGACTTTTCCGACAAAAGTACGAAGAATGTTTTTTTTAACTTATACGGCACGAACGGATTTCTACTGTTTTATAAAGCCTTATTTTAATGAAGTTTCCTATAAAATATTTCATGACTATTTTCAATAAAATCTCTTTCTTTTAAAATTGCATGATGTTTTGTGAAAAGAAATTGATTTTGAAGAAGAAAGGATATTTTCCTCAAGAATTCAATTCAAGTGTTTTATCAAAATTATTTTCCATCTAAGATAATAAAGGGTTCTGTTTCTATCCATATTTTTACATTGGTTTGACTATGTTGTGATGGAATTATGTTTATGAATTCCTTTATCATATATGAATTGATTTATGATGTCATGATGTTTCAAGAATCCCATTTTTGTTATATGTGTTATGCGATGATGTATGTTTTATGATTATGTGGCACACATAAGAAAGGATTCATTATAAGATGGGTGGGACCTATATCTCCCTCCAATGCATTGGGTAATGATTTTATATCTCATGAGATAGACATGGCTGGAACGGAAGGTTATTTCGGTTCAGTGATACAGGACTGAAACGAGGAGTGAACTCGGTTCAGAAAGGGACTTTGTCCACTAAGATAGTCTTGGCAATGAGTCATGACTAACAAGAAATGATTTTCCATGATTATGTGTGCATGCCACAAAGATTCAAGTTTTATGTTATGATTATGGGGATCTCATTTTCACTTCTATGATTTATTCCATGCTAAGATATTATGATCTCTTTTGCAGGTTTTTATTTTCATAAAGATATGATATGATTTTTATTTTCTTTATTTGCCCTTGCTGAGCATTTGAGCTCACCCTTTTATGTTTTCTTTTCCCCAGGTCAGGAAGATGGATATTAAGTAGAAAATGCTAAAAGGGACCCTAGATATGATGAAATAAATGGGAGACATTGTAGAAGATTTATGAACCAGTTTTTTTATGTTTCCCCAGTTTCTAAAGACACTATACCTATACGGTCCTTTGTGGTTTTGTCATATGTTGTAATAAGTGTGCTTCAATTTTGAAGTATTAACAATGTATGTAAAGTATGGGTCGTTATACCCATTATGTGAGTTGTTCTACTATATTACCCACCTACTATAGTACTCGCATAGTACCCGTCACTTCTACAGTGTCTGCCACCATAATAGTGCCCAATGCTGAAACAACACCTCTAATGACACAGTATCACTACAATACTGGTACAGTATCCTACACCCTATGGGTTTTGAATGCCCATTTTCATGTAGGATTTTGGGGATCCTTCCAATAAGACAAACACCAACTTCAGGAAACTACCTCTTATTGAAAAGTATTCCAATTCTCAAATGAATGAAATATGCACTTCACCTTTAACCATGGTGATCATACCACCTTTTATCCCATTTGTTTTCATGAATCATTTTACAAGGGGAATAAAATCAATGTTAAAGTATTCAACATTGAAAATTGTATAACTCTATAAAATAATGAATGTGTTGACTAGTAGGTATCTGATGGTAGTTTTAGTGTGATATGATAGGTTAAATTATTCATTTGGGGGATTAATGGTTGAGAGAAGTTTTGGAGAGGTCCTAGACTAAAAAAAAAATTACCATTGTGTTACCTATATACATTGTGTCGATGATGATGTATTAGAAAATAAAAAAACACAAAATTTTTATGTTGTCACTCAATTAAAAGATGTGTAATTTTCAGTGGTGGATTTAAATAATGTGAACCTATGTTTGACACGGACCCCCCAATGATCATCTTTCTAACCCCCCCCCCCCCCCCCCTCCACTCCTACAATCTCGCTCACTTTATGTCACACCCTTACCCACTTCCAGAAACCTCAAATACTCTCCTCCTCCTCCCTATACTCTACACTCCCTATAACATCTCTATCCAACTGTAGTCTCCATAACCAAAACAGTTCACACCCCCACCCAACGATCATGCACCACTACACGAGGACACACCTACACCACCCGAATTGTTGAGGATTTTTCTTGATACACCACCCACTAAGCCCTCTACATCATCCCCCACACCTGGATCAGTGTTTTATTAATTTTATGGGGACTCATAGCCATCTTTCATAGGATTGTAGGGACCTTCCCATCTGCATCATCATCCTTACCAATACTTTTACGACCCGTCATAACATATTCACTTTTTCTTGCTTCAGACCAATCTGATGGGGACCATCAAGATGATGAGAATCATAGTATTTGAGTGAATACACATTCGTCAAGTGTTCCTTAACCTCATTTTCCATTTCCACCTAACCTAAATCACCCATGAGATTGAGGATATATTTAGGGATAACATCCTAGAGTTATTATCCACCTTCGAGTTGGTTATCGCTTATATCCATATTAAACTCATATGTAGGCCATGGGATCTCATCCTAAGTGAGGTTGACTACATACTATGAATATATTCATTTTACTCTATCACTTCTTTAATGATTAAAACACTAGAAATCATGCCGGAAAAGGCCAAGGAAGCATGAATTTGAACGAGGATTCTTAAGAGCATTAGAGAGATTATTAACCTCACACCATGAAGTGCACCATACTTTAAAGTGATTCCCTCAAGATCCTCCATAGGGCTTGAAATCACACATGGTCGGCCTATGGTGATTCCCATTAGGGGGGAGGAGATCTATGTCATAATTCGCACGTCAGACATGGGTGGCCCTGTCGTCAACATGGGCAGAGAGTTTAGGGTGTTCTACAGGACCCTGGGGAAGATAGTGCGTGGTATTTTTATGGGTTTCTCATTTATCACTCATTAATCCCAAAATATATCTTCTATTGAGAACTCCCATCCTTGGACTCCCTTGGACCCATATAAGGAATCATCCTATAACCCATCCACAAGATTGTTCAACCCATGATTGTTGGAAGCATCTACCTTTGGGAGGAATTGTATATGGAGGAAACATACAAGGCACATACCTAGCATGAAGCTGATCCAGCCACACCAGCCTCCCCTACTAATGCCCCTACTTCCACCAACACCACCACCTCTAAAGTAGAAACCTCCAATATTTCCACCACTAACACGACCAATAACAACCTCTATGAACATATTTTTTCACAGAAACCATTGGACCGCCCATATATTCAACAACCCCTCCAATGGATTCCAACATATTTCTGGGAATCTAGTGTATACTATAGAACCTACATAGAGTCTACCACCGCCTAAATGGTCTATTTTCTTACAGTCCACTATTCACTACCACTCCCCTTCCACCAGCTACTACTACCTCTAACCCTCCATCCTCTGATGCCACTATATACACCACCATCCCAATACCAAATATTTCCTAGGATGATTTCCCCTATATTTTGAAAGACCATTCTACCCTGTTAGATTATTTAGTAGAGAATATCTGGAGGGGAAAGGACCCAGCTATCCCACCATCGATCGAGGCATCGTTCATCATCCCAACATCCATCCACACAACGATCATCTTCATCTGTTCCTCACTCCAATATCCACATATATCTCCTTTTATCATCAAGACAACTTCATAGGTCATCGAAAATACTATTTCAATTTATATAGAAGACATAGATAACATAGTCTAGATCAAGGGACCCACTACTTGGGAGGGTAATATAGATGCAGTAGCTATCATGTGTTCCCTTGAGTCATATTTTTCCTTGTACCCATCCGTTTTGAACTCTATTTTGGGACTATTTTAGTTTAAATTGAAGCCATGATTCCCCATTGTATAATGTTTTACACATTTATGGATGTGATAAACTCTTTTCACTCTCATATATGATTTAAATTTATCTGCTTTATTTATGTATTTTTTATTTCCAGTTCTAACTCTTATACATAATCTATGGTTTTTGTTGATCCTTTCCTACCTCTAAATTCCCTCCTATATCGGATAGCTTAGCATCTGGTTAATACCGAGTTCCATCTCGTTGAGATCATACTGGAGATCCATACTATGTAGGAATCCCCACCACTCCAAGAACCGATGTTGTCATTCCAACATGATATCCATTCATGGTATTCTACCATGGAGATAAACCCATACAAGTGAGCCTGCAACCTTATTGAAATAGCCAGCAGTTCTTGAAGAGGGATGTGAACCTCTAACTATATGGATAACACTACACGATCCTTTTGTCCATATGTTTGGCTGATGATGTCATTTCTTGACCTATATGGGAAGAAACCCATATTTGTTTTGTTTTCCTTATTTTTATTCATATTATTCAAATGGTTATTAATTTTTTATTTGATTTATTATCATTATTTTATTCCTGAACATCATTGTACTAACTTATGTAAATTTATATGAGCACATTTTCATTGCTATTCACTATGTGTACCTTCCCATTTCAGTAATTTCATCATATTTAAACCCTATAGACTAATTTTTTACTGAGTTCATCATTTTTCATGATAATTTTTTTTGAATGTAACTTAAATAGAATATAAAATTTAACAGGTTTCCCTATGGTATGACACTCATAACTTGAAGCAATTATTTCCACAATTTCAATTCAAATAGGGATTTCATTTTTTTTTTGTGATTTTTATTCAATATATATCCCTTGATTATTTTTAGGGGAATGTAGACACAACCTCATTTAAAGGGTGGGGATTATTTCATGAGATATATTGTTGATAAATTTGGATAATTTCTTATTTTATCTTATCTAGGATATATTTTGACCTAATATCATTCTTTAAAACGAAAAAAATCATTTCATCCATTTAAATAAAAGAAAATACCATGTTGGAAGTTGTTGATATTAATATTTTAGTCCTTTTTATAATTTTTCATATGGTTTATAAGATTAGAACGTTAATTGTAATTCTAAATTCTTGTAATTCTTTTTAAATGACGTATTAATAGATTTTAAAAACAGCATGATTTCTAGTTGTTTTTGTATACTCTCATCCACAAGAATATTCTGGACCCAAGATTTAATATCTCATTCTATGAATACTTTTTGAGAGACACTTGGGGCATGTAAAACTATTGTAACATACATTATGATCTTATTGATGTTGTGATTGAATAAATACTATTTTGGTGTGATTGATTCAATCTTTTTTATCATTTTTTTCCAAGACCCTTGTTAATTGTTTCCTACCGTAGCTCATAGTATATACGAATAACCTTCTAAGGATTGAACTATTTCATGACGATCATCCCTTCCAACAATTCTCTCAGTATTATATATGATTATCTTTTAATCAATTATTGGTAAATTTTAACTACTAAAAGATGAATGATATTATTATTGAGATAATGTACTATGGAATTTTCACTAGACAGACATGATGCGGTCCATGGTTTCTTTTGTAATTTGTATTCCTTCCATGTTCCTTTCAAAATATAAAGAGTGGAAAAAATTAAGGATTTTTGGTTGTGTATTAGGAAGGTAAAAACATAACAATTAGAGACCACTGAATCCTCTGATTGATCGTATCTAGCTAGGGGAAGGATGTGACACTTGTTTTGAACATGACGTTACAAAAATAAATTAATAGAATAAATAATTTATCATGGTATAAATTTTTATTTTTTATTTTTTATTCATGGATCTATTTGAGTTTCTTGGAACATGAATAAAATATTATAATGGAGTAGTCACTTGATTACACTATTAACATTTATCATGCATTATATTATAGAGCTTACCATCCTTTTGAGCTGTATTATTACATTCTTCTTACCTACACTATACCTCATAGTTATTTAAAAAAATTTATTCTGAATCCATCATGATAGATTTTTTATTTTTCCCTTATGAAGGGGAGATGTTAGATATAATGAAATCCTAGGGTTAAGAATATGTATTCATTTTAGAAACACTATCCTTTTATGGAAAAAATTACATGAATATAATCGTAATAAAATATCATATTACAAGACATGGATTGTGATGTCTAATGTCCAAGTAGATATGGTACATAAAATAGGAAACATAGGACCGAAAAACACATCTCTATTAATTTTTATAAAGAGATAATAACATCAATGGTGACCTTAAATCTTCATTGGGTCCCCTACGAATCACACAAAAAAAGGAATGAACTAAAATCTCAGTAATAGAATAAACATAACAATAAGCCTTCATCACATGGGTAAGTGACCATGACATAATGATATAAAATTCCATATAGAATCCTTACATATAAACAAGGGATCATATAAACATTGAATCATCAGTATATGAAAGAATCATAAATAATTACTTTAAAATTATTCAAGGATTTTCGAACATAGAGGGGAACAATTCAATGTTAACCACTAAGACTATTGCACATGGTGGCACAAGCCAAGGCTAACCGCATAGACAGTTGTACATAACGTCTCATGAGACCCAACTTTACCCAATGCATCGAAGTGCTATCTGAGCACACCATTTTTAAAATTTTCATGTATATGTTTTCCATGTTTATAATCATACATAATCAATCATACCGAAATATAGGGGTACCCATTGAAGGAAATGTGCATCATAATCATGTCATAAAGCATAATAAATCGACGTATCTTTCACGTGTCCATGAAATAATTTAATTAAAACATACATGGACATTAATAAGTTAAAATAATCATATACTATGCTATGTAATTTCAAATATATTTGGCAACATCCAAGATGTGTAATTAAAAAAATTTAGCATTAAATCATTTTAGTGCGGTGTTATGGAAAATACTAATGAGAAATTAAAATTGAAAATGCAGTAATATTTTATGAAAAACTATAAGTTATATTAGAAAGGTTTTCTTAATAATTCTTTTAAAATATTGGTGTCATAAAACATACGATAGAGTGAACTTGAAATTGGGTATGAATTTGGGATGTTCCCTTAAAACGAGTTTTCTTATCATGATTTATTGAGAAGGGAATTACAATAAAACTTTTATATCCATAAAAAATAATTGCTAATGGATCATGATGCATTAGTTTGAACATATAAAAATAAATTATAAAATTACCATTAACACTATACAAAATTTCATTTGGGAAAATTAGAGTAAGAAAACACTGAATAAATATTGGAGGTTCAGGAAAAACCATTACGGAATATCAGATGGGTACCAGGTGTACTTAAGAGGGATTAATGAGTGAGAAAAGGGGTTATATTTTTTTATATATCATGAGGGAAGTATAAGAATGGTTATAAATCATACCAAATTATTTTGAACTACAAATAAAAATGAATAATATAGATATGATTCTCGAATAAATGTGACAAATAGGGGGTCCCTTAACATACATCTGATGGTGTTTTTCGATTGAACATAATGGCTTGAATAATTGAATTAAGATAATTAATTATTAATTATATAACATACACTAAATGGTATTCATTTTTATAACCATATTAAGTTTATCCATGACCTTTTTGATTCGTTGAAATGATGAATTTTATTTTTTTGGTGGCATTTGCTTCATTGGTTATAATGATCAGTTCACTTATATTGGTGTTCAGATAAACAAGTATGATGAGAATGGTTGTCCAGAATTTAAATTATATGAAATTATTGAACATCCATATTTTTAAATGGTTATAAAATTCATTTGGTTATTTGGAGGGATGGCGAATCATTATATATAACATTAATTATAGACGCTTGGATTAATTTGGTGATTTTAATCATAATAAACTTGTTTTTTATTATCATTTTAAATCATGTGTGAAAATGGATTACAGAACAATGAAGAACATAAAATATAAATTTAATAATATTGTTCAACCATATAATTGGTTTATTGTCCCAAATTGAAGATGGTAATATGAATTGATTACCTGTTATCCATGAATATGATAAATTAACACATCTCAGACGGTGTTGTCATTTCTTTCGTGTAAAATTAGGGGAAATGAGAGATGAAAATGAATTATCCCATTAGCATAACAGAGTTATATTACATGTAATATACTAGATTTTTCATACCATTTGGATGAAGAGAGGATAGTGAATAAAAGATAACTAAAGAATGTGGAATGAAAATGAAAGAAATGAATAGTGGAATTTACATATTGATTTAATCTTTATTGAGAGGCTTTTAAGAGGAGAGGATTTGGTATTTTGAGAATAAAAAGTGATGTTGGAGGTGGGGTAGGAGCTTTTGGAAATATTTTGGAAGAATATTTGGAAGGCACAAGGCTTGAGAATAGTGAAGGGAAGAGAAGATTGTGGGATGTTTTTATAGTGGCAGAGAGGGGGGTTTTCATAATATTTTAGTTATTAGTTTGTTATTTCTCCATAATAAAAGAAATAAAAATGATTATTGTGACCAAAAATAGTAAAGTGTGCATGTGAGTATCTGATAATGGCCATACATCTTCCATACATTAGCTGATAACATCATAATTCATGAATTTAACATTCATTGTAAATTACAATATTTTACTATTCATTAAAAATTTATGTATTTCAGAAAAAAACAGAAAAAATCACCGTAAACATTTTTAGACATTTAGAATCAAAAAATTGAAATCAAATATTCAAAAATTATTTTAGAAATATGATAAATTTATTTTTTTAATTACAATTATAATTTAATTTAAAAGTATTGATTTTAAAAATAAACTAATTTTATAATTCTTTCAGAATTTATATAATGTCTTCTGAATTTATCTAAAAATGAAAAGGCATAATATTTTTAATTTAATAAAACATTCCAGTAAAATAAAATTTCTTTTAAATTAATTAAATAATATTAATTATTTATTTTTTTCTTACAAAAATTCTAATATTATCATAATGACAATTATAAGATGGATAAATTTTATTTATAATAACATTTGTAAGGTTACTATTTACATAACTGAAATACTATACATAAAGGTCGTATTAATATTACAAAGGGTAACAATAATCTTCCTAAGGATCAGTTACTATTCACCAAAATTAATTTTGTCTCATTAAACTCCAAACATCCTACTGATCACAATAGTCTAAGTTAGATTTCTGAAATTCAAATCACAGAAGTGAAAATATTATGTTTAAATCTCACATAGTACATATTAGTTCATTGTGTTGTGATTTTATATGATTATATGACATAAATATAAGAATATAATTTCTATTGATAAAACATAGGGTCATTACAATATTCCCCCCTTATGAAATTTGACCCTCTAAATTTAGTCCTATATTTTAAACCATAAACATTTGTGGGTAATTTTCCTTCATTTCCTTATCTAGTTCCCATGTTTCCTATTCATACTTATGGTTCTTCCATACTACATTATCTAGGTGAGTAGTCTTGTTACATAGAACATTATCTCTATGATCCCATATCTTCACTGGCTACTCCTCGTAAGAAAGATCATTATCCAATTGTACCACCTCTAAAGAGAGTACATGCGATGGATCATGTAGGTACATTTTAAAGGGGGATACATGAATGCCATATTTTACTTTAGACATTGTAGGAGTAAGTTCCAGTCGATAGGCCATAACCCCGATAAGATCAAGAATCTATAAGGGGTCTATGTACCTAGGAATTAGCTTTCCATTCTTCCCAAAACTCATGACCGTATTCCATTGAGATATGCAGAGAAATACCATGTCTCAAACATTGTACTCAAGGTCTCTTCAACCATTGTCTTTATAACTTTTCTATCGATTTGGGTGGCCATGATGTGCTGAAAAATGATTTTCACCATCTCCACCATCTCATCTACCAATTCAAGTCCTAGATGATTATGCTCACCGACTTCATCCCAACACATCGATGTTTTAAATCTTTTCCCATAAAGGGATTCATGTGGTTCCATATAGATGATCGAGTAAAAACTATTTATATAAGAGAATTAAACTAGTGGAATATTTTATTCTCATCCTCTCTTCAATTCCATAGAAGAATCTCTCAACATTTATTCACGTGTATAAATAGTTCTCTTAGATTGGCCATTGGTTTGAGGATGATATTCCGTAGTAAAGTTCAGTTCAGTTCATAGAGCATGTCGGAATCATTTCCAGAACATTGAGTTTAATAACAAATATCTATCAGATGAAATAGATAGTGGTAATCCATAATGAATTACCACTTATTTGAAATATATATTTGTGCATTTTGATTTAATGAGAAGTCCTCTCGATTTGTGATAATGATAGTTGTCTTTCTCAGACAATCCACAGTGACCCATATAGCATTGTTTCCTCAAGATGTCCATAGAAATCCAGCGAAAAGGTACATGGGGATGTTCTCCCACTTCCATTCTGATATGGGTAGTGGTGTGATCATCCCCATATATTTCTGTCTTTTAGCCTTCAATTGTTGACATACAAGTAACATTGATCTATACTCAGCAATCTCCATCATTATATTTTCCCAAAACAAGTTCCCTAGGATATCTCATTACATCGTTGTGCTCCATGAGTGGATTGAGATTTTTGACCTATATAAATCATTAAAATGTATTTCTTTATCTATAGATCAGATGTTACACATAATCATGACCCAATTCTTAAAAATCCATCATAGTCAATCATAAAATCAGATGATTTTACATTTTTAATGGATTACACTATTTTCTGAATTTTCAAATCTTTCCATTGGGCGTCCTTTATTTTATCGATGAGGAATGGTTGGGAAATAATTTGAAAAATTATTGATGATGTAACTCCATTAATTATTCCCATTTCCATCCTAAGAAATTCTATGAATATTGGATCCTTTTTAATACTCATAGTTGATAAAAATGAAGGATCCTTTCTACTTAGAGAATTTTCCCCTAGTTCTCCATATTGGGATAGTAGTGGATTCATAAGTCATAATCCTTTATAAATTTTATTTATTTTTTTGGCACATATTAACCTATTTTTGTTTGAATATATATTTTAGACCCTTATGATCAGTTTATATCTCACACTTCTCCCCATAGTGATAATTCCACCAAATTTTCAATGTAAAACCCACATCTGCCAACTCCAGATCATGCCTATGATTTTTTTCCTATATTATATGTTTTCTTGAGTCATTGAATACTGATTTATCATCTTTCCACAAATCATCGCCTATTTTTTACATTGTATCATTACTATACACTCGAAAGAGTTCTCCACTTGTTGGGAGTATGAGTAATGGCACAGTGCTAAGCCTCCTTTTCAACACCTTGAAACAATATTCACAATATTGAGTCTAGAGTAAATTCACTCCCTTTTGAGTAAACATGGTCATTGGTGTTTACAGTCAAGATAATATATTCATAAATCATCTATAATACCCAGTTACACCCAGAAAGCATTAGATCTCTGTTACAGTTGTTGTCCTAGGACATTCTACAATTGGATTTGTCTTTGAAGTGTCTATAGATATCTGTTCTCTAGTGATAGAATTCCCCACGAATGAAAACTATTCCATAAATAACTCACATTGACTATACATTTCAAATATATTCTCCCTTCTTAATGTCTTCAACATAGTATTCAAATTCTCCCCATGTTCATCCTTGCTCATGGAGTATATCAGAATATCATCGATAAAGACTATCAAAAATATGTCAAGGTAATATCTAAAGAATCTATTAATATAATAAATGATTATTATAGGATAATTAGTGAGTCCAAAGTGAATAACTATGAATTAACAGTGTCCATAACACATTGGAAAGTCATTCATGGGAATAACTTCTTTCCTCACCATTAATTAGTGATATCCCAACCAAAGCTCCAACTTAGAGAAATAACTATCCGCATGAACTTGATCAAACATTTAATCTATTTTGAGGAAGGGGATACATGTTATTTATTGTGATTGTATTTATCATAGTATAATCCATACAGAGGAACATTGAAACATCCTTTTTCTTGATGAAGAGGACTATCGCACCCCATTGTGAAGAACTTGGGTGTATAAAATGATTCTCTAGATTCTTCTATAACTAATTATTCATCTCTTTAAGTTATATGGTGGACATCCTATAAGGTGTATTTGATATAGTTATGGATCCATGAATATGTTAAATTGAGAACACAACCTCTCGATCAGGAGGAATACCACAAAACTCTTGAGGGAAAACATCAGTGTAATCACTCACAATGGGCATATCTTCGAGCATGATTTTATCCTTTGTCTAAATAATTTGATATCGAAATGCTTGCTCGCAGATAATTAATATCCACACATGAGACAATCATTCTAAGGTATATTTTTCTCCAACATTTAACTTATATATAACCCGAGGATGATTCAAGATGTCATTAGTGATCTCCCTTTCCAGACAGTTCATGTTGGTTCTATATAAAGATAGCCAATCCATTCCGAAGATAACATTGAACTCCAATAAAGGATGAATGACAAGATTTTATGGGAGGCATAGTCCACAAAAAATTACCTTGTAGGAGTTATAAAACCTGGACATAATATTTTTTCCATTATCTGTTCTCACGCAAAAATTATCCTCCAAATTGTTATGTGATGTTTGAATTGTTCTACTAAACGAGAAAGATATGAATGACTACCTATAACCAAGAATCAAATAGTACGTTCACTATTAATAAATGAATAACAAGAATACATGTGATCACTTCATTTTCCATCACCAACATAGCTATAGGGATATCATAAGATCTTCTTTTTTTCCTTGGATGTTGTTGTTGATTTCCTCTGAAAACCCTTTGCATATGGAAATTGATCACATAATTCACATTATCCCTACAGTCATAACACTACACCACTTGCTAAGTGATTATATAAACCTTCCTTTCTTCTTTCAGATTTGTAGGATTCATCATATCCTATTAAAATATTTTATCCAGAAGACCCATCTTTCCAAATTTGAAACAATTTATGGTTCCATTTAGATAGATCACAGGATGTGTCTTCCCATAATTTTTACACAAGAGATGGTAGGTACTCTTTCCATCATGGAATTTATTTTAGTAACTTCTCACATTAGACTTAATTTTCCACCTTTTGCAACTGGGCCCATGATACCACTATGAGTCTCTAATCTCCATTTCATACTTTTGGGAACATAAAACTATATTCTCATAGTTGTCCAAGTCTCGAATCTCCAATGATTTTTATAGAATCATTTTAGATCGCTAAAGAATTTATCCACATTTCTTTCAGTGTTAATGAAAAATCAGGTTGCATACCTTGAACACCATGAAATGTTTTCTTCACACACCCGAATTTCCTCGTCCTCCTTCTACTTGAGTCTGAGGAACTCTATTTGAATCTTGAGTTTGATTGTTCAGGGAATGTATTTGATGAAAAAAATTATCTTAAATTCCTCCCAATCAATGAAATCTGTTTCTTCTTGGGATTCTATATTCTTGACCATTGTCCAACACTAATCTGCTTCCCCATCAAAATGATAGAATGTCGACACAAATTTCTCTTATTCTGAGAACTAAATGATAGAAAATATATTTTATATGGAATTAATTCAATGTTCATAGAGGAGGGGATTATATGATCAACTAAACATGGGAGGTCTTTTCCACATGAATGATTTCACTACAACTTTCTCTTTCTTGGGGGAGGAGAGATTTCCATGTGATTCAAGTTATTATTCACAACTTGAGACTGCAATGAAATTACTATCATGGTGTTTTGATAACCCTCTACCATTATATTTGACATATCATTAGGTAAATATTTCCATTCCCTATCACATTGACTATTAGAATGTGTTCTTATATTTCCTTTCCTTAACTGATAAAAAAATATATAATTATAGGGATTTAAAACTTATATATTGAGTATAAATAGGAAACATTGGACATAAAAGGATAAAATTTTAAAGGAGAAGTGTATCCTAAATTGTGTTTCCCTAGGATTGAAACTATGTTATTCTTGATCTATTTCGGAACATATATTATTATGTAATTATTTAATTACCTTAATATTTATTGGTACTATGCTTCTAGATTTACAAAATCATATCCCTTGAGAGTGTCAATCCAAGAGTTCCATATGGTCTATTTTCGTGCACCAGTTCTCATTTGAGTCTTTCTCAAAGAGGTATTTTGGGGTTTACTCTTATATAAATATGATCCAAAGACACCTCTACCCATTTGTATCCTTAAAAGGATGTATTTTCATGATAATAAAATTACACTATACATACCAATATATAGGGTGTTTTTTATACATAGTCTCATCCTTACAGTTCTTACTAATATGATTTATTCCTAATCTCAAAAAAATACTAGACCATCCTCTGATACCAACTACAGAAACCCTATCCTTTTACACATAAAACTACATTATTTTAAGTATAGTTTAAAATTATATTACAAGCCAAGGAATGTGAAGCCTAGTTTCTTGGATGACAAGGTACATAAAACATTAAAAATGGGACTAAAAATAAGTATTTATTTAATCTTCATAATGAGCTCCTAACTTCTTTTATGCCCATAAATCAATATAGGGTACCCAATAGATCACATGAACAAATGGAGGAGTTATAATTTCATTAATGGAACAAACATAAGAATATGAATTTTGCACATGGGTTAGAGATCATGACATAATGATATAAAATGGCACATATAATCATAACATATAAAAATGGGATCCTATAATCATTGAATCATATGAATATGGAAGAAACATAAATATTGAATTTATCATGATTGAATGCTCATTGCACATATTTTATCACAAGTAAAGGTTAACCACCAAGATAGTTTCACATGGTAGCAAGAAGCTAAGGCTATCGACTAGGACCATTGTACATAACGTTGCCTGAGACTCAATAGTACCCAAATCATTAAAGTGCTCTCTGGGTTCACCCATCATAACATGTCCATGAATATGTTTTATATATTAATAATCATACATTAACATAATGGTACTCATGTAATGAATTGTGTATCGCATCATGCCATAAAGCATAATGAATGGGCATATCATACTAGTGTCTATGAAAGCAAATAATTAAAAAATACATGAAAATTCATGAGGTAAAATAATCATATATCTTGCTATGTTATGTCAAACTGAATTGAAAACAATAAATAACATTATTTATGAGATTTGGGTAGTAATACATTTTAGTGTGGTTTTAAGGAAAATATTAACGAGCATTTAAAATAGATAAGGGAGTAATATTTTATATAAAACAAAAAGTGATTAAGAATTGTTTTCATAATAAAATATTGATTTTTTAGAAAAAAAATTCTTAAAACATATGGTAGACTGATCGTGAATTAGGGTATGAATTTGGGATGTTCTGTTAAACCATGTTTTCTTATAGGGAAGTGTTGAGGAGGGAATTAGATAAAATCATGTATGTCACAGAAAGAGAATCCAAAATGGATCATGAATCATGAGATTGAATATATAAATATAAATTAGAAGATTTTAATAATTATTATATAGGACTTAATTTGGGTAATAATTGGGTAAGAAAAAACCGGATGAAATAATGAAGGATTAGGTGGAATCCCTTATAGAATTTCAGAATGGAACTAGGTGTACATAAGAGGGAATAATGAGAAAGAAAGGGATTATATTCTATTAAAAATCATGGGAGATGTATGGGGGAGGTGAGAGATCATACCCCATTATTATGAACTACACATAAAAGGATATAACATAGAGGAGATTCTGTAATAAATTTGAGAAAGAGAATATCCCTTGCATTAAGTCTGATGATGTTTCTCACTTGATCTATATAGAATGAATAATAAAATTATATAAATTAATTAATAATTACAGAACCTCCGATACATTTTATTGATTTATTATAACATCATTATGTTCAACCACGCCATATATTTTGATTTAACTGGTTCAATTTCATTGTTTGGGAGTGTTTTCTTCATTGGGTTTAATGATCATTTCACTTATATTCATGTTTGGATTAATAAGTATGATGAGAATGGTTGTCTGAAATTGAAGTTATATGAAATTAGTCATCATTTAGATTATTAAATTGTTATAAAATTCATTTGTAAATTTTCAATTAAGGTGAATCATTATATAAAATGTTAATGATAAACACTTGGATTAATTTGGGGATTTTTCTCATAATTAACTTGTATTGTATTATCATTTTACATCTTGTGTGAAAAGGATTCTATAACATCACATAAGGTAAAATAAATATTAAAAATTTCAGTTTAACCATAAAAATGGTTTCATGGTTAGAATTGATGATGGTAATAGATATTGATAACTCGTTGTCATTAAATGTCATAAATTAACACATCTCCTCGGGGTTTTCATTTCTTTCATATAAAAAAGGGGAAATATAGTTGAAAATGAATAATCCCATTAGACTAAAATAAATTCATTACATGTCTGGTACTATATTTTCTAAACCATTTGTATGATTAGAGGTTAGGAATGAAATGATAACAAAGGAACATGAAAAGACAACGAATGTAAAGAAAAGTGGAATTTACGTCTTGAATTAATCATCCTTGAGAGCCTTTTAAGGGGATATGATTTGGCCTTTTGAGGAGACCATGGGTTGATGGATGTGAGTGTGGATCTTGGGAGGGATATTTGGGTAGAATTTGGTGAAGGAAAAAGTCTTTAAAGGAGTTAAGTTAAGAAGAGAGTGTGGGTGGTTTTTAATGTGGGGGAGGGGGTTCTTAATATTTTATATAATAGTTTATTATTTGTCCATAAGACAAGAAATAGTAATTATTCATTTAAAAAAAACATTAAATAGTGCATGGGATTTCGGGATAATGGCCCTTCTTCATCCACAAATCAATTGATTATATCATAATTCAGGTATTTAGGATTTATAGTAAATTATCGTATTTTACTCTTTGAAAAAAATTCATGTATTTTAGAAAAACCTAAAAAGTTCACCAAAACCATTTTTCAATGTTTATAATACAAAAATGAAATCCATTTTTCCAAAAACAATATTCTAAATATGATAATTTTTATTTTTATATTAAATCAAAATTTACATGAAAAATACAGATTTTTATACTATAAATAATTTTATAATTCATTCATAAAATACATAAGGTCTTATAAAATTAACTTAAAAACAGAAGAAATAATTTTTTATTTAAAAACACCTTTTATGAAAATTAATTTTCTTTTAAATAAAATAATTATTTGTAATTAATTATTTATGCCATACAAAAAATACCAATACTATCATTTTCTCAATTATAAGATTGATAACATTTATTTAGAATTTCATTTGAAAGGTTACTATTTATATGGAAAATGTACTATTCATATGGGTCATATTAATATTCATAAGGGTAACATTACTATTTATAAGGTTCAGTTACTATTCATGAAAAAATTTAGATTTATCTTATTATACTCCAAACTACCTACTGCTCGAAACAATGTATTTAGGATATCCAAAATTCCAATCAGAGAAGAAAATATGTTATTTTAAATGTCACATTGTACTTAGTAGTTCATTGGGATATGATTTCATGAGATTATATGACATAATTATAATAAGGGAACTTCCATTGAAAATTTTTTTGTCATTACATTCAATGAATGATCATAACTCCGGATTCATTTTAGCTTCAGTGATAAGACTAAATTCATTAAGACATAAATTGATAGATGGTGTTAGAATTTGAGGAATAGTTGTGAAATTTAAATTAAAAGAATAATTAATTTGGATAAAGAACTATAATATGAGTCCCAACTGATTTTATATATAGGATTGATTATCAGGGATATATGTTTTCATCTTACACATAGTTTTGTTTTCATTTTTTAATTAAGGTATCCTATTGTGAAAATTAATTTTTTTGGGAATCCATGTTGGAATGAATTTTTTTCTTAAGGAAAAGAAATTGTTCAAGTGTGGGCGAAGTTGATAAAATGAAATTATATATACATTTTGGATATATTTATTTAATTATTATTCATTATATAATAAAAAATTCACTTGGTTCTAGTTTGTTTTCATAGAAATTTGTAATTCTGTACTTAGTAGAATAAATGTCTAAATGTACCAAAAAACTGAAATTACATGTCATGTATTTCATACATGACATGAAAACATTATTCAAAACATGCCTTAAAGACCATAGAATAGCCTTTTATGCACATATAGGACATGACTCTAGTACAAGAAATGTACAATAATTACATGATGTCTAGATTTGAAATATCAGAAGACTAAAAAAATTAATCACATACATGACATGCAGAGGTCACATAATATTTAAGGTTTGAAGGCTCAACCTATCAATTATAATAATTGGTTATTCGGTGGGAAATATTGAAATCAAATATGTAGACTACATCCAACTTACACAATGTGTAGATGTTGGAGCATAAGTCAGATAATCTAGTACCTGATGTGCATGACTTACACATTATGTAAATCTCAGGACAGTTAATATATTTAGTGCCCTATATGTAAATAACATTCATTCACATTATTTTTATCATTTTTTATCCCAATTATTTTTTCATTCCAACCATATTTTAATTAATTATTTTCATTTTTTTAGAAAATCATTTTTGTTTATTTTTGAAATTGTTCCCATTCATCACTTATTGCAATTCATCATTAACCTTGAACATCTGTTTGATCATATATCTATGTTCATCAACAACTCTGATGAAGATCATCATTCTCTCTTCCTAAAAAATTATATTTTTTATATTTTCATTAAATTCAATTTTTTGATCCTGAATCTTAATTTTTTATTCATTTATTGAGACTTTTTCAACCATTTTATATGATTGTTTGTAGCATCTTTATTATTTCCCCAATTTTTATCAACACCATCATGAAAATATAATCAACCTAGGGATAGGTGTCGGTATTAAGAGTGTTTATGAGGAAATGCAATCCGTATATTGAACCTTGGTAACCCTATGTATAGTAATTAAGTGATTAATAATTATTTATCACATTATTTTGAATAAACAAGTCTATTAGAAGTGAAATTGAATAAAGCCATCCTAATTGGATATATAAATAAATATGACCATTATCACATGATTATGTATGTATATAATCCTAGAATAATACGACTATCTAGTCCCTTATACCCTAACAGGGGGATAGTTTTGACATTGGATGATCAAATTGGTTTTACAAAAACCATTTTTTTTAACTTTGCACTACTTCGAAAGATAATTGGTATGACTATCCAATTCTAAATATTAGATTATCTTTTGTAAAGATTCATGAAATCTAATCAGATAAATTAAATTATTATTATAATTTAAAATACACCACTTACATTTAGTAAGTGCCAAACCTTAATAGTAAACATGTGGAATCCTATTTAAGGGTTCAGTTCATTGGGTCTCTAGTATTTTAGTCATCCTAATGGGGTTGAACCCACTTTCCATCTTTACTATGACATAGTAAAAAGAGTATTTTAGGCTATAAATTTCAACTCTGATCATCTCCCACATGATTTCAATTACACGTGTTGGGGCATCACCTTGCTGATGTCATATTTTATAGAAACATTTCCATTCTTATAATAATTTCATAAGAGATTAACCCCTCCAGAGGAGGTGTATAGATAGTCACATATCTTCTAGCTAAAAAAATCTAAATTCAATATAAGAAACAATTCATAGAGTAATAATTACTTTTTACATTGATAAAACTTTTATAATGTTCTTTGGTATATTTTTTCCTATAGCAATGTGTCTAAAATTCAGAATATATTCAGCATAATTAGTCTTATAAATGGAAAAGATGAAATATTATTTGATACCCGTATGTTACCAATAATTCAAGAAGAATTATTTAAAATATATATCATTTCTATATACTAATAATTCATATTGAAATTTTATTGGAAGGATCTTAGCAATTTGGGATTTGAGCAATTTTAGATAGTAAGACAGATTTAATCATTTCCTCGATGGAAATATCTACTACATAAAAATGAAAAGACTATCCTCTATATTAAGGATGATAATAACTATATTTATATCATATTTTTTAATAGTTGATTGATTAAAATTAAAAGTGATGTTATTAAATGATGTTCTTGAAATATAAATATAACATTAATTGAAGGTTTTACTAATACATGAAGATGTAAGTGGTTTGTTCATATTTAAATAATGATATACCAGATGAAATAATTTTATATTGCAGTCTAATTTATTCATCAATATTAAGAAACATTATTATTTTTGAATATATTCTTTTATCATGATCATTTCATCTAACATTAATTGTTGTTGGATTTATATCATTGATAATATCTATTGATTAATATATTTAAATATAGATTCCTTTAAGGAATATTCATTTTCCTAGTATATTGATCTGGATGGAATAACATCATTGTACTTCGAATATTTAATAACATTTATCAACATTTATTTTTCAGGAAAAAATTTTAGTTACTTCAGCATGTCAATTTAGATCAGTCAAACATAATTAATCTTCAATATTTATCTACAAAATGTAATGAATTAATAAATATTAATGGATGTGGAAGAGTTATCTTATCATATTTGAAAAACCCTTAATTTATTTGTGGTCTATTCTAATTAATGAAAGTAATTTTATGTATAATTGGTAATTGAATCATTATCATTCACTAAAATCATTTAATGAACAAGTAACCCCTTTAATGTGTAACATATAGGAATATCAACAATACTTCAAAATATCAGAAGAACTGAACCATAAAATAGAAGTAAATAGCAGAATACTAATATTATAAAGAATACGAATATCATATAATATACAATGTGACGATATGTGACACATGTTTCTAATAAATCAACCACAACTTGAATACAAGATAGATGCAAATCCATATAAAAATGTAAAAAAAGGAAAAAATAGTTCTTGTTGCATAACATGACTCATATTGGTCCCATGATCTCTTGGTCCTAAGAAGAAAATCATGTCCACTAAGGAGTGATATTACCCTTATAATTATTTAAAATCATAAAATCTGTTTGGGCCCAAAAGGTTACCCAAATATGGTGTGAGACTAAATCATAGTTGTCAAACACCTGTGGTATATGCCAATCCTTTAGTTAATATATCTTGCAGGCAATGTGCAATAAGAAAAGAAATAATCAAGGGATTACTCAAAATTCAACATCATACATACATTGGTATTCATTTAAATTTGTTTTATATCCATTTAAAAATTCAATTACATTGAATTTATAGGTCTCATATTCCAGCTCAAACCTGGTATCCCACTTGTAACTTGTTTCACAACAGATTCCACAGAAGTTGATCTAAACAATAAAAATCACTAACATCTCCCATCTTTTGTTTCGTCATGGAGGAAGGTCATAAGCTATTCCATTTTATTTAATTCATTTATAACCTGAGTCCATCCTAGAAAACACTAATTTATAATTCAAGTATCACATCATGTTTATTCCTCAAACACCCTACAAAATCATCCATGGATAACCTCTCATGAAACCCTGTATCACTCTAGAAGTGGTATACCATCCATTCTATATGATTTTGTCCTTGGAGGTCCTTTAAGGAATCCCCAAGTATCACCCATAACATATAAACAATTCTTTTTGAGTATATCCCAAGTAATCCATTTTGATCCCTAGTATCACTTGGCATATATGTAAAGTCATAATGATTCCATCCACGCTATATCTCATTTGGATCCTTGAACCACTCATGATGTTGTCAAATTAACCATTGAATCTGTTCATGTCATTGTAAGGTGAATCCACGTATCACTCATGGTATAAAGATCAATAGTCAAATGAGTCCATCATCGTCATTTTAATCTGAATCTATATTTCATCAAAGAATATTTATCATTTAACTAATTCATTTAACATGACAAGGTCAAACAAGAGGAATTCAATATAACTCACCTCAAAAGGGAAACTCGAGAAATGTCCATCATCAAGGGATTAACCATTCATATACTCATCTCAGCATAATTTATATAACAAAAATCAAATTTATAACAAGATAATACATGTATTAAAAAACAGTTAACTCATGTGGTCTTATTATGGTAAGAAACTTCACATTCTTAATCAATCTAGTACATAGCGTGGTCACAAAATAACGCACAAGGGCAAGTAATTCACGGACAATTAAAATAGTCACATGGCCATTTTTAATATAACAATCCTAAAAAGCCAATCAATCTATCAGGTGTCTTACTTATAATATAACTCACATGGTAAAATCCAGATTTATATAAATTCAATCCAATTATATCAATTCAATTTATAGCTACTACTTATTCACATTTTCAATGCATTATAAAAAAACATGTTGAATCAAGAAATAACATTCATGGGTCAAGGGTAAAGTCATCCATCCCATACCCTAAATTCATTTTACATATAAATAAAATCATCGATTTATAATGTTTCAATTTACCAATTTAAACTCATGGAACTACAAGGGACCCTTTCAAGGAAAAAATTGTTAAAAGAAAAACCCATAATAGTGAACATTATATCCAACACACACAAATGGAATGTTTATTCATAGTTATAATATTATAATTTGTGTGAAAACACCTATTAAATTAACTAAAACGTGATAGGAAGTATCATGGACCAGTTTCAATTATAGTCCGACCCAAAAAATGGTCGTGTGACACAAAGTAACATATAAACGATCTATCATTCAATGAAAATCACATGGCTTCCTACCTTATGCTCGTGCTAGATAGATTATCTAGTATCAGCCACTGATTCATCCAATATTGTAATAAATCTTAGGAAAACATGAAGAAAGAAAATTTTGGGCATATGAAAAAAATATAAATTATCATAGAAAATATATAGCATAATTGAGAAACGCCAAAAGGAATTAAGGCCTTAGAATTAAATATCCAATGATATGAACCATGTTTGAATTATATTCCGAATAGAGAGTATAACATTAATCCAAGAACAGTCCTAGAGGAGAGCCTTTCCACAGTGTGGTTGAGAAAATCATCATTCATAGTTTATGGAAATCTACCACTATGTTGTGAAAATCATCATTAATAGTTTACCAAAGCCATGTTGCATTTAAAACCATCCTATCCATCCATTCATGGTTTATTCAAACCAAACGGCCTACACCGAATGGTATATACTAACTGTGAACCCTTCCAAAAACACCCTAATGTTTGGTCAAAGGATCCAAATAATATCTATATATCACCAAAACCACTATTACCCCAAACGGGAATTCATAATAGGCCATATTTTATCAATTAAACTAATAATTTATGGAAACAAATATTCATACCACAAAGGAGAATTAGGTTCTTAAAAACATCCCCCCCACGGAATTTATCCCAAAATTTACCTTCAATGGATTTTGAACCAATATAAGAGAACAACTCATGCCACTATTATCATACATATGTCTCCCTCTCCTTGATATCATCTTTCAGATAGTTATGAATCTATAGAACCCGTACTGAAGGAATAAACTGACCTCGGAGAACAATCATAAAATGATTTACAATTACAATATGATGCTATTCAAAGTAGAAATCTTCCTATTATTCAACCTACTTGGGTTGAATGGAATGAGACATTCCTGTACAGTTTTGTTGAATCTGAGAGAAATGGAATAAATCATGCATCACTCGATACCTCTGAGGTTACTGCAATTGATATGCTACTATCCTGACTCTCTCTATAATATTGAATCGTTCGACGTATCACGGTGAAAGATTAGACTATCTTGTGTTCATATTGTGTCCTATATTTGATGAAACATGTACGAAATCATGATCCCTAAAGTAGAACTCTATATGTAATCTATGGTGATTGGTGTAAGATTGATAATGTTACTCTATAGTATTCATCCACTACTGAATAAACAGAACCCTTTCTGTGGTCTCCTGGACAAGGAAATATCCCAGAATTGCTACATGTCATACTTTTATCCAATATAATGGTTATTGGCATTGATTTTTGTACAAAACCTCATCTGGAACCATCTAAATAGTACCCTAATATATATTGTTATAGGAAAACACAACCATATGTATATTCCTCTCCTAATTTCCCCAAAATCTAGGATGCATTCCCGCAACATGTCTTCAATAATGATGATCATGTGGTCTAATTAGCCATCTGTCTAGGGGTGGTATGGAATTATCATATGCACATCTTTACTTAATTCCCTCTATATCCCTTTATATAAATGATAGATAAACGTTGAGTCCCTTTCAGAAATTATAGAATTCATGTCCCCATGTTATTGTACAATATCATATATTTAAAACCTCCCAACCTCATCCACCATGATGGTTTCCTAGATAGATAGGAATTAGAAAACATTGTGATCCTATCAATAACAACCCATAAAATATAATTACATCAAGGATACCTTGGTATCCCTATCATGAAATCAACTAAATCAAAATACCATCTCTACTCAGAAATGGGTAGCAGTTGTAAAACTTTTACCTGTCACTGGTGTTCTACCTTCACTTGCAGATAGGTGGAACATCCCATGAAAAAACTAGTCAAATCTCTTTTCATTCCTGGCCACCTGTAGTGATGATGTAAATACCAATATATATTGGATTCACTAGGATTCCCTACACAAATTAAATCCTTAAAATCTCACAACAACTCCTTACTCATGGCTAGATAATCTCACATGAGACTATGTACTCACAGGACCTCATCCTTGCCAATGGTCCATCTAGGAGGAGTGTCCTCACCTTCCACATTCTCATGTTTAACTATACCATCAAATTTTATCAGTTTCCTCATCGACAGTATTTCACTAAGGGTAGAGGTAGCAACTACGGATGATAAAAAACTTTTCCCCTTACTTACATGGACCTCTATGTGAATATTAGAGAATAATTCCATAAGCTGACACTCACTACTGGCATGTTGCACTGCTTATATCTATGTCATCCTGCTCAGTGCATCAGCCACTGCATTACATTTACCAGGAATATAGGCATTTGTAAAATAAAAATATAGAATATACTCAACCCACATTTTCTGTGTCATGTTCAGATCATGTTGGGTAAATATGTACTAGAGGATTTTGTGGTCTGTGTACAACACAAAATGCTCCCCTAGTATGTAATGACTCCAACAGTGCAATGCATGAACAACCACAGATAACTTGATATCATTCATCATGTAGTTTTTCTCATGTGTCCTCAATTTCTGATACTCGTACACTAAAAATTGATCCCCAGTATAAAAACTGCTCCCATCCCGATAGCTGAGGCATCACAGTACACAGTGTAACTCATGTCCAGCTCTGGAAAAATCTGTTTCATCTCCAAATTGAATCTCCCTTTCAACTTATGATAGGACTTTTGTAGAAATATGACTATATATACATCACACCATTATTAGTCATGCTCATCAATTGTGTTTTAAGGGTTATAAGCCCTATATGAAATTCATGTTGTAGTCATCCAACCCTAAAAAACTCATAACCTCATAGATGTTATTGGAATTCTCCTAGGAAACCACCACTCTCAACTTCTCTAGGTGCACTGATACTCTGAACTAGGACATAATATGACCTAGAATGTGACTCTGATATGTCCACATGTGGATATTTATGGGCATATCATATAACCGATACAATCTATGTGTACACCTAAAACAATCTCAATATGTTTGGAATGGTCATGTTGATTGTGATAAAAAACCAAGTTATCATCCATGAAAACTACAACAAACAAACCAACGTAAGGATGGAACATTTGGTTCATTAGTGCCATAAAGTCTGGTGGTGTTTTCTTGAGACTAAATGAAATATTATAATACTTATGTTGACTATAACTACTTCTAAAGGTTGTGTGGTGTATTTTTTAGGGTCTAATGGGAACCTAATGATAACCATATCAAAAATAAATCCTTAAGTGGATCTGAGCTTCTCAAAGTTGGTTGAAGAGATCATCTATCCATGATATAAGATAATGGCTCATAATAATAAACTTGTTCAATTTCCAGTAATCCACACATAGCCTAAGCGTACCATCCTCATTTTTTAGAAAGAAAAAGGTTTAGATACTCCCTTGGAGAAGTACATGGTCACAAGAAACCCTTTGCCTCTAAATCCTCTATCTCCCTTTTAACCTATTGCCACTTTGTTGTATCCATCTTCTAAGGCGGGTTGGATACTGATGAATCTCTAGGAACTATATTGGTAGAGAAATCCTCATCTCTGACTACAGGTAATCTAGATATGTATTCCAAGAAGACATCCCTGAAAAGATCAACCATTTGAGGGAAATCAGATTGATTATTCCCCTAATCATTGAGATATAAAATCAAAATATAGGTTTTCATTCTTCTCATCCCACGATACTTCGGTCTATCTTGGCTTGCCTAGATAAACCATTCAACATTTTT
This sequence comes from Viscum album, assembly GCA_963277665.1. Lineage (NCBI taxonomy): Eukaryota > Viridiplantae > Streptophyta > Magnoliopsida > Santalales > Viscaceae > Viscum > Viscum album. Next base: position 822,944,494 of record OY728153.1, read on the forward strand.
AATGAACTCCTTATTTTCTAGTGATGTAAAACTCACCATGCATTGATAGAAATCAATAAATTACCCAACGAAACCCAACTAGTCCATTCTGATAATTATATCTACGCATGTCATCTTGAAGATGTAGAGGTCCCATATGGAGTGACACCCACCAACCTAAAGTAGTCAATTACAGCACTGATGCAAACCTCTATCATGATCCCTAATAAAGGGTCTAGCATCATCACTCCATTATAAGTATAATAATAGATCCCAATGATCTCAACAATGGTCACATATATAATGTTATGTGAATCCACTATATCAAAAACTGTATAAGATAAAACAGATACTAATATAATAGTACCCCAAATAGTAGAAGTTTGGGGATCCTTCTCCTAATAGGTCTGTGGTACGACATATGTCGGGCTTGTAGTATGTCCATGTAACCCTATCTAGATTTTCTAGGCTGATCAACCATTTTGATACTATGATCCTAGGGTCTGGCTAACACAACCATGACCACTAACTCGGCCTGTATGGTCTACCATACCTGCAGCTCACTATCTGTGGAGAGGCTACAAACCCTTCTCTGGGATTGGGAGTCGGTGCAGACCCTCTCCCACTAGATGTTGGTGGAATCATTTTGGAGAAGCTCGGTAGATCATGTCGCATGGTTAGAACTCAACTGGGCCCTTTGTATGCATTGGCCTCATATGTCCTAGCCTACCATAGTGGTAGAACCTTAGTTGGATACATGAAGAGATATTATTACTTCTACTATCACCATGTGGAATCTCTTGAGGATGCTTCCTATTATCAATCGATACAATACCAGATCTTGGTGTCGTTCCCCCTATCTCAAACATTAAGATTCATTTAGGTTACACATCGTGATCAGTTCTTTATTCACTATCCCAAATACAGTGTTTAGTCAGTAGAAATTTACCAATGATCATATTTTGTATCTGAGACCATCCTCAAATCGTAAGTCTTTTAAAAACTAATCATTGATCAGAATTGTTGGAAAATGATGATTCTCTATAAAATGGGATGAGTATTCCATTATTGATATTTTACCATGCTCTATATTTATGATCAGCTAGGATCATTTGGATCTCAATTTCATGGGATATAACTAACCATAGTAAGCCGTATTAGACTCTATCCAGGCCAATTCTCGATGACGATCAATCTAACTGATTTCATCCCACCATCTATTTGTCGAACAATGAAACTAGGACATAACAAAATTTACCCCACTATCAAGAGTTGTATCTAAGTTCATGAAGATATAATACATGGCCTTGAGCCATTACCTAATGCCTGTGTTCTGACATCTTCTACGACCAATGGTGGTTGCTGCAACTGAAACTCACATGTCATCTTTTCCATTGTCGGGGTATGTCATGGTGCTCCATGAATAGCCTGCATGAACCATATAAAGCCTTCATGGAACTGTGCCTCAGCACCTGTGTCAGCTATAATATATAGTTCTGCAGCTTGGAATACTAGAAGATCAATTGTATTCCCATGTCCCACCACCCATAGAATGTGATACTCACAACCATACTAATGTACAATTGGAGGTCATCATGTTGACATATATCAACAATTCATAAAACCTACATTTGTGTTTGATCATTAAATAGTTCGTAGCTCAAAAGAACAAAATAAAACTGGATATGTAATAACATTCCTCTAGAAGGGCTCATCTCCATTTTCCCATTGGGCTAGTTTTGGGTGTCAAACAAGTGAGTGAGAAAATCAATATCCCACTATTAAGGTCATGCTTGGTCAAGTTCTCTATCATAATCCATTTCTGTTCTACTTGTTTTCACTTTCATTTTAGTTAATACTATGTTCAATGTTACATTCTTTGAATTTATACTCATTTCAGGTTTATCACATTCCCATTAAAAAGGTCAATTTACAGGCATGCTAAATTTGAATCATTGGGGGACCATACTCCCTAATAATCAAATTTGGCATCCACATATGGTACATCCTACCAAAACCCACTTTAATGATGATGAATGATATAAAAAATTCTGATCCAAGAGGTAGAAAACACCTCAGAGACCAAATCATGTCATCAATATATTTCACAACATAATATATCAAAATATATATAACAACAAAGCAATGATATTTATCAAATAATCTATCACAAACACATGAAATCACTGATAAATCCTAAATTTTATGGTATAATTGTTGAAATGAGAAACCTAGTAGGTTAACATATGATTCATGAGATGGAATATTGTCATCTCTTCTTGTACTAAAATAATAGAATTGAAAATCATGTAGGAAATTACAACATAAATCAAGTGAATCACCCAATATTGCAGTCAAATAATCTGTAATGGTCATAATCCAAGAAATAAAAATTTAATTAGAAGCAATTTAAATTTTTCATGTATTCTGGTTAGCTACATAAATTAATTTCTCCTTACCAAATTCATATTTCTTCTTATCCATTTCTAATGTTTCCAAATATTAATACAAACCAGGAAAAAAATCCATTAATATCCCATTTTAATGTCCCAGAACTAGCTTCCACAATAATGACCCCTGATCTAGGTGGGTCACATGAACTTAAGCACATCTCCCCTAACAACACAGGATACTGACTAGTATCGATGGATTGACTGAGTATATGGGGATACAATTACCTAATTAGAAGAGTGTAACATAGTAGAATATCAATAATAATTACAAATACTAAAATCAATAAATGATACAACATAAGTATGAAGTGGAAGACTGATAGTATAACAAAGTTGTAAATCATATCATATAAAATATGATGATATATGTCATAGTTTCCTAATAAAATTTAAAAAATAGGAATACCAGGAAGATGTACAATCCAAATATCAGAATTAGTAAATTGAAAAAATATTCCCAAAAGCCTCCCAAGCCTCAACATGGTCTTATGATCTCCTATTCCAATGCAGAATATCATGTCCCAAAAGTAGGGTTCTTTCCCATATAATTACCTAAAATCATCTAATATTTTTGGACCCAAAAGGGGTTGATATTAAATTCCAGTAGGAAACCACACAAGGAATCTTCCATTCAGTCTGTGAATAAATATAATAGACAATGTTCAATAAGAAATGAAACACGTAAGGATGTTCTAAAAATTCAACATCCTACATAAATATGTTTTCATTTACATTTATTTCATATCCATTTAACAATTAAATTTCACATAATTTATAAGTCTCAATAGTCGACTCAAACTTAGCACCCCCTATGTAACTGGTAGCATAATAGGTTCCTCAGAAGGTCATCTAAACAATAAAAATCATGATCATCTCCCATCTTATGATATGTATTGGAGGCACATCATAAGTAATTACAATTTATTTAATTGATTTATAAGATTAGTATATACTTGAAATACCTATGTTGTAATTCATGTATAACTTTTGGTGTATTCATCAAACACCCTATGAGCCTGTCACTGGAAAACCACTCATGAACCCATATATCACACTAGATGTGTTATAAATTCCATGAACAGCAAGTATGTCCCTCCAGGTCCTCTAATGAAACTTCATGTAACAACATTGACATATAAATACTTCCCTTTGAGTCTATCCTTGGAAATTCATTTTGATCCCAAGTATCATTTGACATATATGTCATGTATCAATTAGTTTGTTTATAGAATTAGATTAACCCTTGAGTCCATCCATTGAATTATATGGTGAATCCATGTATCACACAAGGTATAAAAGGTCAATTGTTATAGGATCCCATCTATGGAATTCTAATTTTAATCCATGTATCACCCAAGTAAATAAATCATTTAACCAATTTATTAAACATTCCCAAGTCAAAACCAAAGGAATTCAACATAATTCACCTAAACAAGGATATCCTGAAAGGTCCAACCTCAAGGGATTTTCCCTTCATTTACTGATTTGGGAATAATTCATATAACATGCATAAAATTTATAATAATCCATTGCTTGTCTTTAACATCATTTAAATCACATGGACATATTATGGTAAAAATGTTCCCATGCATAATTAATCCTTGACATATCATGGTTTCAAAATAACTCACAATAGCTAGTAATTCAAGTGCCATTAAAATAATCACTTGGATATTTTTTTAATATAACAATCCTAGGAATCCTATTAATAAATCACGTGGATTACTTATAATGTAACTCACACAGGAAAATTAATAGTTCGACCAATTGAACCCAATTTCATCAATTCAAGTCATAGCCAATATTTACTCACATGGGAATGGAATTTCCATGAATAGACGCTTGTAGAATAAAAAGAAAAAATGGGTCAAGGTCCAATTAATATGTCCCATACCATTGATTCATTTCTCATATAAACCAATTCATCAATTTTTTATAATTGAATTTTCCCATTTTAACCCATAACACTACCGGGTACCATCTAAAGGGAAACAAGGGTTAAAATCAAAATCCATCAAAATGGGTAATATAGCCATCACACTTAATGAGGTGGTTTATTCATGTTTTCCAACTCTTATCATGCATAAAAATACCTTTTCATTTTCCTAAAAAATAATATCCAGTAATATAGTCCATTTTCCATTATGGTTGTCACCCAAAAATGGGTACATGACACGCCAACACATTCAAACAATCTATCATTCAACGAAATGAACCTAACCACCTACCTTAGGCTTGTGCTTCATAGCTCATCTAGAATCAGGCTCTGATTCATACTATTTTGGAGTAAATCTGAAGATCTGATGAGGAATGATATATTAAGGCATCCGAACCTAAATTCAAATAGTGTAGCTGTTATCAATAAGAATATAGAAATGATAAAAAAGAATTATGGACTTCCCCTTATGGATTCCAAGATACCAACCGTGTCATAATCAATGTTTAGAGAGAGAGTAGAACTGAAATCCAAGAATAATCCATGTGGAGAGCCTTTTCATAGTGAAGGTATGGTTCCCATGTGATTTGGAAAACCACATTGGGTTTAAATTGAATTTTAATTTCATTAACACTAATTAAAATTCATAAAATTATTGGTCTGTATGGTTTATCTGCATGGTTTATCTAACCGTGTGGAAACTATACACAGGTTCTTATTGCTTTTCGGATCATCACATAGTTACCTCACCTATATTATAATCCCAACAAAAAATGTACATAAACCATTTTTCAAAAACATCTAAGAATTGCAGAACTATCACATGGTCGTGTGGATCCTCGCACATGGTTCTCCTAATTCGTGCGGTATGTATACCCCTCATATCCATCCACACATGTTTTATTCTAATCATGATACCTACCATGGATGGTATATTGTTAGAGTTACTCCAGATAATAACACAAAAATTTTGGGACTCCGGCCCCTAATAAGTCCCAAACTCCCCCAAAACCTGCGTGACGCAAAGAAGAATTCATATTATTCCGTATTTGATCAATTCAATTATGAACTAATGAAAAAAATTATTTGTACCTCAAAGAACAACTATTATATTTAAAACATTCTCTCTTAAAGAAATTCATCCCAAAATTTCCCTTCAATTGGTTTCAATGTAATATATAAGAACAACTCTAGACACTAAGAATGTATATCAGCCTCCCACATGGAGGTATCATCCTGCACTTGATCATGCTTACATAGAACCTGTACAAAAGGAATGGACCTACCAATGAGACCATCATGAAATGATCCTCTATTAAAATAGGTTGCTTCTATAATGATTCATATTCATGTAACTCAACCTCTGTGGGAAGAATGTCATATTATGTGTTTGAATAGTACCTTCATATATGAGAAACATGTAAGTCATCTTCCATATCCTAGTATCTATGAGGTAACAAAAATAGATAGGCTACACCTCTACCCTTTCTAGAATCTTGAATGAAATGACATATCTCGATGAAATCATACCTTGTATCATGATCCTCTTGTGTCTCATAATCGATAAAGAAAATTGGAAAAACCAATACCTGGCCTCAAACTCTAGAGGGCATCCGTAATGATTGGTTAAATATTTTTTTGTGACTGCTTTGTAGCAAAATGATTCCTAATCAAGTGAACCTATTCTGTGGTACCTGTTCTGGATGAGTTCCTAGCATAGCTTCCTCTCCTGCTTCTAGCCAACACTAGGGTAATAAAAATGGCCTTCTGTACGAAGCCTTATATGTTTCCATATGAATAGTTGCATTAAATCTATAATTTTAGGCGAACTCAAACATGGGTTTATGCCTCGCCCAAGATCCCCAGATCTTTATGATGAATACACACAACATATCCTCATGCATGAGAATTGTGCGCTCTGAATGACCATCTATCTGGATGTGGTATGCCATGCTTAGAAGCACCTTTATACCCACCTCCCTCGATATCCCTTTCTAGAAAAGAGAAGTAAATTGGGTGTCCCTATCTGAATGATATAATGTGGGACCCCATGTAATAATACAATCTCATAGATATACAAACTACTATTCTAATCCACACTATTAGTTTTCTTGATCGGTAGGAAATTAGCAACCTTCATTATCCTGTAAACAAAAACACATACAACATCATTACCTCACAGTGACCTCTATAACCCTATCATGAAATCCATCACAACGTAATTCATTTCCACACCAAAATGGGTAGCATTTGTAATGTTCTAGCTGGTCAATGGTGTTCCACCATCACCTATTGATAGGTGTAACATCTCATGAAAAAAAGATACATCTCTTTTCATTCATGGCCACCAATATTGATGATTTCAATCTCAATACATCTTGGAGACACCAGAATCAAATGATCAAAGTGAAGCATGAAAATACAGAAATATCACCTCACACATGTTTGCATAAACCCTCACATGACTATGTAATCAAAGGAACACATCATTTACTATGGTTGATCTAGGGGAAGGTTCATCAACTACAACACTCTCATGTAGAACTAGAACTTTATAGTTTGATACATGACTCATCCTCACTCTATCCATAAGGATAGCGTTAATAGCTAAGGATTATAGAAAATTCTTCCCTTGACATTATTTAACCTCCAATTTCATCTCAGAGAACAACACCATAAGCTAACACCATTTATTGGACTGCTGCAATGGTTGTATCTGAGTTCTCTTACACAGCACATCAAAAACTGCACTGTGTTTACCAGGATTTTGGGAATGATCAAAATCAACAAACTGAATATACTCAACCCACCATCAGTATATCAAGATCAGATCACATTGGGAAAATATGTACTTGAGGCTTTTTTGTTATGGGTACACCAAACAATTCTCTCCCATTTAGTTATATCTCCAACATCAATATTTTGGAACAACCATATCTAACTCAAGATCATGCATTAGGTAGATTCTATTGATGGTCATAAACTATTGAGACTCATAAATAACAACTCGATCCCCCTATATAAAAACATCTCCCAGCCTGATACATGATGCATTGCAGTACATTGTGAAACCCATGCTTGGCTCTGGAAAAATTAGTATCGGCACCGAACTAAGTCACTCTTTCAACTCCTGAAATTATGTCTCACATGAATCTGACCATTCATACATCACACACATCTTATTTAATACCATAAATGAAATTATTATTCATGATAAGTCTAATATAAAATTCCTATAGTATCCATCCAACCCTATGAAACTAGGAACATAAAATACAATATTGGGCTGCTCTCATTTAACAACTTCTCTCATATTCTTTGGGACTACTGATAAGATGGTCTCTGAGAGGATGTGACCATTGAAGAGAATTGGATCCATCCAGATATGGCTCTTAGTGAGATTATCATATAAATAATTCTCTATTAGTGTATACAAAATTATCTCAATATGTTTTGTATAACAAACCTACAATTCATTTCACACATAAAAATAATTTATTATATAAAATATTCACATGATAAAACATATAATATTGAGAGGTCTAGTTTCTTTGTTTCTTAATAGGATTACATAATAACATAAAACTTGAAATACACATCTTTTTTTAAACGTATTTTCCATGACCACACAAATTCTTTTGTACATAGCATTGCATGTGATAACTTAAGGACATTAATGAGAAAAGTGTGAGTTACAAATCCCAGTATGGGAGTAAAAAAGGAATAACATGAATAATACTATACATTTTCGGTAGTAGGCATATTCATGGAATATAAGAGAAACATGAACATAAAGGAATGATATATCATGATTATCATAACATAGAAATGTTGCAAAAACATTTAACTATATATTAGCATGAGCCACAACTCATTGAACATGGAGCATGAGTAAACCCACATTTCACATGATCTATAATTAGTAAACCATAATTTCTTATTATGTATCTTGATAATAATCTTTACCCAATGCATTGGAGTGCTATTAGGGCACACCCATCTTAATCATTTCATTTCTTGCATATGTGTGCCACATGGATCATATAACATGGATTCAATCGACATCATAGTTTATTAAATGATAAAGGATTGTGGAATTAATAAATGAAAATATATAATAAATAAGTAAATGCTAATAATGGTTAATACACTTGATATAGAAATTGGAATGGTATTTACTACACAATGTCTATGGCTTGGAAAGTCACAGTGCAATTTCGGCCGTAGAACAGTGTGAAATATGAATTCATAAAAAAAGTTTATGAGAGAGAAAGGGGTGTCACATCAATTATTAATTAAATATATAGTAATGGGGGTCATATAAATACTATTAACCAACATATGGAATTGAATTTAGACTCATAGTACAATATAATTTCATGGATCTAAGTGAGAAGATGGAAATCCCATGCAGAATTTTGGCATGGTAATGAGTGTACATGGGAGCCACTGATGAGATATAAAGCGGTATAACATCATTAAAACATATGGATGGATGTATGTGTTTGTTTGAAATAATCCCCAAACATGTTTAATTGAAAATTAAATGGTATACCAAAATAATGAATTTTGGAAAAAAATTACAAATGAAGAATGCATTATGGAAGTTTGGCATTGTAACATGTGTTCATGGGAAGCATTAATGAGAGGTAATGGGGTCTCTAATCATTAAAACATAATGAGGTAAGTATAGGGGAGGTGAAAAATCATACCCCACAATTTTTAATCTAAAATAAAAGGGAATAACATTTTAGGGAAACTTGGACATAAATAAAGAAGGAAAGTGAGGATCCCTTGGAAGTGTGATCCCAAAGGCTTGAGAGAGGCTTGAGAGTGGCCTCATGGGAACTTTGGGCACCTTTGCAAGATTCTAGAGAGATTAGGGTAGAGTAAGGACATTCTCTAAGGGTTTTGAGTTAAGATAAGTGGAAGATTGGGTGGGTTTATATTGGAAAAGAGAGGGAATTATTTATTATTTTGGTATTAGACATTACACATTATACTTATCAAAACCACAAACCATCACGTCGTTTTTCCCATGGTTGTTTCCGAACAGTTTAGGAAAACATTATTTTATTGGTTCGACGACCTTAAATCTGAAAATATTATTCATGATTATCATCAAGTGAGTCACAATCTCAAGGAAGTCATTTTAAAATTTTAAAACGTTTTATAAGTCTTGGAGGGTCCACTAAAACATTGTAAAAAAATCAAAAAAACAATTACATTATTTTTAAGGTAAAATATATATTGGCCAAACGTCCCATTTAGAGTATTATATTATATCACTATTGGGTCATTATGATGTCATAAAACACATTATATAAATAAATGGTATTTAAATTTTTATCCAAAAATTCGACTGTCTCAAAAAATTGTGAAAAGTTCACCATTGGATAATTTCGATGTCCTGATTAGAAAAATAATATTAATTTTATCTAAATAATTTTCTAAATATATTAATTTTTTACTTTTAAAATACAAACTGACATTTGTCAAAAATTCTATGGTTTGGAAAAAACAGTTTTCAAATCTTAAAAAAAATCACAATTGTAGTCATAAAAATTATATGATAAATTATATTTAATAAAAAGTAATTTATTAATAAAATTTCATTGAAATATTATTTAATTCATGTATCCATTAATTCATCAAAATAGATTTATTAATTTAATGTTATCTAAAAATATTGTTTTCTCATTAAAAATTATTTTCAAATTAACAATAATTATATGAATATATATTCTATAGAAAAAATAATGACCATAATCATAGTTGTAGTTTCTTGTTACATAACCCCTTAAAAATACATAAGACCAAATTGTAAGCTTTGTGAAGGTGAAATACACTTTTGGGTGGCTCGGATAACATCGCTCGGGTCATAATCTCAATTAACATCCACATCTCCCATAGGAAGTTCTGTTTGAGATTAACGTGTTGAAGCTCGGATTGCTCTTGGTCAAGAGAGAAGCCCATGGACACCACCACATTACCGAGATCTGATAAATGGGTTTCGTATGGAGAAGTTACACAAGATGAGGCCATCACATCCTTTTTCTATGAAAATTGGATTTGTTAAAGCCATATATTTATGCGTGTCAATTGATCACTATTCAATGACTACATTAGCAATGGTAATAATTCATAATGGTATTTTAAAATCCAAATACATAAAATAAAGTAAGTGAATATATTATATGACCATTTTATATAATATTAAATTTAATTAGATCAAGATGAATTTACATTAGTAAAATTTTGGGTCGTTACATTTGACATGGTCATGTCGATTGTGAGAATACACAAAGATAACATCCAGAAAACCCTAAAAATATAAATAGAGTTAAGGATGGAACAAACTATTAATTAGATCTATGAGGACCATTGGCAGGTTCAGGAGACCAAATAATTGTAACCAATTACTCATATTAAACATACCTACTCCTGAAGTCTTTGTGAGGTATGTCTCATGGTCTAACTCGCACTGGTGATATCTGAATCTCTTGTAAACATTTGAGAAGACAAAAAATCCTTATCGATGGTCGAAAAGTTCTTCTAGGTTCAGTAGAGGATACCATTTATTAACCATAAATTGGTTCAATTTTTGATAATCTACAAATTCCCTAAGGGTACCATCCACTATTTCTCAAAAAATACTATTGAACTCTATTGACAAGTATAGGGTTAGATTAAACCCTTTGCTTCTAAATCCACTAGCATACACTTAAACACTTGTAACTATTCTATACCCATCATGTACGGAGGACTGGGTATTGTTGAATCTCCAAAAAAAAATATAGATAGATAATTCCACATATCTCAATATAATTAATCCTAAGATATAGTCTAGGATGACGTCGCTGCAATGATCTACCACTGCATGGAAATAGGTCTGATGTGTCAACAATATAAATAGGGAACTTGAGCTGCCATAGTGCCTATCCAATGACGCTCAAGTACAACTCATCATTCCAGAACATCCCATTAACCCTTGAGAAAAAACTCCAGTCACTCCGGTGATGTAAAAACCACCCTGCGACGATAGAAATCAAAATATGTTTGAAAGAGAACCAAACAACCCATCATGAGAATGAAATCAAATCCAGACATCTTGATGAAATAGTGTTACCATACGATGTGTCACACAGTAACCTCAAGGGGCACACCATGAACTGACTCACAACTTCAATTATGATCCCTAACGGAGTGGGTATTTCCATCACACCATAAGAATTATAAACATATATCATAAGGCTCTCCATAACGGGATCAAATATAAAGATATATGATGCCAATGTATCAAAAAGTCCATAGGATAAAATGTAGGTTGTTGGAATAGTACCACTGACAGTAGAAGGTACAAGATTCGACACCTACTCAGTCTATTAGACCACATTTGTATAGCCTATACCACGACCCTATGACACTGTTTGGATTCTTTGAGATGATCTTCCTTATTATCATTGTGAACATGGGATCTGGCTACCACATCCATGGCATTGAACATGGCATAAAAGACCTAAAGTACCAAAGATTCATGTCTCATGAATTTTTTTTCAACCCACTCTTGTATGTAGAGTCAATATAGACCCTCTATCACTGGTTGCTAGTGGAAACGTTCATCATAAGAATTGTAGATTTCCCTTCTTGTTGCAGGATTACCACTCGACTCGGACCTTCTTACATTATGGCCTTGAATTTCCATGATTAACACACTGATAGCACCTCATATGGCTACCTAAATTGATATCATTACTACTAGTATCACCACATGGAAGCTCCAAAAAATGCTTCCTACTACCGATCGATGAAATACTAGATATTGGTGCCACGCCACACTGGATCATACCGCCATATTACCTCAGGTTATGCTATGTAATTATAACTTAATTCACCATCCTAGATACATAAGTTAGTTGGAATATAGTTACCTATTATCAGATGTCATATATGAGACCATACTCAAATCTCGTCGATTTTGATAACTCGTCATCTATCTGAATAGTTTCCAAATTCTAGATCTCTATAATATGGTATGATTATTCCATAACAGATGACGCACCCTTCTCCATATGTAAGAACTCATGGGCTCTATTTTCCATGAATGTATTAGGATAAAAGTAACCATTGAAGTTCGTATAAAAAAATATTTGGGACACCACCAATAAAATCCACTCTGAGTGATGACATCCCACCATCTATTTGTAGAATAACACAACATGTATGTATCAATATTTACCCTCCTCTCATGAGGTTTATCTAAGTGGTATAAGATAGACATCAAAGCATTGATCTATGACTCTATATACTATGGTCCACCATCCCTCAAAAATATGGGTGGGTTCTACTACTAAAACTCATTTATAAACTCACCCATAGTCAGGTTAGGTTGTAGTTCTCCCTAAACGATCACTATGAACCACATAAATCCTCTATGTAACTATTCATAAACACTTATATGACAAACCAACCCTTTATTACACTCATATACATGATTTATTACATAAACACATAACTTGATACAACATGGAAGATCGAGAGGTATAGTGTATTTGGGGAATATGAACATTAAATAACATCAAAAAACCTGAAACACAACATCTTTATTGAAAACATCCTTTACTCGACCACTACATTCCCTCATACATAGCATTACATTAGATAACCTGGTGGCATGCATAAGAAAAGGGTGAACTATTAAGCCCAGCAAGGGAATAAACTAGGAATAACATGAGGAATACAATAAATGTTATACAAAAGTCTTATAAATGGATATCATGAGAAACATGAACATAACTGAATGATAAAGCAAGATAATCATAACATGGAAATGTGGCAGCAACACTTTACATTGAAATAGAATGAGCCAAGGCGCATTGCACATGGGGAATGGGAAAAACCTCATTGCACATGAATCATGAGTAAAACCTCATTATAAATGAATTATCATGAGTCAACACTCCTTTAAGATGACATATCATGATACTATACTTTACCCAATGCTTTGGAGTGCTATCAGGCACTCCCTTCATAATCATTTCATTTCATGTATAAGTGTGACACATAGATCAAACAACACGGAATCATTAAAATCATATTTAATTCCACGAAGAAGAGATGTGGAATACATAAATTTATGTCCTCAACAAAAAAGTACATGTCCTAAAGGTGAATAACCTTGATTGATGAGTGGGTATGGTATTCACTACACACTGATTTTGGCATGGACATTTTGGTTTAATTTCGGCAGCATAACGATGTCAAATAGAAATATCTAAAATGATTTGATGAGAGTGAAAGGGGTATCTCGACATTTTTACATTAAAATTATGGTAAGGGGTACTTGGTACCTAATATACCAACATATGGAATGAAATTTAGATGCATAATATAAAATATTTTCTTGAATGTAAATGAGGAAAGAGGAATTCAGTGCGGAATTTCTACATTGTAACGAGTGTACATGGGAGGCATTAACGAGCGAGAAATGGGTCTCTCATAACTCTAACATAAATATTGAAGTATGAGGGAGGTGATAAATCAAACCCCAACATTTATAAATGAAAATAAAAGAGCATAACAATATTAAAAAACTTGGATAAAAAGAAAAATGTTGGAATCCCCTATGTGGAAGTGTGATCCCAAAGGCTTGGAAGAGGATTCAGAGAGGCTTCTTGGGAGCTTGGGTCACTGTGAGATAATTATAGAGAAATATGGGAAGATGTTGGATGAACAAAAATGGCATTGAATGAAGTGTAAGTGGGAGCTTGGGTGGGTTTATATAGGAAAGACAGGAGATTCTTTATTATTTTGGATTGGGTCACCACACATTAAACTAATAAAAACCAAAAAGAATCCCATGGTTTTTCCCATTGTTATTGATAAAGGGGGGTGGGAAAAAAAATTTTATAAGGCCAATGGTAATTCTTATTTATATAATAGGGCTTCTTATACGAAGGTGAGTCACACTCTTAAGGAAATCAATTTAAAAAGATGAAATGTATTAAAGCCATGAAGGGTAAACTTATTCTTTGTAAAATAATAAAAACAAACCAAAAAAAACATTATTTTATTGGTAAAACATATTTTGGCTTAACAGAATGTTCATAGTATTTTATTAAATCACTATTGAGTCATTATGATGTCTTGAAACACCTTATAGGATTAAAGGGTATTTAAATTTTACCCAAAAATTCAATTGTCTTGGAAAATTATGAACTATTCACCGTTGGATAATTTTGATATCCTAATTCCAAAAATAATATTCATTTTATATAAATAATTTTATAAATATGTGAATTTTTCATTTAAAATAAAAATAGACATTTTTTAAAAAAAATGGGTTTCGACAAAAATAGTTTTCAAACAATAATAAAAATTATAATTGCATTCATAAAATTATATTATCATTTATATATAATAAAAATTATTTCATTAATAATAATAATAATTTAATAAAATATTATTTAATTAAAGATTCCAATAATTCATCCAAATATATTTTTAGGTTGAATATTAACAAAAAAATACAATTTTTCCTTTAAAAACAATTTACAATGTTACAATAATAAAAAGAATCTATCTAATATATACAATAATAATGTACATAATATTATTACTGGTTTATTGTTACATAACACTGTAAAACACCCACATATGACCTTACGGTAAGTTTCGCGATGGTGACAGAATCTTGGGGTGGCTCAGATAGCATTGCTCGAGTGGTAATCTCTATCCACTTCCACTTCTATCATAGGCGGTTCTACTGTAACACCACGAGATTTTATGAAAAATATTCTTTTTAATTTCATTAATGTCTTGTGTGTTATGCTACACCAAAAGGAGCTTGCACAACATGAATCCTAGACTTTCCTTTCATTATATGCAATCACGACCTTCCTCGATAGCATGTGTAGTACGTAATCCCGAGTTTCACTAAATGAGATATTATTATAATATTATTATGAACTAGCCATTATGAATAGTAATTCCCACTTTTTGAAACTTTATAAATTTTATCTTTCAAAATGGACTTCATTTTTGGATTCAGAATATCGAAATTAGCTTAGGGTGAAATTTTGGTACTTTTCGGATAACTTTCATTTTCTAATGAATAGTGAAAATTACTCAATTTTAATTAAAGACAACCTTTTTAATCAAAATAATTAATAGTGATAAATTATTAATATTACTGGTTTTAAAGTATATTTAGAAAATATTTTTACAATTTAATACAATTTTGGTCATTGGTTATAATTTCACATTTAAACCAGACATAAACAAGTGTTAATCTTTTGACAGTTATTATCTCTTAAGAACACACTATTTGTTTTGACGATGGGAATTATTTTTTAAATTAATTAATGAAACTGATATGTTTTGAATTTTGAAAAATAGAAATCATTTTTTATTTCATAATATCAAATATAGCTTAGGCCTAATTTTTGGTATTTTTCTAGAAACTTTCATTTTTTGATGAATAGTGAAACCACTAAGTGGTAGTCAAAAAAAGAAATTTTCATAAAACATAATTTTACCGCTTCTGTCAGTGGAATTTTGAAAATCCAAGAAACAAGGTTAATATCAAGGACTAAAAGGTGGTTCAATGAGATGAAAATAATTTTTGGTGAATAGTAACTTTTTACTTTTTTTACCACGGTTATAAGTAAATAGGGAAATTAAGGGTAAAAATGATATTATTATTACCCTAACACATGTCCTAATTCTATTGTACAAGTGAAATTTGGCCAAAAACAACCTTAGGAATAAAATATGACCATTTAGGCCCACTTGGATTATACTAGGACATTAATTATTAATTTATTTAAAGAAGGGTTAAAATAGTTAAAATCAATGTTTAATAACTAAATCATTTTTAATATAGGGTTATACAGAAGATAAATTCGACAATAAATAAGAATTATAAAGATAAAAATATTTCGTACATAATTTTATTTTATTTTAAATTTTTTTACTTAAAATAATTTAATTTATTTATGACACAGTGATGATGCTGTAATTATCTTATTAATGAAATATTGACATAATTGATGATATAAATACCCAAATAAAGGTAATTTGAGACCATTTATGAATTCCAATAATTTTTATGTTAATATGACATGTTGTTATTGATTTAATTAACTTTTTTTGAAATAATAATTCCTTTTATGATTTTCACAAAAATCAATTACCATATAGTGTCAAAATTGACATAAAATAGTTTTGAAAACAAATATTATATTATTAATAGTTATTATATTCCTAAAAATATACGGATTGGACAAGATACTTATATCATGATAGTTATATCATTAATGGGCCATTTGGGTGTCTCTTGGATGTATATGGTAAGTTTATTAACTATATAATATAAAAATACAAAGTGACTTGGTAAATGTTAGTCTAATTAACTAAGAGTTAAAACTAAAAGTTTAGTTTAATATAATGACCTAAACTTGTCTAAAATATATTGGATGAGAGGATTTCCTCCCATCCCAACCTTAGCTTCAAAATAAATCAATTTGGAGCTATTAAAACCGAATATGACTTTATAATAAAATAATAGTTTTAGTTATTCCAAAGGTGCCCCTCTCCTCCCTTATAAAAGGGAACATCCTCCCTCTCTTCCTCACACCACATTGAGCCTTAAAGCACGGCCAAACCCTGCCCAATTATCCTCCCCACTTCCCTAAAAACATCCTAGAGGTCCTGGTTTTCTTCAAATACCAATTTTAGTGCCCTTAAAGGAGGTCTCAAAGAGGCGCTTCAAAGAAGAGGTAATGTCCATTACCGATTTTTTCAACTTTATTTCTTATTCAACATCCTCTTCTTTAGTTGTTTCATTATGAAGTAATAACATCAGTATCACTTATATATTGATTTTTAATTATAATTATGAAATATCCCTTTTTCACCATCTATGCATCCTACGGAAAATGAAATCACCACGCGTGCGTACGTATAGAATACCATCTCCACGCCGTGGTGTAATCTATTTTCCACCACCACCTTACTTAGATGGTTATAATGGTGCAAATAAATAACTATATATTAGTATGGTAAAGTATTATTGATTCTTTAATAGTATACATACACTCCAATGAAATTCCACGATCATGGGAACGATATCATCGCTTGTGCGTAAGTACGGAATACCGTCTCCACGACGCGTTGAGATTCATTCTCAATGATTAACCATTAATAAATTATTATAAAGTATATATAATAAGTAATCATGAAATATATGACATAATAATGATGATGGATTTATATCATCCAATTAATTCCATTCAATTCAATGATTAAAAGAAAACAACGTTCATGCGTACTTACGGCCTACCATCTCCATAAACGGTGTATTTCGTTCCATTTATCGATCTATTATATATATGTATATTATGAATATATATTATATATAAATCATGTTTTATATTCTGGAATTAAGAAACCGTGATCTAAGTAATCATATTAATAATTACAAGTCAAAACACGGACGTTAAATGAAACGATTTTACCCAAAACGCTCTTTAACATGGAATTTACAAAAGAACGGGTAATATAAAGTCACAAGTGAGCCATATATGATATCAAAACAATGAATATGATTTTTTAATAAGTCAATGACATTATTTAAATCATTATACAGGATGTTTGGATACGTACGATGCATATCATACCTAAATAAGGGGATAACTTTTCCAATCTCATTCTTATCGGAGATTGTTTATTCATAAGTAAGTACTGGGGTTATTGTTATCATCCAAGTCCATGTTTTATAAAAGTTTTTTATGTATGTTTAATGTCTTTTTTACCCATTTTGTCTTTTACTACATGAAATGTAAGGAATCTTTTTTTTACGTTACGAGGTACTTTTTGACTTTTCCGACAAAAGTACGAGGACAATGTTTTTTTACTTATACGACATGAAAGTATTTTTATTGTTTTATAAAGACATATTTTCATGAAGCTTCCTCTAAAATATTTCATAACTATTTTCAAAAAAATCTATTTCTTTTAAAATTACATGACGTTTTGTGAAAAGATATTGATTTTGAAGAAGAAAGGATATTTTCCCCAATAATTCATTTCATGTGTTTTATGAAAACCATTTTTCCATCTAATATGAAATTATTTTTTATGTGTATGTTTCAAGTATAATGTCCATATGATTTAAATGGTTTCACTTTTCTTATGTTGATATATCCATTTGTTTTATATGGATTATGTGATGATGGGATGATGTTTATGAAACCCATTTTATTCTTTGGGTTATGATGAATATTTCAAGTTTATTTTGTGGCACAAGTAAGAATGATTTCATTATGAGATGGGTGGGACCTATATCTCCCTCCAATTCATTGGGTAAATATTTATATCTTATGAGATAGACATGGCTGGAATGGAATGTTAATCCGGATCAGTGTTACAGGTCTGAAATGGGGAGTGAACTCGATTCAGAAAGGGACTTTGTCCACTAAGATGGTCCTGGTAGAAATGCCTTGGATACTATGGAAATCATAATGTTTTTCCACAATTACAAGCTTTATTCCCATGGTATTTTATCAGGATTAATATTTTCTTTATGATCTATGCCTTACTTATTGCCATGTTTTATTTCATTTCTCAAGATCTTGATGTTTAAACATTGTGTTCATGTTTTTATGTTCAAATGTATATGGTTTGTTTTATTTTTCCATGCTTACCCTTACTAATAATTTGAGCTCACCCTTTATATGTTTTCTTTTCCCCAGGATATAAACAAAGGTTTTAGGTAAGAAAACATAAGGGTAATATCTTTATGGGAGATGTTGAAGATCTTTCAGCATGATTAGAAGATTACGTTCCGAGATTTCAAAGACACTATACTATTACGGTCCTTGAGTTTTGAATTTTGTTATGTATTAAGTATTCCTCAAAAGTAATGTTTTTCCATGTATGTCAAGCTTCGAGTCTCTACAGTTGGTATCATAGGAAACGTTTAGACAAACATTGGAAACTAGAATGCAAGAACTTTAGCGAGATCCCTAGAGATATTACTAAGGTATGTCTAGGGATATCCCTATGGTTAAGTATAAGTATAGGTTATAGTCCTAGGTTTACGGTAACAATCTAAGGATTAATCCTAAGTTGTTAGATATTGAAGGTACTCCCCCTTTATTATGTTGTTTTCCCTAGCATAATTTTTGCCTGTCACACTATTATTTTTGGGTTTCAGATGATGGCTGGAACATGAAGGAACCGTGTTGATCAATGCAATGGACAATGCAATGATTTCCCTCCTGAACAAATAAATGTTATGGGAGATGGAGTGAAAAATCTTATTTCTATACTTACACAAGCTATGAATCATTCTGGACTTCCAAATGAGCAGAGAAGGGGACAATATTGTATTGAGTCCTTCATGAGGAAACATCAACCGTCATTCAGTGGGTCTTCTGATCCACTTGTTGCGGAACAATGGATCAATACCATTAAAAAAATATTTTCATTTCTTCAATGTTATGAACATGATAAAGTTATCTTAGTCGTATATCATTTGGAAGGTGAAGCTGATCAATGGTGAAATCTTATCAAGAATACTATTCAAAGAGATGAAATTGAGTCCATGGAATGGGACGAGCTCGAGAACTTATTTTTCAATAAGTACTTCCCTCGTATTCTATGAAAAAAGGTGGAGAAAGAGTTTGTTGAACTAAAGAAAAAGGATGATGAATCTGTTGGTGTATACGAAGCGAATTTTACAAGGCTTGCAAGGTATGCATCTGGCTTTATCATCCAACCTGAAAGAAAAGATGATCAATTCTTCAGTGGATTAAAACCAAATATTTGAAGGTCATTTGTTATAAGAGACATCAGTAGCTATGATGAAATTGTGTGTTGTGCTTTCATGGTATAAATGGAAGTTGGTGTTTCTTATCCATCACATATTTTTGGCAAGAAACGAAAGATGGAGTTCATGGTTAAATCTCAGAATAATGGTGAAAAGAAGATGAATGTTTACTTATGCTCAAAGTGTGGAAAGAAGCATGGTGGAGATTGTCTTAAAGGGACTAGAAAATGTTTTAAGTATGGAAAAGAAGGTCATTGAGAAGATGACTGTCGAAGTAATGGAAAAAGGGTTTCTAATGATGTCAATAATGAAAATACTGCAGAGAATGCACAACCAACACTTCAATGATTCAAGTGCAAGGAAATGGGGAATTATGCTAATAAATGCCCTAATCCAAGGGTTAGTGATGATCGACATGAGAAACCACTTAGGGAAAATGACATAGGGAAGTCACATGCGATCACTATTGGCGATGTTGAATATAAAAACGATGTGGTGGAATGATTAAGTGTTTATGTTATGCGATTTCAAAATAATGTTGTATATAGTATCGTGGAATATTGGAATATTTATGTATTGCTCTATTGTGATTTTCAGTAATTTTATTGTACCGGTAACCATGGAAATTGATTGAGATATTTTTGGAAAAAAAGATGATATGCGCATAATGAAGGGAAAACGAGAAAATGAAATGTTTGATAGTATTCATGAGCTCATGACTGATATAAGGAAATAGATATATCATGGTTTGAGGTTTTGGTATATGAAAAGAGTTAACTTTTTATAGCACTCATGTTTTCACTAAGATTCAACGGGTATTCATTTTTCAAGAGAATACATGATTAAGTCCTTCGAATGTTTTGAATGTGACCAACAAGACATATCTCATGATATATGGTGATCAACCATGGTATTAACATTCTAGTTGTATAAACCCTTTCGTAATCGTTTTCACTATAATATGAGATTGGAAAACAGTATTTAGGATAAGCTTAATGATTGGAATGGATTATGTTGGACATATGTTAGTATTGTTTAAGGATAGAAGTTTTTTCGATATTATTTATGGGATGTAGTTTTAGAAAAAGGACAACCTGCAGGATGGGCGACGGCCCATCGCGTCAGACAAGGCTGTGGGAATCGAACCCACAACCGAAGTGTGACTGGCCTTTATCGCCTACCACTGGCCTACAGGAAGTCCCTGTTTAGTAGAAACTAGTTTTATTATATTAAGCTGTATGATGTATGAAGTATAAGTCTATTTTAGGAACCATATATGATTAATCTCACTATAGATGGACTTATGTATTTTTTGATAACTTTTCTAACCTTTTGATTGAGACAGATAGAATGACCCATCATTATATCACATGATCTTCTAACACATCAAGAATGAAAAATTCAACTTCATTTCTTTAAGAGATTAAGTGTAAATTTTCTAATGAATGACCATCAGTGAGACTGTACCAAAATCATGAAAGTATTTATTCTACTTCCAATATCATCAACTTTAAGGAAATGATCTTGAAAACCAAAAATGTTTTCCTAGTGCTCTTATATCCAATGAATTCGATGGTACCTTAGATCGTCACAAATTTATGGCTTTGTGATTATATGATTTTTCATTTCCATGTTCTCTACCACTCTCCATCATAACTTGATGGTTAGATTTTTCTTCCATATCCATATTTACACCTATATTCTCCTACATGGGAACCCATTGATGAGTTAGTTTGGGTAACCGTTACGTTTCATACATTAGATTTTAAAGCCATGTTTTGGTATTCCTTTTTACGATGTGGGTTTCTATTAATGAATCTTTCGAGTAGTAAACCATTTATAACACCGATGAATTTCAAGGGTGAAATTCATTTTAAGGGGGGTAGAATGTGACACCCTGAGATTTTATGAAAAACATTCTTTTTAAATTCATTAATGTATTATTTTGTATGTTACACCAAAAGGATCTTTCAAAACACGCATCCTTGAATTGCCTTGCATTACACGCAATCACGACCTTCCTTGATAGCGTGAGTAGTACGCAATACCGAGTTTCACTAAATGAGATATTATTATAATATTATTATGAACTATCCATTATGAATAGTAATAACCACTTTTTGAAATTTTATAAATTTTATCTTTCAAAATGGACTTCATTTTTGGATTCGGAATATCGAAATTAGCTTAGGTCTTTTCGGATAACTTTCATTTTCTGATGAATAGTGAAAATTACTAAATTTTAATTAAAAACATCCTTTGTAATCAAAATAATTAGTATTGATAAATTATCAATTAGAGTGGTTTTAAATTATATTTAGAATATATTTTTACAATTTAATACAATGTTGGTCATTGGATGTAATTTCACATTTAAACCAGACATAAACAAGTGTCAATCTTTTGATATTTATTATCTCATAAGAACACGCTATTTGTTTTGATGATGGGAATTAATTTTCACGTTAATTAATGCAACTGATATGTTTTGAATTTAGTAAAATAGAAATCATTTTTGAGTTAATAATATCAAATATAGCTTAGGCCTAATTTTAGGTATTTTTCTGGAAACATTCATTTTTTGATGAATAGTGAAACCACTAAGTTGTACTTAAAAAAATGATTTTTTCATAAAATATAATTTTACCGCTTCTGTCTGTGGAATTTCAAAAATCTGAGAGACACGATTAATATCAAGGACTAAAATGTGGTTTAATGAGATGAAAATAATTTTTGGTGAATAGTAAATTTTTACTTTTTTTACCACGGTTAAAAATAAATACTGTAATTAAGGGTGAAAATGATATTATTATTACCATAAAACATGTCCTAATTCTATTTGATAAGTGTAATTCGGACAAAAACAACCATAGGAATAAAATATGACCATTTAGGCCCACTTGTATTAGATTAGGACATTTATTATTAATTTATTTAAAGAAGGGTTAAAATAGTTAAAATCGATGTTTAATAACTAAAGCATTTTTAATATAGGGTTATACATAAGATAAATTCGACTATAAATATGAATTAGAAATATAGAAAGATTTCATACATAATGGTATTTTATTTTTAATTTTTAGACTTAATATAATATAATTTATTTATGACACAAAGATGATGCAGTAATTATCTTATTAATGAAATATTGACATAATTGATGTTATAAATACCCAAATAAATGTAATTTGATCCTTTTTATGAATTAAAATAATTTAATTGTTAATATTTCATGTTTTTATTTGTTTAATTAACTTTTTTTGAACTAATCATTCTGTTATGATTTTCACAATAATCAATTACCAAATAGTGTGAAAATTGACATAAAATAGTGTTTAAAACAAATAATATATTGTTAATAGTTATTATATTCCTAAAAATCTACGTTTCGGACACGATACTTATATCATGATAGGTTTATCATTAATGGGACACTTGGGGGTCTCTTGGATGTATATGGTAAGTTTATTAACTATATAATATAAAAATACAAAGTGGCATGGTAAATGTCAATCTAATTAACTATGAGTTAAAATAAATGTTATGGTTAATATAATGACCTAAACTTGTATAAATTCTATTTTATGAGACTATTTCGACCCATACCCACCTTAGCTTAAAAATAAATCAATTTGGAGCCATTAAAAACCGAATATGACATTATAATAAAATAATATTTTTTGTTATTCCAAAGGTGCCCCTCTCCTCCCTTTTAAAAGGGAACCTCCTCCCTCTCTTACTCACACCACTTTGAGCCTTCATGATCGGCCTACCCCTACCAAATTCTATTCTACACATCCCTAGAAAAATCCTATAGGTCCTGGTATTCTTGAAAGACCAATTTTAGTGCCCTAAAAGGAGGTCTCAAAGAGGCGCTACAAAGAAGATGTAAGGTCTGTTACCGATTCTTTCAACATTATTTCTTCTTCCAAATATTCTCCTTTAGTGGTTTCATTATGATGTAATAACATCAGTATAACTAATATACTGATATGTTATTATAAGTATGAAACAACCCTATTTCACCATCTGTCCATCCTATGGAAAACGAAATCACCACGCGTGCGTATGTACGGAATACCATCTTCATGTCGGGGTGTAATCTATTTTCCACCACCACCTTACATGGATGGGTATAATGGTAAAAATAAATAACTATATATGATTATTTTAATGTATTATTGATTCTTTAATAGTATACATACACTCCAATAAAATTCCACGATCATGGGAACGATATCATCGCTCGTGCGTACTTACGGAATACCGTCTTCACGATGCGATGATATTAAATCTCAATGATTAACCAATCATAAATGATTATAAATATATATAATAAGTAATAATGAAATATATGACATAATAATGATACTGGATTTATTCCTTCCAATTAATTCCATTCAATTCAATGATAAAACGAAAACAACATTCATGCGTACGTACGGCCTACCGTCTCCATGAACGGTGTATTTCTTTCCATTTATCGATCTATTATAAATATGTATATTCTGAATATATATTATATATAAATCATGTTTTATATTCTGGAATTAAGTAATCGTGATCTATGTAATCATATGAATAATTACAAGTCAAAACACAGTCGAAAAATGAAATGATTTTACCTAAAACGCTCTTTAACATGGAATTTACAAAAGAACGGGTAATATAAAGTCACAAGTGAGAAATATATGATATCAGTACAATGTATATGATTTTGTAATATGTAAATGACATTATTTAAATCATTATATAGGTGTTTCGGATACGTACGAAGCATATCAGACCTAATGTAAGGGATAACTTTTCGAATCTGGTTCTTATCTGAGATCGTTTATTCGTATGTAATTACTGGAGTTATTGTTATCATCCAAGTAAATGTTTTATAAAAGGTTTTTTATGTATGTTTAATGTCCTTTTTATCCATTTTGTCTTTTAATACATGATAGGTTAGGAATCTTTTTTTTCTTTATTTATGTTACGAGGTACTTTTTGACTTTTCCGACAAAAGTACGAGTATAATGTTTTTTTTACTTATACGACATGAAAGGATTTTTACGGTTTTATAAAGCCTTATTTCATGAATCTTCATCCAAAATATATCATGACTATTTTCAAAAAAATCAATTTCTTTTAAAAATGCATGACGTTTTGTGAAAAGAAATTTATTTTGAAGAAGAACGGATATTTTCCTCAAGAATTCATTTCAAGTGTTTTATCAAAACCATATTTCCATCTAAGATGAGAATATTTTATATGTGTATGCTTCAAGTATAATTTCCCTATGATTTACATGGTTTCAATTTTCTTATGTTGATATATCCATTTGTTTTATATGGATTATGTGATGATGGGATGATGTTTATGAAACCCATTTTATTCTTTGGGTTATGATGAATGTGTCATGTTTATTTTGTGGCACATGTAAGAATGAATTAATTATGAGATGGGTGGGACCTATATCTCCCTCCAATGAATTGGGTAATGATTTATATCTCATGTGATAGACATGGCTGGAATTGTAAGTTAATCCGGTCCAGTGTTAGAGGACTGAAATGAGTAGTGAACTCAATTCAGAAAGGGTCTTTGTCCACTAAGATGGTCCTGGCAGCAATGCCTTGGCTACTATGGAAATCATAATGTTTTGACAAAATTACATGTTTTATTCCCATTCTATTTTATCAGGATTTGTTTTTATTATCTATGTATTACATATTGCCATGTTTTATTTCATTTCTCAAGATCTTGATGTTTAAACATTGTGTTCATGTTTTTATGTTAAAATGTATATGGTTTGTTTTATTTTATCCATTCTTACCCTTACTGAGCATTTGAGCTCACCCTTTATATGTTTTATTTTCCCCAGGAAATAAAGAATGGTTTTGGTAAGAAAACATAAGGGGAAGATCTTTATGGGAGATGTTGAAGTTCTTTCACCACGATTAAAAGATTGCGTTCCGACATTCCAAAGACACTAAACTATTTCGGTCCTTGAATTTGGAAATTTTTTATGTATTAAGTATTCCGCAAAAGTAATGTGTTGTCCATGTACGTCAAGCTTCAGGTCTCTACATTTACTCTAGCTTAACATATTCAATATCGGCATGGGATTTGTCAAGAGAGAATTCAAATGATTACACCTCCTTTCTAAGCTCCGAAAAATTTCCTTTGTATGGGGCATGTCTACTGGATGAGGTCATCACATCCTTTGTCTGAGTAAATTGGATTTTTTAAAGCCCTATATTTATACTAATCATGTGATTAGTATTCAATTAATCTATTAGAAACGGTAAAAATTCATAATGGTATTTCAAAATAAAAAACATAGAACCAAATAATTGTATACATTTTACATAACCATAAGAAGACATTTAAATAGACCAAGATGAATTTTCATTAATGGATTTTTGGGTCATTACAATCTTCCCCCTTAAAAAATTTAATTCTCAATATTTTCTTTTCCCACACTAAAATAGATGTGGGTATCTCTGTTTCATCACATCTTTCTATTCCCCAATCTATTCTTCAAACATGTGGTTTTTCCACAACACCTTGATGAGTAGAATTGTCTTATTTCATAGATATTTTCTCTAGGATCTAAGATCTCTATTGGTTTCTCCTTGTAAGAATGATCATTCTCTAGCTATACTACCTCTAAAGAGTGTACATTTGAAGGTTTTGGTATGTACTTACATAAGAGGGATACATTAAATACATCATGTACTTTGGCCATAGTAGTTGAAAGTGCTAGTCGACTGGCCACAACCCCCACCTGTTCAAAAATATCTAATGGGAATATTTACCTAGTTCATAAATTAACCTTCTTTACAAACCTCATGAACTTCTTTCATGGAGATATTCATAGAAATACTATGTATCCTACTTTATACTCAAGGTCTCATCGATGGTTTTCAGCATAACTCTTCTGTCGACTATGGGCTGCCTTGATATGATGCGGAAATATTTTCACCTTCTCTACTATTTCATTAACCATTTAAGTTCCTAGCTAGATTACACTCACTGACTTCATCCCTACATTCCTGTGTTTGGCACCTCTTTCCATTAGGGTATTTATACGGTCCCATTCAGATGCTCGAGTGCAACCTATTATTGTAGGAGAATTAAACCAGTGGAAGATGTTGGTCACACCCTCATATAAAGTCCATAGAACATGATGATAACATATATTCCAGTTTCTGAATGGTTCACTCATATTGGCCATTTGTTTGAGGATGATAGGTCATACATAAGTTCAATTTAGTGCATAGATCTTGTTGGATACTTTTCCAGAACATAGAGGGGAATCTCAGATCTCGATCAGATACAATAGTTTCTGGTACTCCAGGGAGCCTTACCACTTCCCTGATATATACCTGTCCTAGTTGATCAAATGAAAAATAATCCAGAAATGCTATGAAGTGTGAAGACTTTGTAAGACGATCCAAAAAAACCCTGATTGCATTGTTGATTTATGTTGTCTTCGGAAGTCATGTGACATATTCCAATGTGAATTTCTCCCTTTTCAGTGATGGTATGGTCAATGCTTTCATCATCTCCTTAGACTTATGCCTCTCTTCCTTCACTTTTTCACACAGCAAGCACTTTTATGTATACTCACTTATATCCATATTCTTATTCTCCCATCAATAATTCTCTCGAAGATATTGATACATCTTTCTGTTTCCAAGATGAATTGAGAAATATGAACTATAAGCATTAACCAAACATTCCTTCTTCAACTATGGACATGATTGAACCCATAGTATTTTCCAAATGTCATAATTAATTCTTCATTAACAATTAACATTGAGGATTTTCCTTTTCCGATTGATTCCACTTTCTTATGAATTCCTACAACATCAATTTGAGTATCCATTATTCTTTCCAAAATAGATAGTTGAGAAATCAATTATGAAAGGATTGATGATTTTACCTTATTTATGACTCCCATGTCCATCTTTATCAAATCACAGAAGATTGGATCCTTCTCAATTCTCATCAAATATAAAATCGTTGGGTCCTTTCAATTATGAACATCTGACACCCTGTTCACATTTATAAGGTGGTATGGATTGAGCAGTCATTGTCTTTGATATTCTCTAACCATATTAAGGGAACATGTTCAACTCTTTCTGTGTAAATAAATACTTGTGTATTTGTTTAGTCCATATATATTTCACACTTCTCCCCAAAGAGGTAATACCACCAAATTTTTAATGAAAAGATAACTAAAACCAACTACAAATCATGTGTTGGATAATTCTACTCATGAACGTTCAATTTCCTGGAATCATAGGCAATGACTTTGTCATTTAGCATCAACACACATCTCATGACCTTCTTCAATGCATCACTGAATACCCCCAAAATTTCTTTACTAGTGGATAAATTGAGAACGAGTGCAGAGATAATCCAACTTTTCAACTCATTTAATATTTGTTCGCATTGATCAGTCTAAGAAAACGTTACTCCCTTTCGAGTTATCTTGGTTTGAGGGATGTAAAATCATGAGAAATTTCTCAGAAATCATCGATAATATCATTCTAGCCCCAAAATTCTACAGATATCTATTACCAATTCTGGACTCGGCCATCCCTCTACTATTGTTGTCTTATAGGGATCCACAGATATTTCATTTCTTCTGATGATATATCCCAAGAATGATACCTCCTTCAACCATAACTCACACTTTTTGTACATTTCATAGAGATTTTATTTTCGCAAGGTCTCTAGTAGTGTTCTAAGATGCTCCTCATAACCCTCCATTTTTTGGGATTATATTGGTATATCATCTTTAAAAACTACCACAAATTTTTCAAGGAAATCACTAAAGACTCTATTCATCAAGTCCAAAAATATAGTTGGAGAATTTGTGAGTCTGAAAGGAATTACTATGAATTCATAGTGCATGTATCTTGTACAAAAATCAGTCTAGGGGATACCTCCCTTCTTCACAATTAGATGATAATATCTCAACCACAAATCTACCATGGAGAAGTATTGTTCTCCATGAAGTAGATCAAACATGTCCTCAATTTGTAGGAGATGATACTTGTTATTTATCATAATTTTTTAGATCACGATAATCGATGAAAAGGTGCATTGACCCATTATTGTTTTTGACTAAGAGGACTGGTGCACCCCTTAGTGAAGCACATGGGGGTATAAACACTTTATCCAGATTCTCCAGTAGTTGTTTCTTCAGCTCCTAAACCTTTATAATAGCCATTCTATATGGATTCATGGATGTTGGAAACACCCCGGGTATGATATCAATTGATAATTCAACATCTCTTCTTGGAGGAACACCAGGAAATTCCTCCAGAAACACTATAGTTAATTCCCTCACAATAGGCATGCCATCAAGGATGGTTTCCTCCTTGTACACAATTCTCTGAGCTAGATAATCATTCTCATAGGGATGTAATATCCACACTTAAGATGATAGATCTAATGAAGATTCATCTTCCTCATTTTCACTTGTATAGATTCGGGTGTCAATTCACCACATGGAGACTGATTACCCTATCACGGAAATTTATGTTGTCTCTATATAGGGAAATCCAATGAATTCCATGTATTTCATCAAATTCCACCATTGGGAGTATGATGAGGTTTGATGGGAAGTTCAATCCACCAATAATGACAGTGGAGAAGTCATTTTCATGGGATGTAATGATTGCCCCTTTTTTCGTACACACCGACATCATTACTTCCATGATTTGTGGTAGTGTTAGGATTTATCTACTATACATTAAGGATATTAAATAATTCGTTAAACCTGAATAAAAAATTATTTTGTCTAATCATGAATGAATGACTATCGTACGTATCACTACATAATTGTCGGGGTTCACTGTGGTGGTAGCAATAAAAAAATACCACCCTTGCTGCCTTGGAGATCATTGGATGCCTCTAAAATCCATTTGGAAAGGGAAATTATTAGAAATATTCCCTAGTTCTTTGTAGTTAAAGTAATGACCAATGTGTTGAGAGTCGAATGGATCATTCCTCTCATCTGTCATAGCGACATATTTTTATTATGGGCAATTAACAACTAGGTGTACATTTATACTACATCGAACGCATTTCCTCATCCCCTTTTGGAATTTTCTAGGGTTCTTTATTAGGAACCATGGGCATGTGGGGTGTTGGATATTTTTAGCACCGTTGGATTTATCCATCGGACCGCAAGAATTGAATTACACCTTACTCGTCATATCCCCATGATACCCCTAATAT
The DNA here is from genome assembly GCA_963277665.1 of Viscum album. Classification (NCBI taxonomy): domain Eukaryota; kingdom Viridiplantae; phylum Streptophyta; class Magnoliopsida; order Santalales; family Viscaceae; genus Viscum; species Viscum album. The sequence goes on from OY728153.1 coordinate 822,974,936, forward strand.
TCATCAATCTATATTTCAAACTAGAGGGCACATAAAACAATTCTTGCATAGATATTGAAGTCACTGATCATCAGGGAGTTCCGCAGGCTAGGTTTTAGCCGACCATAGAAGTGGTCATCCTTGTATTCGGGGGTAATGGTAAAGTCGGAGGCATATCGTGCAAGAATTGTGATGGTTTCCTCGGACACTCTAACTGATTCATCAAATTTTTTATGAGGACAAGGAAGTCCCTATCCATCTAATGTCAAAGGGTGCACGGAAAATATTTATCGAAAAACATATTCCAAAAATCCTTCCATTTCAACACCTCGATCTCCACATCATGCTTTGTATTTTTAATCAATGTCCACCATTGATCAGCTTCACTCTCTATATGATAAACAGCTAGTAGAACCTTCTCTTTTTCAGAACAATGAAGGTTATAGAATATCTTTTCATTTGATTTTATCCATAGTTCGGCGATTGAGGGATCAAATAATCCATTTAAATTAGGAGACCTTTGTCTCATGAATCTTTCGATAGCGACTTGTTTCTTTCTTGGGGGGGGGTTGAAAATTCTTCTTAACCCATGTTTCTATTCAAATCTTTAGTTAACTATGAGGGAATCATGACAAAGCTCATGATTCCCTCTCCCATCGGATTTGGCATCTCATTAGTACATTCATCACATTGATCTTTATTTCAGTTGTTGGCGAGAGACCTCCAATTACTGACCATTAGTTGGAATAAAAGGATAGGTAGGGGTAACAAATAAAGTGTAATCTAAGGAAAAACAGATGATTTATAAATAGCTTTTATATCCTTAATATACGAATCTATAGGCTTAAATATATGATATCCATGATCTACTCTCTAACATATATTCATAAGGTAATTTTTTTAATCCCCTTAATAATGGTTCATACTAAACTAATGAATTTACCAATTCATACTCCCCGGGTGTATCGTAACCATGAGTGAAATAAGTCCCATTTTCATGTACCTTGATACCCTAGGTTATGCTTGAATCTCCTTGTCGGGGATTTCACCCTTAGGTACATCTGTTCCTGAGCCAGCTCTACATGCTCATATCTATAGAGGGATATATTTCCATGATAAACCGCTTACTCAATTCCAAAAAAAACATAGGGATGTTTTTATTATTCTTAGTCTTACCTCTAAGGCTACACTAGGGTTTTCTAATCTTAATCCCAAAGATAATGAAATCTATCCTCTGATACCAACATCGACAACCCTACTGTTTTTTACACACTTAAACATGATTTAATACATAAACTCTTCACTTCATTGCCATTGAAGATCGAGAGGTCTAGTGTATTTGGGGCTTAGGAAAATTACTTAACAACATAAAACATGAAACATGACATCATTATTTGAATTATCCTTTACATGATCACTACATTCCCTCATACATAGCATTTCCAAGGATAACCAGAGGACAAGCATATGAAAAGGGTGATATATAGATCCCAAAAAGGGAATAAACATGAATTAACATGAGTAATACAGTACATGTTAGAAAATTTTCATATAAATGGAGCACAAGAGAAACATTTACATAAAGGATTGAAAAATCATGATAATCATAACATGTTAAAGTGGAAACAAAACTAAACATGGAATTAATATGAGCTAAGGCTCATTACAAAAGGATCCTGGGTAAACCCTCATTGCACAAGAAGCATGGGATAACCCTAGTTTCAGTTGAATTATCATGACTCAACACTCATTACACAGGATGTATCATGGTAATATACTTTACCCAATGCATTGGAGTGCTATCAGAGCACACCATTCATAATCATTTCATTTCATTCGTAAGTGTTCCACATAGACCATAACACATGTATTCAATAACCTCATAATTTATTCCACGAATAAGAGATGTGAAATAAATAAATTTATGTCTTCAATCAACAAGTACATGTGCATAAAGGTGAATACTCATGATAGAGGAGTGGGTATGGTATTTACTACACAATGATTTGGGCATGGAAATTTTGGTGTAATTTCGGCAGCATAATGATGTCAAAAAGAAATTCGTAAAAAGGGTTTATGATTGTTAAAGGGGTCTCTCATAATTTAAACATTAAATGGACAGTAAAGGGATAATGGTATATAATATACAAACATATGGAATGGAATTTAGATGAAAAATATAAAATAATTTCTTGAATGTAAATCTGGAGAGAAAAATTTCTTACGGAATTTTAGCATGGTGAATGGTGTACATGAGAGGCATTAATGATATAGAAAGGGGTCTCTGATCATTAAGACATAAATATGTCAGTATGGGGAGGTGTTAAACTATAACCCCACATTTATAATTGAAAAAAATGTCATATCAATATTAAAAAACATGGATAGATAGAGAAAGGTAGGAATCTGTTACTTGGAAATGTGAAATCATTGTCTAGCTAGAAGATTGAGAGAGGCTTCTTGGGAGCTTGGGGCACCATGGGTGGAATCTAGTGAAAGGAGGGAATATATTTGATGAACTACAAAGCCTCTGAGTGAAGAGGAAGTGGGAGCATGGGTGGGTTTAGAAAGTAAAGGAGGGGGAATTCTTTATTATGTTGGTTAAGAACACCACACATTAAACTAATCTAAAACACAAAATAGCCAATGGTTTTGGCCCATGGATTTTTACAAAAAGGAGTGGGAAATAGTATTTTCTAAGTCAAATGGCTGAACATAAAAAAATAATAGGTTTTCTTATGTGGAGGTGAGTCACACTCTCAAGGAATATAATTTTAAAATACGGAATGTTTTATAAGCCTTCAAGGGCCCACTTAAGCCTTGTAAAATAAAGAAAACTAACCCAAAATTTCATTATTTTAATCCTAAAACATATAGTGTCCTAAAATAATGTTTATAGTAATTTTTTACAGAACTATTTGATCATTATGATGTCACAAGACACATTATATGTTAAAACGTTATTTAATTATTACCCAAAAATCTGAATGTCTCCGAAAATTATGAAAAATTCACCATTGGATAATTTCAATGTCTTGATTCCAAAAATAATATTCTTTTTATCTAAATAATTCTGTGTATATGTAAATTTTTACTGTTAAAATAAAAACCGACATTTATAAAAAATTCATGGGTTTTGACAAAAACAGCTTTCAAACCTTAATAAAAATTACAATTTCCATAACAAAATTATACGATCCTTTATATTTAATAAAAATTAATTTAATAATAATAATTATATTTTATTAAAATATAACTTGATTAAATAATTCATTAATTCATCAAAATATATTTCATAGTTGATCATTAACTAAAAATAATATTACTGCTTTAAAAAATATTTACAATATTACACTAATAAACCGAATTTATATTCTCTATACAAGAATAATGTACATAATCGTACTACTAGAATTTAGTTACATATCGCCTTAAAACACCCACATATGACCTTAGGGTAAGGTGCATGATGGTGGTAGACTCTTGGGGTGGCTCAGATAGCATTGCTTGAGAGGTAATCTCTATCAACTTCCACTTCTATAAAATGTAGTTCCACTCAAGCTTAACATATTTAAGCTCATATTGGGGTTGGTTAGGAGAAAATCCCAATGACCCCACCTCCTTTCCGAGCTCTAACAAATGGGCTTCATATGGGGAATGTCTACTGGATGAGGTCGTTGCTTCCATTGTCTGAGTAAATTGGATTTGTTAAAGCCCTATATTTATAATAATCATGTGATCACTATTCAACGACTATGTTAACAACAATCATGATTCATAATGGTATTTTAAAATCCAAAACATATATCCAAATAATTTCAAATGATTTACATAACCATAATAGTACATTTAAATAGACCTAGAGGAATTTTTATTAATGAATTTTTGGGTTATTACAACCTACGTCTGGTACAACAGTTATTTCCATAGTTAAAACTATATAAGGATTCACTAGAAGAACATGGCCCATCACTGCTGATGTGTGATAATCACCACCCTCCTTACATACAAATGATAGTCATCATGGTGTCATGGATCTATAATTCTAGAAACTTGCCTCAGTTTTTTATCATTAATGTGTTCGTAGCTCAATATTTCAAAACTAAATGTATAAGTAATCACTATCCTATAGAAAAAGAAAACCCCGACCATCCCCATGGATTCGATAAGAGGTTCAAACAAGAAATACACACGATCAAAATCCCAATACTATGGTCGAAGTCTGATCATGTTCCCTAAGATAATCCATTTCAATTCGACTTATTTTCATATTCATTTGATTTCAAATATTGTGCACATTCACATTCACTGAATTGATAGACATTCCAATTTTATCACATTCCCTTTAGAAATGAAATTTATGGGCACATAAAATTTTGATCGTTTTTGGTCGATACTCCCTAAGAATCAAATATTTGTGTCTACACTGGGAACATCGTAAATCAAATCCACATTAAGGCTAAAGCATTATCTTTCAAATGAGGATCCAATAGGGCCCTAGACACCTCTAAAAACAAATATTAGAGTCGATATATTTGACACCATTATATATCAAAATACACCTAAAAAACAAAATGAAAATTTATCAAGACATATATCACAACAACATGAAATCGGTGATGCATCCTAAATGGCATGGCATAATCCATTGAATGTGAAATATAGAAGGTTCCTATATTAATATTGATATAAAATAACCAAATATCATTATGTATCAACACAATATAACCCATAATCATATAAAAAATAACTGCATAAATCAAGTGCATCACCTAATGGGGGAATCAAATCAACTGTAATTGCCAAAATCTAGAATATTGAACTTTAAATCGGGGCAATTTAGATTTTTCCTATATATAATATTGATACGCTTGGACACATCTCATTACCAAAATCATTTTCCTTCTTATCCCTTTTTATTTTTTCAAAAATATTAATGAAAACTAGGAAAATAAATCATTTGATACCACTTAGTAATGTCTCGGACCGAGATGCCACAGGAAGATGGCCGAAGCCCGATGGGACACATGACCTCAAGAAAATCTCCCAATATACTAGAGGATTCTAACTAGAATCGAAGGCATGGGTGAGTCTATGGAGAGTCAATTCCATCATTAGCATAGTGTACCATATTAAAATATCAATAATAGGTACAATTAGTACAAGCTGTAAACCATACAATAGAAGTAAACAATTGAAGAATTATAGTAAAAAAGGTGCTAAATCATTTCATATATCATATGATGATATATTTCTCATTTTTATAATATTATATCCACAAAAGGAATACAAGGTAGTTGTAAAATCCACATAAAAAGTAAAAAAAGTCCAAAATAATCCCAGTAGCATCCCAAGCCTCATCTTGGTTCCATTCTAACCAACACCTAAACATCATATCAAGTCACTGAGGGAGGGAACTATCCCATTTAAATACGTGTAATCATATAATAATTTTCAGCAAAAAATGATACACAAAATATCGTTGAGAGAAAATACCAGTAGGAAACCAACCATGGTATGTCCCAATCAGTCATTATATATATATATTGAACAATGTGCAATAAGAAAACAAAAAAAAATTAAATAAGTACCCAAAAGTAATCATCTTACAAACACTTGCTTTCATTTACATTAATTTAATATACATTTAAAAATTCAATTACATTTAATTTATATGTATTGAGATTTGGATCAAATCTGGAATCACAAAAGATACTAGTATCATAACAGATTCCAGAAAATTCCATCTAAAGAATAAAAATCTAGACCATCTCCCATCTTTTTCATAGGCTTGGAGGCATGTCATAATTCATTTAATTTCATTTAATTCATTTTTAACCTGATTCCATCTTTCTCATCCCTATGTTGGAATTCAAGTATTACTATAGGTGTATTCAACAAACATTGTACAAGCCTGTTCATGGTGAACCTTTCACGAACCCATGTGTTTCTCTAGATGTGAAATAATCACCATTCCATACAATTCCTTCCTTATAGGCACTCTAAAGAAACCCCATGTGTCATCCATGACATATATACAATTACCTTTGAGATATTCCATGGTAATCCATTTTGATCCCAAGTATCACTCATCTTTTAAGTCAATTCTTAATGAGCACATCTAACAAATCTCTAATTTTGATCCATGTATCACTCATAATGTAACTACATTAACCGTTGATTACTTCTATATCATTATAAATTGAATCAAGGTTCAATTAATGGTATAAAGTTCAATATCCACATGAGTCCTTTCCATTATAATTTGAATAGATTTCCCACCCAAGGATGTTTCCCATTTAACCAATTCATTTATTATGACAATGTCAAAACCAATGGCATTAAATATTACTCATCTCAAAATAGTGACCCATGAAAGTTCCATTGGCCTTTCATTTAATCACGTATTCATATTTCATATAAAAATGATCAAATGCATAATAATCAAATACATTTATTGAAAATAATATTATTCATGTAGGTATATTATGGTAACAATAATCCCATTTTTTGTCAATCCATTACAATTCATCGTCACAAAATAACTCAGAAGGGATAGTAATTTAAGGGCCATTAAAATACTCATATTTCCATTTTTATTATAAAAATCCTAAAATCCAATAAATCTATCAAATGTATTACTTATAATATAACCGACATGGGAAAATCCAAAATTAGATCAATTCATTCCAATTGCGTCAATTCAATTTCGAGCCTCTACTAACTCATATTGATAAGGTATTACAAACAAAAATGATTAAAATCTCAATCGTATAAATGGGATAAGGGAAATTCTTCCATAACCTACAATTATTTGAATTCACATATAAAATAATTCATGAATAGATTGTAGTTCAATTTACCCATTTAAATTAATGGAAAAACACATGCCCATGTCAAGGAAAAATGTTTCAAAAGAAAAAGCCATCCAAATGGACATTATAGACACCACGCCCAGGGGGTGATTTATTTAAGGATATCAACATATAAAATGAATAAAACTAAATATTAAATTACCTAAACATGATAAGAAATACCATGGTTTAGTTTCCATTATGGTTCCACCCAAAAAAATGGGTGTGTGGAACACCATCACATAAAAAAGATCTGAATTTCAACGACAAGTAGATGACCACCAACCTTACCTTCATGCTTGTTAGCTCATCTATTTTCAATTTTTGAATCATCCATGTTATATATAAATTTAAAGAGTGGAAGAAGAATTAGAAATTTGGTCATATGATCCAAAATTCTAATAGAACATCCAATATCCAGAAGAATTAGGAAAGGATAAAAAGGAATCAATGCATTACCGTTATGAATCCAAGGAGATGAACACTTTTCAAATCATAGTCTGGATTGAGTGAAGTTATGAAATCAAATAATATTTAAAAAATATAGCATTTCTGTGGTGATGGAGAGGCTACTATTTATTGATTAGAAATATCATTAGGGTTAGATTATGTTTTAATTTAATTAACATTTATTAATATTCTTAAAATTATAGGGTCTCATGGTTTGTCCGAATGGTTTGTCAAAACCATGAATAATCATTTCCTGGTTTTTTATAGGTTTATGGAATAACACAAAGTTACCCTACACAGTTGACATACCATGTGAAAACCATGCATAAACCTTATGTAAAACAACTTCTAAAAATTTTAGAACTTTTTCACGACCGTCAAGAACATATCCCATTGTTTACCCATATTTTACATATTGTACACACCTTGTATCTATTCTCACATGGTTTATTCTAAAAAGTTTCCTACGCAACATAGTTCATCTTGTATACACCTTGAATCTCTCCACAGTGATTGTACATTGGCCACCCTCTCCTAGGTCTCATCCTACACTTGGTCGTGCAACCATAGAACCAATACTAAAGAAATGGATCGTCCTTGGTGAACCTTTCTGATATGATCCACAGTTCGAATAGAATTCTCCTAAATGGATGCATCTCCTTATAGATCTAACCCCTTTGTATTCGTTGAAGCGGGGAAACAAGAAAGATATCATGCATAGCTCAGTTCCTCGGAGGTAACTGAAATCGAAAGGTTGCCATCACGAATCTCTCTTGAATCTCCAAGGGCCCAAAATATATTGTAGAAATCTTACCCTATCTCATGATCCTTTAGGCTACTATCCTTAGCGAAACACTTTGGAAAACACAATCCATGACCTCAAACTCTAAAGGTCTTCTACTATGATCGGTGTAAGATTTTTTTATTTGAATATGCAGTACCCATCAGCTTCTGAATCAAATGAAATTTTTCTATGGTGTCTTGGACAAGGTAAGATCCCATCAGAGATTTCTTTCCTACCTCTAGTCTACATATGTGTGATCAAAATGGACATTCATACAAAACCTCATATGGAGCCATCTAAACAGTATCCTGAATTATATTGTTGTATGGGAAGTCAACCAAGTGTGTATACCTCTCCCATGAGACCCGGAAATCAATGACCCATCCATGAAACAAGTCTTAAAGAACCAAAATCATATACTATGACTAGATATCTATATGGGGGTAGTATGTAATGATCAGAAGCACTTATGTACCAAGATCCCTATATTTCCCTTTACAGAAATGGAATGTAAACCTAACATTCCTATTTGAAATTATAGAATCTGGGACTACATGTATTCTTACTATCTCATGGATGATCAAACTTCCAAGATCATCAACAATGAAGAATTAATTAATTAGCAAGAAATGAGAAACTGTGATGATCGTGTCAAAAATATCCCATATATCATCTTTACATCGAGGTGAACTCGGTAATCTTATCATGAAATATGTCATGGTTCCATTATATTTCCACTCGAGAATAGTTATTTATTGAAAAATTCATTCTTGTCACTGGTGTTATTCCTTCTCATGCTGACAGGTGGAACATCTCATGATAAAACAAGCTGCATATCTTTTCAATCATGGCCACCAATATTGAATATCCAAGTACTAATAAATCTTGGTTACACCTAGATTCACAACCCAAACTTCTTCTTGAAAATCCCACAAATTCTCCTCTCACATATATTTAGAAACCCAAATGTGACCTTGTAGTCAGAGGACCTCATCCTCGCCTACGATCCATCCATGAGGAGGGTCCTCACCTTCCACACTCTCCCACAAAACTAGGCCTTCAGAGACTAAAATTTTTCTCATCCTCCCTCAATCTAGATGGGTATAGGTAATAGCTAAGTGTGATAGAAACATCTCCCCCTAACTATAGTTTACCTCTAAGTGAATATTAGAAAACAACAAGAGAAATATCCAAAAAATACTTGCTTGACTCATTTTCTATATTTGATTCCTCTTTCTCAATGCATCGGACATTAAATTACATTTACTAGGTGTGTAAGGAATCCCAATATCAAATGTTAGAAGATACTCAACCCAAAATCACTATGTCATGTTTAGATCATGCTATGTAAATATGTACAATATGGTTTTGTGGTCCGTGTACACAATAAAACACTCTCCCTTTAAGTAATGTATCCAATAGAGCAATTCGTGAATAACCACAATCATGCATTCTATATTCCATTGGGTAGTTATTGCTATGTGGCCTCAACTATTGAGAGCCACATGAAATGACTCGACCCCCCTACATAAGAACTACTCTAATCCTGATACCTGATGGATCACAGTACAAGGTTTAACTCTATTCCAGCTCAGGAAAAAGTAGTATCGTCATTGTAGTCAATATCTCTTTCAACTCATGAATGTTCATCTTGCAAAATATGTCCATTCATACATCACATCATTCATAGTCTAACCTATCAATGGAACTACTAATCATTAAAAGAATTATATGAAATGCCTACAGTAACCATCCATTGCTAAGAAACTCCTCACCTCAAATACGTTTTTAGTATGCTCCTAGTTAACTTCAATTCTCACCTTTTCTGGGTCCACCAATACTGTGGCCTCAGAAATTTAAAGACCCACCTAGTGTATCTGATCCACATGATGTGGTATGTTTTGAGATTATCATAGAACTGATTCTATCTCAGTGTATTAAAAATGAGCTCAAGATGGTTGGCATTGTTGTTTCCATTGTGAGAATACACCATGATTTCATTCATTGAAACCACATCAATCCAATATACGTAAGGATGTAACACTCGGATCGTTAGTCCCATGAAGACTATTGGTGTGTTCGTTACATCTAATGACATAACAAAATACTCATACAGACCATACCTACTCTTGAAGGCTGTGTGAGGTATTTCTGACAGTCTAACATGAACTCGGGGGTAACTGGATCCCAAATAAATCATTTACTAGACCAAAGATCTTCGAACTTGGTCGAAGAGTTCATCTATCTACAATAAAGGATATTGGTTAATAATCATAAAATTTATCTGTTCTTGGTAATTTACATATAAATTAAGGGTTCCATCCACCTTTCTCACAATATAGATAGGAAGAACCGATGGTGAAGTACTGGGTCAAATGAAACAATTTGACTCTAAATCCTCTAGCTACCTCCGGTGCTCTTGGAACTCAATTCTAGCCATCCAGTATTGAGAAATGAATACTAATGAATCTCCTAGAATTAGATGCATAGATAACTTCATATAACTACTGATAAGTAATACTGAGACGTTTTCTGAGAAGATGTCCTCGAAATAATCAACAATAAGAGAGAAATCAGTCTCACATGTCTTCTGATTAGTCAGATATAATCTCATAATTTGGGCATACATCCCCCCTAGGCCATTATGCCCAGTTCAATCGTGGATCTCATTGAAATCCCATTGACTCTTATGAATGAACTCCATACCATCTAGTGATGTATAACTCACCCTAAAGAAAACGAAATCAAAAACATCCCCAAAGGGAACCCAATAGTCCATCCAAATAATGAATTGAAGCCTTTCATCTTAATTACATAGAAGTCCCATACGAAGTGACACCTACCAACCAACAAGTGGAATTTCATGCATTGACGTACACCATACTTCTTGATTATAATGGGGTGTATTGTATCATCACAACATCAATAGTATAAACATAGATTCCAAGGACTTCCACAATGGGCATAGATATAAATATATATGAATACCATGTATCAAAAAGTGTAGAATCTAAAAAATGGTACAAGAATGGTAACTCAGAATGTATAAGGTCTGTGATCCTTTTACTATTGGTTCTGTTGCACTGAATATTCATGGCATGTGCTATAGCCATATGACACTGTCAGGATACCCTAAGCTTCTCTGCCTTTTTATTGTTGTGAACCTATGTTCTGGATACCAAAGACCTCCACCTCATCTCGGACATTTTTACGTACCCTATATCATTGTCCAGTGAGATGTTGTTGACCCTACTCTGGAACATGGAGTCGGTGCAGAACCACTATCCCCGCCTACTAGTGCAAATGTTCTACAGAAGCGTTGTACATGGTACATCTTGTTGTATGATTGGAACTCTACACTATGGCATCATATATCCCAAACTACCAAAGTGGTATCACCAACACTGGCTACATGAAGAGATATTGTAACTCCTATTATCACTGTTTGGAAGCCACATACAATGTTTCCTACTATTGGTTGATGCATTACTAGATCTCGGTGCCGAGATACCCTATCACACACCTCTAGATTCCCCCATCTTACACTATGTGATCAACACCTAATTAATAATCCTAGATACATTGTCATGCATGAATAAATTTACATGTGTTCTAATTTCTTATCTGATATCATCATCAAATTGACTGGATTTTGATATCAAGTCACCTTTTTGAATAGGTTCGAAATAGTAGTGATCTTTAAAATAGGTCAAGTATGCCACAACCCATAGTGCACCCAAATCCAGTTGCATGAACTCCCAGGAACGTTTGACCATCATTGTCTCGTGAGAGAAGTAATCATATAAGTCAATATGAAACTCTATCCAGGTCATCCCTTGGTGATGATCTGTCTAGGTGTTATCATATCACTATCACTTTTCTGAATCATTCAAAAATTACATTGTGAGATTTACCATCTTCTCAAGAGGCATCTCCACGTGCTCAAATATATACATCATGGCCTCTATCCATGACTACATATCATGTGGTCTTCTATCACCTAACAACATGGTTTGTTGTTTCTTCTGAAACGCATGCGTCAATGCTTCCATAGTCACCGAATGTCACGGTAATCCTTGAATGGTCCACATGAACCACGTAAAGCCTTCATGGAACAGTTCCTTAGCACCTAAGTATGGAATAGTATTTGGTGTCCCAACATTTAATATTATAGTCTCTACTGGTATCCCTTGGCCAACAACCTCTGGATTATGATCATCTCCACCCTCCAAAATACCACTGGAGGTCTTCGTGGGGGTATAACTCTGCAATGACAAACTCATGCCTCAATTTACAATCATTCAAGAGTTCTCAACTCAAAATTGAAAAAAATACAGGATAGTTAACAACATTCCTCTCTAAGAACTCTCCCCCTGATGACCCATGGGTCAGTAATGGGTGTCCAAAAAGTGAGAGACACTACAAAATTCTCTTTACTAAGGTAAGTTATAGTCATGTAATCTATCATAATCAAATTTAGTACCAAATAATTTCATTTTCATTTTATTTCAATCCAATTTCACAAATAAATTATCTGAACTGGTAGATGATTCCAGTTTATCACATTCACTATAAGAAGGTTATTTACATGATTTTTGAATATTGATCTGTGAGGGCCCATACTCTACAAGAATTAATTCATGGCGTCCACCTATGGAACATCATAACACAATCCACATTAATGATGAAACATGATACACCATATTCCAATCCAGGAGGTTCCATACACATCAGGGACCAAGTTTCTGTGTCCCTATATTTTAAACAATAATATATCACATTAAACATTACACAACATAAGACATATTTATCAAGGCGTTTATCACAACAACATGCAATTAGTGATGCTTCTCAAATGGCATGGGACACTACATAGAATATGAAATCTAGAAGACCCCAATTTGATTCCTGAAAAGGAATATCCTTTTCTCATAAGGTTTCAACACAATAGAACAAAAAATAATATACATAATAATTGCATAAATGAATTACATCACCAAACAGTTGAATCAAATCAACTCTAATTGTCAAAATACAAAAATAAAGATACTTATTTCGGTGAAATTTGGATTTTTTGAATATGTGTGTTAGTTATGCCAGGGCATAGATCATTTCAAAATTCATATTCCATCCTATGACTTCATATTTTTTAAAAACATTAAATAAAACTATGTAATGAAGTCAATTGATACCACATTGAAATGTCCTAGACCTGGATACCACTTAAAGGATCCCGAAGCCCGGTGGGTCACATGCCCTTATGCACATCTCCCCAAATTCCAGAGGCTACCGACTAGTAGCGAAGAAATCAGTGAGTAAGGGGGAGAATATGCCACATTATTATAGTGTAACAAATTGGAATATTAATAACATTTAAAAATAGTGTATTCATTAAACCATACAAGATAAGTAAACAATAAAAGTCTAATAGTAAAAATAAGAATTAAATCTTATCATATATAATATGATGATATAAGTCACGTGTTTCTAATAAAAAATTCACCAGAGTAATACAAGGAATATGTAAAATCCTTATACAAAATGTAAAAAATATACAAAATAATCACAGTAGCCTCGCATCCCTCATCTTAGTCATAGGCTCTCATACTCCTAAGAATCATATCATGTTCCCAAAATAGTGTGCATTCCTTCATCATTACCTACAACCATTTGATCTGTTTGTGCACAAAAAGTGACCCAAATAGGGTGTGATACTAAATCCTAGTAGGCAACCACCCATGATCTATGGAAATCAGTTAGTGAACATATATAGTAGGTAGTGTGCAATATGTAATGTAATAATAAAGGAAGTAAATAAAATTTAACATCGTACATACCATGGTTTTGATTATCATTAATCTCATATCTATTTAAGAATTCTGTTACATTGAATTTATGAGTCTCTAGATCTGGCACATTCATTGCATCCCCAAGTAACTGGTGGAAAAACTATTTCCTAATAAGTTCATCTGAATAATACAAATCAAGACTGTCACCTAACTTGGGCTTTGGATTACTGGAACGTCATATTTCTTTCGATTTCATTTGATTCATTTATAACTTGATTCAATACTATAAATCCCTATGTTTGAATTCATGTACCACTATATGAGTATTCAACCAAGACCTTATGAGCTCATAAAAGGTGAACCTCTCATTCACCCATGTATCGCGCCAGATGTTTACAAAAGTCCATTCCATACAAGTCTGTCCTTGGAAGTCCTATAATGATACCCCACGTATCACCCACAACATATAAACAATGACCATTGAGTTCATACATGGTAATCTATTTTCATACAATGTATCACTCATCATAAAATTCATTTTTAAATTATTCCATCCATGGAATCTCACATTTGGATCCATGTATTACTCAGGAGTTATCATATTATCCATTAATTCTACCCATAGAATTCTCAGTTGAATCCATGTATCACTCATGGTATATAGGTCAATAGTAACCTGAGTCATTTTCATTCTAATTTGAATCCATGTTTCACCCAAGGAAATTTATCGTTTAAAAAATTAATTTTACATAACAAGTTAAAAAATAAATCCATTCAATGTAACTCTCCACAAAATGGTGACTAAAGCAGGGTCTACTCACTAGGGCTTGCAGTATCACTTACACATGTGAATATAATTCATATAACAAGACAATACCTAGCTTTAATATCATTTAACTCATTTTGGAATATAATGGTAATAAGATCTAATCATTAATCAATCGAATACATATCATGGTCTCCAAATATCTTATACGGGATAGTAATTCAATGTCCATTAAAATAATCACATGGATATTTTTATTTTAAAAATCATAGGATTCTTATAAATCTATCACATGGATTAATTATAAGATAAATAACTTGGGAAAATTCATAATTAGATAAATTCAATCCAATTTCATCAATTCAAGTCATAGCCCCAACATACTCACATGGGAAAGGCATTACAATGCAAACATGCTTTAACAAGAAATAACATTCATGGGTAAATGGAAAATTTGACCATAATATACCCTTAATTCATTTATTATATTAATCAATTAATCAATTGATTGTAATTCAATTTACCAATTTAAACACATCGCACTACCAGGTAACATCTCAAGGAAAACAAGGGTCAAAATAAAAATTCATCAAAATGTTGATCATAGAAAACACACCCATAGGAGTTGTTTATTCAATGTTCTCAAACTATAATATTCTCAAAAACTCCTATCATGATACCAAAAAAATTAAATGAAATAACAAGGTCGGTTTCAATTAATGTTCCACCAATGGTGTGTGGCACACTAACACATATAAACAATCCAAAATTCAACGAAAATCACATGACCACCTACCTTAGGCTCATGATTGGTATTTCATCTAGTAACATGATCTGATTCTTCCTAGTTTGTAAGAAATATGAATAAAGGATGATGAATAAGAAACCAGGTCATATGGACCTAAATCCAAAAACAACAGTTGATATCCAGAAGAATCAAGAAATGATAAAAATGAATTAAGGCATTATCCTTAAGGATATACGGAGCAAAACCATTTTTTAACGAGTGTCTATATGGAGTGTAGATATGAAATACATGAATAAGAAATGATGACAGACATTCCATGGTGAGGGTGTGGCTACTGTGTGGTGAGGAGAAACGTCATTATGTTTAAAATGAATTTTAAATAATTAAATTTCATAAAACTACATTCCCATGTATATTATCCTCCTGGTTTGTAAAAACATGAATAATATAATTCCCTATCCCCATAAGCACGAATTCTGTGCAATATTTTAATACATTGGTCTGATTCTAAGGATCATGGCACAAAAATTCGATCAATTTAGCAGTATTGGAAAATAGATTCCATACATGAAAGTTACACTACACATTAAAAAATAAAACCCAACATAAATGATCCGTTGATAATTCTATTAATCTCATACCTTAACCCTACATATAAATCATTATACACTTTTTGGAATCCTGGGAAACAAACATAAGAAAGGGGTTAGCTCAGATGCTCTGTAAGGGTAAATAATTTAGCAGAAGTTATTAGCTTTTAAGGAAAGATGTGTAATAAAAACAACATCCTTTTAAACATAAACATGAACATAATATGGTGAAAATAAATTAAACATTACCATACACACATTCACATCAATATTCTACTAGTCTAATAATCAAATGTACTAATTAATTTCACAATGAGGGAATGCCTAGTGCCAAACATCATTACCACATAGTCAAGGACTCATGATAAGACTACAAATAATTTTTTATCAAGGTCGTGTGCCAAGATAATAGTTTGTCTCATGAGACATACATATGCATAGAGGGGATATAGAGGGCCCCACCAGTCCCTTATTATGTCTACTACATTACTCATATGAAAATGTTCAACCATAATATAATCATTTGTATTAAAACTAGCATACGATATGTCTATACTTAAACCATACACCATGTAGGGGATAAAAATAGTACCACCTCAGTCAAACATATCATAACTCATTCAATACAATATGGAAGATTTTATTGTAACAAATCAACATTATTCATTAATAATGTCTAGTTAAAAATGTTGACATAGTTAAAAAGGATCAGTAAAAAATTTTGAGAGAAAGATCCCTTTTGTGAAATCATTTAAAAGTCACACATTTATAAAGGAAGTCATATAAAATATATTTTCAAATCAAATTGTCCCATACCACATTGATACTACTGTATGGATGTGTGGCTCCACTCACACAGTTCTCCCTAACTAAGATACATGTACACATATTCTGTTTATCCTCTCATATTTTATTTAACCCATCCAAAATACCCCACAACATATAAACTAACCATGCGCCAGGCTAGAAACACCCCAGTGTTGGGTTATGGGCTCTGAAAAAACCAAGACACCCCCTAAAACCTGTGTGACCCCAAAGGGAATTCATATTAGGCCATATATAAGCAATTTTACTAAGAATTGATGGAAAAAAAATATTCGTATTCCAATGAATAATCAGCATCATACATGTAATGATGTTTTCATGAACATGTAGTAAATCCATAAGAGATTCCCAATGATGGAAATAGTTCCCCCCAAATGGGTGTGATGATCCCAACCTCCCATCATCTTGGACAATGTGAATTATTAAGAATCATTGACCAAATCCTCTATTGGTTTCATTCATTTTGATTATAGGTCCCCTAGGATGTATAATTGTTGGGTGTATTTGGTTCCATAAAATAATTCATTGGAAACCATTTGAAAATATTTATCTGAACCTGAATTACTTGATGAAATTATACCCCTTAAATCAATTTTCAAGGAGATAAGTTTCTATTAGAATTATAGAATGGTGAACTCGACATGAGCCCATTACCATGAATGTAGTATCAGTAGCCATTCATGCTCATTTCTATTTCAAACTGAAATAAGAATAGATAATAAAATCAGTCACATGTGATTTGGTTTAAATGTGATGCTACATTGATTGGGTTCCCAGGATTGCATTTTTCAACATTTAGTATCATTCTCTCAGATCTCTTTTCAAACAAATGAAGTCATAAAAACTCTAACTGATGAAGACCTCAACTACCATTTTGGTTGGGACTTTATCCAATAAGACATTTCCATCATCAACCTAGAGTATTTAAATTGTGGGACTCGAATGCACCATTCTCTTAGTATTGACATTACGATACTATCGGGGGCCATAAGGCTTCTTGATCGGACCACCACCTCACCATGACGCCACCAAAGCATCCAATCAGTGATGATTGGTGGTCCAGATGTAGACATCACCAATAATTGTCTTCAACTGTAAGGCTACAACCATTCCCTCCCTTATCATAGTAAGGTGGATCTAGAGGCCACATGTGGACTTGTTCTAGAGACACATGGGTCCTTCTAAAGGGATATTTACAACATTTTCCATTTCCAATGGTGCATGATAGTGATCCCTTAAAATTACATGGGTGTCTTCCTTAGAGGTCTAGTCTAAGTCAACCAGATCCAAGTGTGCTAGAAGGACAACCAGGGGTAGAAACTGTCCAATATAGAGTAGTACCACACTTTTATCAGCTCTATAGAACCCTTCCATTCAAATTCGGTTGCCAAATGGGAGTAGGAACACAAAATGGATCACCATATTTCATCAATCCATAATAATCATCTGGAATCACTCAAAGAATCCCACCAACTAAATTTGGTGTCATGAAATGATAAAACACCTACCCCCAGCCGTCAAGCCTACCATAATCCTCACATGTAAGTGTTTATTGATTCCCACAATCAACTTTTGTTGGAAAACAACACGCAGGAACACACACCTTTCTATGTTCACTAATCCTGCCAATAGTTTTGTCCGAAAAAACACAGAGAAGTAATTCAAAACGTCTTGAGGATAAAAAGGTGTAGACCCAACTCCATTCTCTCATATATGATTATTTAAATGTGTCACTATCAAGAATTGGAGTATAGGTGTAGGAACATGTTCCTACCCTAGATAGATAATGGAAATGTATCCCTATTCAAGTCACTCATGTTTCCAATCATATCTTGTATATAGTGAAAGTGTAGTTGTCAAAAACTTCCCACATCCCACAGACTAACAAATAAATTATTATGGAGATGACATTTGTGTTAGAGGGATAGAAAAACTGCATTGTCAATAAATATAGGGTGGCTCAAAATCAAATCAACTCGGATTTGACACATTCTTCTGCTCTCATATAGGAGGATCGTGAGGAAAACACCCCATGATATACAAAAAACCAGATTAGGAACTTACACTGCTTCAAATAGGAGGTAATCAGAATGTTCTAATGGCCACTCCATTATAGGCCTGATCCCCTTCCAGAATTCTAAAAGCCTCTTGGATCATTTCCGCAGTAACATATTTTCTAGTCAAAGATGATTTCATACCTAAAAACCACTTCCCCATGAAAGTGGCCCTATTCGTTCAAACGATGACATCCAAAAAATACTCACCTGAGAAAAACAAAAAATACATGTATGATATATGATCCTTACATACATAATGGTAGAGATCATGAGTCCCTTATATGATTATCTATGGAATCTCATGATAATACTCTCTCATTACCAAATTATGAGGGATGTAGTTGTAATTTGTATGGTCATTCTTAAACACCTCTCTATAAATGGTTGTTTCATTAACAAAATCTAATTGATTCTGAGATACAATCTCTTGATGTGACTAATGGCGGCCCTCCATATGGCCAGATGTTTAAGGGGAAATATGTCTATTCACATACTTTAATACACTGTGGTTTTCCTCCCTACAATAAGATGAAATGTTTGACCTCTCCCTGTAGTAGCATTCCACACCACCAGAAGGGTTCACCCCTTGGAGATATAGTGAGAAGAGATACCTCACACTAAAAGGAAATTTGGAAAACATGCTTAGTCATGACTGATTCCTTATCACTGGAAGGTGAAATTCCTTCACAACCAGAAGACCACCCTAGGTGATTGTTATTCTATGAATCTCATTTGGATCACTTGCCTTCCAATATAACAGAGGAAGTCCAAACCAATTTCACCATCTATGATAAAGTGGTGGGTAAGAATCCACTCTAGTTAGACAAGGTAGAAGAACCTATAGAAATATATGAATATGACAAGGAAAAATATATAAAATAGATTTTTAAAGATGAAATTATAGCCATTTTATAGCCTTTACCCAACCCTCATTACAGCATTTCAGAGTCATCTTCAGAATATTATATTCACCAAAATTAATTGAACATATGTAAAACAATTAATCGCTTGAGAGAATAACGGTTACCCTAAAATGATTATCAAAGTCATGTCAAGTTAATATAAGTGATGTGATGTCAAATTGACTTAACATCACTCTTAGATGTATGACATCCAATTCTCTATAAAAAACTATCCCTTAAACATGAATGCTTCTGCATGTTTCAAATATTGTAAACATTAGTCCTAGCCATCTCATCTAGTGTTCATATTCGAGGAAGGGGAAAATTATGAGAATTACATTTCATCATTCTCCCTAACCATAAAATCCTGCCATAAGTGGAATCATGTAAATTCATAACATCATTCCATATTATACAAATGGACCTTGTTCAGAACAAAATATATCCTCAAAAATATAATCCCTAAATGAATCTTGTTGATGTTAAATAAGAACAAAGTTGGCTGTTAAGGTACGTTTTTACCAAACATCTAATAATATCAAACAAGCCTTCAACATAAGAGATGCCCATCTTCAAATAGTGAAAATATCAGAAAGAGCATAATGATCATCAGAAGTGGGTGATTTAGGTGCATATCATATGATGCAATCATCCCATTATCGAATAAATCTCCTCAATATTATAAGTTCATCCATGGAAGTAGAGGCCATGCAAGTTCAAGAAAAACCCCATCCCATAGTGCTAAAATTAATTTTAACCCAACCTTCAAGGTCAAAAAACCACGCACAAAGAACCATGAAACTGGAATGGGAAAATTCATAGCCCCCACATTTAGGGGATATTTGCCTCAGCAACCTCCTCCTCATAGGAAATAAATCTTCACCTGATTAGTGGGAACATCACAGAATGTATACTCATATTTCAATCCATCCTATTAGAGGATATCCTCATTAGGAATGTTAAAATACAATATAACTATAGATTCCATTCAAGTTATTTTCCTGTAACCGGTACCTAGAGAATCCTAAATTAACATGACAAGGCCATGTGGAGGGTGTAGAAAAAATATGACTCTCATAGACACTGATAGAACATATGCAATTCATTACACATTTATAAAGGTCATTAACACCACCTCTAGTGACCTTATAGAACACGAGGACAATTTGAATGAGGAATTTTAGGTGGAATCATTCATTAAAAATTTGGTTCACACTGAAATGATTGATGAAGGAGTGTGTGCCTAGAACCAAAGGATTTCCTGGAATTAGGTCATTTCTATCATGTAATCCAAAATTACTTCCTTGAAAAGCCTCAAAAAATGGGGTTAGGGTAAGATTGTTCCTCACATAACTCTCATAGTGTATAATACACATTCATTAGAGGAATAGTTTTCCAACTATTTGGAAGAGATATATGAATTTATGGGACTAATCATTTAACTACTCTAATTAATCCGTCATTCTAGATAGGCTTTTCAATCAGAAACATAAATCGTCATCCCAACTAGTGTACCTCAGCAAAGTGTTTTCATCCCAAACACTGTGGTGGAATGGGAATACCAACTCAATGTGGGATACAAACAATAAATATACTTTCACCCCAAAAAATAATATTAGGAATTACCATTGTTGGATGAGCATCTAGAACATGGCCTGGACCACCCCCATAGGCCCAACCATATTGGCTACACATGGAATATTCTAATTGGGCCACCACAAATGGACCTACTGGCCACATCACCTACTCAATATCTAACTCATCTAGAGATTCCATAGGGGCTCATGAATGGACTTGTGTCACTCTCGACTTGATTGGATTCCATAGAGGATTGGAGTGAGTCAATATACCTAGAAAATAAGCCTAAGACCGAATGGGTAAATCTGACTCTTAACCTCACCAAACTTTGAGAATCCATAATTTCAAATTTTTAATTCCTATAGAGACCCAGAGTAGTAAATGATGTAGATAATATCACATAGTGATCCAATGATGGAGACCCCTGAACAATTAGAGGCATTGAAACATATGCGCTGCATGTCATCACTACAGGGGCCGACCATTGAATTGTACAGTAGATAGCAGGCTCAATTAATTAAGGGATGGGAAGATCCCTGTTATAAATTTATCTTCTAATTAAAATTGATGTTGTAGAACAAAAATATTCCTTAACCTCTAACACTTTAAGAAGTGGGATAATGAAAGTGTCCCGAATTTCATTTCTTGGTGTAAAGGATTAACATAATTTTTGAATGTATCACCCCCTCAAGAATATTTTTTTCCATCTGAATAGTGAATCTTCATGAGGATATGAACACACCTCTTATCCTTGTGAAATAAATAGGATGATCTTTGTACCTTTCTTCAATAACATAATGTGTTGAGAAATATTTCATATAGACAATATCTCAATCCTGATTAATTCCACCAGCTCAACAAATGATAAATGGGAACATAGACACTGCCACAGTTACACATAAGAAGGCCTCTAGACTAGTTCATGATCTAAATCATACACTGTATCATGTGGTTCCACCTCTGATGAATAATCAACAATTCCCACTTTATCAATATGATCAATGTGAATAGGTGATAATATATTTTGAGAAGGTGAAAAAAGGTTCATTCATTTCAAAATGACTATATCCATGGCTACTTCTTCTCTGCCATAGATAATAACCTAATCATGTTTCCAATGGATAGGATGTTCATAAAAGAAGGCGATGAATATATCCTAAACTATTACCCCTTACATCAAGTATTGGGGCACAACATGCATGTTTTTTTTACATGCCTCCAACATAAAATGGTGGAATCTTGGAAAGAGAATCTAGGATGGCCTCCTGCTGAAGTAGTGTGTGGATATACCATCGATTAAGATGATGATAATAAATGGAAAGAAGATAATATAATAGCTATACATAAGATAATTAATTTCAGGTTAAAATATAAGATCAACCGAGCTTATGATATCCTCATAAAATAGTTGAAACAACCAATTTTTTCTTATATTGTTTCTACTGCAACACCTTCAACATCATAGACCGATCAATCCTCAAAATTCCAGTATTACAAAAAAAAGGATTACATAATATGAAGAAAATAGAAGATGATTATCATGTTACTAAAAAAATATAATTTACTTTAGTGGAATTCATGCCAATATTCCTAGAAACATGACCTCCACTCCCTAAAATGGTACAACAAGTGTCAACATTACAGATAGAACCCCCTCGGGTGAGGATTTGATCTTCCATTACATCAATCTTATTCACTTAATGGATCCTTTCAAAGATTATGAGAATTATTATGAACATATATTTCCTAAAATTTATTGAGTAATTGGAGGAAGTGGTCATCGTGGTCAAAGATACATGGGAATATGTGGTTGTACAAGAAGTCCCGACTCTAACCACTCACCTTCTCAAACTGCCTATGTGGTCGAAACTCATGGGAGGGATTTATAGAATGCATATAAAGGGAAATTTAATTACCCTATATATAACTGTGTATACCGTTACATGGTCATCCTGGATGAAATTTAATAGGATTCATCACCAAATAATCGACCGTAGCGTGTAGGGAAACCTAATCATCCAAATCCACTCGGTTCAAAATCATCTTCCACTACTATTCCAATGAATGATCCGTCTAAATACAGTACTTCCTCTACTAAATAACCTATGAATGAACATACCCATGATGGTTATCACATACTTTTGGATCATAATTAATTTTTTTTTGAATCAATTAGCCTTGGTCTCATTTACATTGTAAATTTTGGATGATCTATATCTATCAGAATACTTCTAGGAAGAACTCATAGAGGCATTGTTAAGCCCTCAGGAATTTGAGGTTGAGGTTGCTACTAAAGAATTGTATCGTGTAGAGAATGATCATATAGAATTACCCATAGTCTTCTCTTTCATATACCACGATGATGATTCCACCATAAAGATGCATGTAAGATCCTTGTATATATCTGACTTGATAAATGGCATGGATATCCAATGATCATTAATTGATAATGGATTATGAGTCAACCTCATACTGGCCCCTACACTTTTCAGTCTTGGTTTCAATGAATCTCACATGTCCCCATCCACTCTGAGGTTTCATGGTTGTGAAATGAATGAAATATATTCTCTTATAAAAATCAATCTATGAACTCAGTTTAAGGATATCAAATTGGAATAAAAATTCATGGTTGTTAGGTAGGATTATCCCTTAAATGTTCTTCTAGGGGCACCTGGGCTACATCAACATGTGTATATCCCTTCTTTTTATAACCAATACATTATGAATTGTATCAATGGGAATATTGGTAAATTTCATAGTGAAAAGTACCCATTTAAATCATATGAATCATTGTAAATCTATGTCAGCTTCTATGAAAAGGAAGAGAAATAGTCAATGGATGACAATGTCACTCTGATCAATTCCTTTAATGTCCTTGTGATGATTCCATATAACCATTTAAACTAACTCATTGGAGAGAATGTACTACCGATCAATCAAATAGAAAGGTTGGGTATGATTTCTAGATAAAATATTGTATTTTTTGGGTTGTCATTCATGACACCCATGCCCCAGACCACTGATGAAGTTGTGAACTCTA
This sequence comes from Viscum album, assembly GCA_963277665.1. NCBI lineage: Eukaryota > Viridiplantae > Streptophyta > Magnoliopsida > Santalales > Viscaceae > Viscum > Viscum album. Next base: position 822,999,298 of record OY728153.1, read on the forward strand.
CAAACAAAGATTATATCCTAGATGGAAATTACATAATTCCATCCACCATGCCTCAAAAAATCCATGATCCCTTATCTAGGTTTGATGAAGTCATCTCATAAACTGAAGGAATTAAATATACTCATTCATAGTCCACATATCCCCTTTGATGTTCAATGAAGACATCAAAATGAAAACTGATCCAAAAAATGGTTGTTTCCCCTTTCATATGTCCAAGTGTCAACTCCTATTCTATCTCTTAAAACATTCTCCTTCTCTTACTTCCCATGATGTGGTAGAATATAAAATGCATGTTGAAGAGTAAGAATACCTTACAAATAACCCACTAGAATTTCAAGAATATGTCTCTACCACATTTTATGATCTATGAAAAATAAACTTAGGTACATATGATGATACACGACCCACCCTGATCAGTGAAGCCATGGATTTTGAAGAATACAAGGTATACACATATTTCATAAAGTAACGCCAGAACATGTTTCCCTTAAACTAAACATAGATTATTGTTCTTTTTCAGGAGGTGGAAACCAATAACATGTGTTTTATAGTTGTTAATTAGGAATAAAATTAGTTATCCAAATAGTCACTCCCAACACAAACCTCCAAAATTGAGGTTGAGGTGGATAAACTAATCGAGGATGACTTCATCTGAGAGGTTCAGTTTTAAGAATGGATAGAAAATATTTACACCCTGACGAAAAATAATGGGAAAGTCTATGATTCCATTGACTTTAGATATCTTAGCCCACATTTCCGAAAATATGAATACCCATTTACAATCACAAAACTCTTGATTGATGAAAGAGATGGTTATCAATACCTTATTATCATGGTTGGAAATTAAGGATACATGCAAATTCATATGTCCCCACAATAAGAATAATCAACATCATAGGGAGTATTCTTCTATTGGGTAATTCCCTTTGGCTTGAAGCATGTTGTGACCAAATTCTAGTGTACCATGCATTACATCTTCACATTGTTATTGGGGAAGTTTGTAAAATTATTTTTTGATGATATATTGGTTATGTACAGATAGTTTTCCAAATATCTAGATGATGTCGACTTCATATTGAACAGTCTAGAGAAACAAAGCCTAATGATTGACTCCTTAAAAGTGATATGGGAGTAACCTTGAGAAAAATTTTAACTTCTTGTATGACATTACAACATTGAAGTTAACAAGGAGAAGACAGAATCAAACCTGAGAATGTCTCCTATGAGAAACCTCAATGAGTTTAGTGGAATTCAAGGAAACATGGACTACATCTAGAGCATCAATGCTAACCTAGTAGGTAAGCAATTTCCATTTACAAAAATGATGAATAAGGGGGTAAAATATCCATGGACCAGTGACTTTTAGCAATAAATTGAAAACTTCATGAAATACATATTGATAACACTAGTTTTAATTCCACCAATGGAAAAAAGCTACATATTATACATGTGATGACCCTTGAGCGATCACTGGGTAGATTCTTTTCACAAAATAACAGCAATGGGAATGAAAATAACAATTATTAACTCAGTCAAACCATGATCAAAGCTGAAAAAATTTATTCATATATCATGAAGGGATACCTCACATTGATTTTTTTTCAAAAACTATGTCACAACCTACATTACTACAAACTACAATTAGTCTCTCCCAATAAATTAACCAAAACATCCTCAACCACCCTATATTTAGTGGACATCTTGCAAGGTTTTGGGTTATTCTGTATCAGTTTCATATACAATTTGTGCCTCAAAAGGCATTTAAAGGCCTTGCCTTGGATGATATTATTGGTGAACAGTCATCTGTAGAAATGGGGTTGTTAGTTACTCAATTGAAATATTAGGAGACGTTATCTACTTAAGATGGACCCAAAACATATTAAATGAATTTTGATGGTGTATTGAAGAGACTAACATTGAGAACAATTGAATACCCTATTCTAAACAAATTCATACTAGGGTTCATGTTTACATCTTCATAAGAAGTAGTATTTCCACACTTCTTCATGTTATCATAATGTTATACAAAAAATGATATAGAATATTAGGCCATCATTTGTAGGTCTATAATGGGACAGAAAATAATGATGTGGAATCTGGAGGTTAATAGTGACCCAAATTGGTAATCAAACCTATCTATTAGGATTACGCTCTTAGAAAAGAAAAGCTAATCACCCTGCATGACTATGTATGAGGGTTAATGGAATTATTCCTATGAGATCCAACATTGAATCATGTCCTGCACTCACAAAATACCCAAGTAGATGAATTGGATATTAGAAATTCATCTCTATAAGATAAAAACTGGGACAAATTAGTCATCAGCATCGCCCATCACTGAATGATCTCATCATTTAATCAAATCAGGATAGAAGAGTTCAATGAAGTCATCCAAATCCTTGAACAATACGGTCCTACCGTTAGGTGGATTATTCCTATCATACAATTACTATATAATGGATTAATTCCATGGGATAGATATAGGAAGGATAAAATATGGCGAAGAACATCCAACTACACTCTTTATGATGGCCCCAATCATAAGAAGGTTCACTATAAGTAAGGATTTGATGGTGTCCTTCTCCTATGCATCAACAGAGAATAGAATGAAGGTATTATTGAAGAATAAAAAACTTTATCATGTTGTTCCCACCAATCATTGTGTATGCTTTCTTACCAAATTTTAAATATTGGTCACTTCAAGCCTTCAATTATATATTATTTCACAAAATTATCCTAGAAATGTCTTTCCTACTAGGTGAATTCATTCATCATCGATCAACCACAAAAATTGGTACATACCCCTAAATAATATTTGAATTTTTTACATGGTGAATGGATGTTGTGGGGACATACCCTACCCCCATCAATGGTCATGTTGTTTAGATAAATTTTGATGGCTAGTGATTTATTCTCTATATGGGATGAGTCAATACCCCTCAATGATATCAAACCCAAATGTATGGTCAGCTTCTTGAATTCTAATATCATTACAATATTTGGTGTCCCTCACACAATAAAAATGAATAATTATATCAATTTCATTAATAAAGGAATGGGAGAGCTATATTAATAGTACAACATCAAATCAAACCATTCCTCCAACTCTCATGCACTGATAAACGGACATATAGAGGTCCTAAAAACAGTATACAACACACTCCAAAAGATGGTGGATAAAGCTAAAAAATTATTGTCCTAACAAGTTCCTTCATGCCTTATGGACATACTAAACTACAACCTGTAGTTCCATGCGAGTGACCTCAAATCATTGGTATACAATATAGAAACAATCCTATTCATTGTGGTTCAATTTCCATCACTCCATATTGCCATATGTGACCATCTATCCATATATGAAAAATCACATAAACGATTGGATGAATTGGAGTGGATGAAAAAAAAATATTACACATATTGCATCACTTGGTAGTCTATCAAAATTGGATAGCATAATCCACTAACAAAAAATTCCACATCTTTTTATTTCTCTAAGGATAACTGGTATTAGTCCATTTAATTCCAATGATACAATCAAAGAAACCTCTAAAACTTGATCCAAGGTGGCATAGACTTTAATCCATACACAAGGGCCACTATATTATGGATTATTTTTCGATCTCAATGGATGGAGAACTAATTATGACCCAAACCATTGACTGATTCCCAATGAAATATTTCATACAATCACGTGATAATAGTCTTATATAGTGAATGTTAAATTGCATAGCACCATACAATGTATTAATTTAAAGACATTAAATTGTGTAGCAGGTATTTTTGGAATGACCATAAATTGAATTGCATAAAATCATGGAAACCTACTGTTAATATTTATGAAATCCTCTTCATTTTCCCAAAATGATAATAGTCCTGACATAGGGTCCTAGTCGGATGACCTAAAACTACAAGGCACCATTCATCCTCTCCACATGATATTATAATTTATCGTTAACCTGACATTCATTTAGAATTATGAAAACACATGAATTCCATGAGTATATACTGCTCATGGTTTTTTCAATCAAGTCCTCCATATCAAATGTGATCCCTAATCGCATTCCTATAACCCCTTAGTGGGTCAAGATTCCCCCTTGACGAGATATCAGAAAGAAAATATGGGAAACTCACATGAATAAGACGCACATTGCATCAATCCCAACACATAGTGGAACTTAGGTCAATTCATAGGTAAAATCCCCCACATGATCATGTCCTTATTGTATAACCTAAAAGTTCAAGGCCCACATCCTCCCCAGATGATGATGAACTTAATGATCACTCTAGATCTACATGTGGATTGTTTATCATTCCAATGAGATTGGTAGTGATGCTCAGACCTCCCATCATAGGTCCTACCCTGATAAAGGAAAAGAAACATCATTTTTTACAATTTCAAAAATTAGATATTCCTGGGAAACTCGCCCAAAAAATATAGATTAACTCATATTTCAATTAGATACATAATGATGCTTAATCCTCATGTATTTCACCTAAACATAATTTTTCAAAATATTAAAGGCCCAAATCTCCATGTCCAATCCTGAGTTATGTAGGGAATAATTTTTTGTAAAAACTATGAATGGATAGATTCTGAGTCCAATGAGATATGTTTTGACACCCAAACATCCAATATTGGGTCCATACATAATAAAAAAAATCCCCCGCTCCTTTTGTATGGATTAGAACTACGTAAGAAACCTTCTCCAATAATTATGCATGGATTAATTTTATCTCCAAAATGATATGTAGTGATTCATAGGTCTTATCCGTTGGTCTAGCTGCAATAACCCATTTCTTATCTTGAATCCTATTTTCTTAATGCATGACAATAAAAATCATGTGATTTTATAACTATGTAAGGATTGTTTCACATTCTAATGAGATACATCATGACACCTATATCTCATATCATGGTCCAACCACAATAAAATTATAAATGTCCATATCCATCTCTTGTACTTATTTTGTGTAGTGAAAGATTCATTTTCAACATCTTGTTTCCCACACCAAGCATATCTCCCATGAGAATGTAAGTTTTGGGAAAATAATTTTGTACATGTGTAAGGAATATCAATTTTCATCGGGGTTATCATTGTCATATATGAAAGACCATAAAATAAATAGTAGATGTCCTCCTTGCATAATAAAAAATGTATGATTACCTCAACAAAAACAAGTTGATTGATTCATACTCCAATTATAAATGTTGTGATGTAAGGGTCTTCAATGCTAGTCCTAGACATAATAAAATATGGGAAATTCCACTAATATCTTAGGGATGAGTCAGATATACATAATAGGATTCAATATAGTGTCTCACATTGTCTGTGAACCTGTTTTAAGAAGACAACCATTTCCTCCATAAATGAATTAAATCAATGTGGCTGATCATTATTGTAGAACTACATGTATCTAGATTATTTATCAAATAAGATACCTATCGGTGCATGAGTTATATACCATGGTCAATCCACAATTATGTTAAGGAACCATCTTCCTCAATGTCTTTATTGCAAGACATTAAATTTCATCACTAATATCCTAACTGTATGAATTTAAATTGTATGGTGCCTCAAGAACAATGTGTGGATTCATTATCCTTATAGTGAGATATGTATTAACACATAGGCATCATATTTTAGTACCATCTATGTAGTAATGAAAAATTCCCCCTCTTCAATATACAAACATGGTTTTGTGTAGGAGATATAATACAGGTCCCCTCATTAGCAGGTCCACTAGGGAAGCATAGATAACCCCATTCTACATATGATTCATATCTATGAAAGGGACTCCACACATAATATACAACTTTAATCAAAACCTTTCATTTATCCTCATTCATATACCTTCCACACATCATACCCCTAGTCATGGAAACTTGTGGATTTTTATAACCTTTCTCCAGCTCTAGGTTATAGAATATAAGATACCTAAGAATGTCTATGCTTAAATATCCCATAAAATTTCCTTGTTATATTTTCATAATGTATCCCACAAATAGGGTTTTCAGTCGAAGGATTCCATTATTTGAATATGTTATAATATACGCTAGTATGATTTTACATATGTAGCTTAATAAACTGGTAATTTAACTAGTGGAAACATTGAGATTGTGATAATAATCTTCGATACATATAAAAACTGATGACATTTTTCTAGAACCAACAAATCATATTTATTCAATTATCATCCCTGAAATGTTTTCCCCAAATCAGTTCACCCTATCTGAAAACCAACAATGCTATGGTCTAAAATCCCCCCCCCCCTCATGCCCAATGTATTCATGAATGATCTTTCCATTGTAGACCAAGTATCACCTATAATTTCTCCAATTATATGGTCATTGATGTATGAACTAATAAAATTGAAACCATATTTACCAAATTTATGATAGACTTACATAAGGGGCATTCTCCCCCAATTGTTGGGTAATGTTGACTAAAATTTCATTACTCAAGTTCATTTACTTCCTTTATAATGACCAATATCTATTATTGTAGTGATCTTAATGACCCTAAATATCATCCATCCAACATATATAGAATGTCAGGATTCCTAAAGAATGAGTTTCATGAATATGTTCTAAGATTCCGTAGATGTATTTTCATCATGTAGCCCACTAAACAGGTTTGTTATCGAATGGGTTCCACTACTAACTATGTTTTAACATTCACTATATGGATTTTAATAAATTATCCAACTAAATAGTTTTGTAAAGCTATGAAAACATAATCACCATGAGATACATTATTTATTACCACTATCCCTTTTCCCTATACCACTCTTTGGATAATTATATTCCAATTATGAATCTTAAAATACTTCCATCCTCATAACCGAATATGATGATGAATTCTTGGACATATTAATTTGAAAGGGGAGAATTATTATCCTTTAATTAAATGTTAAATACCCTAAATTATAGACCCCATGATGTTATCGAATTTTTAATTTAATATATAAATAATAATGTCATAGTTTAAAGAAGTTAAATTGTACAAAGACATCCTCTCCATAAGACGTTACTACAAAATAAATATATGGTTCACTTGAAAAAAACAAAATTATTCTTCAATCATGGTTGGAAAGGGACCTATCCCCTTAACATCAGTCATTTAACAATATGTACCCTCCTTCACACAAACAAAATTCATATAGGGGTGATATCCCATTTATGGAAAATTATAATATTGACAATCAAACCATTTGTAGACACCTTCCATTTGGAAACACATCAATCGTGGTCTTGAGAAATACAAATCTCCACAAAATATTTTCATTCATCATCAATAAAATGTCGGGATTCCCACGAAATTCATTACCTGACTTTTTTATAACACGAACCAATTTGGTTTCTAATAATTCACACCCAAAAGGGAATGGAAGATGATGGATTCCACTATATGACTATTATGAAAATTACCCCATTGGGATTTACATAAATTAAACCACATAATAGGATTTCTAATTAGTGGTAGATTATTATTTAGGAGAGACCTCCTTTATCTGCAAATTTTATGTTTTAGATTTAGAAACCACCAAATTGTGGATCAATGTAAGATATAGGATATCGAAACATTTCCAGAACAATATTACTCAACGAGCCTTATTCGGGTCATAATTGTTAACCTTATGGTCAATAATGTTCGACATAAAATATCAGTTTTTTATTCTTTCATTAAAAAAATTAATCATCCCATAAAGAATGTCATATTTCTAGATAGGTTAAAAACATTCATAGGGAAATCTAGATAAAATTCCAGTCACAGCACCCTAGACCTACACATCGTGTGGTTTAGGATAAAATTAAGCAATGAAAATAAATATTCCTAAAAAATGTTAGGATGAAAAACCAATAATGATGTCCAAGGAAAAAATATATATATCCTGCCAATTCTTCTTCATATTGGACATAGAAAAAAATTAGGGTGATAAAAAATCTCATAAGTGTTTCCATATAAATATACCAATAGTCAAACTATGATTCTTAGTCCCATGGAATGGGAAAAAATTACAGCATCCTTCAATAGTAAACATAGGTCAAAATCCAAAAAATGATATTGGATTATTTTAATGTTCTATGTAGTTATGTTAGAACAAAATTCTATTTATTTTGAACAAATATAATTCTAGAGGTGGGGTGGGGATGTTTTTGACATTGTGAAGTGTGAAACATGAACTTTTGCATAGAATTCATGATGTTATCATCACAGAGACACCAATCATCGAGTTTTAGTACAACTGATTATTTAAGCTAGAAGAGGTGTGGTTTTACATGTCATGATGAAAAATGTCATCATGTAAGACCAAAATGATCATAGTGTGAACCTTCAATTTCTATAGAGGTTAGTGATGGTAGCCTAGAGATCGATTTAATGGGATCGGAACGAAACTCAGTATTGAAAATAAGAATTGGTTAAACGGACCCCCCAAGTATGGAGTAGTAGTTTCACCCAGATGTTGCATCTGGGTCACTAGGTGTGCACCCACACTATATGCCAAGAGGCTGGAACAACTTGTACCTATATAGACCATAAGCAACAACACCCTTGTGCAATGAACCTACTCCTTAGACCTGCATGGCCCGGAATCTTTTCCACCCATGTGTGTGACAGTTGGGTTGGGAACCATCTCTCCACACCGATTTGGTAAACTTCCATTAAATAGTGTTACTAATTTTATAATAAAAAGAACATTATTGATCCCCATTTTCACAACAGGATAATCGAAAGAATTCCAGAATCTCTAATTGTGCACCCCCTTCACCAGGGTCTCCAAAAATACCTTACATATCTCAACAATAAATTATAAAATATAACATTATTGGGTTAAGGGATACAAATATCCATTCAGTGTCTAAACACAACACAACTACATGAGGACCCATTCTCCCTTTGTGGGAAACCACATACATGATGTGCCATTCCCCAACCAAGGACAAACATGAGCCTCATCCAGTGACTCAAAAGGAAACCCATGTTTATAGTATAAATCCTCTCATGAGTTTTTTTTCATGGTGGTCTATTTACCAAGGCATATTTATTTCGATTAGGTCTATACTCCCTGTATGGTGAACTTCTAGTTCCTCATAGGTCATTCACAAGGAACCACTCCATCTAGGACAAGATATATGTGAACCTCACGTTGAGTCCTATTCTAAGTCACTAATAGTAGGGATATTCTTACTTATGATCCGTCATCTGAATGGGAGGAAATTGAAAATTTCACCCAAGACTTATGACTAGAAAACCCATTGGAATTGGAACACCATAATGTGTACTATTTTGATTTTCATATATATAGTCAGTGGTTTCCCTCTCTTGTACTACATGATGGTTAGGGTCCCCAAGGTTCACATGGAAGTTCATTCCTATGGTCACCAGGACCCCAACCCTATGGGAGGTGTTAAGGAACTCTAGATAATGAGAACTAGAGTTTGGATCTGCTACTTATCTAATCATCTCTATGAACTAGAGCCCACAGTTCCAGAAAGGGAGGTTGAGGATTATGATTTATTTTCTACTAAATAGGATATGAGGTCCTCCAATCCCAGTATGGAACCAATTTTAGGGAATCTATCTAATAGTAAAACCATTGCATTTCTTGGGTGACCTGTCCTACTAAATTCTGGCCTTCATAGATCTAGGTTACCAAAATTTAATTTTAGAATCTACAATCCATTTATCTATCCCTTTGGGTTAAGGGTACAATAATGGGAGAGATGGGTCATTGCCCCATCCACTTTCACTAGTGGAAATGGGGATACTGTGTTTTTACAAATCTTCTGCTTCCTCTTCTTTCTCACATTCATGTATGAATCATCATGACACATGTGGGTTTAATAAATATACATGATCACAAAATCCACGCCATCAGATTCACATTCTTCCCTATAATCTTCTTTTATATCATCCACTCACCTTCCTTTAGTGTAACTCCATAAGCAAGGGTCCACATGGACTTCTATCCAACATAAAGGCACAAAAGATCATGTGGTTTCTTGGATATTCCATTTCCTCAAATTTCATTAACATAGAATGACTCATGTGGCCTTAAATGTTGATGGTGGTCACGAAATCCACATGATCATAAACCTATTTTCCCCCCCAATTCTAATCCATAATAATAACCAACCCTGTGAATCCTCATCAGGAGTAATCCCTAACCATGTCTCTATTAATCAGGGAATATTTTTTAATCATAAGACCCAAATCAAACCTATGGGCTTCCACTTTAGGAGTAGGCACCATCCATTTCACCATACTCATCCCGAGGAATCATCATTAAGTGTAAGCCACGAAAAAGACTCCAAATCACCACGAGTCATGAAATTCCCCATGGAACCTTCCATAGGGAATCCCTTTTTAGAATAATTCATAGTTTAGTCCTATCAGAGGTCCATAAACCCATGTGAGATAATCATTCATAGTACCTCTATAAGATCAGGTCCGAAAACCCAATCAATTTGGGATTTTATTCTCACTTAAATGGGATATATAAGAATCTTCCATGAAGTCCAAACCTAATACCCTAAATAATTAATATTCTCTCTAGAAAAAATTTGCATTAATTTTTAATTAAAACTATGATTAAATATCCATTCAAGATTCCCAGGGACACTTTGTTGTATGACCCACGTAAAAAAATTTCAATGCACCTTCCACCTAGATTCCATGCCGCGCAATGTTAAACTCCATGGTTTAGTCCAAATCACTTGACCTTAAAAGGAATAACGTTCCCCATTAAGAATTACCAATCTATGTGGGTTCTGATTCCATTGATATGGATACATATGAAACCTATTTTATGGGTCTAGTCCTAACATCTAAACCACTCTCGTCTCCCTGGATGATGACACAATCTGGAGAATCCCGCAATATAGAAATAAAATAATAATCATCAAAATAACACTCATTAAAAATGTTATCAATACATAAGATGATACCCCTTCATGGAGGACCTCAGATATATACATATGTATCTATTTATAAAGAACATCAGATACATACTTATGAATTTAAGATCCATACATGATATTAATAAATTGTTAATTCAAGGGTGATGTACATCATACATTTGATTTAATGAAGAATTCACAAATATATAATAACTCTATATTAGAGTCCTATAATCGGAAATAATTCCCCCAGAATGTGTGTGACGTGCCTGACCTCTCATCCATTAATACAATGTGAGTTATTGTGTATCATTGTCCAAATCCTTTAATGAGTGCATGCATTTGGGAAGTAGGTCCCCTTGGATATAGGACTCTTGTGTGTTTCTAACTCCACAAATAAACCCCTGGGAATCCATTTAGATATTCTAATCCTGGCCTAAATTATTGAATGAATTTAAACCCCTCTAATCAATATTAATAGAGATATGTATCTATATTAATAATCAATGAAACCCATTATTTTGAATCTATAATAAGACAAAATATCCAAATTTATTGAAAATTTATTTATTGATTTTTGCAAATAGTGTTTCTTGGGTTATAAAATACATAGTATTAATCATAAGAATGCTATTATGTTGATCCAATATCTATTATCCTATATAATTCCTCTAAATAATATAAAAGACACAAAAAATTAATATAGGCTAAACCAAAAATAATATACTTTATTAGATGGATAATTTCAAAGACTGGGATAAATATTTAGGTTATTTATTCCTTGATAGTTCCATAAGAATTAATGTATTTGATGATAATAGAGCACCTAATTTTGAGAATTAATTTTTTTTAATATTCAGATAATCCCCCTTACCTTTGTATTTATTCCCTCTTTTGGTAGTATAACTCATAATATATAAGGTATTATTTTATCCATAATTATTTTCATCCATCATATCCCCCAATCTAATTCTTTAACTTCAAATACCTAACTTTTACAAAATAAAACTTCAAACTGATGGTTAATAATTCTATTTAATTTCATAGTTGATTCAATCCCACTTATTTACATACTATTAGTAATGAAAAATATACAATTTAATAAATTATTGTGTGAGATTTCAATAAAACAATAATCATATACGAGATAGACATCATAATATTTTTAATTCCCTTTTCACATCCATTAAGTAATATGTTTAAGAGTTTATTTTTTCAATATTTCTTATTACATACCATGAAATGAGTTTAAAAAGGTAAACAAAAACTATTTGGAAGTGTCCCTAACTTATGATTTATAGGATGGATGGTCAATATCTATCAACACCATCTCTTATTGAATGATATCCATATTATAATTAGATGATTAAAAGTCTAATGATATTTCCATAAATTGAACATTTATATTTCTTTATCCTACAATAATCATCGTTGTATCCACATTAGTTAAAAATAAAATGTGGGTGTTTCATAATATTTTCCCTCTTTATGTCTCAAGAGTTATTTCCAACAATATTATAATCCGTAAATTATTTGATGTTATTAGTATTAAAATATAATATTAGAACATTATTCTATATTATTTATAATAATATTATTAATAATTGTTGAGTAGAGTTCAATATCCACCATAATTCTATAAATGTGAGCATAATTTGATTTATCTTATCATTTTACAATTTTAATTGGTTATAAAAATTAATGAAGTATTATCCAAGGGTATTTTGGTTTCCAAAACATCCAATTAAGACAATGTATTTTTATCCATGACAAGGCCTAAACATTATCAAATATAATGTGTTCATAATTAATATACAAAACCAGCAAAATGTGGATGACTTATTGAAGTATGAGAGAGTCCAATCCCTAATATCTCATGTTTAAATCTTTAGAGTAAAAAATAATATGATAATACTCCATAAGTATTTCCATGATATACAGAAATAAAATCTGTATAGATATAGAATTATATTAGTATGATTTTTAAAGTATACGATTCTTTTGTAACAACCTACGATATTAATATATGGATACCTTTAAATAATTTAATGTTTTTGATATCTTTACCCACACAAAAGACCAAACATAAACAAAATCATGATATATTTTTATAAAATATAAATATTTTAGTATGGTTATTAAAAACCAAGATAATGAATTAAAAGGAATGAATGTATGTAACCAATTTTGTAATTATATCTATATGTAAAATTTATACTACATTTAATATGATTTAAATTCTATTAGTTTACATAAAATTACTAATAAACTAAATTTATAGCTTCGAACTAATTTTCTTTAAAAAATCAACTTTAATATGATAAAAATATACATTTCAAGGAAGATATGATTAAATATGATTAATTATTTATGATGTTAGAAATTTTATTGCACCAATTTAGTTGGTAAGTGGAATAAAATTGGAATTATAATAATTAATATTCAAAATTTCAACTTTCTAATAAAAAAAGTTTTCATTTAATTTTATGAATTTATTCAAAATGTTTTTTAATAAATCTGTAATTTAAAATTAATAAAATTAATTCTTTTTTTAAATACGAAAAATAAATATTGAGAATTTGAGAATTGTTTATCTTTTCAAAAATGTTTAATTTTTTGTCCAAAAATAAATTTTTTCAGGAAATTTAAATAATATGCCTTTATCATTGTATTATAATTACGTATTAGTTTAAAAAACCAAATAAGTAATACCATTTAATTTTTTAAAAAAACATTTGAATTTTAAAATAATATTTTATTATAAATATTTTATGTACAACATGTCTAGAACCATTTAAAATTATTCATCAATAAAAAAATACATTCATACTTTTCATTGAATCGATTATTTCAATGGATGATTTGGTTTCTGAAGGACATGAAAGCCTCATATAAATTATATTTTTTCATATTAAATCAATTTATGATGAAAAATTATAAATCCTGAATAATTTAATTATATATATATATATATTTAAGATTTTGAACTATATTTCCCTAAAAAATATTTTCACAAAAATATGTGTATTTATATTAAAATAAACACTTCACACCTTTAGTTTTTCTTTGATAAAATAATTTTAATATTTTTAATTAGATGTTTAAAATTAAGTACAAATTTCAATATTAATATCTATCATTATAATTAATTTCAATTTTTATAAATGAATTACCATGGTAAAAGTTAGTTTGTTTAATAGGGGAAAGATAAAAAATCCCTAAAAAAATAATAATTTTTAAAACATTAGTAATTTAAGATATTAGTTATATAGTAATTTTTAATCACCAATTTCTGATTTTTTTTCCTTTTACAACTTGAATATTAACCATACATTATTGAAAATATAAGGGTACATCCAAACACTACCCTTTCATTCACTTATAAATGGGTAACATCTTCACCACATCATGAAACATTAATAACTAGAATTTATGATTATAAATATGAATTATTTATCATGTTAGAAATTTATTAACCTTTCAAAAGCATACATACACCACTAGTCAACAAAAGGTCTTAATATTCAAGGAGACTTTCAAGGAAAATATATGTCTCCAATGTGAGTATTATCAACAACTTATTTTTTATCCATAATTATATTATTTAAAAAAACTTCTAGCCACATGAATATATTAAAAATTGTATTATTTATATAATTTTATATTACTATATTAATGATATAATCTTTTTATTCATATTCCCCCATCCTTTAATAAATATATGATCGTTTGTGTATTGTGTGGATTACCACCTCCAATACATAACGCGATTCATTTTCCATCACCACATTACAAGGATGTATATAAGGATTGGGTGGATGAATATGATAAATATTATATTAATGAGTTTCATTTTTCTATAAATAATTTTACTTATTAATGATATTATAAATAAATGATTATCATTATCTAAATTTTTTTCAACGAGAAAACAAATAGGAGAATTATACCCTTTTTCTATATAATGAATTAAAATAAATTATATTATATTTATAACCCTTTACAATTATGTTATATCACACAAATAAATATTTAATATGATCATAGTTCTTCTATTATAATTAAATTACAACTGAACAATCTTATAATCAAATATTAATTATTGTATAGTATTTTATGGGTCAGTTTTAGAACATACATGAACAATACAATTTATTTATATCTTAGATAAAAATGAAAACTTATTTACCTATATAATATAATATAAATGTGTAAATAATAATTTTTTCAAAATATTCTATATTTTTATATAACTCATTAATTAATAAACCACCATTAGATTGTCTAAAAAAACATGTTTTTTTATCGATTTTATCTTCACAGTTAATGAAAAAAATTCCAATGCATGTTATTTAATTTATATATAATAATTATTAATAATATTTAATTTTATATTAAATTATCCATTTTTATTAATATTTTAAGGGGAATTAAAACTGGAATCGTTATTTTGAATCTAGTACAAATGATCAAAACTAAGAACACCTAGTGTAAAAATTTTACAGAATTCAAATACGGAGTGATTATTTCAGAAGAGTCTAAATGAAAATTGAAATGAGTATGGTTATAATTTAAGTGATTAAGATATATATTTTTGTGTTACATGAGTTTAATGTACATCCATTGAATTCAGTAACAAGAGGAGAGGGTTTTTATATCAATTTCCCTTTATTGAGACAAGTATCATACTTATGCACCTAATTTATTATGGATTTCATATTTCCTATATAAGATATCCTCTGATAAATTATCTTTTAATTTTGGTATTTTATTTTCTAAAATAATACTTATACTTAATGTGGATTAGATTCAAAAGTATCTAAAATCGTAGGTTTTTCATCTCAATTTCCCTTCCATAAGATTTTTTTTAATTTATGCATGAAATTTAAGTTATGTGCTTAATATAAGGATTATTTTAGATATAATATAATTATTTATAATTTAACAATGATTTTTTATGATCAGTTGGAAAACCTATCATTCTAGGGGTTTAGATTCAAATGTTTCCAAAACTATTAGGGTTTTCTCCAAAATCCTTTTTCCTTGAGACAAATATATTATTAATGTAACTAATTTCACTTGTTTGGTGAATATATTTCCAATTTTAGATATTATATAATTAATTGTCTTTTAATAATAATTTTTTCTTTTCTAATAAATTATATATCTTTCAAATAATATTTATTCAAAATTTTATTTCTCTATAAGGATTTTAATGGTCTAAATTCTCATTCATTGTGGAATAATACATGTGGTGCAGATTGATTTCCTTATTTTGTTTATTAACATCCCATGGATATAATTTTATCATACTTATTTAATTTACTTGGATTTACTATCCAAATAATTTTCAGTTATTGTTATGGCTATTGATTTTTTTCTCTCCTAGTAGTGTGAGTTTTTAGAAACTCATCATTCATTAATTATTTTATGATAATTATTTTGAAATTATTTAATATAATTTGGATATATCCTATTCTTTATTTTATTATCTGGTATTATCATAATTTTATATATGGATAAAATTCATTCCACATAAACCATTTGAAAAATATTTCTCACGTTGTGGTAAATGTACTTTTCAACCCATCCACATTATTTGTCTTGATGGATGATGATATTTTTATTAAAGTTATAAACAATTTATATAAACATTTATTTATACCATGTCAACATAACATTTTTCATAATTCATATAGGATTACGATCCCTTATAATGTATGTTATTAAATTATCATGTGGGAATTTATTTGTGTATTATATATTTTTATTCCAATACCACTGATTATAGGAAAGTGGACTAGGTATCATTTTACCACATATATTATTTATATAGATTTTTAATGATCATTTTATCTATTTTATTAATATTTGGAATGTATTGAAATTCTTGATGATGATTGACTGATAACAAATGTTTATTATGCATTAATTTTTGTATTCTTTATTATAAATAGATCCCTGGTTTATTTAGTAAGGGGTCCTTATGGAATAATATTAATGGAATTGATGACACTTTTGAGGAATGATTTTGAAATAATCAGGTAATGGGTGGGCCCCAAAAATTATATATCCCATTTATGGATCGATGGATCATATGATACAAAAAGGATTAGGTATTTTGTGTATGCATGTTTTATTCAGAAAGATGTCTTGACTGCAGTCCCAAAGAAAAGTCAAGTTTCATGGATTAAGGCCGTGACATGTGGTTTTTTATCTAGAATTATGTATTTTATTTGTATGATAATGATATTATTGACATCTGTGTTTTAATATATTATAATGGAGGTATATTTATCTCTATTGTATGTTTATTATGACTTCATTTTTTAATTAAGCCTTCTATATTATTTAATCAATGTTTATTCAATAATTTCGTGAGTTATATGCTTCCCTTTATGGTAATTTGATCTCACCAAATAATTGGGTTTCAATTCCCCATTCCAAGATGACAAGTAGTACATGTGAACTGTTTTGAAGGATATCCTCTATGGATTAAATTATTTTTGATGTTGAAGTCATATACTACTGTATTTAATTTCGTATATATATATTGGGAATTTTTTTCTTGTTTCAACTAACATAATTATTATTAGTTTATTATGTTTTAAAATTCAATAATTATATAAAACATAAAATATCCTCTCAATGTATGAGATGGAATAATTAGTTTTAATTGAATATAGTTATGAATTTTCTTTTACAGCTGGTATTAGAGAATGTTTTTGATTATGGAACCAGATCTAACTATGTGGATTTGGGGTATCAAAATTAGAATCAATGGTATGGACAGGATTAACATGTATATTATGATGTTTTAAATGATAATTTAAGGGTTTATTAGTTATGGGGGGTCATAATTTAAATTTTTTTAATAACCATTTTAGATATATATGGTTTAATGTTAAGGTAAAAATGAACATTTTGTTATGGTATTAGGGTATGATAAACCTAGTGAAAACCCTAGGAATTAGACAATGTATTGTAAAACTTCATGATTTTTTAAATAAAGTGAAGATTATGTGGTTTTTACAATAAATACATACATGTATGGATATAATAAATTTTATTCATATATGGAACGTATTCTCCTAGGGGTAATTACCCCAAGATGGATTGTTGAACATTGATTCAATAATCAGTTTGATTAATGTAGAGTTTACCTAAGACTACACACATGTCTACAAACTTCAGTTTGATATTATTTTTAAACACATTGTTTTAAAAACCATTATGATTGATCTAATAATGATGCTAACAAATTAGGATATTAAACCTACTATAATGATAATGATGGATACCCAGGTAGTGAAGTAGATTTTTTAAGGTTGACTTAAAAGTAACATATGTTCAAAAAATACTAAGGTAATACATATTATGATTAATTCAATTATATTAATTTATTTATAATAACAAAACCTTATTGGTTTTATTATTTGGTTGGATTGGGATCATGAAATAAAATCAATGAACGGTATATACCATTAAATGGTGATGACTCTTGATATTATAATGGAGTATACCTTAATGGTATAGAATATTATTATATTATTGTAATAATAATAATGATGTATTTCTTTGTATTAACTATGGACATGGTTTTTCCATCATAATAACAAATAATTCTTGATATAGATAACTTTTTTCACTTGTGAGTGATAGTCATAAATACTACTATAATATATACAAAATGTTATGTGGTTTATGTGAAACATTTAATCATTTTTAGTTAGTTTTACATTATTGGTTTCGAAACATATAATAAATTGTTTTAATAACGATGAAATGTTATTTTATGAAAAGATTTATTTTTGGGTATAACTATTAGAGAAAACATGATTTATGGATGGATATAATTTAGGTTTATTTTGTTTTTTATGTTTAGATTATAAAGTGTCGTGTGATTTTTACAACTGAAGATATGTAGTATCGATAACCTTGGTATTGATAATTAATTAATGATATTTTATTTATAATTTCATCTCAATTTTGGGATCATGGTTTATTGTGAAATGTTTGTAGACTTATGATCTAGTGGTTAGAAAAATATATGGGATAAATATATAGTTCATAAATAGAATAATATATAATCTCATTGGTGTTTAATTTCATAGAGATTCAAATTGGTTTTGAGAATGGTACATTATTGAGAGTATATAATAATGGAATATACATAATAAGTTATTTTATTTTTGGAATTAATTATTTTTGAGTAAGAACATATTGGATTTAGAGATCATTTATTTCAATGATTATTCGGTATAAAATATTTTTAAATTATTATTGTGAGTACCATATATATATTAAACTGATCATATGAGTAAATAAAAATGAATTATTTTATATATTATGGGAGATTGTAACAACCTAAAATATTAATATTGGAATTAATTTAAATACCTCAATGTGTTTAATTTCATTATAAAAAAGAAACCCCAAACATTAACTAAACAAAGATATATTTAGATTACATATAAATATTTTTATTATGACAACTAAAAACCTGGTAATTGAATTAATGGAAATGAATAAGAGTTGCAAATTTATCAATTATATGTTTTTGGAAAATAAATTCCACCATTAATATGAATTTAATTCTATTATTTGACCTAATATGAATAATATGATCATTTAAAATTTTGAAATGTTTTTTAAATCAATGTTATACAATACGGATTTTTATATAAAAAAATATGAATAATTCTGATAAATAATTTATATTATAAAAATTTAACACAAATTTAATTGGTAAATTTTATAAAATAATAATAATGATAAATTATAATTTAAAAAATATATTTTTTCAATAAAAATAGTTTTTTCATTATATTTTATGATTTTATTAAAAAACTAAGTCGTTCATCACTTATAAAATGGTAATACATCATCACATCATGACAGATCACTCATTCTAATTTCACATTACAACAGTTCCATTTTCCTCCTCATATAACCCTCCCACCCAAAAATATTATAATGGATAATATTAGTTAAAAGGTTTATTCATTTTGAAATTATTTTTAAAACAAAAATTCTAGTAGGAAAGATGAGTATTACCGACTATATAGTATTTCTTCTTATTTATAATCATTCAAATTTATTCCAAACACACTAATTTAAAAATATTACTATTATATATAAACATTAATGTTAAAATATTTAGGTTATTATCATTTTCTATTCATATACCTCCTCCGTTATGAAAAAAATTGTCATTCGTGTGTTTTTAAGACTACCTCCTCCATGACATGATGTCTTAATTTTTCAATAAATTCCTTAAAAGAATTGATATAAAGATGGTATTAAATAATAAATATAATTTTAATTATAACATTACGTTTTTGGTATGATAAATGAGATAAACTATTAATTATATAACTAGCAAACGATTTTCATTAATTAAATCATTTAAAATAAGTGAACTAAGAAGAACATTCCTCTATTTTCTAAATAACGACTTCATATGAATTATCTTATCTTTATAATTATTTATAATTATATTATATCACACTAGTTAACAATAAATTGTATAATTATGTTTCTATAATATTTATAATTCAACTACAACATCTCAGAATCATACATTTTTTGTTTGGTGTTGATGTTTGGGCCAATTTAACCACCCAAATCAACCATACTATACATTTATGTCATGGAAAAAAATTTATCTTATTTACTAGTATAATATAGTATAAATTTTTATATAATTTTTTTTAATACATAAGATATTATATTAATATTTATTTATTTAATTATTTAATTACTTAATTATTTAATAACATTTCTATTGTCAAGAATCATTGTAATATCCTAATAATAAATATCATAGTGATGGTTAAAGAAAAAACTCCAGAATGGATTTTGAATCATCATAAATAATTATAATGAATCCATAATAGAATTAAATTTATGTACCAAATTTGATGAATGGGGTATATATATTTCTTATTTGAGATATTCTATCCTAATATAAATTTTAATCATTTAATTTAATGTTCAATTGAAATACCTCCCTTCAAGTGGTTTTGATTCGAAGGATTCTAAACTTATAAGGGGTTCCAATATCTCTATTCTCTTTTATTTATACCTAATACATTATATTTCCCATGATTACCTTTAATGGGTTTTTAAATACCAACAGATACTTTATATCAATATATTTTTATTTCATGGGATTTTCTAACCAAATAATGTTACCTTATTCATGCGGTCATTGGATTAGACGTTTTCTAATTTTAAGAGTTGTTGGTAACTCAACATTCACTCATAGAGATATGATCAATAAGTTAAACATTTTTTATATAAGTTGGGAATATTATACACTAGATTTTATTATATTTTATACTCTTATTATTTCATAGATATATATATATATTCCACAAACAAAAACCATATGGGAAATATTTCTCAGTTTTTGGGATGTGTTCTTTTGATACCATTTAGTTTATTTATTTCAATGGGTTATGATCATGTTATTAAAGTATTCATTTAGTAATATAACCATTTATCTATATGTTTTTAACATCACATTATACATAATTCATATTGGAAAATGTACACCAAGAATATATAATATTTTATTAACATGGTGAAAAATATTGGTGTTCAATATTTTTTTATTCAAATATGAATGATTAATTGAAAGGTAAATAAATATCATCCGACCATCAAAAATAAAAATCATCCATCAGAGTATGAAAAACAAACATCAAGAAATCATTATTGTAAATATAAAATATATTCTCATGATAGTCAAATGACAACACAAAATAATAATGAGAATAAA
Source organism: Viscum album (assembly GCA_963277665.1). NCBI lineage: Eukaryota > Viridiplantae > Streptophyta > Magnoliopsida > Santalales > Viscaceae > Viscum > Viscum album. The sequence continues at coordinate 823,020,987 of OY728153.1, forward strand.
AAGAACCATAAACATTATTATAGTTCCAAAGTGGTATCTTAATCCTTGTCCCCAAATCCATTCAAATAGTACAGCATGACCATCTATCATTGGGCCTCTACCAAACATAATCTTATGATCAATGAAGTAAACTCAAGTACCCATGTTCCATGAAATCATGAGTAGGATTTTAATAAAACAGACTAGGCATCCACAAATAGTGTTCTTAACATTACAAGTAAGTGTACTATATGGAAATGTGTTATGATCAACAAAAATAAATCAATGAAGAAGAATAAATAATTATTGATCATCAGTCCTCAAGTTCAATCATGACACATGTTATCAACCATAGCTTCTTCATATAATTCAGGGCTTCCTCTAAGCATAACACATAACCTCTAGGTGATTCAATTTCAACCCAAGTATCCCATATACATGTCTCAACTCAATGTAAACATTAGATACAAGGGATTACCCTAGTAATCCCATTTCGAATAAATCTCAGGTTATATCCAAGGGAAAATTCTAGTAATCCCAATATATTAGTTCATCACCAAATCCTAGTTATCTTGGGCATATTATATAACATTATCCAATGTATGATCACAAGATACTATGCGTCCTAGGAATCTCATTGAATATAATTACTATTGTCACAAAATCCTATGAATAAAAAGAGAAATCAAATTATTTCAATCATAATCTCTCTATATCCTAGGAATCACTAGTAATATCAAAAAATATCATCAACATCATTACCGAATCCTAGGAATTACTAGATATCCAAAAATTCCCCAGGAACACTAGCCATATAATAACCATCCAAGGAATATAAATGTACAATAATCACCACTGGATCGAAGTTATACTATTTATACACTATATCACCATCCATATAATCTATATCCCATTCATGTTGAAAGTTATCAATATGAATCCACCATATCCAAGGCATCACTATACATATCGTATAATAACACAATGAATCCCACCATATCAAAGGATTGAATCCCAGTAATCTCATTCATAACAAATTTAGGTTAGTTCTTGTCACTAGTGGAATCCCATGATTATTATTATAATAATAAAAATATTAATATGGATTTGACCTCTGCCCAACCCTTTACAAATTCATAAATCTATCCACTCTAGTTCCCGACACATACATAATCACTATACCCCCTAAAAATCTCACATCCTCAACATTATTGATCTATAGTGGCACCTTTCAAAGATAGTAACTTCATATATGGAATTAACCATTCTAGGCTCAATATGAAATTGGAGAACCCACTATGTCCCCTTGGACATATCTCAAAAGGGATATCCTAAAAGGGTTTCTCTAACTAATTCTTAGTTCATTGTCCCATTATCAACATTGGAAAAATTTCCCTTATCACCTCTATGAATATCATGGGGATCCACTGGCCTCATAGGCATAGTCACACTAGTGTAATTCTGTTCAGATGACATAAATCCCATCTTAATCCTAAATTTCATCTTGGGATATTACTCACATGACCAACCTAAACATATTAAACCCAAGGAATAATCACCGTATTGACTAAATTATTTGTTGGGTTGGAAAAATTTCCCCAGGATAATCACTACATGCTCAAAGTCATTAAGGACACATAATTTTATATAATGTACTACTTTGGTCAATTGTTTCAATTTGAAAATAGTTCAATTCAATGAGGAGTTTTCGGTATTATATGATAAGTCCACTATATATTTATAGTTCATCAAGAACCCTCTAGCGTATAAATATATTATTGAATGAATATATAATCAAGGCCATAGACATCTTAAAATGAGGCATCAAGAATGTATATAGGAGAAAAAGTGTGTCCATTTTCATTTTTTCTTATCCATATGAACTTTTTTAATTAAAATAATTTATTGAATCAGAATGTTAGATCACCCATGGTTGTGATCCCACATATCACATGATTCATTACTAAAATACATAAATCATTGGGTAATGTATAAAAACCACTTACATCATATGGAGTAACTTTATAAATAGTAGTAGCACAAAAACCCTCACTAAATGTCTCCCATGTTTGAATGGTAGTCATATATAAGAAAAAAAGCCCTAAATCAATGAATGATATCACAGATTAATTATATTTCAAATATAGTCATACATACAGTTCAATTAATCGCCTATTATTTTATAAATAATTTCCCAATATTATTCCATATTTAATAAAAAATAAAAAATAATAAATTATTCCCTACAAAACTTATTTTTATTAGATTAAATAATCCTTCATAAAACATGGAAGAACCAATTATTGTTTTTAAATATCTATTGTCCTTATGTGTGAACATTAAGTAGAAGGGGGTTTTATAGTAATGCATAACAAAATATACCCATACATTGTTCACACTATGTAATGGTATGTAGAACCCTACCCTTATGTATGTCCCCTATGTATGGGAAAAAAGGTTACTCATACACAACCCTTGTGTAATGGTAAGAAAAATATTACACTTTTGTGGCTTCTGCATAAGGGGTGACCAAAATCATACCACTACTAAGACCAATTTTTATTAAAAAAAACTCATCATCCCATATTCATCTGATTCTTATTATTATTTGTAGAATATTTTAAAAAAATAAAATAAAATATATCCTCATAAAAAAAATATAAATAACTGAAACTTATAAAAACAAAATTGACAACAATTTCATCATACATCACCAATCGATTTCACTCATACTGCCCTTGAGGATAACGAAATCATAAAAATGATATAGTGTAACATGTTTAAAAAATCAAAATAAAAATATTTTTCCAACATCATGATGAATCATCAAAGTTTTATACCGGTACCTATGCTCAATGGTTTCTATATGTGGATCATGTTCCAATTGAGCTCCAAAATTAAAGCCCTTGCCCCTCAATCCTTACCTATTTTGGGAAATAATTCCCCACTAATAATACTATTTTCCAATAAAATGAAGAAGGTGGATACGATGTTGGATGAGAGATAAATATACATTTTCAATTCTCATTAACCATTTTAATTGAATTTTATTTATATACTTATTGAATTACCTAAAGAGGGGTCCAAAATAGAAAATATATAACATCCAAACTGGGTAAAACCACCCATTTTGGACTTAGTCAGAGAATCAAAATTACAATCCATGAATCTATTTAAGAGAATTCATTTTTAGAATTAATATTAATTAATTATTTATTATTTATTCAAATATTTTGAGGAATAATCCCTAATAATGATTCATTAGATTCTATTCCAAGTGTATGTTCCTCCTTCTGAGATTAATGGAATGATTATAAAATTTTTGATAGATCATTTGATCAAGGAAATTATAATTTTATGCCACAAAAGATTATTAAAATAATATGGTTAAATTTCACTTAAGATTCCCAACTGATATAAACACAAGTCCTTAAAACCACCCAACCATAGTTCATATCATACTTCAGAATACCCTATAGAACATAGCTATATGTGAGGTTATACAAGAAGTTTGAAATTATTTATTGATTTTTATTGATAATAACCTCCAATTATAATTCAAATACATCATTATTAACATTTATTTTAAAACAATAGTTGTTTGGGATGAATATGTAATTGAATTAAAATGATTATTTAGCATGACTTATTCATATTTGAAATTATATAGAAAATTCATGTTATAATTTAAATTGTTTTTTAATATTTGATTTGAAAATTTTGAAACAATGATTTTAATTACACTCAGTTTTTAAATTCGCAAATTATTTTTTTTAGTTTTAATTCATTCTATAAATTTTAGATAAAATCGAAAATACATCCTTTTAACTGTTTCGAATGTGAAATTTTGAATTTATGATATAAATATACAATCAAAAAATGAATTGTTCCATATAAATAAATGTAAAATGAATTAAATATTTTATTTTCGTAATTAAGAAATTGTTAACTAAATTATTTTTTTAATTTTATAAAGAATTACTTATACACAAAAATATGAAATGGTTATATTTTTGTGATTTTTTTAAAGTGATTATGTGGTTATGTGGGGGAAGCAGAATCACTCATTTGACCATGTACATAAATTGATGTGACTATATGTGCCTTAAAATATATAAAAACATAACTTTCACATGCTCATGGATACAATACTGTTTGAAAGTGAAAAATAAACTGATTCAAATGTGTATAAACCGCAATATTCAATGTGTTATTTTTTTGACAATGATTGAAAATTAAAAGTGGTCTCACATTACTATTAATGTCACCATCTTACTTATTGTTCCCTCAAAAAAATTGATTTTTCCTCTTCCTATTCCCCCATTCACCACAGTCACAATAATGACCACATAAACCTACTATGTGTGTTCACTCTTCATTATTTTTTACGGGTTTTTTAATTTTATATGAAATAGGATAAGGTTCACATTTTAAACAAATTGGTACTAAAAATAACGAACCTTATTCACACATCTTCCTACATTAGGAAGAATGAAAGGGGTTCACACTCCTTATATGAATTGTGTAAAGGAGCGTGAACATGGTTCAGACCTGTTCTTGATTTTTAAATTTAAAAAATCATCAATATTTGTAAATAATAATTAAATAAAAATACATATTTTTTAAAAAAAATTATCAATATGTATAAAACATAAATACATACTGATACATATTAATTAAATCATCAAAAAAATTAATAATAGTTTTTATGGACATTTTTATTAACTAGTCTGTTTCATAAGGGACTTCTTGACTTCCAATAGAATTTATTCATCAATTTTTATAGTAGGTCCATAAATCGTAATTTAATTCCAACTATATATGTCAATATGATAATATGTACACCTCATGTTTCCAAACATTCATTCAAATTCCCCTCGTTTATGTTAGCATGATGTACATAGTTCATGGAAAAAATGTATCAATTCTGACTTATGAAATGTGTCATCCATTATTTAATTCTATGTCTAAATAAGCTATACTCAGTCTAGAAAACAGTAGGGTTTTATTTCAGAAACAATTTATCCCTCTACCAACTAATCCTGATATTATATGATATGAGAACTCATGTACTTATCATCAAGGATAACCTAATTTTATTTCAGAATGATGATATTAAACAAGATAAGATCCTTTTATTAAAACAAACATCCTAAAACTCATTCACTAACTATAAAAATTGATCCAAAATATTGAACTGTAAACAGAAGGATAACTAGTCTTTTAGAGCTATAATAATTTTACTTTTCCTATGTCATTGATTAATTCAAATAAATCCACTTTATAGTAAGTTTATTTAATTATTTAAAAAGGAATATAGGTTTTGAAAAATATACCTATTTCTATAACATGGTGTTCATAAACATTCTACAGTATTTAAGTTGATTTCAATTGATATTATAATTATGGATGTAGTTTCATATTTCATTATTTCCTCCCCACAAAGGGAAACAATTATAAACATCGTTATAATTGTAGATATCTTCAATAATTATTTACAAGATAATCCAATATAGATAACACACTACAATTCATCTTCAACATAGGGCAGTCAGATTTGAAAACATATATAACTTCAACTAGGATGTACTTCTTTAGTGTTTATTCTTCAAGATACCAAAACTACGATCAAACCATGATGATATATTTGTTATACATATTGTCTTGGATATTCAAAAACATTCTCAAAATTCAACAATTTGAACCTCTTCTTTATTTGTATTCTAAATCCAATTGAGTAATCATTCGAGGATGATAACTTCTTCATATTTGTGATCAGGAACTGAGAGCACTCACTGCTTCTCATGTTCTCCCAAGGATGAATTGGATCACAATCAAATTTTTATATCAGAAGAATAAATAAAATAAACATTAATTAAGTAAATATGGTGGATCTTCCATTGTTATTTATGTGAATTGAAAGGCTTAGTTTTTTTCTCAATGAAGATGGTCCAATTAAACTAGTATTCATTTTTCACATATGAAAATATGTTCTGATTTATATTTGTGTATCAGGGATATTTTTACTTTAAATTTTTGTTCTTTGTGGAGATTTATTTCTTTATTATACTTCTTGGATGATGCAATAATTACCTTCTTACGGTCTAATTCTTATTATGGAATAATATCAAATCAATATTAATCATAATGTCCTTAATCTTATCACTTGATTAAGGTATTTTAACATTTAAATACTCTAGTGAAGATTGTGTTTCATTAGAATCTATCTCTATATTTTATAATATCTAATTATCTATCATCTCAATATTGTGCAAATGAATGTCAATTTCTATACATCATATATTTTGTTTTTTCCGATATTCACTCAAAATCTCCTACTCCTCACAATTATCAATTATTCACTCAAATTATTCTTCATGTAACTTATTTTTTTTACAAAGATTCATATTCCTTGATCTTCTAGTATTTTACATCAAATTTCAAATAATAGAGATATATAATATTTTTAAATACTTATTCATGTTCACAGATATTTTTATCCAAATACGTTTTCAATTCAAAATAATTAATATTATTTACAATTACTAAAAAATTTAAGAATATTATTTATTATAAAGATATATATATATTATAGTAAGTATTTATATGAATTTAAATAGTAATAGTTTATTTAGGATGAAAATTTGATAACAATGTGGCATTTGTTAAAAAATAATAGAACTATATAAATTATAACACTATATATCATACAACATGTTTCATAAAACGAATATCAACCGTATCTATTCCAATGGGGTGGAGGCTCTTCTATCCCATAAAATGGAATATATTGGATGAGTCCACGCTATGACTGTCTTCATACTCGCTCTAGAGTACACTGCTCTAGTATATCATCATCTGTATCCTCCTCTGCATCCTCATATGTGGAAGTAATTTGATGTATAATATCACCGCTTGTACTATGTCATTCCACAAAGGACAGTGGATGCTGGATAGAACTATTTCAAACATATAATGAATTTGACTTCTTTGGTATTGATGTATGCATATTAGGGATTAATAAAGCATCAATTTCATTAGAGGCAACGTCTATATCTACCTCTAGCTTTGACTGAGAGGCTGGAGAAGCATCTATATGATATTGATAAACACCCTCCACATGTATCAAATCTGTATCCATAAAAGGTTCGTCACCCCTAGAACATATATATCAGTCTCAGCATCCTCAACATGCTATGGTGGCTCAAAAAAATGCCAGGATAACTCTCGTTCATCGATGGAATCTACTCTGCCACAACATTGTAAAAATATGTCTGGTCAAATTCACTTTTGTCTACTGAATTAGAGATGTGAAGATGGAAACTGATACAAGAATCCTATGAAAACAAATTCTATAGTTAAGTAAGGTAAATAAAGAAGTGGTTCAATAGTTTAAGGAAGAATGCATACCATAAGATGAAATCCCCATCAGTGTCATTTCATAAATCTGATGGGGGACCTGCAATACCTAAACACACAATCCATCTAATCTAATAAATGAATACATACTGCCCCCTCCCCTCATAATTGGGACTCCTATAATCTTTCACATATATCAATATATGTGGAATGTAATCTCCTCCAATCAATGTATCTCTACCCTTACATCTTCAAGGTATGCAGTGAAGGTAAATGACAGGGTGAGTAAAAACGGGCTGATGGAATCTGAATTACCTCATAACTCTATCAGTCGGATGCCACTCGACAATATCAAAATGAATCAATGGAACCATGCATGATTCGGTAGAAAGAATCACCATACAATTTGGTGGAAGACTCTAGATGATATAATCAGTATACAAATTCAAAGTAATCTGAAAGTAAAATAAATAATAAACTAATAAAATAATTGATGTATTGTAAAGAAGAAATATTTAACAATATAAATAATACTAATTTGTATCATCTGGATGAAGGCTATCCTGCATCAGTTTGTATATGTGAACGTCATGTCTATTGATATATTAATGTTGATGTTCCTTACACCACCAGTAGAAAAATTATTATACATAAATTTGTTAATAGAAAGTTATACAATTAATCGATACATTTGAAAGAAATAATTATATACCATCATCCATGTGGAACGTCAACTATAGTATCTACATTCAATGTCACATGAGCTTGTGAAGACACACTAGGGATGTGCTCCCACACCAACATCTATTTAAGAATAATGCAAACTATGATATGCATCTTATTTACATGACATGCTCTCTATAACACCTTATAATTATCTGAAGCACATGCCTACCCCCTGCTACCATCCTTACAAGTCTAAATCCTCCAGAAAAGGAAAATACATTAGATATTAAAATGTAATGTAGTTATCAAAGAAAATTGTTCCGCCGATCGAGCTAAAAATATAAGAACATGAAAATCACATCACATTGATCTCATCATCATCCTATACTATATTTGTGAAGAAAGTGATTAAAAAAGGTATGTGTAATCTACCACCGATGATGGACCTTCCATCTTTCTGGACCCCTATGACCACAAGTCAGTGAACAAGATTGAACCAATATACTCTACCTCATCCAGTCACAACCACATCATCGATGGGGAGTCCTAACATAATGGACACATCCTGCAGTGTTTTAATCATTAACTTCTCTATAAATTGGAACATATGTGACTCTAGACTCTATCTCTCAATGAGAGCAGTAACGAGTTGATGGATGAAAAAGGTTAAGTCACACATCACTATTCCATAGAACCCCGCACGATGAATATGGGGGATAACAGTCGAAGGTGGTGCAACATAATAAAAATGACGAGATCTACATACACTCAAATGAGGCACATTAAGTCCCTCAAAATGCAGACATGAAACATGATTAGACTAGGATGTGAGAAATGGGAGAACTACCATATTAAAAATCATATCATCATTATGTTTTTTATAGTGATATCATTAAAAACTGTAATATTTTCTTATTGAATCAACAAAAATAAGAATACGTTACACAAATATATATGGGTAGTATTGCTGGTTTAGTTTATGAATTTATTATTTTACTATTTTCCAATGATGATTAATTAAAACTGGATTTTATATGAACATGTAGTAATGAGATACCTTCATTAAACATGATGATTCAGTATATATTCATTTATATTGTATGTGTTTTTAATAGGTATAGTATCAAAATGTTATTAATGATATAATCCAGAAGTGAAACAAAAAAATTAAAACACATTAGAATGGTACTAATTCATAAATAAAATGATTCAATACTATAATGTCCACATTAGAAAAAAATATGAACATTCAAAATAATATACAGAAACTCCATATAGGTTTGTGGGAAGTGGAGCTATGTCCTACCACATGGGGACATCTCATAGATGTATTTCCTTTTGAATAAAAAATACATCAAAGTTGTCCCCCTCCTCATTGCTGATGCCAATTTATCACATTTATAATTCGAGTAGACTTTGGTCTTCCTCATGGGTGAAACCTGGTAGTATGAAGCCGATAATTTAAAAATTGATAGAAATTTATAAAAACATAAATGAAAAAAACCATGTTTCGAAACATGGAAATATTAAGGATGATAATCGGATGATCATCTGGCAATGTGACACAATGAAAGTCCTCCGTAGGCATGAAATAACCACTATAATAGTAAAATAATGTTCTCATATGATACATAGGGTTAACATAGGAATTCCATGATATATTTACCATATGAAAATATTTAGATATATGTGCACATAGATATCCCAATGTCTGAATGTTGCTGTAATCGCAGTACATGTTATCCAACATGACTACAAGAACTCAAAAACTAGTGCATGTATACCGGTCAAAGAACTCTCTTACCCGAAAAATCCTATTTTCCCTATCAAATGATATAACACTCCATATTGATGCTTCATTTATTATTTAATCAATTTCACTTTGGAAATGATGAGTAAAATGCAATCCATTTTCCATCATCTGATTGGCCTTTTTGGACCTATCAACAAATTAGTGCATGCGTCTATAAAATTTCTCTTACACTAACCCTATGATTGGGAGATTTCACACACTCTTGAGGACACTATTTATGCACCCCTCTATATTAGTGGCCATATGTCCATATCTCCTTCCACCATCATATGCTAAAGACCATTTTTATTTTGAAATCAATATCATATATTCATACACATCTTGATTATCCCTTCAAATCACTTCAAGACGACGCTAAAATATTTTTTATTGGGTCTTATATGTTGAATCTATAAGATAATAATGTATTAAATTTCATAAAACAATTGTTTTATAAAAATTATGTTAATTACACATTCCCAAATTGAGGATCACCTTCTTTATTCCCCATATCTAAAATGCTTTTGCACATTACTTGAAATATTCCTAATAAAATTTCGATGATAATAATTCAGTTACTTCCATGAAACACCATAACTATTTGTGGAATCTATTATCGTTCGATGATGATTAGATACCAGACAAACTCCCTTGTTTTGTGTGACATGAATGCATAAACATGCAAAAAACCAGGTCTAAGATTCAAAATTATCCTTTTCAACAATAGAGAATACATGTGGTATATGAGAATGATATGAATACGATATGGAAGAAATGAGTATATAACTCGTATACTTTCCATTATGGAAAGATCCACTGAACTGAATGAAGAGTTTATAATAGGGAAAAGTAGTGATGGATGACATGAAAGACAAAAAAATCAAATTCAAATTCACCATTAATCGATCAAATAAGTTTATGGGGAAAAAATACTCAACAATTTCCAAAAGATATATAATCTAATTTTTTAGAGACAAAAATTATGTATGTTGTGGAAACATTTCATAGGATTCCTCCCAATAACCTTACACAATTAAAATGTCTTTATGTATTCCATTATATTATTTATTGTAGGATGTATTATAGTTAAAATATTGTTGAATTCTTTCCTGAAAAATGGAAATGGGGATCTTTTGACATGTTTGTATCATCTCAACATAAAAAAATTATATAAACCATGCATCAAGTGAAGAGTGATGCTACGACACACTTGGATTCACACATATGTGTGGTTCAAACATTAATTATTTGATATATTTCCCTTAATCTAATGTTTTATTTCTGCCCATATTTTTCACATCAAATGAGATATTTTTCCTTCTTTGACTCATCAACCACAACTGTGAAATGTTTCTCTATGTGAAATTGTTTTATCACATTTTTCATGGAATGTTAACATTAATACTTCTACCCGACATAGATAGTGTTATCATTTGATGTAGATCTATTCCCTATAATGATAGGCAATTAAGAATCTAGTGTAATGAAATCCCTATCAAAATGAAATTCACACAATATTCCTTCAACTATGGAAATCAATACTGAAGGTTAATTACCACTATCTAGTGGAACACATGGTAGTATGTCTCTCATAGGATCATCAAAAGGCTGATTCCCAACATCACCGTAGTATGGATGCCTATCTATCATAGGAACCTTAAAAGGTTCATTCCCCACATCACCCTCAACCACATCATCATATGATGACTTAGTAGATACTTATTCCTCATATAAACATTCATTCACTATTTCAATAGTACAAAAAGGGATGTCCCATACATTCACAACAAAATTCTGATCAACATTTTCATAATTTGTTTCTATCAAATGTGTCATATGGGGAGGATATAATAAGTAAGATTTTTGGGGAGGATTTACTTTAATAGAACTCAATAAAAATGGTTCTATAGTAATTAGTTACACCACAACAATATCACAACTCACCACATACAATTCCATCAGACCATTACTACAGTATTTACTGAATAAAAAAATGCATCCATCCAACCCTCATCATCGACTAGAGGGTACATGATGTGCCATTAATGATTCGGATATTGACGATGTTGATATGATATTGAATTAATTGATTGTTCAGCCCTTAGTTTTATCCAACTAAATATTATATTGAGAACTTCATCCAATGTTAGAAAACAGTGATTTTTTTCCTCTCTCGTAGGTTGAAAACTATATCTTAAATACTTTTTGGTATTACTTAAATCAGCACAGAAATATATTTTCATAGACATGATTACCTAGAAAATTAATAATTAATAAAATATTATAAAATACTTGAAAATATGAAATTATTTAAATTTGTAATGATTGAATAATTGTTGTGATCTTGAGACTTTTTATATGGATTTTATTATCACTGTTATGGAAAAGTGATTGTGATATTATTACTAAATAATATTTAATATAATGTTACTTGTTTTTATACCACCTCATCAAATGTGTTCAAAATTTTTAATTACATATGAATAAATAACCATGACATGATGTTGAGACATACAATAGTTTAGTATGTCATTATCTCATAAACTAACTAAAAACTATGGGTGGACTCCTACAGTCACTGTTATCAAATATTTTTTCATCCTCCAGTCACCTTTCAAAAAGCAACAACACTTGTGGAATGCCACTTGTGGAACTCCTAATATCTAACGCCTATTCTCAAATACCTCTTCAGGGATATCTCTTTTCGATTTTCTTTTAATTAAAAATTTAGTCACCTGAATGTGAGGTGGTATAGGTGTATGAAATACATAAGTATTTCTTTATTGGACACATATGTCCTTACATACATAGTGAGAGATGAATCGTAGTTCTAAGATACAAAAAAGAAAATCCAATTATTAAAAATTAGATAAACACATACACCCAAAAGATACTCATGTAATTTCAACTTTGTGTTGGGCAGCCAACCCAATATCGATCATCACACAAAACGCTTAACCTGTTTTATGGTATAATAATTATTTTTTACATATTATATAACATTACCTATTACTATATGAAATATATATAAAATATCTACACATTTTTCCACATAATTAATGATTCAATTTGACTTTATATATATATATATATTAATATTTAATATATTTATTAAAACTGTTAAAATTTATAGTTACATAACAACCATTACAATACAGAACACTTATGTTGTTTTCAATTTTATAAAATTGCCCATATATATATATAATATTTTCTTGTCATTCTTTGAGTTTCCAAAATATATGTAAATATATTTTATACATTATTAAATGAAAGAATAATTATATATACTTTATATAATTTAAATTTTTTGATTAAAATTATTATTAGTAACAAATAAAAGTAATATATTTTACAATTACTTAAACACCATTACAATAATATAATATTATGTTATATTCAATTTAAATAAATATACATATTTATAATTTTTTTGTAATTATTCTACTTTTAAATATTTAATTAATTATATATCATTATTTATTACCTAAAAAAATAATTGTTAACTTTTAATATAATTTAAAATTCTTATCTATTGAAATCATTTTTATACTATTAACAATGTGAAATTTTTATATACTTTTTCACAAATTTAGATATGATACTTAATATAATTAATACATATTTAATAAATTATATATCTACTATATAGAATATTATAATTTAAATTTATATTAATTTAAATATAAAATATTTTATATACATATGATCATATTCAAGTCATCCTTTAACTTCAAATTATATGGATTATTTTAAAAAAAAAATATTTTATAGAATATTATTATTTATATTAATATTACTTTAAATATTACATATTTGATATACATATAAATATATGTTACTCTCTATTTTAAATAAAAATATATACATTTTTTAAATAAATTTTATTTCCATAAATATTAATTACGTTTTAGACACACCATATTTAAATTTCCTATACACTCAATATAAATTATATTATACAACATGAAAAAAACACTTTCAGAAATTAAATTATAGAAGCTAAACTAATTAATACATTCATACATGCATCAAAAAATATTAAATAAATATACAATATACACACAAACTAATTTCTACACATCAAAAATTCAATAACTAAAGTGTACAACAAAAAGATTAACATAAATAAACAATAAAAATTTTATATAAAAATTTTATATTCTTAAAAGAAGTAAAAATATTTTGAGATCGATTTTCTACAGGGCATAAAAATATAAATTAGAGGAATGAAAAGGGATGTATGGGGGTCCTTTTATATAATTCAGCTAGATAGATGTGTGAACCATATTCACACATCCTTCATGACATTTCTGATGGATGTGTGAATGGAGTTCATGCTCCCTCTAAAGTGTCATAGAAGCATGAACTAGGTTCATGATTCTATTTCTACCAAAAGAGAAGCATGAACCTCATTCACAGTTCTTCCCCGAATCGAAAAAGTGTAAACAAGGTTCATGCTTATCAGACCCCAAATTTAAAAATATTCAGGACCCTAGAACATTTATTAAAAAAATTATAATCTCATAAAAAACTCTTCATTCCTACCATGAAATTCAATTTTGTGGACACTTCTACATTCTACCCATTGGAAACCAACCATGAAACCTCTAAAATTATCAACTAACCATGAGGGTAAAAAATGGAAACATGGAATCCAAATCGATGCATAACCCTGATAAATAACACTATACAACTAGACTATCCCATGTTGAACCATCCACACCAAAATTGAATACTATATGATGAAGACTCATAACCACTGTGGAATCCAACTTAACCTATTTTCTACATGATACCTGACAAAAAATGATGAAGAGAACCCAAAAATGGTTCCCATAAAAGAAAAACCATGGATAAATGAAGGCCCTTATAGAACTTTCACACCTCTTCATATATTGTAATGAAAAATATGAAATCCCACCGAGTTGTTTCGCATATAAATCTACCACTTTGAAAAAATAATCTATACCTAGAAATGAAATGTGTTGGGTATGAAATAAACTTGAGCGGAACCAATTGGATCATTCTGCTGAAACCTCTATAAACCCACACCATAATGATGATATTTAGTCACCCACCTAATGACGATAAACCAAATAAGAATCACACGAATAATGTTATATTTTATTGATGATGTCATGCCACTAATACTAGGATGAGAAACACCCAAGGTCACTACCAGTCCAGATATGAAGAGTCACATCACAACATAATTTGTTGTTTCCATTATGGATGTAGTAGACTACACTAATCTCCCCACCACCATAAATCCATATCCACCACCACATCAAAATAGATCCACTAAATCCTACCTGGGAAATGAATTCACTATGTGCCTACCTTCACAATCCCAACTCGACAGGGGGATTTCTGAGTTGAAAATGAGGGATCCAAAATTGAACCTGATGCTATGGCCAAATATATGAAGGAATTTCCAAAAGGATAATATACATAATCTCAAGAAATAAATATCATAAATTTTATCATTGAATGGTATATAATTGTAATTTTAATAAATCAAGATATAAAGAGAAGAACCATTCAAGATCAATTTTTTTTAGAATTTATATGGATTTGGATGTATGGTGATAATGAAATATTTTGTTCGAAATTATTTCCATTTGTCTCAAATAGATTGTAATAGGATACATCTTGATCCCCTGTAGCGACATTTATGATGTTGGGACAATATCATGATACATTACAGAAGCTGTGATCAATGTAAAATAATTTTGTTGATGGATGTTCATCTGATATTGAGTAGATTTTCTATTAAAAGGGTAAAATCAGATTTTCTAAAGGTGAATTTATGTCGAGTTCTACTTGAAATTTCTCAAAATAAAATTTCCAAGTATAATATTTTCATCATTTTATTCCATTGATATGTCTACTGTACTAGGAAGAACTGAAGAACTATGAATAAAAAAATGTGCAATGCGTGAAGATTAGAGGAGCATGAATCAGTTTGGGAAGATTCTTAATGTTAAGAAAAATTTGTCACATTCCTAGAGTTGGAAGGATTTCAGGAATTAAATTCCCAAAGTCTAGTAATAGAAATTGGTTAACATTCATGGATAATTTTATGATTAAAGGGTTGGTTTCATGGATAATTGTAATATGAAACCATACATCTATGTTTTCATCTTTAAAAATATTAAAGTCCATTATATCGATCTCATTTGTTCTCTCTCATTCTAAAAAGTTCATTTGATTCTAATCTATCTGAAATTATTTATTTTATATTTATAATAAACCTTATTATGAATCACATTAGGCCATTTGAGGTCATTTAAAGAAAAATTTCCTCATTTCCCCGTGTTGATGAATTCCGATCCAACTATTCTCCAATTACATCATTTGTTGATAGTAATAGATTTAATATGTAATATATTTTCTTTAGTTTTGGATTTTTATTTCTTCAACTATCAACCCCATGATTGAACACAAAAACCTCTCGAATGTAGATCCTAACATGTGATTTTAGTAGTTGTGTAATATAGTGTTGATCAGAGATATCCAACTTCTTATCTGGGTAAGGATAGGGGTGAAGTGATCATTTTATTTCGTTATACAAAATGAAATAACTATATAAGTGTAATTAGTGAGATATACATTTATTTGAGGAAGAGCATGAAACAATCTGAATGATTATTCAATAGGATAACAGTGTAATGATGTATTGATTAGAAACTTTTAACAAATTTTATACTAAAACAAATCAATTAAATCCACTATTCCCAAAAAAATTAAACACCCAAAAAAAATTCTCACATCGATAACATTTTATTCTCCAAAGAAAACATGATTACCACATTGTAGCATTTTTATCAGGTTCATAAATTTGTTTTTTATCACCCCGGTTTAGGAATTTGTCAAACATGGTTTCATTTACTATGATTCAAATGATTGTATTCTAATTTTGATTATTTTTTTAAATGAATAGATCAAGATCTTCAAAACTCACTATTTTTTGTCCAGAGTTTGAGATAATTTTGTTTTATATAATTACAACACATAAAACTAATAAACAATAGGAAATAGAGTTTTCGTTAATTTCATTAGCTAACACTCATTTCGTTAGTATCTTTTTATATAATTTATTCATTTGATAATCAAACAATGGATGATAATCCTGAAAAATTAAACACGTCATTAAGAGAAATGTATTTACCAAATTTCAAAATAAATAATTGAAAATTAAAATCAAATGAAATAAACTATGAAATCATAACACATATGATAGTTATTATACATAAAATTAATATATTATTAGGTGAATAACCTAACAAATATATGAGATAGTTTTGAGAATAATTAAACAGATTAGGAATGATAGGATTCACTAAGGCTAGAGTAACATAGAAAAATTTCATGTTCTTTCTTGAAGGGGAAGCCATTGAGTGGATCTACAACCTATAAATAAGAGAATTCAACTCAATTGATGAGATCCATGGGGAATTAATCCTGAAATTGATCCCCACTTTACGTATTGATAAACCAATTAATGTGATATATGAAGTAATACTATAATATTTTGAAACTTCCTATCGTTTTGTAATAAATTCATGAAATAAATAACATCTAAACCACCACAACATTTTAATGAAAATAAATAATTTTTTTATTATATTTCCACTTATTTATGGAAACATATCAAATAAACCATTGGCTTCTTCTAAAAGATCATTTATTGATATTTCACCTATTGAAGTTATAGAACTGATTGAGAAAATCAATAAAAATAAAAAAAATGTGGTTTTTGAATTGAAACAAGGGGTGTAAATAAGTTAAAAAGTTCCAAAAAATATTTAATAGAATATAAAATTTAATAACAGAAATTTATTTTGAGATTGATATATATAAAAAATTTCTATGATTCATTATCTACAACACCCCTTAGTGTATTCTAGTTCTACTATTTAAATGAGCATTTCACTGATGGATACCCTGAAGATCAATGGACTGAAATAAAAGATTCCATATTCTCAGCACAATTCGAAAAATGAAAAATTTTCTAACAATATATGTAGATGTATTTACAAAAATAAATTTTAACGTGAAAGACATAGACTAAAATTACTCCATTCCAATAGGCTTTTAAAAATCATTTTTTCCCATTCTATTAAAAATTTAATGTTTCTTACCATCCACCAGATTCCATCATGGAAGATATCAAGATACATCCATGATGTAAATTTTGAGAAATGTAATAGAATATAAAAATAGTAAAAAACCAATTCTACCCAACCATTGATGATATATGAACAAACTAAGAGGTTAGTTTACCCATATCATGATAACCCTCATTAATCTTGTAAATTAAGGTCTCAATAATATTAATTCTGAACCAATTACTAACCCTAAATGAAATAGTAGTTATATTACATTAAAGATTGGTCTGGAGATGGGAAAAGGTTTAGGAACACCTGTACATATAAAATATGGAAGTTAACTTGAACATGAGTCCTGTGAATCGTCCCCAAAACATGAACATATGGAGGAATATGTCTAGATTCCCAATGTGAAGAATGATAAAAGTAAATATAAGATAAAATATCAAAAATTACCAAAACCAACATTCACCATTAGGATGAAATAACCTAGGAAATCCAATGAATAATCACTCCAACCTGAGACATTGGACGTTTTCAAAAATGTAAAGAATAGTATCCCTATATTGGACATCGTCCACCAAATCCATAGGTTTGAAAATTGTATTAAATACATGTTTATTGGTTGTAAGATATTTCTTGGAAATGAAGAGTTAAGATTATGTAAAAACGATTATTCCCTTTTTACCCCACAAAATTCCCATCAATACCATGATCTATGTATTTTATCCACCATATTCACTATTGGTTTGATTTTTTTTTACATTTAATAATGTGAATTAGTAGACACAATTAGTGTAATACATAATTTCATTTATTATTCATTGATGATGGGAAAACTAAAACCTATATGATTAATTGTGTAACTCACATTAAATATAATTCTTACCAAATAAATGTTCTTGAAGATACATAGGTATCTGTATAAGGATATCCATTCCATGTTGACTTGTATATTGTCAATTGGGAAGTTGAAAAAGGTAAAAAAACTCTCTCATAATTCAACGTATTCCCTTCCAAAATATTTATCAAAACATAATAAATTTATATTAATTCAGACATTCTATAAATTTTTTAAAGGAAACAAAAAATTTCCACATCTATGACTCAATGAAACACCCATGTGAAGAGGATTCTTTCCTTACATTGAAACATTTTCAATTAACGTTTTATTCTACTAAGAGATTGAAATGTTTGATATTAAAATTAGACTAACATAATATTTTGATACACCCACCCTACATGATAAATATAATTTTTAAATTTAATATAATATGTATAAAATATAATTTTTTGAAAAAAGTAATTAAATTTATGAAATTAACTTTGATAAGTTAACCAAATAATTTATTTATATATTAACTTTTCATGTACATATTTTCAAAATGATAAACTATGAACTAAAATAATATTTCAATAATATCCTAGATATGGAAGTCGATATCATTCCATCAAACAATGAATATGTTTTTTAAATGGAAAATAATGATCCTCCAGTAATGATGACATATAATATAGTGTCTATCCAAGAACACCCACACAATATAATAATAATACATAATGATAGGTAAATTGGTTGGAAATTAGGAAAAACATCAGAGATTATCCATACCACCTACATTCTAATGATTTTGTAGGAATATGAATCCGAACTAGTGAGATATCCCCGAAGGAGGCTCATCCTGATGAAACTATGAGCTGTATGAATGAAATAGAAAATATTTTAGTGGCTAGAATTCTCTACCCCATATTTGGATCCTAATGGGTGAGTCCCATTAAAATTTTCCCAAATAAAAATTATTACAAATGTGTACAAAATAAAAATTATGAGATAGTTACCCTGAGAATTATGAAAAGCAAATGTGGCTTATGTGATTATAGGACACTACACAATGTGTCCATAAAATAACACTAACCCGTATACATTTTTGAAAAAATATTAGAAAGGATAGCTAGAATGGTTCATTATTTTATCCTTAATGGATTTTATTGGTATTACCAGGTTCCAATAGCTCCAAAGGACCATTAAAAACAACTTTCACAAATCCTTTTATAATGTTGTCCTACTAATGGATTTCTTTTGTTATTTTTAATACGTGAGGTATGTTACATGGTTTCATGATAAATATATTATTAGAACTGATTAAAAACATAATAGTTGTATTCCTTGATTACTTCCCAATATATAGAGATCAATAAAAAAGTTATTTAGAATGTATGAAGAATTATTTAAAAATATTAACTGTGGAATAATTGATTTTATAATTTGAAAATTGTCATTTTATAGTGGAAAAGGTAATTTTTTGGTTTATTAAATTTTTTATCATGTATATAAAATTGAGAAATCCTAATTTTAAGTTATTTACACAATAATATATGCCACTACTGATAGGAACTTTAGAAAATTTCAAATCCGTGTTTTGATTTATAGAAGGATTATTAAGGAAAATAGAAAAAAAAATTGCTTATCTAGCTTCCTCAAGATTAAAAACAATTTTATTTTTGATGATTCATGAAGAGAGGTTTTATATGGATTTAATGAGTGATTTAAAACATACCCCATTATCTATCCAATAAAATTGAGTCCCACAATCTATTGAGTTTTATTTTATTTATCTAATATATCATTTGGAATGCTTCTTTTCCAAAAAAATGACAAACTTCCACATGCGATATCCAAAAAATCAAAAACCATAGACAATGTCCGTATTAACTATAAAATAAGGGATATATTTATTATTTCTGTTATATTAGATTTAGAAGAATTAATTTCTTATCATTTGGGGAGAAATTTAACAATTTATTTTGATCATGTATCATTCAGATATTATAATAGTTAAGATGACGCAATGCCTAAAATAGTGGGATGTATTTTTCCGTTGTATGGGTTTATCAAAGATATTATGTACAAGATTGGATGGTAA
This sequence comes from Viscum album, assembly GCA_963277665.1. Classification (NCBI taxonomy): domain Eukaryota; kingdom Viridiplantae; phylum Streptophyta; class Magnoliopsida; order Santalales; family Viscaceae; genus Viscum; species Viscum album. The sequence continues at coordinate 823,041,821 of OY728153.1, forward strand.
TATAAGATGGAAGACCACAAGAGCTGAATTACTCAGACTGTTGTGGTAGAACCAATTCTTAAGACTCATATAGAAGAATATTTCCCTTGTGATAAATTGTAAAACCTCACCCAAGTTCCATGGTTCACAAAAATAGTGAATTTTATCATTACAAAAAGGTACCCATATTATTTTCTAAAAAAACTACTGAATTGAAATCTAAATAAAAATAATTTCTTTTGTTAGGAACCTTATTTATAGAAAATTTGAAAGGTGGAATTCATTAGAATGTACATCAATCAAGATGAAGCAAACTATCTTCTTTATTTTTTAAATATAAAAACATGTCGAGCCATTTTTGAACTCAAGTAATCACTTAAAAATATTCAATATGGATTTATATTTCCCTCAACATTAAAAAATTCACATTATTATAAACAAAATCCAAAATAACATTTTACTTGTTGAATTTCCAAAATACATGAGATTAACCAAAAAAATTTCACATTCTAAAAGAAATTCAATGTATAAGGAGTTCAATTCAATAAACCATTTCCTATGTTGTATGGAATTTATGACACTTTATTATTAGTGTAATATGTTTCTTTGAATATTTTAGAAAATGTTTCACATAATGATTATTCAAAAAATATGATTGAGTTTATAAAGGAAGATATTTTTTTCTATGTTTGGAATGACTAGATATATAATGAGTGACCAAGTAACTGATATTTTTTATAAGAACATGGAAAACATCATGAATATATATCGGATACATTTTTTGACATCCACTACCTACCACCTAATGAAAAATGGACTAGATGTGGTGTATGAATGTTAATTGATAATAATTTTGAGGAAAATAGTTCAACCCACCTATATAGAGTGGTGTATATAATTATAAGATGTACAATGGGAATATAGAAAAAAAATATAAAACCCCTATGGTATTTCTCTCTATAGAATTTTATGTGTTAAATATTTTCACTTTCTAAATGAGATATATCACAAATACTATCAGGATTTTAGAATAATGAACTCGGATTTTGGCTTGGAATGATAAGAGTGGATGTTGCAACTGATTGATCTCACAGATCTATTAATGGAAGAATAATAGAAGTAATTTTGTACATGGAAAAAAATAAAAGTGACCATGATAAATTTTTCTAGAAATGATAATGCCATTTTTGAAAAAGTTTTTTTTCAATAATTAATATCTTCCCTAGTATACTTTATTCCAATTTGTTTTGGTCTAAAAGCATAACTACTACATTTCATTTTTTTAAGTAAAGACTATAAGAGAATATTCAATGAATACATTCAAGGATAATAAACAACAATTGAGGAAGTAGAACGATGATTTATGGGAAGAACATCTAGAGGAGTCCAAACTACTCCTAACCTATTTTTAATAGATAAATATTTAGTTGTCTCTTTACCACATGTTGGTTTGACTGGCTAATTTATTTAGAAATTTTTTTATGAGAAAATTCATGTTGGAATTCAATTAGCTATTTTTTTGAACCATGTTTAATGGGATAGAGGAAAAATAGTATTAGTATATAAAATAAATCCGTTTTATATTACATTTAAAATAAAACAAAAAATCAAAAAATCAAAAAATTGTTTTTGTAAGTTGATAATAGATTATATGGGTTTCTATTTCTAATTTTGTCCATTGAATATAAAAAAATTATTAAATTTAGAAAATTAAATTTCAATGAAGTGCTACCTAATTAAAACATTGTTGTACTTTATGAGGATTTAATTTATTTTCTAATTTCTAGATGTGAAGATTTATTAACTGAATTTAAACATTTTAAAATGGAAATTATATTTTTTGTCTGCGAAAAGAGAGAGAAAAATTAAAAAATAATTTTTTAACAAGAAATATAACATGTTTTCACAAGAATTATGAACCCAATCTACAACAGACTAGCCTTATTAATTGAATAACACATTAGGGAGCCTCCCTATAATAAAATCATATAAGTAATTGATCCTAGATTAATTTGGGAAAATTGGACCCCAATCAGTATATCTCAAACCATGTTACTGTATTTGTTAGTATCCATTTATATATATTGATAAGTTTTTTTTAGAATGATCTCCACATATATTATTGAAAAAACATGAAAATATTAAAAAAACAAATTATCCAATTTTTCACAAATGAATTCATTATGGGGAGGGGATTCTAAACCCTTGATTGAGGAAATTGAATTATAAAAATATAGTTTATAATTTATCAATTAAGTGAGAAAATGAACATTAGTTTAAGAAGACCTGGAATAAGAAAATGCTTAAAGTGCGACCTGTTATAGTATTAATTTCACATAAATTAATGTAATTAATTTTTTATGATATAATTAAAAGTATAATAGCGTCTTAAAGTAAAGTACAAGTCATGACCATATAGTGAAAGAATTATTTTATTTCCAACATTTTTGGTTGTTTATTTAATGATTGGATGTACAATCACACTTTTTTTAATTCAATTTATTATTTATCTAGTGTCCAATAGTTCAACTGTTTGTGGGGGTGTTTTGTTCCCAGAATATTGAAAGTTGACATTTATTTTCCTTTATAATAACCCACCATTATTAATTCTAAAGCAATTTAATTAACTTAATTTTGTTTATTTTCCAGATTTTGGACTACATGAGAAAGTTAAATTTAATGAGTATTTTATTTTTTAAAAATTATTTGAAATAATATTTATAATCCATAATGTAATTAGAATTGATCTATTATTTTTTACTTAAAACATTGAATTATAGTTTTTATTAAACTACCTGGTAATATATTTTTAAATGGAAATTTTTTTTGAGTTTTAATTCTTTCTAGAATTATTGGATTTAATCCAAAATCCACCGATTAAGATAATTTTAAAAATATATTGTGATTTTATAATTTTAATTTTCAATCTAAAAATGAATTGGTTAACAAATTTTATTTTGACTTGAATTTAATATTTTTATAATCAAAGCATGAAATTTTGAATTCAATTTTTTTACCATATTTTTTGAATTAATTATGCACTAAAATTTGAGTTTTTTACAAGAGATAAATATATTAATGTGCTGAATTTTCTGCATGGTAGAAACATTTTTTCTAATGTTACTGTGCGTGGAAATTGAAGTGAACATATGCATTATATAAAATATTAGTAGATTGTGTACTACTAGTCACTATAATATCATCATGTTCAAAATAAACTGATCATTTGAGTTGAAAGGTAATTTGAACATTAGTTAGAAAGTACTTAATGTTACTTTAAATATAACTTCTCACACTAGACACTCATGGAAACATTCTTAATTACCATTCCCTCATAATAAATCAAGTGACTATACCTCTTCCCACACAAACCATCTGCATTGATATTATACATACCTGGTGTAGTAACACATACCTTCCAAGATTTGAAAACCCATGATCACATCTCTAATCTCAATATATGAAATATACGATGTAGATACTCAAACTATCAACCTAATGTAATAGAAAAATAAAATAAAATCATAGAAACCCAATCAAATCTTGAACATACTGGATAATGTTGAACTGTCAGCCTCCCCTTTGTTGAACACTCCACATAACCATTGAAATAGGAAAGCTAAAGCTTAATTCCTACAATGAAGCCCAAATAAACCCTTGTTTCATTCATTATTAGACCATAATGGGGATGAGAACCCACTAAAACATCCCATTTACAAAGAATAATAGATTATGAAAGGAACCAATTCAATATATTCACTTCCATATTGACTTCTAATATGAATAAAATAACACAAAAAAATCATTTCTAGATTAAATCTACCATTTTGAGAACTGAAGATGTAGGGTGAATGGTATATGCCAAATTAAAAACCAAATAGAGAGATGTCTATTGTATCTTTTCAATAATTCAATTGTGAAACCTCAATACATGGAAGAACTCCATCCCTATTCATGATAAAGTGTAAACAAATAAGAATCATGTGTTGACTATTTTCAATGATGAAAGAAGTTGTGTCACCAATACTAGGCTAAGAAACGCCAAATATTGACCATATTCCATATATAAAAATGTATGCCATTGTATTATCCACCCTCGGTATTTGGGATGTATCACAACACATTATGATCAAAACCATCATTAATTCTTAGATACCACTACATTAATTGAGTTTCACTAAATACCACATTAGTTGCAAATATTTTATGTGCATGCCTATATATGTCCAGCTCATTTCATGGATTGTTAGGTGGAAATGAGTTATCATAAATCAAAAATGAATCCATGGTCTAATGCATGCTGGGATTAACCAAAGAAGAATATATGAATATAAGATCACTAAAAATAATAAATCTGATATTGGGAAGAAATATAGAAAATAATAAAATAAATAAAGGATTAAAAACAAAAAAAAATTCGAGATGGATTTTTTATTATAAATTATAGAGATAAGGAATCCCAGAGAATTGGAAATATTATATATGATTTTTTAATATGTTGGACTAATTGGAGGAGGGAAGGACTCATGAAATTGCATGAAAATTCACAATGTTGAGACCATGTATTAAAAAAATTCACAAGAGGTCATCCATGGAACCTGAGTTCACTGATGAAAGTTCATCATTTATTGACCTACCTCTCTCTTTATGTACAGGTACAAAAAATGTGTTTTAAAAAGTACAGTGGAATCCAAGCCCACTCGTGGATGCCAAAAACCAAAAACCTATTTTCAGTATATTTTATATTTTCTTCAATAAATAGTTCCATTATTCTATGAAGAAAATAATCTCTATGAATCCATAATTCAATGGTTCTTGATCATTGTATGGGTGGGAGTTATATTGGGAATATGATAAATGGAAAGAAAAATCCATCCCAACCCTCAAGGTTAATATGTATCTTGAATCCAATATAACAATTCTTACTACTGAAAAATGAAAAACATTCCTAAATAATATAATAATGACTATTCTAATCCCATAAAGAATATTAAAGCACAGCTAGACCTCATAGTGTTCATCTATAAACTATTCACTATTCAAAAGTTGAAGAACTTCATGCTCGATTGATCGGTCATGAAAACATTAAAAAAGAGAAAAAAATATTCTCAGGGATTTGATAATGGAAGGAATAGAAATTAAATGAATAATTTAAGAAGAATATTGGAACAATAAAAATATGGAAATTGAAGGTACAAGTTCCCTGAAGTAGAGCTTCTTCTCAGACCACAGCTTCGCATGGCGGTCCATGGTTTCATGATGCATTCGTCAACTAACCAGTTCATGGGATGGTGTCAATAGAACTATTACCCCCCACAAAAGAAATCATTTATCAGAAAGAGGTAGAGAAATACACCCCCCATTTGAACCCCTATGAACTCAAATGGTACACGGGTGAGGCATAGTCAACAAAATCCTGTGAATAAATTGAAGCCATTCATGGGAATGAGGCATTAATTTTTTCCACTATGGATGAAAACCATGTTTCCCATTTATTGATTTATATGTGAATCAGGATTCTCCTATGGGCCTCTGTAAACGATATTCTAAGGACCACTGATCCTGTTCTTCTACCTCTTTATAAAAGGACCCCAAGGGGAAATAAAGATTAAAAAAATTAAATTTTTGAGGACTTGCGCCATCAAATTCACATAAGAAGAGAGCACCACAAAATAAAAATACTATTGAAGATTCCGTGTATGTATAAAATACCACATAACATTAAATAAGGGATCATAATACCAATTGGGAGACCAAAACCTACTTTCTTCATATATGAATTTACCATGAAGCATATAACCAATGCCACATCATCATTCTAGTATCCCACATAGCAATATGATATGCGAGTGGAACCCTACACCGCATAGAAAATAGCTTTGTGGATGTATCACAACCCCCGGTAGCATTATGCTATGTGGATGGAACTCAGCATCACAAACCAAAATTCTATGCTGATCAAATCCATCTCTATATTCCAACATATTATGTGGACATCCCCTTCACCCACCTAGAATCACACTATGTAATGTAAACCCCACCCTGCATAAGGAAATGGTAACAAGAACGGGGTATTCTTGGGCATTCCATCCTCTAGCTTCAATCAATTCCTTCCTTTACCATTTCATTATCCAGAGTCCCTGTGTGAACTTGTCCAATGACACTGGGCCAAAGCCTCTTCCAATAACACCAGACTTATATGATAAAACCATTGGGTGAAATAGTGAACCCTTAAGAGTTTACATAACCATAGTAAGCTGAGTCATGTTGGTAATTCCTATAATAAGGAAGACCCATAGAATGTCTATTAAATTACATTCCCATGGTAATTCGGGTTGGAATCCAGATGCTCACATGTACGTCCCCATTCTAGAGATTAATGGTAATCATTGCCCATTCCCTTTGATAAGGGCCAGTGATGAATAAGGGAAAATCACACTTTCTTTACCCTTGAATGAGGAATTCTCCTCCACATTCACAGAACCAATATTAAAGAACTCCTTTAGAGGTAAGACCCCAGTCTCTCTTCAAGGAAGTTCCATATCCCTTTCCTCTCCAATTGTCATCCTCCTTATTTTCCACCAATGGAGAGGGGAAAGTGAATGATTTTTTGAATCTACTATATCCTATTGTTTCACACACCGAGCATCACTCACAAGGGCTTATATATTATTGGTGATCATTGAATCTGCAAGATTCGTCGAGAAGATAAACATTAATAACAGCAGTTCCATATCAAACCTGGATACAAAGGACCCCTATTAAAGGTCTGATCATAAATGGGCCTTCCCCATATATGTAATCCCCAAATCATTCCCCATTTAATAAGAATCCTCTTGGCGTAAGTCCCAGATTTCATAACTACATGGAATTTGATTCCTAGTTAGTTGGGAAATGTAGCAATCCTCCACGAGGTTCAATCTCGACACCATAATATTCATGTCAGTTCACTTATTTCCTTGTTGCATGATGATAAACTGCATGGTCAGGTCGTTGTCATAATACCTTAAAAGGAAACATATCCAGTAAAGCAACATCGAACAATGTGGGTTTTTATTCCTCTCATGAGGTTATGTAGGAAGTGCATGTTGTGGGTTCTATCCTAAACTTGAAATTATTCCCCTCCCTCTAGATGATGATTCCAACCATTGAACCATCCCATATGGCTAAAAAAATGGAACTATCTATGTGAAAAACTGAGGTATAAATGTTCTTTCCAATAATAGGGTAACATAAATGATGAACCTTGTATAAAATTAATGTCTTAATTGGTGTAAAATATCATATAAATAGAGGATAATATGGACCCATGCGTATTTATGCTTGATCATACAACCTAACAGTAATCTATGAACACATTATTCGAAATGAACCAAAGACTCACAAACATATAATCATTGATTGAATCATTATGTGAGTCTTGTAAAAGAAGAAAAATACCCCTATATGGGTGTGATGAGAATGATCTCCCATCCTCTCAACTAATGTTATTCCCTAAGATTCATTGGCTAAATCATTCAATTAGAACCAAACATTGGAAATAATGTCCATGAATCAATGATAAGTGGTGGCTGGGTGTTTCTAGCTCCCGGAATAAATTATTTGGATACAATTTAAAGTCCTCGTACCCAATGTTGGTTGATTTAAAAAACAATTAACTCCCAGTAATCTCCCGTCAAGACCGCTTAACAATGGATCCTCCTTTTTATGATAAAAATTAAATACTGAAAATTACCCATCATAATATTTTCATTCTTGTGTATTATGCGATTGAGTTCAAAATAAAAAATGGTAAACCCAACATGAATCCTTATCAATGTGGAAGTGTCACCCACCACAAGCCCCTATCACACCCAAAAGAAAGAGGGATAAGAAAGACCGTCAATTATACATGTTGTTAGGAGATTATACTTTGATGAGGTTTCATTTTTTGTACTTTTCAGGTATACAATAGGTAATTTATAGATCTTACTTCAATCCAATAGTATCTCTCCATTTCTCTTAGGAAAATTCTTCTATAACTACATTGGTTGTTGGTCTCTCAATGAAGAACATGACCCATCACCGGCTCATTATATTCCACACTAGGATTCAAAGGCACTGATCAGAGAGTTCCATAAAATATCTACTCTCCCTAATAGGGAGATAGAATGTTAATCCCAACATGACATAAATCCAAGACGGATTCCCACTCATCCACGGTTGGAAGCACATAACTTGGAGGCTCATTTAGAATTCTCAAATAATTTTGGGAGCCTGTCCCCAGAACATGACAATGAGTACCTCCCATATCATGGGGAGGCATATGAAATCATCATTAATGACTTCATCCAACTTCACAAGGGTTCCTCTCAATGTCCCCAACTAGAAAGTGTCACAATCAACGTCATGTGACCAAATATCCTCAATTTCAAGTGGATATCCCACCGAGGGATCCTTTTGATGTTCAAAGAACATATGACCTCAAGGCTTCCCACCAAGGGTGGAAACAAATAATCAGGAGTGGTTCATCACCATGGTTATGGTGTAAGATATCCTCTATGCAATAAGATGGGATACTACAAACATATATACAATCCCACCCCCTCTCTTGAAGCCCGCCACCGAAATATGCAAGATGAATAAGAGAAATCCCAAATTCTTGCTAATTCTCACCACTCTCGCCATAAAATTAGGGACGATGATTACTAGTAGATGAAAATCACTTCCGTCTCATACCATATTCGTCATCCAAATAGTATGAAAAAATATAGATTCCACACATCCTTTCCAAGGAATATGAATCCCACCTATCAAATATGGTGGTAATTGTGTAATGGTAGAGTCAAATTATTGCCCACTAATATCACCCACAACAGTAAAATATGATGGAAATCAAAAACAAGAAGAGTCAAATTCATAAGGATGAATATGAAGCTCGTGAGATAAATAAAGAGTAAAACAAGAAGATCCAAGTTATTTAGGACAAATATGAATCCCACCAATAAAATATAAAGAAAATAGAGAAAATAGATAGTGTAACTCATCTATAAACTTGGGAAAAACTTTTTCCTCTATCCAACATAAGAGAACATCCATCACCCACTAGAAAATAATGGAGGACCAAAGCATCCCTAAACTCATTCTCTATCCTAAGAATGGGAATTTATCTCTGTTCTGAACAAAGATTTATCTCAACACATCCAAGAAATGTTGGATGATCATTGATCAGTTCCTGATAATACCATTTAGACTTATCAACACCTAATCATGTCTGTAGTAATAGAAAGATGCATACCCACAACCTCATATCCCCTAACAAGGTGGCTCATCCACGATATAAGATAGTCACATAAGAGTAGACCTACATCCCTACTCCTATCCAAGAGGGTCAATAGAAAAATTTCATGATACAAGGACATCCTTATCAGGAACAAACACTTTTTTCAACTAGGGAACACTAGTCGACCATGGTGTCCACACCATAGTATGGATATATCCCAATCAAAACTAAATATTCTTATCAGCGTATCCATATGACATCACATGAATGAAACAAATAGGTTCGCGAATATGATGGTTTCTACCAATATTAGTCTTCCCTAGTTTCCTGAAAATGGTTCCAAAAAATTATATGTGACAAAAGAAAATGGAAAATGTAGAGTACATTCATGATCCTAATATGCTGGAAGCTGGAATTCTTGATTCCATCAAGAACATATCAATAGAGGATCAAGATCATGTCAACCAATTATATAACTATAGGATTGTTTGTAACTATTATGAATATCCTCCCAACAATATTGTTACTGGGAGTTATAATGGTCATCCTCAAAGCCCCCATAGGGGCTTAATTTGTGGGTAAGAAACAATTGATCACAAGAACCTCTCTCCTGATGAGTGTCATGGTTTCCCTCCCCTTTACCAGAATATTAGAACAAAATAAATTCCTCCACTTTCTATCATCTATCCTGACGGTCCTCCCCATAGTATATATTTGAGAAATTCTCCCCATAGTCAGACGTCAAGCTATGATGGTTGTCCTCGACATGATTGTAGTCACTGTGAAGGCCCTATAGGAAGTGAAACCAAGCAATGAGAAGGTACTCCCCTAGTTTTAGTTCATACTAATGGTACTCCCATAGATTCACACTGTTGATATTCACCCTGGAGAAAAAACTCCAGCTAGATTGTTGTGCTTTCATTGATTATTGTCACTATTAAGGGTCCACCTGCAGTGAAGTTGTCTAGTAAGAAGGTCCTCCCATTTCCACAATACATCTTCACAGTCTTCCCTAGGGTATGCAACTTAAAAATTATCCCTAACATCAAACACTATGTTGTGATGGTGGTCATCACCACCACAATATCGGCTACAGAGGTCCTCCCCACTGTCAACATTCACACTGGCAAGAAGTTCCTCTCCTCATTTAGACATACATAAGAAATCCCTCAATTTGTGAGGCCCATAGAATGATGAATTCGGACATGTTAGATAGACATTCTTTGAAAAGAGATATGCTTTCTTAGTCAGGTGGTGGTTCGGGGCCACAATCATCTTTGGAGCCACCCCTGTACATTCATATATCGATGAGACTCATCTTATCCATGTTAGAAGGAAAAAACATCAAGAATAATTAATGTTGGTTAGAAAAAGTAGGGGAGTATCTAGTAAATGATCAAAAGGATATGTTTCCCAAGAGAAGAAAATTAGCTTGGAGTGATATACTAGTAATATTTTTACCCACAAACACATCCCAGTTTGACATTCCTAGAGAGTTGTCCATAGAAAGGATAGAAAAAATCCACCTCCTAATTTGGACAACTCACTTCTATTTGAAAGGAAAATACTAATTATTTGAAGAGTATGAATTCCATGTAAATATATTGGGGGAGAATCAAAGGAAATTGGCCTAGTAACTGTTGCGTATAAATAAACCACATTATGAGAAGTAGAAGAATGATCTCAAACAAATCTCTCTCCACTCACTGCATAACTTGTGTTGTTTTATCGGTGACACACCATCTAGTGTTAATATCCGAGGTAGGCGAGAGAATAGGGAATTTCACTTCACCCAACATACCATTCAGAAGAACCCATAGGAAATGAAATCCTGTAATGTTATTATCTTAATATGTTGATCAAATTACATCCTTTCTCAAGAAAGGAAACATTCTCAACAAGAACTGACCTTATGTATGTCTCAAAAGCGTTAAGCTCCACAAGAAAGAGCACTTGAAATACTACTAAACTAGGATACTAAGCACATTCAAAAGGCATGTAACCTAAGGGAGTCCAATCATCATGGAATAATCATGTCCTTCGAAAAAAATAATTCACATGAAGACTCGACACAATATTAGGCTCAACCTCAAATGGGAAATGTGTGAGATCAAGAATGATGCAATAGAAATAGCAATGACCATAGTAAGGGATCAGCCCCATCTCTCAAGGATGGGGGTATTTTTATCCAAGGATTCCTCCATTAGATTGAAAAATCCATGCTAAGTCATTGTAATAGAGGTATAGGATAATCCCCATTATATAGGACTGGGGGGAATTTTTTCATCGACTGCCTACCCAGCGAACATCCATCATTTCCCGCCTAGGGCGGAAAAAAATTTGTGAGGCTACTCATTCAGTCTCATCATGTGATTCATTTCCCCGCATGGGGGGGGCTCTAAAAAAGACATATAAGGGTTCCATATAAGTTACCCATCACTAAAAAACTCGATGGGGTCTCATTATTGAAGGAAAAATCAAGTAAAGTAAGCCAAAACCCCCCCACACTATTCCAAAACTAGTAAGACACCCACCATGAATTCTGGATCAGGGAACATTGTCAACTAAATCCTACGATATACACTAAAAATTATGCAAATGTGGATGGATAGGTAACAGATGGTGCCACCCAGAATCTGATTTAAAACAAACTCATAGGTGTGCACTCTTAGAAGAAGCAGTATGACCTAAATGTGTGTTATCACTTAGTCAATCCCTCACTACCTCCTTAGATAATCCCCAACAAACAAAAGAAAAAAAAATACATTCGTGCATAACCCACATCCCCCAATGAGAACAATTCCCAAACACTGAAAGAGATTTTTAATTGATTGGTATAAGAAATGAAAGCTTTTAGGTGAATCAATGTCGAGATGACTCTAGGAAGTCATCTTATCAGATATGTTCCCCAGGAAGAATTTCAACATACCCTTCCACCATTTGTTCCTCTCCCACAAGTTCTCATCCCAGCAAATGAATCATGGCATAAAATATCACCCATGGATGTGTTAGGACAATCAGTCTACCTAAATCCAATCCATGTAGGATATGATGATTTCCCTCCCTTGAGAAAAATACAACAACAAATTCCAGAAATTCCATAATGGATTCCCCCGACCGACTATACTCCCCAAGTACCTTCAGCACTGAAACAATAAAAATTTTCCCCTATGTTCCCACCCATTATCAGGTTCAAAAAGACACACCTCATGTGATCCTAAATATAATCGAGTCATTTTTATATCAATTGGATTCCCAGTAAGGGAGAATTGGTCCAATGAAACCGGAATGGATACATTACACAGATTGGGTGAGTAATGCTCTACTGCCTCCCAATTTTGGGAAATTTGTTTTCCCAATATTCATTCGTTTAGATGACCATAAATAACATTTAATGAAATAGTCCACCTATTTTGACCCCATTATGGGGACCCTAGAAAAAAAAGTAACACATTGATCCATCGTGAAAACCCTTCATTGTTCATCCATTGTTTGGTTTATCGGTTTTTCATCTCAGCCAATAATTAGTTGGGAGGATCGTTGATGGAAGTTCCCTATAAAGTTAAATACAATGATTACAGACACAATATCCAGTAAGATTATGAACTGTAAATAGTTTGATAATGATAGAGTCTAAGACATCATTTTCAGATGGAATAGTCTGACTTTAATCTCTATATAGACAACTTCCCCATGATTAGATGGTCTCTATGTCCATCGATAATATCTATGAAGATCTACGATTTCCACTCATCCAAGAAAAAATATATGAGTAGATTTATGTATTTCACTACTATTACTTAAAGGTTATAGTATACCTTACAACAGTCTAATATCATGTCCCAAGAAGTTCCATCAGACCCAATAAAAATAGTGGTAAGAGCTGATGCGGCTTTCATCAGGCTTAATCCAAACCATTCACCATCCATAACTCCAAGGCAGGCACTGAATCATACAAGACCCCCTAGAAATCAATAAAAACCCATTCCTCAACATGAATATTTTTGGGATATAATAGAAATCAATTCATGGAATCAAGATATAAAGATAACTCATTCTGATATGTCCATGTATGTGGCTACTTTATAACCTCCCGGAATTGTGACTTTCTCAGTCTACCATAGCCAAATAGGGATGTCAATGAAGGTATTGAAAATTCGGAAAATTATTATCCATTTCACTAGATACTAGGACAAACCAATTTTTATTTTTTGATCCTCAAGAACCTCTCACAAATAATTATAGATTCTAGGCATGTAAAATTTGGAGCTCCATCATCACATGTGTAATATGTTTCCAAAACAATCCGAGATGAAGGTGTGCAATGAAAAGATTGTTTTAACAAAAGGAAACCGATTATTTATAGTGTAAAGACTTAGAAAACAATCAATATATTTCATTGAATTCTCTAAACCCAGTTGATGCAACCGACTATGCCTCTGTAATCTTCTGATTAAACGCAACCGACATCCTCAACCCCATAGGACTCCAAGAAGTAGTTGAAATTGTTTTTAAAATATGAACTTGAACCAAGGATACTGATCAATTTGAAACTATCATATATTATTATCCAAAATATAAAGATATGGGTACCATCCTAGTAAACTATACCCATAGAATAATTCAATTAAGAAGAGTCATCATCGGATGATGAACTAATATTTGTCATCATTAATGACATTGATGTACTAAATACCTTCTTCAAGGAAGATTATGGATATAAACCCAAGTTACCTGCATCCAATATGGAATCCAGAGGCAGATTCCATATAATTCAAGGAAAACTAGGAAGAACTGGTCATTTAGAAACCAAATATTATGCTGCACCATAGCTCAAACTGTCAACATTGTTGAAACCCGTGAAAGATCCCATCTGTGTACCCAAAAAGAATAGGAAAATTCCCATGGACCTACGAGAAGACATTATGGACCAATAATCATAGAATATCCTTTAGATGAAAAAAAATTCTCTAATCTCCCACAACATGTAAGCATACTTTCTTGGCCAAATTCAGAATGTATAGAAGCACTACCCTCTCTTGTCCCACAGATCAGTCCATCTTCACCCAATACTCAAAACCCGAATGTGTCTGTCAAAAAAACACCAAGTTGGGATGTGCCAGACATTATATTAGAAATTTGAAATCATAAACCAATTGGCTTCAGTACCATCTAGTTTTTCAGTCAAATATTCTCGGGATTTTTCGAAAGATCTTAGTGAACCACTTATATAAGGTTTTCTAATCCCCCAAGAGTTTCAATATGAAATAATAATTATTGTAGTGAATCTAATAGAGACCGACTCGACAGAATTACATGATATTAACTCCTTCACAAATAGATATGAATATTCCATTATGTGTGGACACATCAAACCAATACATGCATCTGCAATGATAAATGATGGTGATATCCTGAAATTCTTCATCGAAAAAGGTTCTGAAGTTAATCTCATTCCACTATGAAGACTTCATCTGTTGGGATATTATAAGGATATCCAAACACCCTCAACCACAAACATGGTGTGATATGATAAAATTAAGTAGAATCCACTCAGCCAAATCAAGATCAAGACCTAATTTTTCAACCTCATGGGCGACTCATAATTTCTTGGGGTCTAACAAAACACGACCTTCAATGTCATGTTAGGAGATCCCTGGTTAAATCAGTATGAAACAATTCCCTCTTCATACCATCAGTGCATTAAATATTTCACCAATGTATATAGTGGAATACATCACACCGATAAGGCCCCAATAGAATCTTTTGAGTCACATTATATCTATATGGGATTCAAGGAGAAGTAAAGGATGAAAAAATAAGACGATGGGATTGATTGGGTAACCTCTCTAAATGGGTTGGAAATAGTCCCTGATGACCCCTTCATGCATCCTAGTGAAGAATATATGTTTACCATCAATCAGTCAGAGTGCATGAGTCTAAATTTGTATGGAGGTTTGATATTTCTCATTATTTTAGTCATGGAAGCTGAACCTCATAGTTTTGAATGTTTCATTATCCCCCCATAACAATGGTTAATGATAAAATAGAAATCCCCTATATTAATATGCATGTCTCCATATGATATTTACCTTTTTGATTAAAGTATAAGAGAAAAAAATACATTTTTCATTCCCTCACTCCTTCCTCTCAAGAATATTCCCCACTATTAGTCAGATCAGAGGAATTCACCTCCGCCTCTAAATGCCAAAATTGTAAATATTCTCTCAAATCTAGAGGGATCATGTCCAGAATTGTTTCTACATTATAATAAAAAGATGATAATGAGAAATATGATTAATATGAAGAAGAATGCCTTATGTATTCCCCTACACCATTTGAGGTGGTTGTCTCTACCTCCCTTAATGAACCCATTAAAATAATCTATGAAACTGAAGAGGACTCATGGACCACTCTAATAAGTGAGTACTTGTATTCCAAAGATAAAGAGCTATACATCTTCTTCCTTAGGATGACTTGACATGTTTTTTCCTACAAATACACATAAATTCCATGACATGATTGTTAAGTGGCCACTCACCACTTGGTCCTTCCAGAAGATCAACGTGGCTATGAGTAGGATGCTAAAAGGATACACCCAACACATGCTTACAAAATAGAGTATGATTTATACAATATCATCAAATAAAGAATCATATGGAAGGTCCAATACACACTATGGTGGAATAATATTTTTCCCAACAAAAATAATAATAGGAAAATCATTTCTTTTTTTAACTTCAGTGATCTTAATCGGTAATATCTGAATGTCGACTTCTTGGTCCCAATTACAAAATTTATGATCAAAGAAACTTCCAAATATCATGAAATCTCTATCATGGACAGCTATTTAGGATAAAACTAAATCTCAATGTCCCTATATGTTAATTACGACACAACATTTAGTGCCCCTAATTTTTATTTTTCTACAAGATAATTTATTTCGGTATGATGAATGATGGACACACATATCAAGGAACCAAGAATTGAAACTTTTAACCATTATTTACAAGATTAATTGAATTATATGTTGATTAAATGGTTTTTAAATCATGAAAACACTCATACCAATTTGTAGTCATTGAAACTATCTTCAACAAACTATAACAACATAATCTAAAATTGTTCCCCTTAAAATGTTCTTTCAGTGTAACATGATGAAACATCATTGTCTTCATCATATACCATCTTGGTATCCATGTCAACCCCATGAGGATTAAGGCTATACGTTTCATGTCACATCCTCACAACCATACATAGTCGAGAGGAAATCAATTACATATGGCCTATATTAGGCTTTTCAAAGACAAACTTATAGGAAAATGTTTTCACATCACCAGGTTGCTTAAAAACAGGGTTGAATGTCAAGGGAATGATGATTTAAAGGATTAATTTGACATTATCAAGAAATATATCTTCATTATTCTTTGGATAAAGTCTCCAATCTATGGAAAACCACTAATTTTGTATGCGAATTCCTTGTATAGATCCCTAGGCGCCTTCCTTGCACAAAAGAATGATGATGGCAGTGAGAATTATCTCTATTATCTGAATCAAACCATGATCGATGTTGAGACACATTTTTCAAATATGGAGAAGAGTTTCCTAGCCATAATATTTGTAGTCCAAAATATAATTCACTTCCTGTTGAACCATGAGGTATATTTGGTCTTTCGTAGCAACCTACTCCTGTATATTATCTATAATCCAATGATGACACAATTCATATAATTATGGGGATTTTCCTACAATAGTTTGATATGTGTTTTGTAGCTCATATTGTTATCAAAGACCAAACATTAATAGATTTATGTTATAGAATACTTCAATAGAAATGAACTCATTGGATTCTGAACCACTATAATAGGAAGTTTTCGATGTTCAAGAGGACTCCCAAATATAGGATTTTTTTTGACAGTGCATCTAGAGGCCTGAAAGGGAAAAGGATGGAAGAACCCAAGCTCATAAATGTAGGACTGAGATTCATACCATTACACGGAAAAGGTAATTCATTACTTAATCCTTCCTACTGGCAGAGGGGTGGACAAAAAATGATGTTGTGTACCAGACCCTAATAGTAGGCTTTTATCTAGAACTTCTTGTTCCAGTAGACCACATTAAGATAAAATGTGACTAAAAACTAGTCATCAGTAATGTCAATGGTGACCATGCTACCAATAAAGTGGATCTAATCGCTTTGATGGACCAAGCCTAAGAGATGATGAACTAATTACCATCAGTGATGAAATTAACACATTCCCCTGATCACAAAATGCATAGGATGGTGTGTTGGAAAATCTATCCACTACCCAAGTTGATCTTGACCGAAATGAATCAAGAATTAGAATTTCCCACCATTGGATAGTCTTACCAGTCATTTAGGCCAAGACATAACAAATTGACCAGATCGGTCTGGTCCTTATGTAGTATGGTCCTACTGGAAACTGGATTAATAACGTTATGGATTACCTTGAAAAGGGGAAATCCCATTAGATAGATGTGGGGAAAAAATATGATGATTGGAAATTAACACTGTTCACTATGATGGAACAAATAAACTATATTACCTTTATAACTGAGGCCTTGGTGGGATCTTTATTAGATTTATTAATGTTGAAGAGGCTGATGTTGTTATGCAAGAAGGTCAATATAGAGCTTATTGGTAACAACATTATGTATCCAAACTCTCTATGAAAATTCAATGACTTGGATACTACTAGCAACCATTGACATAAGATCGTGTTAAGTTCACCAAAATGTTTCATCGATGTCAAGCTAATGGAAATTTCATCCATTAACCCTTAGAGTTACTCCACACAACCATGTACTCCATATCATTTTCCATTTGGGGAATGGACATTGTGGGACTATACCCTCCATCCATGGGAAAAAAATTCAAGTATATCCTCATAGCGACCTACTTCTTTTCTTAATGGGTTGCAGATGTACACCTTAAAGAGTTCGGGAGAAGAATAATTATATTCATTGTGAAATAAATTATTATCATCAAATTTGGTATCTATCATACAATTCTGATAGAAAATGGAACCAATTTCTACTATGATTTGTTGGAATAATTACATCAGTAGTATGGTATCAAGGCCAACCATTAATCCTACTACCATGAATTGGACAACTTATAGATTGAGGCCTTTAGTAAGAACACATCCCAAATAATATAGAATATGGCAGACAAGGAGAACACATCATGATTAGACATGATCCTCCATGCTCTATGGGCTTACTAGACTACGACCCACACTTCCACTCATGAAACCCCATGCTCATTAGTATATGGTAAAATGATGTTTCTACCAATCATAGTTCATCTACCATTTCCTAGTGTTACTATTTGTGACCACATATCCAAATAAGAGTTGTAGAGACCCGAATACTGACGTACATGGGAATTACATTATTCTTACAAAATACTTAATACATAACAAAAACAGACACAAAAGGACCGTAATAGAATAGTGTCTTTGGAAACTCAGAACATAATCTTCTAATCGTGGTGAAAGAACTTCAACGTCTCCCAAAAAGATCTTCCCCTTTTGGTTTACTAACTTAAACCATTCATTAAATCCCGTGGAAAAGAAAACATATAAAGGGTGAGATAAAATGCTAAGTAAGGTGAAGCATGGATAAAATAAAACAAATCATATACATTTGATCTTAAAAACATTAACATAATGATTAAACATCAAAATCATGGGAAGTGACATAAAACATGGCAGTACATAAGGCATAGATCATAAAGAAACATTAATCATGATAAAATAGAATGGGAATAAAACATGTGAATGTGGAAACCATTTGTCACTTGATATGATTTCCATAGTAGCCATGTCATTGCTGGCAAGACCATCTTAGTGGACAAAGCCTCTTTCTGAATCGAGTTCACTCCACGTTCCAGTCCTGTATTACTGAACCGGATTAACTTACTGTTCCTACCATGTCTGTAAAAACCCTAGATTTTATAAGATATATTATTTTTAATTTCTTTCATATCTTCTGTTGTACGCTACACCAAGATTATCTTGTGCTTATGCAACACTGTATTAGCTTGCGGTATACACAACACTAATCTTGGATCGTGTTACACACAATTTCAAGTTCGTTTGATAGTAGTTATTCTACACAACATTGAGTGTATATATATATATATTCAATGTACAAATGAAATATGGTTGGATTATTTTATATGCAACAACAAAGGAGTCTTTCACTACACACAACCCTGACTTGGCTTGGGTGACACGCAATCACGACCTTCCTCGATAGCGTGTTTTGTACAGAACACCCGGTTTCACTAAACAAAGATATATGGTTATAATATTATTATGAACTAGATGTTATGAAACGTATCAACTACATTTTGAATTTTATAACATTATTATTCATCTTATACATTTTATAGAATATGGTTTGAGAGAAAAATCAATTTTTCGAGTAAAATAAGTATTTTTTTCAAAAAAATGTTGTTTTGCCGCCTTTTGACGGTGCACCCACATTAAATATTGTTTTTGACATGTCTATATGTTCAATTAGACAAAAGAAATCTCTTATTTGGAATCAGGATATAGAAATTTACTTTGGATAAATTTTTCATATTATTCTGATAACATTAATATTTTAATGAATAGTAAAAACACGCTATATTTTAATTAAAAACAACTTTTTTCATCACAATAATTTATATAGTTATATTATATTTTTAATTGGTTTTAAAGTGTAATTAGAATATATTTTTACGATTTAATTTATTGTTGTTCATTGGAAATAATTTCACTTTGAAATTGGATATAAACAAGTATCAATCTTTTGATATTTATTGTTTCTTAAAAACACGCTATTTGTTTTGATAATGGGAATTAATTTTCAATTTAATTAATGAAACTTCTATGATTTCAATTTGAAAAAATAGACATAAATTTTGAATTTGTAAAATCAAATAATTCATAGCCTGAATTTTTGGTATTTTTCTAAAAAACATGAATTTTCGATGAATAGTGAAATCACTTAGTGGTAGTTAAAAAACTAAATTTTTCATTTAAATGAAATTTTACCACTTCTGTGAATTGAATTTTGATAATCTGAGAGACACAGTTAATATCAAGGATTAAATGTGGTTCAATGAGATGAAAATAATTTTTGGTGATTAGTAACTTTTTACTTTTATTTTCCACATTTAACAGTAAATAGGATAATTAAGGGTAAAATTGATATTATTATTACCCTAAAACATGTCCTAATTCTATTGGATAAGTTTAAATCGATAAAAAACAACCTTAGAAATAAAATATGACCATTTAGGTCCACTTGGATTAGATTCGGACATTTATTATTTATTTAAAGAAGGGTTAAAATGGTTAAAATCGAAGTTTAATAACTAAAACATTATAAATATAGGTTTATACATAAGATAAATTCAACTATAAATATTCATTAGAAAGATAAAATGATTTAATACCTAATGGTACTTTATTTATAATTTTTAGACATCAAATTATTTACGTTATTTATGACACAATGGTGATGCAGTAATTATCTAAATAATGAAATATTAATCTAATTGATATTATAAATACCCAAATAACTGTAATTTGGGACTTTTTAGGAATTAAACTAATTTTCTAGGTTAATATGAAAATTTATTATTGATTTAATAAACAATTTTGAACTAATAATTCTATTATGATTTTTACAAAAATCAAATACCAAATAGTGTCACAATTGACATAAAATGGTTTTTAAAACAAATATTATATTATTAATTGTTATTATATTTTAAAAATCTAAGGTTCAACAAAATGACTTAGATAAGGTTATATATATTAATAATGAACCACTTGGGGTTCGTTTGGCTGGTTATAGTACATTTAGTAACCATATAGTGTAAGAAAACCAGAAGACACGGTAAAAGTTAAATTATTTAACTTAGAGTTAAATCTAAAAGATAAGGTTAAAATAGTAAACTAAACTTGTCTAAAACCTATTGGTTGAGAGTATTTAGACCCATACCCACATTATCTTCCAAATAAATCAATTTTTAGCTGTTATAAATCGAATGTGACTTTATTATAAATTAATATTTTATGTTGTTACAAAGGTGCCCCTCTCATCCCTTATAAAAAGGGCACCAATTCCCTCTTCACTTCAAACCCTTTTGAGCCTTGAAGCTCGGCCAACCCCTGCTGATTTCACTTCTCCACATACATAGAAACATTCTGGAGGTTCTATTCTTCTCAAAGGACCAACTCTATTTCCTTAAGAGAAGGCTTAAAGGAGGTGCGTCCAAGAAGAGGTAATCTCTTCTTCTGATCCTCTCAAGTTTCATTCTTCTTCTACTTCTTATTCATTAGTTATATCCTTATAAAGTAATAACATAAGTATTAATTATATAATAATATGTTATTATAAATATTAAACAACCCTATTTCACCTTCTATACATCTTACGGAAAGCAAAATCACCGCGCGTGCGTACGTACGAAATACCGTCTCCACACCGTGGTGTAATCTGTTTTCGACCACCACCTAACATGGATGGGTATAATGGGGTAAATAAATAACTATATATTATTATTTTAAAGTGATATTGTCTATGAAATATTATGCATACACTTCAATACAATTCCACGATCATGTTAATGATATCATCGCTCGTGCATACGTACGGACTACCGTCTCCACGACACGATGAGATTCATTCTCCATGTTAACAATTCATGAATGATTATTAAGTATATATAATTAATAATAATGAAATATATGAAAAAATAATGATACTAGATTAATGTATATATATATATATATGTATGTAATCTTCTTAATTCCATTCAATTCAATTAGGGAACGAAAACAGCATTCATGCATACGTACGACCTACCGTCTCTATGAACGGTGTATTTCATTCCATTTATTGATCTATCATATATATATATTTATATGCTGAATATATATTATATATAATTCATTTTTTACATCCTGGAATTAGGTAAATCAGTATATAAGTAATAATATCAAGAACAACAAGTCAAAACACGTAGGATAAATGAAACGATTTTTCCCAAAATGTTGTTTAACATGGAATTTACAAAAGAACGGGTAATATAAAGTCATAAGTGGGCCATATATGATATAATAACAATTAATATGATTATGTAATAGTTAAATGACATTATTTAAATCATTATACAGGAGGATCAGATACATACGAAGCATATCAGATGTAAGGTAAGGGAACATCATAACCCAATTTCCGTTCATTGGGTTGATCTTCTCTTTCTAATTTATGTCATTCATTGATTATGTGATAAATTAATTTTTATATCTTATCTTGTATTTATACATTATTTATGTGAGCTTATAGTGAATACACATTAGTGATCTATTTTATCTACAAAAAGATCTTTGTAAGGGATAACTTTTCCAATCTCGTTTTTATCCGAGATTGTTTATTCGTAAGTATTCACTGGGGTTATATTTATCATCCATGTTCCTGTTTTCTAAAAATATATTCATGTATGTTTAAAGTCATTTTTTACCTTTTTTGAATTTTACTACATGGTATGTATGGAATTTTTCTTTTGTTAACCTTACGAGTACTTATTGATTTTTCTGGTAAAAGTACGAGAAGAATATTTTTTTAACTTATACAGCATGAAAGGATTGTTGGAACCATGTTCTTATATGAATTATTTGGAGTGTGGTTTGTGTTTGTTGTCAATAATCAATGGAAGTTCGTATCGTGTACCACAAAGAGATCATACCATTCAAGTAGACAACAGTATTGAAGGTGGCACCGTTTTCCAGTGTTTGCCAAATTTTTGGGGTCCAAAATTTGGATGTTGCTGAGCATCGTGAAAGGTGGATTTCCATGATGATAATAATTAAATATGGCAAAAACATGAATTTCGCAAAGAGAGGAGGAATGGTTTGGAAATCGCGAAGACCATAAGAATAGAGGCGGTGAGTCTTCGCGATTATGTCAAGCTTCGCGAACAACAGAAGTTGGAGAGCTTCACGGCGATGAAGGGCTTTGCGAGGGAGCTACACGGAGAAGGCACAAAGGAATGATGACGGTGATACACCGCGATTACGACGAGCTCCACGAATGGAAAATTGCTATAGTGCTTCGCGATTTTGAGAGAATTTTGGAAGGAACTTCCGAGCTTCGCGATTTGAGCTGACGTGGCGCTAACTTCACGCGGAAGGGTCGAGGGTCGGTGGAATCGCCTATAAAGAGAAGCCGACCCCCTCGAGAGAAGTAGAGAGAATTTTAGAGAAATTACTTTGCTCTCGGTTCACAAAGGTCTCTCGCGAAGGCAGTGTGCTTCGCGAAAGAGGTGCTTCGCGGAGGCTATTCGAGCTCCATGAAAGGTGTGTGCCCCGCGTTGGCTCAGTGAGCTTCGCGAAGAGGCAGGAGCTCCACGATAGCCAAGAATTGCGAAGGCTGGAGCATCGTGAGATTGCTTCGGGATTGAGCTTCGTGAAAAGGCAGGGACTCCGTGAAGGCTTGTTTGAGCTTTGCAAAATTGGGAGCCTTGCGAAGTAGGGTACTTTGTGAAGGCATTTTCCAAAGGATGTCTTCCTAGTGGACACGGGAAAAGGAGGTATTCATCAGTGGTTGGAATTTGGACTTTAACAGAGCATTAACACAGGAGGAGTCAATGGGAGTCACCCGAGGGAAGCAGTGAGATTTCCCTGATCCTTTGTAAAGGCAGTGAGCCTGGGACAGAGTGACTGTTCCCGAACATTTGTATTCTCCAGCTAGTAAAGCATAGTGGATTTTGGTACGACTGACAACTTGTCGGCGTATGCTCCTTGGACGTAGCCCTTAGTGGAGAACCATGTAAAAAGGGTTGTGTCTTCTCTGTGCATGTGCATATTTTCATTCTGATATTTTTCAACATACAGGTTCAACATGTTCCTACCAATGTGGGAACAAGATCCATCACATTAGAAGAAAATGTTTTCACCCTGATTCACCCCTCCCCTCTCAGGGTGTCCTGGGGTCCTTTAAGTGTTATCAGAGGCAGGTTGCTGGGGTTGAATCTGACCATTTTCATCATGGAAAACGTAGTCCATGTCAGGGGAGTCCCTCCCTTCGATGGAAGCAATTTACAGATCTAGAAGAACAGAAAGAGATCTCATATATGATCTATTGGAATGGAAGTTCTCTTTTCTACTGTGCATGTAATACAAGTCTCTGATCCAACAGGCCTAGCTATGACTGAAACAGACCGGCAACATCTTGATGCAGATGCTAAATCACAGAATGCGCTCACTACAGCCCTTTCTGATCAGATCTACCTAAAGGTGATGAATTTCACCTCAGCAAAATCCATGTGGGATAAACTTGAGAATATTTATGAAGGATATTTCAAAGTGAAGGAGGTGAAACTACAAGTGCTGCACAATCGGTTCGATGATCTGAAGATGCATCCAGACAAGAATGCAAACTCTTTCTTCAATCCAATTACTTAAGTAGTCGGAGCAATTCGGGGTCTAGGAAAAGAAATCAAAGAAATTGATATTGTAAAGAAAATATTGAGAAGACTTCCACCTCTGTATAATGTGAAGGTGTCAGCCCTTGAGGAATGAGATCTTTCCAATCTTTCTCTAGATGATCTACTGAGCATCTTGGTAGCATATGAAATGAGAGTCAAACCAGAAGATGCTATGACTCGGGTGAGCAAGGAATTGGAATTCAAGGCCATGGATAAACTGAAAATCTAAAAGGATAGTAGCGGTGAAGATGACAAAGAAAAAGAAATTCATTCTCTCATTTCAAAGAAGTTCCAGTAGGGGAAAGGGAAATTCAAAGGGAAGTTACCTCTCGCGTGTTTCCGTTGTGGAAAAGTTGGGCACATTGCCTCTCAATTCTAAAAAATGATCAATGATGAAGATAGTGAGGATGAAAACCTCATGAAGCCTTAGAGAAGGTTCTTCAAAAAGGGAGACTTAAAATCTGGTAAGAAAATGAAAAGGAAGAGTTCTGTATGTGAAGAAGAAGAATATGATAATGAATTCTGTGACGAAGAAGAACCGGAATTCAAAACTGGAAACCCTGCTTCTATGATGGCCACTGTTGAAAATTTAGAAGATACTGATGGAGATAAACAACTGAGAACTTGTGTAGATCCTGATATGCAACTTAAAGATGCGGTTAGTAAGCTTAAGATTAAATGTAAGAGCTTCAATAAGTGGAAATCAATTGTAGAAGAATCAACTGAATACGTTGATCAACATGAAGCTGAAATTGAACAACTGGAAGAATTTGTGATGGTACAGTCTAAAATAATTGAAAGTAATGATGATGTAGTAGATCTGAAGCTGATAATTGAAGAGCAGGCAAAGGTCATCAATGAACTCACCTCCAGACTGGATGAAAAATCCAAGACTGCTGATGGTCTTGAGGATGAAGTAGTTACTCTAAGGAGTAAACTGGAGACTGAATCAGGTCCAAAAGAATCAAGGAAGAAAATACATTTTGGAAGATTCTTAGATGCAGAATTACTCGCAAGAGCCAAGTGTGGTTCAGATGGGGTTGGAAATATCTTGAGTGATCAAAGACCCTCTAGCATGGGAAAGAGTGGAATTTGATGTGAGGCTGAGACATCAAAAGATGGAAGTGAAAATATCCAAAAGAAATATAAGATGAAAGATGAACATGTTGAAACGTTACCTAGAGTGCCGAAAAAGGAACCCTCAATCCAAACTAAAAGGAGACCTGAAAATTATCCTCAAACATTCATAAATGATATAAAGTCTTACTATTCTCCCAAGGAAGAAGGTATGAGGAGAAATTCAAGTGAGAATACATTTCCTTTAATGAAGTGTCAGTTCTGTGGCTATCTGGTCCATACCATGTTTTATTGTGAAGAGGGAGGAAGCTATCTGAAAGGAGAAGATATAGAAGCTCAAAAAGGATAACAATTTCATATCCAAATTCTTATAGAAGAAATAATTTCTATGGATATTGTTTTTGTTGTTCTAACTTTGGTCATAAGGCCTCTAATTGCAGGCAGAGAAGGGACATGGACACCTCATACAGAAGTTCAAGACAAGTCAAGTCTCGTCAGTAAGACAGTGTTACTCTTTTAAACAGGTTTTCACCTCCCCAAGAAGATTTGACTATGAAGAACCTGGGTATGCGGAAGAGATAATTGAAAGGCCATCAGTTATTTATACTTGATCTAATGTCTCGTGGAAGGAAAGGAAGAAGATTGAGAAATCCAACCTTGCAGAGGGGGCCCTCAAAACAACAGTACCTGGATTCTCGATAGCAGTTGTTCATCTCATATGACAGGTAATGCCGGCCTACTAATGATTATCATAAGGAATGTCGATGGTACAGTAAGATTTGGTAATGATGGGGTCTAAAAATCAAAGGGAGTGGAAGTACCGAATTAGCTAATGGAGAACTATAGAAGACTGAAGTCCTTTACGTAGATGGCTTATGTCATAATCTCCTCAGAGTAAATCAACTCTGTGACGCAGGACTTATAGTTACGTTTAATCAGAAAGGTTGCACTATCAAGGGAAAGACTAGAAATTCACTTATGAAGGGATGCAGAACAGAAGGCAACTTGTATCAGGTTGATAGTGAAGAAAATGTATGTTACATGACTATTGAAGAAGAAAACAATTTGTGGCATCGGAGACTGGGACACATCAATCAACAAGACATGGAGAAAATATCAAAATTGACAATTGTCATGGACATTCCCAACATGAAGCGTGAGCGTGAAAAATCTTGTGATGCTTGTATTCGTGGGAAGCTAGTCTGCAGTTCATATTGGCCAAAGAAGAAAAGGGTGTCTCACCTTCTTGATCTGATTCATACAGATGATTGTGGGCCAATAAATGTTGCTGTAACTCATGGAGAAAGGTACTTTGTCCTTTTCATAGATGAATACAGTAGAATGGCATGTGTGATGTTCATTCACAGAAAACGACAAGTCCTTGACTACATGAAAACATATCGGCAAATCACCGAGAATGATACTGGACGAACAATCAAAGTGTTGCGATCTGATAATGGAGGAGAATACACATCCATTGAATTTGAGAATTATCTAGAGAAGCATGGGATACATCATGAGGTAGCTGCTGTGAGAACTCCACAACAAAATGGAGTTGTTGAACGTAGGAATCGACAGGTGAACAACATGGCACGAACTATGCTGATCGAGAGTCGTATTCCCCGACATTACTGGAAAGACGTTGTTCAAGCTGCAGTGTACATTCAGAATCGAACAGGACATTATATGGGTGAGAAGAAGACACCATATGAATTGTGGCATGGACAGAAGCATTCTCTAAAATACTTTCGTGTCTTTGGAAGTAAATTCTTCATTAGGAACAAAGAAGGAAATCAAGGGATATATGGCGACAATGCAGATGAAGGAATTTTTCTCAGTTATTCAATGAACAACAAAGCCTACAAATTTTTCAACAAGCATTTGGGAAGGATTGTGGAATGCAGTGATGTTAAGATAATTGAAGAGAAACCCACAAATGCTTCAAGGACGTCATATGCTGATGTGATAGAAAGTCAGGAAGAATGTGAACGTGAAGAAAATACAAATGCAGAAATAGAGGAATCTGTTCAAAACACTCAGCAGTCACATCATAATGTTGACTCAGAAGAAGTATCTGAAGAAGAAACTATGGCTGAAGAGAATACTACTGAACCTCACAGGAGAAATCGAAGAGCTGAGATTGATCCATCCAACATAATTGGGGACAAGAGTGCACCCACTCAAACAAGAAGGATGAGGAATACCACGCAATCTTCATTTCTATCAGTTGTAGAGCCATCCTCATTCGAAGAAGCTGCAAAAGATAAATCTTGGGAGAAAGCCATTACTGATGAATTAGATCAGATTGACAAGAATCAGACATGAGATCTGGTCCAGATACCCAAAGGTCATAATGTGATTGGTACCAAATGGATCTTCAAAAATATGTTTGATGAGCATGGAAGTGTCATCAGAAATAAGGCACAACTGGTATGTAAAGGATACTCCCAGATTGAAGGCATTGATGTTGAAGAAACATTTTCTCTAGTGGCTAGACTGGAGTCAATCAGGTTGTTCCATGCCATGGCACTCCAAAGAAGATTTAAAATATATCAAATGGATGTCAAGATAGCTTTCTTGAATGGAGTACTCGAAGAAGAAGTCTACATTGAACAACCAGTAGGCTTTGTTTTGGGTACTGATGAAACAAAGGTCTCCAAACTGAATAAAGTTCTATACGGTTTGAAGCAGGCTCCAAGGGTGTGGTACTTACGGTTGGATTCATATCTTAAGAAGTTGGAATTCAAATGATGATAAGTTGATCACAATCTCTATGTGAATAATTCTCCAAAAGATCAATTCATGGTTCTTGTCTACGTTGATGATATCATATTTGGTGGCAGCATGCGGAAATCAGTGGATGAATTTACCAACCACATGAAATCAAAATTTGAAATGTCTATGATTGGGGAGCTCACATATTTCTTGGGGCTGCAAGTGATTCAAAATAAGTAATATACTTTCATTTCTCCAGAAAAATATGCAAGAGAGCTACAGAAGAAGTTCAATATGCAAGACTCCAAACCAATGTCAACTCTGATTGTAGTTGGAACTAAACATGGAAAGCATGAGGATTGGAACTCTGTTGATCCCACCATATACAGGAGGATCATTGGACACCTACTGTACCTGACAGCGACAAGGCCAGATATTTTCTTTGTAACATTCCTTGCATCCCGCTTTCAGAGCAATCCAAAGGAGGAATATATGGTAGCAGTAAAAAGAATCATGAGATACATTCACGGTACACATAACTTTGGGTTAATTTTTGATGGAGGCTGGGACAGTGAATTATCCACGTTTTTTGATGCTGACTGGGCTAGTGATATAGTAGATAGAAAGTCCACTGGTGGTGGAGATTTCTATATTGGGCAGAAATGTGTTGGCTGGTTGAGCAAGAAACAAGAAAGTACTTCTCTTAGTACTGCTGAAGCTGAGTATATCTCCGCAACAAAGGCCTGCACTCAACTGCTATGGATGAAGCATCAATTAACTGATATTGGCGATGAGGTGAAGCAACCAATGGTGATATACTGTGACAATAAGAGCACAATTTATCTTACGAAGAATCCTGTTCAGCATTCTCGTACAAAACACATTGAAATCGGGTATCAATTTATCAAAGAGAATGTTGAGAAAAGCGTGATTAGATTGGATCATGTGGGAACATATTAGCAAGTGGATGATATCCTGACAAAGACACTATCAGCGCCTGTGTTTGAGAAGCATCGGTTGAACCTCGGTGTTCTCCCACCTCCCAGTGTATAAGAAGATTACAGAATTACCCTCTCCCCGTTTGTTATAACTATTTTAATCTGTTTATGGCTGTGATGTAGGTTTATGGGGGAGATACAATCCAGGGGGAGTATGGTTTGAGCTGAACATGAAAAATTTACTAGTATTTGGATTTATTGTCAATGGGGGAGAAAGGAGAATAGCATAAATTCAGGAAACTTCTAAGATGAGAAGAATGATAAGGAAAACAGTGGAACCCAATTCAAGCCCCCTCTCTTGTTTTCTACACCGATCATTGCTCACGTAGACTTAGAGTGTTGGATGAGTTGATTCCTACATTTTTGGTTTTCACATAGTTGGAGATCTATGGAATTTATCCTCTGATTGCCAACAAACCCAAAGGGGGAGATTGTTGGAACCATGGTCTTATATGAATTATTTGGAGTATGGTTTGTGTTTGTTGTCAATAATCAATGGATGTTCGGATCATGTACCAGCAAAGAGATCATACCGTTCAAGCAGACAAAAGTATTGAATGTGGCGCCGTTTTCCAGTGTTTGCCAAATTTTTGGGGTCCAAAATCTGGATGTTGCTGAGCATCGCGAAAGGTGGATTTCCATGAAGATAATAATTAAATATGGAAAAGACATGAATTTCGCGAAGAGAGGAGGAATGGTTTGGAAATCGCGAAGACCAGAAGAATGGAGGCGGTGAGTCTTCACGATTATGTCAAGCTTCGCGAACGGAAGAGGCTGGAGAGATTTGCGGCGATGAAGGGCTTTGCGAGGGAGCTACACGGAGAAGGCGCGAAGGAATGGTGACGGTGATACTCTGTGATTAGGACGAGCTCCGTGAACGGAAAATTGTCATAGTGCTTCGCGATTTTGAGATAAATTTGGAAGGAACTTCGGAGCTTCGTGATTTGAGCTGACGTGGTGTTGACTTCACGCGGAAGGGTCGAGGGTCGGTGGAATCGCCTATAAATAGAGGCCGACCCCTGGAGAGAAGTGGAGAGAATTTTAGAGAAATTCATTTTCTCTTGGTTCGCAAAGGTCTCTCACGAAGGCAGTGTGCTTCGCGAAAGAGGTGCTTCGCGGAGGCTATTCGAGCTCCGCGAAAGTTGTGTGCCCCGCATTGGCTCAGTGAGCTTCGCAAAGAGGCAGGAGCTCCGCGATAGCCAAGCATTGCGAAGGATGGAGGATCGCGAGAGTGCTTTGCGATTGAGCTTCACGAAAAGGTAGGGACTCCGCGAAGGCTTGTTTGAGCTTGGAAAAATTGGGAGCCTTGCGAAATAGGGTACTTTGTGAAGGCCTTTTCCAAAGGTTGTTTTCCCAGTTGACAAGGGAAAAGGGGGTATTCATCGGTGGTGGGATTTTAGACTTTAACAGAGCATTAAATCAGGACTCTGATGCAAGAAAAGTCTCGTGTTGTATAGGAGACAATGAACTTCATGTCTATATATTGAAGAGACCTTCACGTCTATAAACTGAGTGTGACTTCACCAATGGTAGTGATCTAGGGGGATTGAATGGGAGTGACCTGAGGGAAGAAGTTAGATTTCCCTGAACCTTTGTAAAGGCAGTGAGCCTGGGATAGAGTGACTGTGCCCGAACATTTGTATTCTCCAGCTAGTGAAGCATAGTGGATTTTGGTACGACCGATAACTTGTCGGCGTATGCTCCTTGGACGTAGCCCTTAGTGGTGAACCATGTAAAAAGGGCTGTGTCTTCTCTGTGCATGTGCATATTTGATTTCTGATCTTTTTCATCATACATGTTCAACAAGTTCCTACCAACGTGGGAACAAGATCCATCACATTAGAAGAAAAATTTGTCACCCTGATTCACTCCTCCCCTCTCTGGGTTTCCCGGGGTCCTTCAAGTATTTTTAGGGATTTATAAAGACTTATTTTCATGAAGCTTCCTCCAAAATATATCATGACTATTTTCAACCAAATCCTTTTCTTTTAAAATTTCAGGACATTTTGTGAAAAGAAAATGATTTTGAAGAATAAAGGATATTTTCCTCAAGAATTAATTTCATGTTTTTTATCAAAAACATTTTTCATCAAAGATGACATTGTTTAATATGTGTATGTTTCAAGTATAATACCTCTATGATTTACATGGTTTCACTTCTCTTATGATTAAATGATATCCATTTTCTTTATATGGATTATGTTATGATGGGATAATGTTTATGAAACCCATTTTATTCTTTGGGTTATGATGAAGGATTTATGTTTATGTTGTGGAACAGGTAAAAATGATTTCATAATGAGATGGGTGGGACCTATATCTCCCTCAAATTCATTGGGTAAATATTTATAACTCATGATATAGACATAGTTGTAATGGTATGTTAATCCAGTTCAGTAATAAAGGACTGGAACGAGGAGTGAACTCAATTTATAAAGGGACTTTGACTACTAAGATGGTATTGGCAGCAATGCCTTGGCTACCATGGAAATCATATCACGTGCTTAATGGTCAACACAATCACATGTTTTATTCCCATGCTATTTTATCTTGATTAATGATTATTTATGATCTATGCCTTATGTACTACCATGTTTTATGTCATTTCCAATGATTTTTATGTTTAAACGGTATGTTCATGTATTTAAGTTCAAATGTATTTGATTTGTTTCATTTTATCCATTCTTACCCTTACTGATAATTTTCACTCACCTTTTATATGTTTTCTTTTCCCCGTGATTTACATAAAGGTTTTAGTTAAGAAAACCAAAAGGGGAAGATCATTATGAGAGATGTTGATGATCTTTCACCACAATTAGAAGATTACGTTCCAAGTATCCAAAGACACTAAACTATTATGGTCCTTGTGAGTCTGTTTTTGTTATGTATTAAGTATTGCGCAAAAGTAATGTAATTTTCATATATGTCATGCTTCGGGTCTCTACAGTTTGTATTATAGGAAAGGTTTAGTTAACCATTGGAATGTAGGATGCGAACACTTTAGTGAAATCCATAGATATATTTCTAAGGTATGTCTAGGGATGTCCCTAAGGATAAGTATATGTAAAGGTTATAGTCCTAGAATTATGGTAATGATCTTAGAATTTAACCGAAGATGTTAGATATTGATGGTACACCCCCTTTATTAAGTTTTTTCCCTAGCATGATTTTTGTCTCTCTCACTATTCATTTTGGGTTTTAGAAAATGGCTGGAAATAGAAATATTCAGTATAATGGAGGATATGATGGCCAATGGAATGATATTCTTCATGAGAAACCAAACGAAATGGGATTTGGAAGTCCAAACATCGTTATTATGCCTAATCAGCAATCTCATAATATGATCAATAATCTCAACATTGGTAAGTTTCCCGACTTAGCTAATAAGGAAAGATGTATTTTCATGATGATCATAGAGAAAAGAATGTTCAATTTCCCTAATGTAAGTCATGTGAAAAGAGGCATCAAGGAGAATGTTTCAAAGGAACGGGAAGATGCTTTGGGTGTGGAAAAGAAGGACACAAATAAAGTAAGTGTAATATAAAAGGATCAGTTTACACCATGAACAAGGATAATGGTATTGCTACGACGTCAAAAACGATTAAATGTTTTAAATGTGGAATGTATGGACATTATATAAACCAATTACTTAAGGGAAAGTCTCATGAACAGAATCGGAATGGTCGTATGGGTAGTATTTATGTTGATGATGATGAAGAGACTACAAATGATATGTGAAATGAAATAATTGGTCAAACTCGGTCAATGGTTTCAGAAGGTAGTGGAATGATTTTTGTTTATTAAGAGTTATGTTGTATAGGTAATGGATCTATGGAATAAATACACATCTAAGAACTATTACAATATTTTTTTTCTAATTAATTGATAGTATATGATGAACGGTACTAGTAACCATGGAAGGTTATTCGAATTTTTTTGGAAAGTAGATGATATGCGCATAATGAAGGTAAAAGGAGAAAATAATATTAATGATAGTATTCATGAGCTCATGAATGATATAATGACAGTGTGATATCATGGTTGGAGTATATCGAAATTTTTAGATTTTGGTATGTGGAAAGAGTTAACTTTTGACAGCATCCATGTTTTCACTAAGGTTCAATGGGTATTCATTTTTCAAGAGAATACAAGATTACGGTATTCACATGTTTGGAATGCGATCAACACGATATATCTACTGATATATGAGGGATAAATGGTGGCATTCACGTTCTTATTATAATAACTTTTTAGTATTCATTCTCTTTATACTATGAGTTTGGATAGAAGTCTTTTGTATAAGACTAAAGATTGGAATGGATTATGTTGAACATAAGTTAGTATTGTTTATGGCTAGAATTTTTTTTTCGATATTATTTATGTAATGTTATAATTATGTAGTTTTAGAAAAAGGACAACATGTAGGATGGGCGACTATCCATCACGTCAGACAAGGCTTTGTGAATCAAACTCACAACCGATGTGTGACAGGCCTTTATCACATACCACTGGTCTACAGGAAGTCCCTGTTTAGTAGAAACTAGTTTTATTTTATTAAGAGCTATGATAGCTGATGTATAAGTACATTTTATCAACTATATAAGATTAATCTCAGCATAGATGGACTTCGGTATATTTAATAAATTGTGCTAAACTTATTGAAGTATAAATATATGGAATGACCTATCATTCTATCACATAATCTGCTAACACTACACATAAAACAAATTCAACTTCATTTCTTTAAGAGATGAAGTGGAAATTGGTCGAGGCACGAGCAACGGTGATATGATACCAAAATAAAGTAAGTATTTCTTCTAATTCAAATTCTTCAACTTTTGGGAGATGATCTTGAAAACAAAAAAATGCTGTCCTAGTGCCCACATATCTGATGAATCAGATGGTACCTTAGAACATCACAAATTTATGGCTTTGTGATTGTTGTCTTTTTCATATCCATGGACTCTACCACTCTCCATCAGAACATTATGGTTAGATTGTTCATCCATATCCATATTTTCACCTATTTTATCATATATTGAAACCCATTGATGAGTTAATTTGGGCAATCGTTATGTATCATACATTATTTTTTAAAATTACGTTTTAGTATTCCTTTTTACGATGTGGGTTTCTATGAATAGTAAACGATTTATAACCCTGACGAATTTCAAGGGAGAAATTCATTTTAAGGGTGGTAGAATGTAACAACCCGAGATTTAATAAGATATATATTTTTTTATTTCGTTCATATCTTCTGTAGTATGCTACAGCAATATTATCTTGCGCTTACGCAACACCGTATTAGCTTGCGGTATATGCAACACTAATCTTGGAGCGTGTAACACACAATTTCAAGTTCGTTTGATAGAAGTTATTCTATGAAACATTGAGTGTGTGTATATATATATACATATATATTCAATGTATAAATGAAATATGGTTGGATTATTTTATAGGCAACAAAAAATGAGTCTTTCACTACACGCAACCCTGACTTGGCTTGCGTTACACGCAATCACGTCCTTCCTCGATAGCATGTGTTGTACGCAATACCAGGTTTCATTGAACAACGATATATAGTTATAATATTATTATGAACTAGCCGTTAGGAATAGTATCAATAACATTTTGAATTTTATAACATTATTATTCATCGTATACATTTTCTAGAACATGGTATGAAAACAAAATCAAATTTTCATGTAAAATATGTATTTTTTAAAAAATGTAGTTTTACCGCCTTTTGATAGCGCACCCACGTAAAATCTTGTTTTTGACATGTCGATAAGTTCAATTTTTCAAAATAAAATTGTTTTTTGGAATCAGGATATAAAAAATCACTTTGGATAAAATTTTCATATTATTATGATAACTTTCATATTTTAATGAATAATAAAAACACGCTATATTTTAATTAAAAACAACATTTCTCATCGCAGTAATTTATATGGTTAGATTATATTTTAAATTGGTTTTAAAGTGTAATTAGAATATATTTTTACAATTTAATTCAATGTTGGTCATTGGAAATAATTTCACATTGAAATTGGATATAAAAAAGTATCAATATTTTGATAGTTATTGTTTCTTAAAAACACGCTATTTGTTTTGATAAATAGAATTGATTTAAAAATTAATTAATGCCACTTATATGTTTTGAATTTTTTAAAATAGACATCAATTTGGAATTTGGAATATCAAATAATTCTTAGGCTAAGGTTTTGGTATTTTTCTAAAAAACATCAATTTCGATGAATAGTGAAACCACTTGGTGGTAGTTAAAAAACTAACATTTTCATTTAAATGAAAATTTTCCACTTCTGTGATTTTAATTTCAAAAATCCAAGAGACACGTTTAATATCAAAGAATAAAATGTGGTTCAATGAGATGAAAATAATTTTTTTGTGAATAATAACTTTTTACTTTTATTTACCACGGTTAAAAGTAAATAGGATAATTAAGGGTAAACATGTTATTATTATTACACTAACACATGTAATAATTCTATTGAATAAGTGTAATTAAATAAAAAACAACCTTATGAATAAAATATGACCATTTAGGTCCACTTGGATTAGATTAGGACATTTATTAATAATTTAAAGTAGGGTTAAAATGGTTAAAATCAATGTTTAATAACTAAAACATTTTTAATATAGGTTTATACATAAGATAAATTCGACTATAAATATTCATTAGAAAGATAAAAATATTTCCTACCTAATGGTATTTTATTTATAATTTTTTGACATTAACTAATTTATGTTATTTATGACACAGTGGTGATGGAGTAATTACATAAATAATGAAATTTTAAAATAATTGATATTATAAATACCAAAATAAATGTAATTTGAGACTTTTGATGAATTAAACTAATTTTATAGGTTAATATGACATGTTATTAGTGATTTAGTTAATGTTTTTCTAACTAATAATTCAATTATGAGTTTCACAGAAATCAATTACCAAATAGTGTCAAAATTGACATAAAATAGTTTTTTAAACATATATTATATTATTAATTGTTATTATATTCATAAATAACTAAGGATCGGCCAAATGACTTAGATATGGTTATATATATTAGTATTTACCCACTTTGGGTTCTTTTGGCTGGTTATTGTATGTTTATTAATAGTATAGTGTAAGAAAACAAGAAGACACGGTAAAAGTAAAATAATTTAACATAGAGTTAAATATAAAAGATAAGGTTAAAATAGTTATATAAATTTGTCTAAAACCTATTGATCGAGAGGTATTAGACCCATCCCCACACTAGCTTCAACATAAATCAATTTGGAGATATTATAAACCGAATATATCTTTATTAAAAATTAATATTTTATGTTTTTCCAAAGGTGCCCCTCTCATCTCATATAAAAAGGGCACCCCTTCCCTCTTCTCTTCACACAGTTTTGAGCCTTGAAGATCAGAAAAACCCTACCCATTTACCTTCTCCACTTCACTAGAAACATTCTGGAGGTTCTGGTCTTCTCAAAATACCAACTCTATTTCCTTAAGAGAAGGCTTAGAGGAGGCACGTCAAAGAAGTGGTAATCCCTTCTTCCGATTCTATCAAGTTTTTTTCTTCTTTTACTTATTCTTCATGAGTTGTATCAATATAAAGTAATAAAATAAGTAGTAATTATATACTGATATGTTATTATAAATATTATACAACCCTATTTCACCTTCTATCCATACTATAGAAAAAGAAATCACCGCACGTGCGTACGTACGAAATACCGTCTCCACGCTGTGGTGTAATCTGTTTTCGACCACCACCTTACCTGGATGGGTATAATGGTGTAAATAAATAACTATATAAAATTATTTTAAAGTGATATTGACTCTAAAGTATTATATATACATTTCAATACAATTCCACGATCATGGGAATGATATCATCGCCCGTGCGTACGTACGGACTACCGTCTCCAAGACGCGATGAGATTCATTCTCCATGTTAACCATTAATTGAGGATTATAATGTATATATAATGAATAATAATGAAATATATGATATAATAATGATAATGTATTTATGTATATATATATTAATGTCATCTACTTAATTCCATTCAATTCAATAAGGAAACAAAAACAGCGTTCATGCGTACGTACGTTCTACCGTCTCCATGAACGGTGTATTTCATTCCTTTTATTAATCTATCATATATATATGTATATGCTGAATATATATTATATATAAATCATATTTTACATCCTGGAGTTATTTAAATCAGTATATAAGTAATAATATCAAGAACAACAAGTCGAAACACGTGCGATAAATGAAACGATTTTACCCAAAATGCTGCTTTAACATGGAATTTACAAAAGAACGGGTAAAATAAATTCATAAGTGGAAAATATATGATATCATAACTGAAGTGCCCAGATCAGTGTGAATCACTGAGAGGGGGAGGGGGTGAATCAGTGATCCTTTAAAACTTTTTTACTAATTGATTCTTAATCAATTAAACCTCTATGGCTGGTTAAAGCCTCGATCCACTCTTCTTGTATCTCTCAACCTTTCCCGGATAATGCAGTAATGAAAAGGCACAGGACACAAGGATTTACAAGGTTCGGCACCAAAGGCCTACATCCTTGCCATGCTCTCCAAGCATGGATTCTCCATTATAACCTGTTAAAATTACAATGGTCGATACAGAGTCCCACTGTATCTCTCCTGAGTCCCACAGGAGGGTCTTTATACTGCTTCACACAGTGTTACCAGAGTCCCACTGGCCTGCTCCAGAATCCCACTGAAGACTTCTTCTCCCTGAGTCCCACAGGGTCTTCTCTTGGCTCCTCGAGTCACACGAGTAGCTCTTCTTCACTTTAAGTTCTTCAAGTAACTTCAGCAGTCTGGGATAAAGACTGCTGGCCTTGCTCTGTACCTCTGATCACTTGTGATGATCAGGATCTTCTCAATCTACTGAAAACTCAGACACCCAATCTCTTTAACTTTAGTCTGGCTCAGTCTCAGTTCACTTCAACATCATGCACTGAGTGCATGGCAACTCTTCAAGATCTTCAAGTCTTGGACTCCTCAGATGCACACCACTGATTTAGCACTGTTCACGTGTGCACGTGCATGCATGCATGCATGCACTTTCCCTTTCTTCTTCTTGGTGCAGTAGACCCACAAAGGGTGTAGTATCTTTAAGCACACACCTTCACTGAACTTCACACACTTAATTCAATTTGCTTACACACTTAGAGTGTGTTCTACTTTAGTGTGGGTCACTCCTTCTTCTTCTTCTAATGTGTATACACTTTTAGTGCACACACTAGGTTCGGCCTTTTAGTTCTTTTGCACACACAAATGCCTATGGCCTTCTTCCCTTCTTGTGCACACACCTAGGCTTCGGCCAACTTCTTGCTCACTTTATACACACACTTAATGAGTGTGGTCTTCTAACCACTTGGCACACACTTGGCCTTTCACTTTATCTTGCACACAAAAATGCCCGTAGGGTGTATTTGCACTTTGCACACACAATCTTGGCTATGACCTATTCTTTCTTTGACACACACTAACTTAGGTTTAGTTGTGGTCTTCTTGTTCACTTAGCACACACACAAGGCCACTGCCTTTTTTTCAAATGCACACACAGAGTGCAAGTCTCGGCCAAGGTGTGTTCATGTCCACTTTGCACACACACAAATAGTGTGGTCTTCACTTGTTGCACACACATGGGTTCACCTTTATTTGCACACACACACTAAGTATGCATTCTCCTTCAATTGGCACACACCCACTGTCCGTAGGTGATTTTCTTTGTTTGCACAAGGCTACGGCCTTCCTCTTCTTTTTGCACACAAAGGCACAAAGGCCTTGGCCTCCTCTTGCTCACACCTGTATACCAACACAAATGAAGGCGCGCAAGGTCCTGGTTGAGCCGCGGGCAATTTGTTCTTCAACAGATGCACAAGGTATGAGACGCGGCCTCTCTTCCTCAACTCTGCCGAGCAAGGCTCAAGCAACAAGGGCCGCGCAAGCCACGGGTGCAAGGCACCGCGGGCGCGCAAGTGCTACCGCGCAGGGGGCACGGTGCACAGAGGGGGCGCACAACTTTGTGCTGCCCAAACTCCTTCCTGTCGCGCAAAGGATAGCGCACAGGGGACTCCTCCTTCTCCTTCTCCTCTTTCGCGCAAGGGGTGCGCGAAAGGAACTCCTTCGGGCCTCGGGTGGCACCGAGAACAACAGCCGCGCAAGTGCTTTGCACGGCGGCTTCTTCTTCGCGAGGCAGAGGCACACGCGGGACTTCTGATTTTCAAGAAAGGATCAGCAAGCAAAATGAGAGCCTCTGGCTCTTCTTTTATAGGCAGAGGGATGCCCGAATCATCCTCGTGCGATAAATCTCAAACTCCCGAGATCTTCGGATCTTTAAAGATTTTTTCAAATCTCGTTTTCTTTCCTCTGTTTCACGCGGGATCTTCCTCTTTAATTTCCTCTACGTGCATGCGACTCATAACGCATGCACGGCCTTCGGTTAAGGCTCATCCCATGCAAAAACACAAACCACGTGGCCTCGGCAGCTTCGCTTGCCTCGGCCGAACTCGAAATCCCTCATTTGTTGCATGCAAGCCAATTTTAAGGCATGGATGTATTCAGTGTAGCCAGACGAGTCGGATGGACGTCTTAGATCCTTCAGAGGTGGCCGGGAACTCGAAAACCGGCCTCGGGTAGCCTCTGGTTCATCGGCGGCTCATGGGGAGGCTTCGGACGAGCTCGGCGAAGGAGACGACGCTGGGAGCCGTCGGATCGCCATTTAAATGACCGCGGACGGCTCAGATTATAACATCGCCGCGGAGATGGATCGTACGGTGGAGATCTCGCGCGAGATCAAACATGCGGCCAGGATTAGATCCCGGGATAAAAATCCCGTCCCACATCGAATCGGCCAGCGTTTTTGCTGCGGTTTATTACCCTAGCGCTGCCTCAACACGCCAGTTGAACTTCTCCCTCCACGGTGCCGCCCCGCACCGTGTTCTCCCTACGGGCGCGCTCTGCGCCCAATCTCTGCTCCTGCGGGCGCGCCACTGGCGCCCACTATGCACCTCGCGGGCGCGCTCCTGCGCCCACGCTGCGCGGGTTTCATCACCGCGTGGCCTCGGGGCTTATACACGGCCCCGGCCTCTCTTGGGCTGGCCCCATGGGATCCCCTTGGGCGTGGTGACTGGTTCCCACATGTGCCTTGGGTTGAACCCTTAAGGCTGGCCCTTGAGGTTGGCATATTTTTTGCAACAAAAACACTAAGTCATAGCTAGGACTTTGTATAAAAACAATGTTAACCAAATGTAATATGCCAAACCACATGCCCTACAATCCATTCTTCTCCTTCATCTTCATCTTGAGAATTCAAACATTAATCTTCTTGATTAGAAACAACTCCTCAATTCATAATTCTTCTTCAACATCTCGTTTTCTACTTAGGAGAGAATTCTCAAGGATCTTCATCGTCAACCGAACTCCTGAATCACTTAAATTATTCAAAGTGCTTCATTGATCTAATCAGAGATCAATTGGATCTTCTTCATGTTCACATGCACTGAGTGATAGTGCATGGACTTCATTAATGCACATCATCCACTTAGTAGTTGTGGATGGAACTCTTCAACTCCTCATGCATTGTCAGTACAATGCATGGAATTCTAATCATGTTGTGACTTTGTATCATCTTGATACAAGTTCTTAGAACTTAAAGATCAGTTCAGCAATCGTCAGATTTAACTAGAGAATGTTTCAACCACATCTCCTATGCCACTTAGTGAATCTCCTAAGTGACATGCCTCTTAGTATCATGGCCATTCTCCTTCATCACCATCACTATCACATCCTTTGACATTCACATCTTGACTCCTTGACATCCATTCATTCCAAGACAACTTTATGCCTCATTGACAACAAATGCAACACAATGCACTTCAATAACAATGAATATGATTATTTAATAAGTAAATGAAATTATTTAAATCATTATATAGGAGGTTCTGAGACATACAAATCATATCATATGTAAGGTAAGGGAACATCTTAACAAAATTTTCGATCATTGGGTTGATCTTCTCTTCCTTGTTTATGTCATTCTTTGATTATGTGAGAAATGAATTTTTAAATATTATCATGTATTTATACTTTTTTTATGTTACCTTATAATGTATACACATAAGTTATCTATTTTATATATAAAATGATCTTTGTAAGGGATAACTTGTCCAATCTTGTTTTTTATCCGAGATTGTTTATTCGTAAGTATTCACTTACGTTATGTTTATCATCCATGTTCCTGTTTTCTAAAAATGGTTTCATGTATGTTTAGAGTCCTTTTTACCCATTTTTGACTTTTACTACATTGTATGTATGGAATATTTCTTTTGTTTACCATACATGGTACTTTTTGACTTTTCCATCAAAAGTACGAGAATAATGTTTTTTAACTTATACGACTTGAAAGGACTTTTACGGTTTTATAAAGCCTTATTTTAATGAAGCTTCTTCCAAAAGATTTCATGAATAATTTCAAAAAAATCATTTTCTTTTAAAATTGCACGAAATTTTGTGAAAAAAAATATTTTTAAGAAGAAAGGATATTTTCCTCATGAATCCATTTCAAGTGTTTTATCAAAACCATTTTTCATCTAAGATGGCATTATTTAATATGTGTATGTTTCAAGTATAATGTCACTATAATTTACATGCTTTCACTTATCTTATGATTAAATGATATCAATTATTTTATATGGATTATTTTATGATGGGATGATGTTTATGAATCCCATTTTATTATTTGGGTTATGATGAATCATTTTTGTTTATGTTGTGGCATAAGTAAGAATGATTTTATTATGAGATGGGTGGGACCTATATCTCCCTCCAATGAATTGGGTAAAGATTTATATCACATGATATAGAAATGGATGAAAGGCTAATTTAATCCGGTTCAGTAATATAGGACTGGAACGAGGAGTGAACTCGAT
This sequence comes from Viscum album, assembly GCA_963277665.1. Lineage (NCBI taxonomy): Eukaryota > Viridiplantae > Streptophyta > Magnoliopsida > Santalales > Viscaceae > Viscum > Viscum album. The sequence goes on from OY728153.1 coordinate 823,084,363, forward strand.
TTAGAAAGGGACTTTGTCCACTAAGATGGTCTTGGAAGCAATGCCATGGTTACCATGGAAATCATATCATGTGACTAATGGTTTCCACAATAACTTGTTTTATTCCCATTCTATTTTATCATGATTAATGATTCTTTATGATATATGCCTTATGTACTATCATGTTTAATGTCATTTCCCAAGATTTTTATGTTTAAACATTATGTTCATGTTTTTAAGTTCAAATTTATATGATTTGTTTTATTTTATCCATGCTTAACCTTACTGAGCATTTGAGCTCACCCTTTATATGTTTTCTTTTCCCCAAGATTTAAATAAATTTTTTAGTTAAGAAAACCAAAAAGGGGAAGATCCTTATTGGAGATGTTGAAGATCATTCACCATAATTAGAATATTACGTTACGAGTTTCCAAAGACACTAAACTATTACGGTCCTTGTGTGTCAGTTTGTCTTATGTATTAAGTATTCAGAAAAAGTAATGTAATGTCCATGTACATCAAGCTTCGGGTCTCTACAATGTCTATATCATGAGATATAAATCTTTACCCAATGCATTGGAGGGAGATATAGGTCCCACCCATCTTATATTAAAATCATTCTTACGTGTTCCACAAAACAATCATAAATCATTCATCATGACCCAAAGAATAAATTGGGTTTCATAAACATCATTCCATTATAACATATTCCATATAAAACAATTGGATACCATTTCATCATAAAAAATGTAAAACCATATAAATCATAGATACATTATACTGAAATATACACATATGTAATAATGTCATCTTTGATGGAAAATGGTTTCGATAAAGCACTTGAAATGAATTCTTGGGGAAAATATCCTTTCGTCTTGAAAATCATTTTCATTTCACAAAATTTCTTTCAATATTAAATGAAAAGGATTTTGTTGAAAATAGTCATTAATTCTTGTAGAGTATGCTTCATGAAAATAAAGTGTTATGAAACCTTAAAAATTCATTCATGTCGTATAAGTTAAAAAACATTATTCTCGTACTTTTGCCGAAAAAGTCAAAAAGTACCTCGTATGGTAAACAAAAAAAATATTCCTAGCCATGACATGTAGTAAAAGTAAAAAATGGGTAAAACAGAATTTAAAAATATATGAAAACATTTTTTAAATCTTGGAAATGGATGATAAATATAGCCCTAGTAAATACTTATGTATAAGCAATCTCGGATAGAAAACAATTGGGATTGCAACATTATCCCTTAACATAGGTCCAATATGCTTCATACGTATCTGAAACTCGTGTATAATGATTTAAATAATGTCATTGACTTATTACATAATCATATTAATTGTTATGATATCATATATGGTACACTTATGACTTTATATTAGCCATTATTTTGTAAATTATATGTTAAAGAAGCGTTTTAGGTAAAATCGTTTCATTTATTGTACGTGTTTTGTCATGTTGTTCTTGATATTAGTACTTATATCCGGATATAATTAATTCAAGAATGTAAAACATGATTTATATATAATATATATTAAGAATATATATATATATATATGATAGATCGATAAATGGAATAAAATACACCGTTTATTGAGGCAGTAGGCCGTACGTACGCAGGAACGCTATTTTCGTATCCTTATTGAATTGAATGGAATTAAGTATATGAAATACATATATATATACATAAATCCAGTATCATTATTATTTCATATATTTCATTATTATTCATTATATATACTTTATAATCATTCATGAATGGTTAACATGGAGAATGAATCTTCTCGCATCATGGAGACGGTAGTCCGTACGTACGCACAAGCGATGATATCATTCCCATGATCGTGGAATTTTATTGAAGTGTATGTATAATATTTCAGAATCAAAATCACTTTAAAATAATCATATATATTTAGTTATTTACACCATTATAATCATCCAAGTAAGGTGGTGGTCGAAAACATATTACACCACGGCGTCGAGACAGTATTCTATACGTATGCGCGCGTGGTGATTTCATTTTCCGTTGAATGGATAGAATGTGAAATAAGGTTGTTTCATATTTATAATAACATATCAGTATATAATTCAAACTGATGTTATTTCTTTATAACAAGACAACTACAGAATAATAAGCAGAAGAAGAATGAAACTTGGGAGAATCGGAAGAAGAGATTACCTCTTCTTCGACACACCTCCTTTAAGATTCCTCTTAGGGAAGTAGAGTTGTTCTTAAGAGACGAACAGAACCTCCAGAATGTTTCTAGGTAAGTTTAGAAGTAAAATGGGCAGGGTTTGACCGATCTTCAAGGCTCAAAAGGGTGTGAAGCGAAGAGGGAAGGGGTGCCCTTTTTATAAGGGAGGATAGGGGCACCTTTGGAAAAACATAAAATATTATTTTATAATAAAGTCACATTCGGTTTTTAATAGCTTCAAATTGATTTATTTCGATACTATGGTAGGTATGGGTAGAAATACTCTCAACCAATATATTTTAGACAGGTTTGGGTCATTATATTAACTGTATCATTTAGTTTTAACTCTTAGATAATTAGATTGACAATTACTATGTCACATCATATTTTTATATTGTATATTTAATAAACTTACCATATACATCCAAGAGAACCCCATGTGGTCCAATTTGTTACACCTATCATGATATAAGTATCTTTTCCGAACCTTAGATTTTTAAGAATATAATAACAATTAATAAAATAATATTTGTTTTAAAAACTATTTTATGTCATTTTTGACACTATTTTGTAATGGAATTTTTTTGAAAATCATAACAGAATGATTAGTTCGAAAAAAGATAATTAATTCAATAAAAAAATGTCATATTAACCGATAAAATAACTGTAATTCATAAAAAGTCTCAAATTACATTTATTTGGGTATTTATAACATCAATTATTTTAATATTTCATTATTTAGGTAATTACTGCATCACCATTGTGTCATAAATAACATAAATTATTTAATGTATAAAAATTATAAATAAAATACCATTAGGTATGAAATTGTTTTTTCTTACTGATGAATATTTATAGTCGAATTTATCTTATATATAAACCTATATTAAAAATGAGTTCGTTAATAAACTTTGATTTTAACTATGTTAACCCTTCTTTAAATAAATTAATAATAAATGTCCTAATCTAATCCAAGTGGATATAAATGGTCATATGTTATTCCTAAAGTTGTTTTTGGTCGAATTAAAATTATCCAATAGAATTATAACATGTGTTAGGGTAATAATAATATCATTTTTACCCTTAATTATCGTATTAACTTTTAACCGTGGTAAATATAAGTAAAAAGTTACTATTCACAAAAAATTATTTTCATCTCATTCAACCACATTTTAGTCCTTGATATTAACCGTGTCTCTTGGATTTTCTAAATTTCACTCACAGAAGCGGTAAAATTACGTATTCTGTGAATTTCCAAATTCTCCTAGGAGGTGGGTAAAAGACGGTGAAAAGTTCAATAAAATTTTTATATATCTAAAATTATTATAAAATGACTATAATTAATTAAATTGATCTTATATAGGTATTAACTATAAATTTTTCCCTAAACTAAATTTAAATATAATAATTAATTATATAAAAAAAAGTCGGTTTTAAATAGTAACCCAGTGTTTTCACTATTCATAAAAAATTAAACATTTTCAGAAAATTACCAAAAATTCACCTAGGATAATTTTGATATTTCGAATCCAAAATTGAATTCCATTTTAAAAGATTAAATTTATAAAATTTCAAAAAGTTGGTATTACTTTTCATAATGTCTAGTTTATATAATATTTTAAAAATATATCGTTGTTTAGTGAAACTCGATATTGCGTACAACACACGCTATCGTGGAAGGTCGCGATTGCTTGTAAAGAAAGCCAAGTTAGGGATGTGTGTAGTGCAAGCTCCTTTTGGAGTAGCATTCAACAGAATACATCAATGAAATTTAAAAAAAATCATAAAATCTCTGGGCGTTACATTATACCCCCCTTAAAATGAATTTCACCCTCGAAATTCTTTAGGGGTTATAAATGGTTTACTACTTGAAAGTTTCTTTCATAGAAACCCACATCATAAAAAAGAATACCAAAACTTGACTTTAGAAACTAAAGTATAAAACGTAATGGTTACCCAAATTAACTAATCACTTGGTTTCCACATAGAAGAACATTGGTGAAAATATAGATATGGAAGAGAAATATAACCATGAACTTCTAATAAAGAGTTGTAGAGTAAATGGCTATGAAAAAGCCAACAATTAGAAAGCCATAAATTTGTGATGATCTAAGGTACCAACCGACTCATCAAATATGAGAGCACTTGGAAATCAGTTTTTTGTTTTCAAGATCATTTCCCTAAAGATAAAGAATTTGAATTAGAAGAAATACTTACTTTATTTCGGTATCATCTCACCATTTCTCGGGCCTCGAACAATTTCCACTTCATCTCTTAAATAAATGAAGTTGAATTTGTCTTCTGTGAAGTGTTAGCAAATTATACTATAGAATGATAGGTCATTCATTCTATCTCAAACAAAAGGTTAGAAAATGTTATCAAACATACATAAGTCCATCTATTTTGAGGTTAATCGTATATGATTCCAAAAATATATTTATACTTCATCTATCATACCGCTTGATAAAATGAAACTAGTTTCTATTAACCAGGAACTTCTTGTAGGATAGTGGTAGGCGATAAAGTCCTATCACACTTCGGTTGTGGGTTCGATTCTCGCAACCTTGTCCGATGTGACGGGTTGTCTCCCATCCAGCAGGTTGTCCTTTTTCTAAAAAAACACTATTATAACATTACAGAAATAATTTTGAAAAAACATCTAGCCTTAAACAATACTATCTGATGTCTGACATATCAATTTCCAATATATAGACTTATCCAAAATACATATGTCCAATATCATAGTATAAAGAAAACAACTACTAGAAAGGACACATAAAATGAACATGAATATCATCTTTTTTATATGATATATCTTGTTGGTCACATTCTCAACATGTGAATTCTTTAATCATGTATTCTCTTGAAACAGAAATTACCATAGAACCTTAGTTAAAACATGAATTCTGTGAAAAGCTAATTCTTTCCACATACCAAAATCCCAAAAATTCTATATACTCATACCATGATATAACTTTTTCCTTATATCAGTCATGAGCTTATGAATACTCCCAAACATTTCATTTTCATGTTATCCCTTCATTATGTGCATATCATCTTCTTTCCAAAAATATCTAATTCACTTTCCATGGTTACCGGTACCATAAAATATTGAAAACCACAATATACCAATACATAAATATTCCAATATTCCACGATACTATATAAAACATTATTTTGGAATCCCATTACATAAACACTTAATCATTCCACCACATCGTTGTCATATTCAATATCACCAATATTCAGCACAAGTGACTTCCCTTTGTCCTTTTCCTTGATTGGTTTCTCATGTCGATCATCATTAACCCCTGGATTAGAGAATTGATTAGCATAATGCCCTATTTCATTACACTTGAATCATTGAAGTGTTGGTGGTTCGTTCTCTGCAGTCTTTTCCTTATTCACATCATTAGTAACCCTTTTTCCATTACATCTACACTCAGCTGCTCGATGACCTTATTTTCCATAATTAAAACATTTTCTAGTCCCTTTAAGACAATCTCCACCATGTTTCTTTCCACACTTTGAGCATAAAGAACCATTCATCTTCTTTTCACCATTGTTCTGAGATTTCTCCTTGAACTCCATCTTTCATTTCTTGTCCAAACCATGAGATGGATATGTAACACCAAATTCTATTTCTACCTTGATTTCACAATGAAAAATTTCTTCGTAGTGACTAAAGTATCTTATATCTATTTCCCTTCGAAGACTTGGTTTTAAGACACAGAAGAATCGATCAAAATTAATTTCAGGTTGGATGATAAAGCCAGATCCATACCATGAAAGCCTTGTAAAATTTTCATCATATATACCAATACAATCATCATCATTTTTCTTATGCTCAAGGAACTCCTTTTCCATCTCTGTTTGAAGAATACGAGGCAAGTACTTACTGAAAAACAAGGTCTTGAACTCCTCTCATTCCATGGATTCAATTTCATCTTGGGGCCTTGTATTCCCAATTAGAGCCCACCACTGGTCCACTTCACCTTCTAAAAGGTAAATAGCTAGAATGACTATATCATGTTCCCAATAACTAAGTATGGATAATTTCATTTCTATGGTACTGATCCATTGTTCAGCAACAAGTGGATCATAAGACACATTGAAAGAAGGTGGACGTTGCCTCATGAAGGAGTCCATAGAATATTGTTCCCTTCTATACTCATTCGAAAGTCCAGAATTATTCATAGCTTGCGTAAGTATATCAATAAGATTTTACACTCCATCTCCCATAACATTGGTTTGTTCAGGAGGATAATCATTGCATTTTACTTTACATTGATCAACATGGTTTATTCAGTTTCCAGTCATCGTCTAAAACCCAAAAAGAATAGTGTGAGAGAACGAAATCATGCTAGGGAAAACAACATAATAAAGGGGGAGTACCTTCAATATATAACATCTTAGGTTTAATTATAATATCCTTACTGTAATTATAGGACTATAACCTATACTTATACTTAACCTTAGGGACATCCCTATACATACTTAAAAATATCTCTAGGGATCTCACTAATGTTTTCGCATCCTAGTTTACGAAGGTAAACTAAACCACCCTCTGATACCAACTGTAGAGACCCAAATCTTGACGTACATCGACATTACATTACTTTTTCGAAATACTTAATACATTACAAAAACAAACCCACAAGGACCGTAATAATTTATTGTGTTTGGAAAATCGGAACGTAATCTTATAATCATGGTGAATGATCTTCATCATCTCCCATAAAGATCCTCACCTTTTGGTTTTCTTACCTAAAACCTTTCGTTAAATCCCGGGGAAAAGAAAACATATAAAGGGTGATCTCAAGTGCTCAGTAAGGGTAATAATGGATAAAATAAAACAAATAATATACATTTGATCTTAAAAACATGAACATAATGTTTAGACATCAAAATCATGGGAAATGACAAAAAACATGGCAGTACATAATGCATAGATCATAAAGAAACATTAATCATGATAAAATTGCATGGGAATAAAACATGTGATTTTGGAAACCATTAGGAAGTTGATATGATTTCCATAGTATCCAAGGAATTGCTGCCAGGACCATATTAGTGGACAAAGTCCCTTTCTGAATCGAGTTCACTCCTCGTTCCAGTCATGTATTACTGAACCAGATTAACTTACCCTTCCAGCCATGTCTATATCATGAGATATAAATCTTTACCCAATTCATTGGAGGGAGATATATGTCCCACCCATCTCATATTGAAATCATTCTTACGCGTGCCACAAAACAATCATAAATCATTCATCATAACCCAAAGAATAAATTGGGTTTCATAAACATCATTCCATCATAACATAATCCATATAAAACAAATGGATATCATTTCATCATAAGAAAAGTTAAACAATATAAATCATAGCGACATTATACTGAAATATACACATATGAAATAATGTCATCAATGATGAAAAATGTTTTTAATAAAGCACTTGAAATTAATTCTTGGGGAAAATATCCTTTATTCGTAAAAATAATTTTATTTTTAAAAAATGACATTAAATTTTAAAAGAAAAGGATTTTGATGAAAATATTCCTAAATTATTATAGAGTAAGCTTCAAGAAATCAAGGCATTATGATACCATAAAAATCCTTTCATTCCATATAAGTTAAAAAAAATTCTTCTCATACTTTTTCCGAAAAAGAAAAAAAGTACCTCGTATGGTAAACAAAAAAAGATTCCTAACATACCATGTAGTAAAACTGAAAAATGGGTATAAAGTACATTAAACATACATGTAAAATTTTTTATAAAACATGGACATGGATGATAAATATGACCCTAGTAAATACTTACATATAAGCAATCCTGGATAGAAAACAATTGAGATTGAAACATTATCCGTTAACTGAGGTCCAATATACTTCATATGTATCTGAACCTCTTTTATAATTATTTTAATAATGTCATTAACTTATTAAAGAATCATATTAATTGTTATGATATCATATATGGTTCACTTATTACTTTATATTACCTGTTCTTTTGTATGTTCCATGTTAAAGAAGCGTTTTTGGTAAAGTTGTTTCATTTATCGTATGTGTTTCGACATGTTGTTCTTGATATTAATACTTATATCCTGATTTACTTAATTCCAGAATGTAAAACATGATTTATATATAATATATATTCAGCAAATATATATATTTTATAGATCGATAAATGGAATGAGATACACCGTTCATGGAGACGGTAGGCCGTACGTACGCATGAACGTTGTTTTCGTTTCCTTATTGAATTGAATGGAATTAAGAAGATGACATACATATATATATATATATATCCAGTATCATTATTATGTCATATATTTCATTATTATTAATTATATATACTTTATAATCATTCATAAATGGTTAATATGTGTAATGAATCTCCTCACGTCGTGGAGACGGTAGTCCGTACGTACGGATGGGCGATGATATCATTCCCATGATTGTGGAATTGTATGGAAGTGTATGTATAATATTTCAGAATAAGCATCACTTCACAATAATCATATATAGTAAATTATTTACACCATTATAACCATCCATGTAAGGTGGTGGTTGAAAACAGATTACACCACGGCGTGGAGACGGTATTCTGTACGTACGCACGCGCGGTGATTTAATTTTCCGTAGGATGGATAAAAGTGAAATAAGGTTGTTTCTTATTTATAATAACATATTAGTATATAAGTAACACTGATGTTATTACATTATAATGAGACAACTAAATAAGAATAAGTAGAAGAAGAATGAAACTTGAGAGAATCGGAAGAAGAGATTACCTCTTCTTCGACGCACCTCCTTTAAGATTCTTCTCAAGGAAGTAGAGTTTGTATTTTGAGAAGACCAGAACCTACAGAATGTTTCTAGGGAAGTGTAGAAGAGAAATGTGTAGGGTTTGACCGATGTTCAAGGCTCAAAAGGGTGTGAAGTGAAGAGGGAAGGGGTGCCCTTTCTATAAGGGAGGAGAGGGGCACCTTTGAAAAAACGTAAAATATTATTTTATAATAATCTCATATTAAGTTTTTAATAGCTCCAAATTGATTTATTTTGAATATAATGTGGGTATGGGTCTATCTCCTCTCATCCAATAGATTTTAGAGAGGTTTGTGTCATTATATTAACCTTATCTTTTATTTTTAACTCTTAGTTAATTAGATTGGCATTTACCATGTCACTTGGTATTTTTATATTATATAGTTGATAAACTTGCCATATAAATCCAAGAAAACCCCAAGTGGTCCATTAATGATACACCATTCATCATATATGTATCTTGTCTGAACCTTATATTTTTAGGAATATAATAACAATTATTAATATAATATTTTTTTTAAAAACAATTTTATGTCAATTTTGACACTATATGGTAATTGATTTTTTGTGAAAATCATAACAGAATGATTAGTTCGAACAAAGTTAATTAATTCAATACTAACAGTTCATATTAATGGACAAAATTATTGGAATTCATATAACGTCTCAAATTACATTTATTTGGGTATTTATAACATCAATTAATTTAATATTTCATTATTTATGTAATTACTGCATCACCATTGGGTCATAAATAACTTAAATTAATAAATTTCTAAAACATAGAAATAAAATACCATTATATAGGAAATAATTTTATATTTTTAATGAATATTTATAGTCGAATTTATATTATGTATAACCCTATACTACAAATGATTTTGTTATTAAACATTGATTTTAACTATATTAACCCTTCTTTAGATATATTAATAATAAATGTCCTAATCTAATCCATGTGGACAGAAATGGTCATATTTTCTTTCTATGGTTTTTTTGGTCTAATTACACTTATCCAATAGAATTAGGACATGTGTTAGGGTAATAATAATATCATTTTACCCTTAATTATCCTATTAACATTTAACCATGGTAAATAAAAGAAAAAAAGTTACTATTATCCAACCAAATTCATCTCATTAAACCACTTTTTAGTCCTTGATATTAACTGTGTCTCTCAGATTTTTGAAATTTCACTCATAGAAGCGGGAAAATTATGTTTTATGTCATCTTCCAAATTCTCATAGGAGGTGGGTAAAAGACGATGAAAAGTTCAATAAAATTTTAATATATCTAAAAAAATTATAAAATGACTCTAATTGATTACATTGAACTTATATAGGTATTATCTATCAATTTTGACCTAATCCAAATTTAAATAAAATAAATAATTATTTAAATAGAAAGTCGGTTTTTAAATAGGAACCTAGTGTTTTCACTATTCATAAAAAACTGAATGTTTTCAGAAAAATACCAAAAATTCACCCTAGGATAATTCAAAATCCCAAATGCAAAAATGAATTCAATTTTGAAAGATAAGATTTATAAACTTTCAAAAAGTGGGTATTATTATTCCTAACGGGTAGTTTATATAATATGTTAAAAACATATCGATGTTTAGTGAAACTCGATATTGCGTATAACACACGCTATCGTGGAAGGTCGCGATTGTGTGTAAAGCAAGCTAAGTCAGGGATGCATGTAGTGGAAGCTCCTTTTGTTGTAGCATACAACAGAAGACATCAATGAAATAAAAAAATATTTTTCATAAAATCTCTGGGTGTTACATTCTACCCCCCTTAAAATGAATTTCTCCCTCGAAATTCGTCGGTGTTATAAATGGTTTAACACATCATTGTTTCTTTAATAGACACCCACGTCATAAAAAAGAATACCAAAACATGACTTTAAAAACAAAAGTATGAAACATAATGGTTACCCAAATTAACTAATCACTGGGTTTCCACATAGAAGAACATTGGTGAAAATATGGATATGGATGTGAAATATAACCATCAACTTCTAATGAAGAGTGGTAGAGGACATGGCTATGAAAAAACCAACAATCAGAAAGCCATAAATTTGTGATGATCTAAGGTACCATCTGATTCATCAGATATGAGAGCACCAGGAAATTTTTTTTGTTTTCAATATAATTTCCCTAAAGTTGAAGAATTTGAATTATAAGAAATACTTACATTATTTCGGTATCATCTCATCGTTTCTCGTGCCTTGAACAATTTCAACTTCAGCTCTTAAATAAATGAAGTTGAATTTGTCTTCTCTGAAGTGTTAGCATATTATGCGATATAATGATAGGTCATTCCATCTATCTCAAACAAAAAGATAGAAAAAGTTATCAAATATACATAAGTCCATCTTTGGTGAGGTTAATCGTATATAATTCCAAAAAAGGACTTATACATCATCTATCATACCACTTGATAAAATAAATATTGTTTCAACTAACAAGGGACTTTTTGTAGGCTAGTGGTAGGCGATAAAGGCATGTGGCACTTCAGTTGTGGGTTCGATTCTCACAACCTTGTCCGACGTGACGGGTTGTCGCCCATCCTATAGGTTATCCTTTTTCTAAAACTACAGTATTATAACATTATAGAAATAATTTCAAAAAATGGTATAGCCTTAAACAATTCTATCTGATGTCTGACATAACCCTTTCCAATCTTTAGACTTATCCAAAATACATCTGTCCAATCTCATAGAATAAAGAAAATGATTACCGGAAAGGTCACATAACCAGAATGTGAATACCGTCATTTATTATACGATATATCTTGTTGGTCACATTCCAAACATGTGAATTCCTCAATCATGTATTCTCTTGAAACAAAAATTACCATTGAACCTTAGTGAAAACATGAATGCTATCAAAAGATAATTCTTTCCACATATCAAAATCCCAAAAATTCTATGTACTCATACCATGATATAACTTTGTCCTTATACCAGTCATGAGCTCATGAATACTGTCAAGCATTTCATTTTCTCATTATCCCTTCATTATGCGCATATAATCTTCATTCCAAAAATATCTCATTCACTTTCCAAGGTTACTGGTACCATAAAATTATTAAAAACTACAATAGACAAATACATAAATATTCCAATATTCCATGATACTATATACAACATTATTTTGGAATCCCATTATATAAACACTTTATCATTCCACCACATCATTTTCATATTCTACATCACCTATAGTGATCGCATGTGACTTCCCTTTTTCCTTTTACTTAAGTGGTTTCTCATGTTGATCATCATTAACCCTTGCATTAGGGCATTGATTAACATAATGCCCCATTTCATTGCACTTGAAGCATTGAAGTTTTGGTGGTGCGTTATCTACAGTATTTTCATTATTCACATCATGAGCAATCCTTTTTCAATTACGTCGATACTCAGCTGCTCTATGGCCTTATTTTCCACACCTAAAACATTTTCTAGTCCCTTAACGACAATCACCGCCATGATTCTTTCCACACTTTGAGCATAAATAAACATTCCTCTTCTTTTCACCATTGTTCTGAGATTTCTCCATGAACTCCATCTTTCATTTATTGTCCAAACCATGAGATGGATATGTAACACCAACTTCCATTTCTACCATGATAGTACAATGCACAATTTCTTCACACCTACTAAAGTATCTTATAGCTAATGCCCTTCGATGACTTGGTTTTAAGCCATAAATGAATCGATCAACTTTACTTTCAGGTTGGATCATAAAGCCATATGCATACCCTGTAAGCCTTGTAAAATTTTCATTGTATATACCAATATATTCACCATCCTTTTGCTTAAGCTCAAGGATATCCTTTTCCATCATTGTTCAAATAATACACGGGAAGTACTTACTGAAAAACAAGTTCTTGAACTCAGCCCATTCCATGGATTCAATTTCATCTTGGGGCCTTGTATTATTAAGTAGCGTCCAAAACTGTTTTACTTCATCTTCTAAACTATAAATAGCTAGAATTACATTATCATGTTCCCAACTGCGAAGTATGGAAAATATCTTTTCAATGGTACTGATCCATTGTTCAGCATCAAGTGGATCAGAAGACCCATTGAAAGAAGGTGGATGTCGCCTCATGAAGGAATCGACAGAATATTGTTCCCTTCCCTGCTCATTCGGAAGTCCAGAATTATTCATATCTTGCATTAGTATAACATTAAGATTTTGCACTCCATCTCCCATAACATTGGTTTCTTCAGGAGGACAATCATTGCATTGTCCATTACATGGATCAACATGGTTCATTCGGTTTCCAGTCATCATCTAAACCCCAAAAAAGAATAGTGTGAGAGACAAAAATCATGCTAGGGAAAACAACATAATAAAGGGGGAGACCTTCGATATCTAACATCTTAGGTTTAATTATAATATCCTTACCTTAATTCTAGATCTAAAACATATACTTATACTTAACCATAGGGACATCCCTAGACATACATAGAAATATCTCTGGGGATCTCACTGAAGTTTTCACATCATAGTTTCCAAAGGTTAACTAAACATATCTCGAATACCAGTTGTAGAGACCCAGATCTTGATGTACATTGACATTACATTACTTTTTCGGAATACTTAATACATAACAAAAATAGACACACAAGGACCGTAATAGTTTAGTTTCTTTGGAATCTCAGAACGTAATCTTCTAATCATGGTGAAATATCTTCAACATCTCCCATAAAGATCTTCCCCTATTGGTTTTCTTTCTTAAAACCTTTCATTAAATCCTGGGGAAAATAAAATATATAAAGGGCGAGCTTAAATTCTCAAAAAGGGTAATCATGGATAAATAAAACAAATCATATACATTTGATCTTAAAAACATGAACATAATGTTTAAACATAAAAATCTTGGGAAATGACATAAAACATAGCAGTCAATAAGGCATAGATCATAAAGAAACACTAATCATGATAAAATATCATGGGAATAAAACATGTGATTTTGGAAAACATTAATCACTTGATATTATTTCTATAGTGTCCAAGGCATTGCTGCCAAGACCATCTTAGTGGACCAAGTCTCTTTCTGAATCGAGTTCACTCCTTGTTCCAGTCCTGTATTACTGAACCAGATTAACCTACCATTCCAGCCATGTCTATCTCATGAAATATAAATCTTTACCCAATTCAATGGAGGGAAATATATGTCCCACTAATCTGAAATTGAAATCATTCTTACGTGTGCCACAAAAAAATCATAAATCATTCATCATAACCCAAAGAATAAATTGGATTAAATAAACATCATTCCATCACAACATAATCCATATAAAACAAATGGATATCATTTCATCATAAAAAAACTGAAACCATATAAATCATAGAGACATTATACTTGAAATATACACATATGAAATAATGTAATCTTTGATGATAAATGGTTTTGATAAATTCATTGAAATTAATTATTGAGGAAAATATAATTTCTTCTTAAAAAAGATTTTCATTTCACAAAATTCCATTCAATTTTAAAAGAAAAGAATTTTGTAGAAAATTTCCATGAATTTTTGTAGTGTAAGCTTCACGAGAATAAGGCATTATGAAATAGTAAAAATCTGTTCATGCCGTATAAGCTAAAAAAACATTTTTCTCATACTTTTCCCAGAAAAGTCAACAAGTACCGCGTATGGTAAACAAAAAATGATTCCTTACAGACCATGTAGTAAAAGTAAAAAATTGGTAAAAATGACTTTAAACATACATGAAGATATTTTTATAAAACTTGTACATGGATGATAAATATAAACTTATCAAATACTTACGTATAAGCAATCTCGGATAGAGAACAATTGATATTGGAACATTATCCCTTACCTTAGGTCCAATATGATTCATACATATCTGATACTCCAGTATAATTATTTACATAATGTCATTGACTTTTTACAGAATCATATTCATTGTTATGATATCATATATGGTTCACTTATGTCTTTATATTACATTTTCTTTTGTAAATTCCATGTTAAAGCAGCGTTTTGGGTAAAATTGTTTCATTTATTGTACGTGTTTCGACATTTGTTCTTGATATTATTACTTATATCTTGATTTAATTAATTCCAGAATGTAAAACATGATTTATATATAATATATATTCAGTATATATATATATATATATATGATATATCGATAAATGGAATGAAATACACTATTCGTGGAGACGGTATGCCATACGTACACATGAACGCTGTTTCGTTTCCTTATTAAATTGAATGGAATTAAGTAGATGACATACATACATATATATATACAGTATCATTATTATTTCATATATTTTTTTATTACTCATTATATATACTTTATAATCATTCATGAATGGTTAACATGGAGAATGAATCTCATCGCGTCGTGGAGACGGTAGTCTGTACGTATGCACGAGCGATGATATCATTTCCATGATCGTGGAATTTTATTGATGTATATGTATAATATTTATGAATCAATATACCTTTAAAATAATCATATATAGTTATTTATTTACACCATTATACACATCCAAGTAAGGTGGTGGTCGAAAACAGATTACACCACGGCGTGGAGACGGTATTCCGAACGTACGCACGCACGGTGATTTCATTTTCTTTCGGATGGATAGAAGTTGAAATAAGTTTGTTTAATATTAATAATAACATATTTGTATATAAGTAATACTGATTCTATTACTTTATAATGATACAACTACAGAAGAATAATTAGAAGAAGAAAGAAACTTGAGAGAATCGGAAGAAGATATTACCGCTTCTACGATGCACCTCCTATAAGCTTGCCCTTATAGAAGTAGAGTTGGACTTTTGAGAATACCAGAACCTCAAGAATGTTTCTAGGGAACTATAGAAGGGAAATGGTCAGGGGTTGTCTGAGCATTAAGGCTCAAATGGGTCTTAAGAGATGAGGGAAGGGGTTCCATTTTTAGAAGGGAGGAGAGGGGCACCTTTGGAAAAACTTAAAATATTATTTTTTAATAAAGTCAAATTAGGTTTTTAAAAGCTCCAAATTGATTTATATTGAAGATAATGTGGTGGTGGGAATAAATACTATCAACCAATATATTTTAGACAGGTATGGGTTATTATATTAACCTTATCTTTTAGTTTTAACTCCTAGTCAATTAGATTGAAATTTACAATGTCACTTTGTATTATTTATATTATATAGTTAATAAACATACCATATACACCCAATCGAACCCCAAGTGGTCCATTAATGATACTACTATCATTATATATGTATATTGGCAGAACATTAAATTTTTAAGAATATAATAACAATTAATAATATAATATTTGTTTTAAAAACTATTTTATGTCTATTTTGACATTATTTGGCAATGGATTTTTTGTGAAAATCATAACAGAATGATTAGTTCGAAAAAAGTTAATTAATTCAATATTAACATGTCATATTAACATTAAATATTAGTGGAATTTATAAAAAGACTGAAATTACATTTATTTGGGTATTTATTACATCAACTATTTTAATATTTCATTATTTAGGTAATTACTGCACCACCATTGTGTCATAAATAAATTAACTTATTTAATGTATAAAAATTATAATTAAAATTCAATTAGGTAGGAAATTTTATTATATTTTAATGAATATTTATAGATGAATTTATCTTATGTATAACCCTATATTTAAAATTATTTCGTTATTTAACTTTGATTTTAACTATTTAAACCCTTCTTTAAATAAATTAATAATAAATGTCCTAATCTAATCCATGTGGACATAAATGGTCATATATTATTCCTAAGGTTGTTTTTGGACGAATTAAACTTATCCAATATAATTAGGATATGTGTTAGTGTAATAATAATATCATTTTTACCCTTAATTACCCTATTAACTTTTAACCGTGGTAAATAAAAGTAAAAAGTTACTATTCACCAAAAATTATTTTCATCTCATTGAATCAAATTTTAGTCCTTGATATTAACCAATTCTCTCATATTTTTGAAAATTTTCTCACAGAAGCGGTAAAATTATGTTTTTTGTGAATTTCCAAATTCTACTAGGAGGTAAGTAAAAGACGGTGAAAAGTTCAATAAATTTTTTATATATCTAAAATTATTATAAAATGACTCAAATTAATTACATTGAACATATATAGGTATTATGTATCATTTTTTACCTAAAATAAATTTATAGAAAATAAATAATTATTTAAATAAAAATTCGTGTTTTAAATAGTAACCCGGTGTTTTCAGTATTCATCAAAAATTGAATGTTTTTAGAAAAATACCAAAAATTCACTCTAGGCTAATTTTGATATTCCAAATTCAATAATGAAGTCCATTTTGATAGAGAAAATTTAGAAAATTTCAAAAAGTGGGTATTACTATTCATTACGGCTAGTTTATATAATATTTTAATAACATATCGCTGTTTAGTGAAACTTGATATTGCGTACAACACACGCTATCGTAGAGGGTCACGATTGCGTGTAAATCAAGAAAAGTCTGGGATGAGTGTAGTGAAAGCTCCTTTTGGTGTAGCATAACAACACATGACATCAATGAAATTAAAAATAATATTTTTCATAAAATCTTTGTTTTTTACAAGAGTAATCCCCAAAAAAGGCTCAATGAGTTGGAGTGACTGGATGAAAAAAGTTTTCAAACATTTCACTATTTGGATGTTTTCGATAACAAGATTTCACCATCCTTAAACAATAAGGTTCACCTCTATTCCTTCCTTGATGGAGAATTGGGGATGGTCCTTTGAACCCCGATGATACTCGGGGAGAAACCCCCAAAATTTGAGACAAATTGCATAGGAATGTGTATCATAAATAACATTAACTCCAATATAAAATATTTATTAAGTTCAATGGATGGGAAGCACACCACAACTCCCACCAATGAAATGATCTACAAGAAAAATTTTCTGAAGCCGACTATAATCATTTTCATTGCATGAAAAAAAATCATTATAATACATATTGTTCAAATGATGTTTAACTGCAAGATAAAATCATCTTCACTTAATTAAATTAAACTACATGACCAAAGAGTTATGATAACATGACATTAATCTATGGGATAAATCAACATTGTTTCCTGAATTTAAACTTTATTGAATGGATGTCCTTACTGCAATACATTAAACTGTATGGCCAAAATATCTTGATCGCATGACGTTAAACTGTTGGATATATCATCATTAATAAAAAAGTTAAACTATAAAGTATATATCATCCTAACCACATAAAGATAAACTAAATAAGTATCTTTATGATTAAATAAATGATTCATTTCACATGATTCTGATCTATGTTAGAGAATGTTAAAATGCCCTTATTCTTATGCTAGAGTCAAAACCGCATGGGAACCCTCTTTCTCCAGAACTATGTGTGGCTTGATTTTTATATACACATGATACATGGTGATGCCTAAACTCTATATCACAAGCCCTTCCACCGACACCCTAATGAAAAATTCCACTTTTCCATGTACGTTCCAGACTTACGTGGAAAATTCTCATCATAGAACTATATACAGATTGATTCTTATTTTTTGATGGGATATTTAGAGATTCCTTTAACGCAGATCTTGGTCCAACCACCACACGATAGAAAATGCATATATTGTACATTTAACTACCTCTTCATTTCAACGTATTTCCCTATTATTCCTTGTTTATCACCTAGAGCATACCTTGCATGATCTTATGAATGGTGGTATGGGATTTCCCAGCATGAACAACGGGAAAAGGTACATGACATGCCTACTACCTCAAATGAATGGTTTAAAAATGACCCCAACAAACTACATATAGACCAAGCCTCTATATGGAGAATATATTTAGAACTAAGTGTGTATTTATTTATCACATCAATGGATATGTATTTATGCTCAGATTCTATATCTTGGTTGATCCATCCATCAATAAAAAGCCACTTTCTATTCATGGGTCAGGCCAGTTTAGTGAGAATACTTTTAGAACAATATGTGTCTCGATTCCTACCCTCATCAGATCTATAGTGACGCCCAGAATCTACATCCTTGGGCCCATCCACTGCCAAAAAATTCCCCCATGTACTACACAAAAAATGTAAACCTATGAATAGGATATCATAATAAGTATTTGTCAAAACTTTATTCCCACAATATACGAGTCAGATCTGTGCGGGGAATTCCATACATCCAAAATAATCATGATATGAATATATCTTACATGCCCAGATATACCATTTACATCCATCTAACTCCAATCCCAATGAAATCATGGATCCTCATAATCCTCCTCGTCCATCAAAAATTGGTGGTTAGTGTCCTGGGACACCTTTGTTTGACTACGCACACAATGCCCTGATGGCTCTGAAAACGTGTCCCCAAATAAAAAAGATGGTCGACCAAAGGAAAATTATTTTGAAGGATTGTATTTTCCTACCTCCACACGCCCAATGGATTCAAATACCCACTTCATTAATCCTATTCAATGGGTCTATAGGATCACAGTTTATACTTTTTCCCCCCTCACATCTATGGAATGCAAAAATATCCCAAACCGATTATCCCATAATAATTCTATATTTTTATGACAATTTTCCCTAATCGAATGATGTTTTACAACAATTATAAATAATTATCAACTACCTAATATTAAATTACATGACTCTTTTCCCTGATTATGACATCCCAATGTGGTAGAATAATTAATTTTTTCCTCTTGTCTTACTCACTGAGAAAAAATCATGTGGACTTATGGACCTCATAAGAGGATTCCTGAAAAATCAATCGAAAATCAATCCATTGTTGTTGGACTTGGAGATAAGACCATAAAATTTATTTTATAGTTCTCCCATCCATAGTGGGAAACCAAAATTCTTAATCACATGATATTAAACTATAAGGTACCCTATAAAATACATCTATCTTGATTCATGTGTGATCAGACTATGTAGTGTTTCCTGGATGATGGATCTCAAGCCCAAAACACCTCTAAAGAAAATAATATTTATAAAATCCACCTCCCGAAGTATAAAATAATCCTATGTAGGGGGGGGGGGGGTTTGACAACCGAATCATCAAAATTGGGGCCAACTCCAATAAAGGAATAGAAATTCCCTATACTATGTACGGGTCAGATCTATTTAGGGAAATCATCAGTTTTATGGGTAATCATGGCCTGAATATTTTTAAATATGCCAATGAACATTCTTACCACCCATAAAGCATAGTTCTCTGAGAAATAATAGATCCCCATAATCATCCATGGTCATTAGTGATGGAGGGTCAGTGACCAAAGGATACCATTGTTTGACTATGCACACAATTCCCCGTTAGATCTGCATATGTTTCCCACAAAAATGATTATCAAAAAAACGAAAATTCATCTTCATGAGAGGCTTTCCTACCTCTATATTATCAATAGATTCCAATCCATGCACCACTTCTAATGATCTGAGATCCCTCAGAACCAATGCTAACACTTTCCATTATACCAACATCTTGGAATTTCTGTGATATCCCAATATGGTTATCCCCTTGTGAATTGGGGATTATATATCAATTTCCTAATCACATGATAGTAAAAATGTGTGATTCTTGATACCAAATGTTCACTGTTGGGTCCTTACACACGATGTGAAATAATTCACACCATCTTCCCATGTGTGAAATATATCTTCACAGTATGTTTTGAAATGATAACTCAAATTCCCCATTCATATGTGGAAAAAAAATACGTATATCGATAAACATTAAACATTAAAAGTATTTTTTATGTCCTGATTCCAATAATCATAGGATACATAGTTACCCCATATTCTCATATCTCAGGTATATCCATAAAAAATTTTCCCCCTCCTTCCATAGGCAAGGGTCAGATCAGTGTAGGTAACCTCCACACGCTTTTATGGGAAGAGTGTTTCAAACCATTCATGATAAATATTAGATTGAAATTTCCCATTTCATGTTGATCCATCCTCCTTAAAAAACCATAATATTTTTCTATAAATGTTTGAATCATGATAACCATCCATGGACATTTGAAATGGAAGGTCACTGTCTTGGGGGAACTATTGTTTAACTATACCAAAAATTCCCTGGTAACACTGCAAATGTCTCCCAACAAAAAGTCATATCACGACAAGGAAAATATTTACTCATTAGTTTCTTTTTATACCTCTATATTCCCCTAATACATTTATGACACACCTCAATCATGTTTTTAGAAACTTTTAGATAACATTTTACATCATATCTCCCCTTTCATTCTAAAACATGAGAGAAACTTTATATTTATAATACCATGGATATGATGAGTCCTTTACCCCTTTCTTAGATAGAGGAAATTTCATTTTTAAAAAAATTTCAAATGTCCAAGTTGTACGATGTTAAATTGAACCTTTCTTCAAATCATCTTTTACCCAAGAAAAATTCATGTGGGAGTTGTTTCTTGTCCAAATACCATGAAAATTACTCTACTAGATTCAGATATCATTCCCTTAAAAGGCCACTAATTTTGGTCTTCAATGAAAAAAGCAAATTAATATATTCATAAAATTTCTTGTCCATTAGAAATGTACAACCACTGTTCAAAGAACACATTTTTTTGACAATATGTGAATTTCCTCAGTGGCTTTGCATATGTTCCCACAGAAAAGGCATGTCTACCAAATGAAAATTCACCATCAAGAGAGTCGTTTACTAGTTCAATACTCCCCATGGATTCCATGTCTCCTATCATATCCTTTAACCAAAAACCACAGAATATTGGTTATGAAAAATCTCCCATTTATGTATGAAAAATACTAGGACATACTTGGCCAATGAATCCTAAATTGTACACCTTTCCAAAAAAATCATGGTCAAACCTATTCGACCTAAAACATGTGTCTCGTTTAATATTGTTTGACTTAAAAATCAATAATGATAGTCTGGTTTGAAATCCATTAAAATTCCCATGAAAATGGATGAAAGTAAACAGGATTAAAACCCACAAAGGGCACCATGGATAGAAGATGAGTACCAGCTCTCTAAACCTACACTTTAAAAAATTTAGGTGAAATATTAATAAATTAAAAATCAAAAGAGATGGAAAACATGTTTAGTGTAAAACCTGCGAAGAGGTGCCTAAGAAGAAGATATATTATACATGATAATACCAAACCAAACTAGTTTTAGGTATAATTTAGGGTGTTAACAAAAAATATGAAAACATTGTAGGGTTTTCTACGTAGCCCTAGTAATATTCATATTGTTCTTATTGAGTCCCTTGGATCAAGAAAAAATTATATCATGGTTATATAATGATACCAGATTATTATTCAAATATATATCTACTTTTGGTTATAATATAAGAACTGATCAATTAAAATTGATTGAAAATGTTTGGAAAGATAAAAGAGATTCACAGAAAATAATAAAGATTCATGTCTAATTAAATGGGAATGGGGGAATATCCATAATCTAGAGTCTATATCTAATGTCAAAACATCAATATAATTAGATAACTCAGATGATTATAATGAATCATGACTGTATCAATCTAGAAGATTGATAATCACCTTACATGGGCCATCAATGGATTTTTCTAAAGTAGTATTTTGGTAAAATTATGATTCATCTTCTGTATGAACTCATTTCATAATGTCCCTAAGATATCACCCATTCTATTTAATAGCCTAAAAATTGACACTTTTTTATTATATTTGGGCTTTCATCTTGGCCACATAAGCCTCACAATACCACAACACATGGGTTTGGGAAATCACTTGGACATGTGAATTGTCATCCTAATATTTTAAATAGTTAAATTCAATAGTAATATCCTAAATGGTTTCCATTTGATGATGTGTGACATTGAACTGAACAAGGATGACTGCATGAGAAGCTAGATCCTCCCAATCAATGATAATATGGTATATTAGAAATTGGTGGTTCCAAAACTCAAATAAACCAAAACAAAAAATGATAAAAAAACATCAAAGATTTTCCTCCTCATGAGAAAATTCCACCATGGGAATTTCAATGGAAATGTTATGGACATAACTCTGTGAATATCTCCGCCTATCTCAGTGTTTCTTGAGGTTGTCTGGAAAATGGTTTTCCCCATCCTCCATGATTGGTATGTAATTAGGATGTTCCATCCTAAAATATTGATCTTGAATTAGTTGTGTTACCCTGGCATGAGAAATATCCCGCTCTATAGATAGTAAAATATCTACCGACATACTTACATCGCCTGATACAATTTCAGAGATGTCTGGTGATGTCCCTCTCAGGCCAATATAATTATGAACACTGACCATGCCTATAAGAAGAATGTGTTCTGATTCACTATGTACAAGGAATGGTTGTGTGGGAAAAGTACATTTTGAATTCTTGTGGTGTAAAATAGAACACCTTCTTACAATTGGAATGTGGGATGTTGGTGTATCACGCATAGTCCGGATAGGACAGGAATTCGTCAACAACCTTTAAACTCATCAAATTGTCCTTTATAATACCCCATCATGAAAGAAATCCACTGATAGTTGGGAATACTCGAATGATATTTTAGTGGTGGAAAATGAGGAAAAAATAAGGGCATCAATGCCAAAGTCCTCCCACTTCATCATCAACCCTAGTTGGAGAAGTATTACCAGATGAGATTATCTATTAAACTAGGTGACAGAGAGTTATCTGACTTATTTAAAGACATGAAAATTTCATGACAAACATGTAAGGTGATATGGGTCAAAGATGGTTACTCTATCAATACGAGATATCATGATTACATCCAACAATGAAGTAACATAATTACATTCTTCTAAAAAAAGTTGTCAAATAATTCAACATTACTCAATGAGGCAAGGAGTTGGGAGAAAATTGAAATAGATAACAATTACCACAAAATGTTTTCATGCAATCAGTATCGGGGGTTTTTGGATGGACCACAGAAACACTGAGTAGGTCTAGAAGGGATTCAGAATAAGGAACCATCATTGTATGATGGTAAAAATAGAAAGAAAATTGATCTTCGATCCCTCTATTTAAAAATTGAAATGGCATGCTAAGACAATGTAGGGGCCTTCCCACTTATATATTCCACAAGAATTCATAGATACCGGATAGGGTAGGGATAGATATATTGATGGGTTTTCTCTATAACAATGTGGATACCATTATTAAGGTAAATTATCTATCACTGATGTAAACATCATAGGAAGGAATGATCCATCTAGTTAGGAACATGGAATAGAAACATTCTAATATGAGATTAAGAGATACATCTATGTTGACCTCATAAACCAAGTTGGTGTATCCACCCACCCCTAGGGTAGAATATTAAGAGCCATGAATTAGATATAACTAATGGTTCTGATGGGTCTGGGTATGAAAAATATTTTTTCATGGCTTGATCACCTGGAATAATATCCATGTACAATCCTCAAACAAAATAAGTGGGAGAGTGTGAATAGGATGACCATATAGTCTCTCCTCCATGATCAATAATTCCCCTTCCAATGGGAATACATGGTCAATATTTCTCCAAGTGTTGTCCATGAGTAAAAAATCAACATAAATATGTCTAAGGATAGGAAGTCCCCCTATCTGGTAGATATCCCATAAACTGATCCCCAAATCACCATATGACATAGGGAAGGTGACCAGCAACTGAGAAGCTAATGTAATATCTCTCTCCACAAATAAATTCTGTATTGGGAAACCCACGATGCTTGGAATAGGTTGACATTATCCACTGGGTTTGGGGCTTTCAAGTAGTTCTGATGAACCGAGAACACTCTAGTATTCTCATATTAAAACCACCCTCCAGACCATAGATCCCATTTGTAGATCCACCCTCCACTAGGATCATTCCGTGAAAGGTTGAAAATGGAAGGGTAGTCATGGAAAAATGATTCCAATTATTTTTTGTAGCTTAAATAGTTTCTATTCTTGCACATGGAGATACTCAATTTGAATATGGCCTTTAAACTTGAGTCGTATGTGATTTCCCTAATAGTGGAGATGTCTGCTTGATCATATCCCCTGTGTAAGTCCAGTCAAACAATTGGGATGTTATGATCAACCAAAAGCTGAGGGGAATTATCTAGAAGTATGATGTTATAATGATTCAGGTAATCGAACAATGGGTAGGAGATGAGCTCTATAAAATATTGAAATTCCTAATTCTCTTCTAAGGGATAATGGAGTAGCGACGATCATTTGTAACATTTTCTACCATAGATGCCATTTTTTCAGCAGAATTTATTGAAGCATGAACCAAATCTATCTCGTAATTTCATTAAAATATAGTTTAAAAGAGTTATACAAAAACATTTCCAATTAACTAAGATTATTATGCATATTAAAAGGTCTATGAATAGATTGTCAGTGGAAGGAACTGTCCGTGTACTGACAGTTCAAGGAAGCACCCAAGGCATTGACTGATGAATCATTTTACAATAAACCAATAGTTCATGAAGCAAGAAAACCATGTAAAAACATCCACTATGAGGAATAAAAAACTCACCATTCTTGGAATAATGTTTTCTTGGTTTGCATGGGTATGTTTCAGTTCGTGGGAGAAGGGCATCCAAAAAAATAGTTCTTGTAAATGAAGCAGCTACGAGAATTTTGGGAGCACATAATTCTACGAGAAACATAGTAAAATGATAAATCAAATTAGACTGCCCAATTTATAGGCATGTTCCACCATATAGGACAACACTTATAATAAAAAATAGTTCATGTCGGGACCACTTTCTATATTGGAATAGACTCCTCATCATCCTGATCAACACCCATTCCAATGGGGGGAATTTTTGGGTCCTGATTACTTTCTAAAGGGAAATTAGATACTCTAGGGAATTTGAAAAAGGAAGGAAAATAAATTGAAGGAATAATTGGATAAGAATAGCTAAAAAAGACACATATGGGAATGCAACAGGCACCACAAATCATGCCTCTTTCACAGACCACTTCTTTGCAAGGTGGTATGCGTTTCACAAAACATCACCAAAATAACCAGTTCGTAGGATTGTGACAATGGTGCTAGTTCCACAAAAAAGTAGTCATTTGTGGGAAAGAGGTAGAGAAATATTCCCTAAATATGATCCCATGTGAACTCAAATGGTTCGGGGGCGAGGTGGAGCCAACAACTTCCAGTGAATGATACAAATTCATTAATGGGAAGGAGGCAGTAATTTTCACTTTAAAGAAGAAGACCTCATTCACCCATTGTCCAATTCATCTGCAGACTAGGATTCTTCTGTGGGAGTCCAGAAATAATGCTATACATCCCACCGATCTAGTTCTTCTGACACTATATAAAAGGACCCCAAGGGGGACTAAAGACTAAAACAAGGATTTTTAGATGACTTCCGTGATGGAAGGAAAAAAAACGTGATAATCACAAAAGATAAAATCTTTTGAGGATTACCTATAAGTATAACCCACCGCATAACATTAAATATGGAAACATAATACCCATTGGAAGGAAAAGAACCCAAATTCCAAATGTATATGAGTTTCCCAAAAATCACAGTTCCAATTCCACTTCCCAAATCTAGCATCCCACATAGCAATATGCTATATGGGTTGAACCCTGCACCAGGAAAAAATCACTACATGGATGGATCCCATCCCCATGATTCATCATGATACACAGATTGAAATTATTATCTGATAAGAAAATTCTTGGCGGATGGAGCATGGTTCTACATATCAACATTCTACACTGACTGAATCTCGGTCCACATTCAATCACGATATGCAGATGATCCCTTAACCATTATAGAAATATGCAATGTCGAGGAAACCCCACCATGAAAAAGGAAGTGGTACATAAAATGGGGTATGCTCAGGTGTTCCACCCTTTATATTCAATCATTTAATTCCATTTCCATCACATTTTCCATAGACTCTCCACAAACCAGCCCCACAGTACTAGGCTAAAGCCTCTTCCAAAGCCACAAGACCCATATATTAATCCCTTAAGGCACATCAGTGTGCCCTTTTGAGTTTAAATTCCCATGGTAAGATGAGTCATGTCATTAATACATGTAATTAGGCAAACCCCCAGAATTTTCCTATGCATAAATTCCCATGGTAATGTGGGTTCTGACCTCAGGATTCTCAAATGAACCGCCTCATTCTACGGATTAAGGGTAATCAAAGGAATTTCCCTTGGATGGGGGATACTGATAAATAAGGTAATGTTACACTTACATAACCCTTTAATGATGATTTCTCCTCCCCTTTACGAGAAACATTTTTAAGGGAACTCCATATGATTTAAGTCCCTAGTCTTTCATTAGGGAAGTTTCATTTCCCCAGCCTCTCCCACAATCATCCTCCTCTGTTTCCACCACTGAAGCGGGGAAAATGCATGATTTTCCAGATGTACCACTTATTCTAGTTTCTCACATCAAGAATGACTCACATGGGGTTAAATATTAGGGGCAATCATGGAATCCTCATGTTTCATCCAGTAGTTGAACTATGAGAACTATGAAACATAATATAACCAAGATAAGTAGAATGCATGTCTAAGGCCCGAGATCAAATCCGCCTTTTCTTTGAATGTAATCTCCAAATCATGGCCCCTTTAATAGGAATCTTCCATACGTTATACCCATATTTCAAAACTACATCTACATTGATTCCCAATTAACTAGGATACATTTGAAACATCCACAAGGTTAAATACCAAAACCATTATATTCTGGTTTGGTCACTTATTTTCTTACCACATGATGATGAATTGCATTGTCAGGTCTTTTTAATATATCTTTAAGAGGTGTCTTTCCCAATAATGTGACACCAAACTATGTGGATTAAAATTCTTCTCATGAATATATGTATGAAGTCTATATTGTGGGTTCGTTCAAAACATTTAAATGACTCTCGTTCCTCTAGAATGAAAATACACTCTAGAGTGCCATTCCATATGGATTAAAACCGATATTCTGTTAGTGAAAAACATAGTACTTCCTGGTATATACAATAAGAGGGTAACATTAAAAAATCACCTTGGATACATAAAAATTTCCTCATTGATGGAAAAACTTATATAGATAAATGATATTAGAGACCCATACATATTTATTGTTCATCTTGCAACCTAGGAGTAATATGAGGACACTTTCTTGGGAATAATCCAATGATTCACAAACATATGAACATGGTTTAAATCTATAAGAGAGTCCAAAAATAGTAAAAAATCCCCCCAATGGGTGTGATGTTCCAAAGATCTTATCTTCTTGACCAATGTTATTCCTTATGTGTCATTGGCTAAATCATCGAATGAGCGCCTACCATTAGAAATTATCCCTATTAATCCTAGATAAGATGATTTTTGGGTGGTTATGTCTCAATGAATAAAATAATTGGAGAGAATCTAATGATGTCCTACCTGACAAGCATTGATTGTATGGAAAATTAACCCCTTACAATCACCTAACATGACCTCTTAACCATGTTACCTCCTTCGTACGATAAAAAAGATATGTTGAGCAGGACCTGTTAGACCATTTCCATTCTTGGGTATGGCGTGATTCAGGTCAAAACATCAGTCATTCTAAAATGATCAATCATTTCTATCATTATTTTTCATTATTTATTTTGTTATTTGAACAACTCTAATGATTGATCATCTATCCATTTTTTTCATTACTAGTAGAATTTACTCATTAAACCTATTAATGAATCTTAATCAGTCAATTCACTTATTACATCATAGGGGTACTTTCTTATTTTTAACAAGTTAGATATTTCATTTAGTTTTTTTATTTTCTCCTACTCTCAATACTGAGATTTCACACAATACACTAAGACATAAATCATTTCTTGTGAAAGAAGCTGTGGGATAATTTGAGGGTGATTGAGGAGATCCAATTACCAATATTAGAAAGGGCATGATATATATTGGTAATTTTATTTCTCATTATAAACTCAAATGACCAAATAAGGGTATTTAGTGACATATTAATTGATTATAGGAAGATTAGGTAATAATTAGAATAATAATTTATCTTGATAATAGAGGATTGACCTAAAGGTGGACAATTATTCCATAAATTGATACTAAATCCAAATAATTACATCCATGAATTCTAAAAAGATGATCCCACTAAACAATATTTTGAAAAATCCATAACTTTTTCTTCTCTATAGTCAACCTAATTCCCACTTCACAACATTTGTATTGGGTTCATAAATTCATTTCTCTAAGAATCTCACAATGGATGAAAATTATTATATCCTGACCAATCTGGGTCTTTTGTTTAAGCTATCTCATCATAAATTACTCTATAATTTCAATTTTTCTTCAATTAAACCACTATAAAACCCAATAATGTTATTCCTCATATACCATGTCACCTATCTTCACTATTAATGAGTTATTGATATGGATGTCATTCTTAATTGGTTTTCCCATGAAGGTAAGGTTCCATAAACTAATATATAATTAGTCTTGTGGTTCTCTCCACTATACGTCTTTCCTCATATAGGCTAACTCTGAGCTACAGTTCACCCCACCACTACAATTTCTCATTGATGAACATACCTCGAGGTCCATTGATATGCTCAGTGTGGTTACTATATTACCACATAAAAAATAATTAAAATACCCATGTCAGTTCTCCAATGGATGACCATTCTCAAAAGCACTCATTCATAATAACTAAAACACTATAACAACTCATGATCATCACTTCTTTACTATTCATATGAATCCTATTATCATTCAAATACACACACCGATGTCTGAATCCGAATCTCAATTTTTTTCAATTGTCAAATAACTAATTATCCATTCTAATCATCAGTCTCTCAACCTATGCACTATTGAATATCTATCAAAAAGCACATTCAGATCACCTAAAATTTATCTATATTCTAATGTTGATGCTCAACCCCCATTAAATGCTGCATCTATGAATCTACACCTATAATAGAATAATTAATGAAGATAAATTTAAATTCACTAATATATGATCATGTAAATTCTATATTGAACATACAACAACTAGTCTCAATGAATCTAAAAACCTTTTAACATAATGTTCATCCATCCATGACTAATATGATGCTTCCTACCATAGTAGCATATGTAAAATCTACATATTAAATTGAAATAACAATCTCTAAACCCATGATCCATCCTATACTGCATATATTGAAGAGACATGGAAATATCTCTCATACATGGTTGACTAAATGAACATTAATTACTACCCACTACTGACTCATAGGTTCTACATCATTTTCATTCTCCAAAATTCTTCTTTAGTGAAAGTCACACTGTTAACGTCCAATGGTGCACAACCCATTATATGGATTTTCTTATACTAATCCATGAGCACAATCTAAATAGATTCCACCATATAAAAATGGTCACTCTTTACAAGACACAGTCATCTTTCTTATCAACCCTAGAAAAGATATATCAACGATGTCACCATGTAATATAAGAACTACACCCCAATTCTATTCAAATGCCCTAGTCTACTAGGATGATTGAATATCACCAAATACATATCCATGTATTATGAAAAAGAACACTAACCAATGAATAACCAATATACATTGTGTTTGAGAAAGGTTTTCATGATCGATCTCATCCAAAAAAACATTTGTACGTTGTGATACTACTAAAAAATGAAAGTAGAATCACTCCTAAATGAGTTTTAACTCATCAATCCTTGGACCACACACCCAATAGAAATTGAACATTTCTTTCTACATGTATAAATAATGTAAGAAGATGAATCTTTGATGATCTCTTCAAATAATCCTAACACCTCACACATGTTAAGCCTTACCGCATGACAACTCAACACTCAAGCATCGTTCCAAAATTTTAGAGCATCTTCCCACACTCTAATATTCTAACTAAAGTTTCATATACAATCTATAGGATCCAGAATATCACTGATGCTACCAGAAAAAACCCAAACATGATATTGAATCACCTAAAGTGATTAATGCTAGGATAACAGAAGGCTTATCACATGCCCATACAGTATATTTTATATCACTTATTGAGCACAAATAGCAACACCAATTATGTACCTATGACATCTATTCTTGGTGGGATTCACAAGACATTGCTAAACCTTTTCATAGGTTTCCCTTATATCATATATCATCTCCACAGTAGTAGGAAAACAATACATTACTTAATCATTGTACTCATCTCACATGTGCCCTGATTTTCTTATCAATGTAACTAGGTCCCCTAACCATTCCCATTACCCATTTCTCAAGCAGGAAACTATTCAAAAGAAAAACTCATATTAGAAAATATATTATCACATGATAAATAAATAACAAAAAACCATCATAGTTATTCACATATATTACATATCTACATTATAAATCACGTTACAATTAATAAAACCATATTGGAGCACTACATCACCACGACAATCTGCACACAAGACTACCCCCACAGGGATAATTATCTTAGGATAACCCCCAATAGGTCTCCACATATGGGAGACACCCTTATCAAAGATTAAGTTATCATATATCAAAATTTTAAAAAATATAATGTTGTCCCCCTAAGAGGATTCATGTAAATAATATATAATCATAAGGTTGAATTATGAATTATTTCACTATAAATCTATATTAAAGAACACTAAAGATGTTTTTGTATAGATTTTATGAAACTAACCCTATATAATAATCACCAATAGGGGTTTTGTAACACCTTGAGATTTTATGAGATATATTCTTATTAATTACATTATATATTATGTTGTACACTACACCATGATTATGGTGCTCCATACGCAACACCATATTAGATTTCAATATACACAATACTATTCTTGGATCGTGTTACACACAATTTCATGTTCATTTGATAATAGTTATTCTAAGCAACATTGAGTGTGTATATATATATATATATATTCAATGTATAAATGAAATATGGATGGATTCTCTTATACACGACAACAAAGGGAGCTTTCACTACACGCATCCCTGACTTGTCTTGCATTACACACAATCACGACCTTCCTCGATAGCGTGTATAGTACGCAATACCGAGTTTCAATAAACAATGATATATTATTATAATATTATTATGGACTACAAGTTATGAATAGTTTTAAATAAATTATTAATTTTATAACATTATTATTTATATTACACATTTTCTAGAACATTTTATGAGAAGAAAATAAAATTTTCGGGTAAAATTTGTATTTTTTAAAAAATGCAGTTTTGCTTCCTTTTGATGGAACTCCCACTTTAAATATAGTTTTTTACTTGTTTATAAGTTCAATTTGACAAAATAAAATTCTTCAATGGAATCCGGATATAAAAATTTACTTTGGAAATTTTTTTCATATTATTCTCATAACTTTCACATTTTGATGAATAGTAAAAACATGCTATATTTTAATTCAAAACATCTTTTTTCATCGTAAAAATTTAAATGGTTAAATTATAATATTGAATGGTTTTAAAGTATAAATAGAATATATTTTTACCCTTTAATATAATTTATATGATTATTATTGATTTTACATTGAAATCATTAGTAAAATCATTTCAATATGTTGCAATGTTTAAACTTTCAATGCTCGTTTTATTAACAAGGGGTTAAATTGTAAATTAATTTCTGAAACATCTATGATTTGATTTTGAAAAAATGGATCCATATTTGGAATTAGTATGTCTAAATTATGTTAATAATTGAAGATTTATTTTTAGTCATTATGAATAGTAACTATGGTAAATTTTATTTACCATTGTTAAAGGTAAATACGGGTAATTAAGGGTAAATATAATATTATAAAATTACCCTAACACCTGTCCTAATTTAATTGGATGATTATATTTTAACCTAAATCATACTTGGGTCTAAATTGAATCTAATAGAACCCACATGTATTTGATTAAGTCCTTTTATTTATTTTATTTAAAGGATAGTGAAATGTCTCACCCAAACATTAATAATTAGATTATTTTTAATATAAGGTTATACAGAATATAAATTCTATTATAAATACTAATTTGAAATATAATGAGATTTTATTTTTAATGGTAATTTATTTTTAATTTTTAACATATATTTAATTACCTAAATATATTATACATTAATGGTATTGAAATTATTTAATTAGAGAAAAATCAATAATATAGTTTTTATTAAAATAAAAATACCTATAAAAAGGACCACAAACATGACCAAACATTATTGGTTGAGTATAGTTATACCCTAAGCATCCAAGGGTCTATTTGGGGACTTTTTGGAGCCTTAAAATACCAATTAGGACATTTATAGTATTTTATTTTAAATGATGTCAAAGATGTCACCTTCAAAATTTAATAAATATAACAATTCAAATGTTGTGATTTTAAGATGATAAATTCATGTAAAAATATTATTAAGAAAGGTATTATATTTATATTCATCATAGGAATTTATTTTTAATTTTTATAGAAAAATATGTATATTAAATAATTATACAAAAATGTTGTAGTAATTATTTTATTAAGAGATATACCAAATAAATGGTTTTAAAAATATTAAAATAAATAACATATGATCAAATTAATGTGCCGCATGATTTTTTTGATGAATATAACATTTTAGTAATATGTTAAATATTTTTTTTGAACATATATTCTGTGTGATTTTTATTTAAATTCAAATAATGAATAGTGTCAAAACTGACAGTATTGATATTTTATAAAAATAACATATTATTAAATTATTTAAAAGTAAAAAAAATAATTAAAAAAAATAAATTGAAAATTATATGGTCTAAAATGTTATAAAATATCCAATTATGTAAATTGACAACATTTAATTATGTATTAATAAAAATTATAAATTTAGAATTTTATTACCACAAATAAAAATATATAGATTAAATAATGATAAATCAAGTTGATAAGGTTTAAAATAAACATATAACATTTATAAACATTATGGGTTTATGAGATTACAACCCTATCTCATCTCATATTCTGATTTAGTCCTTTTTGGAGGATTTTAAGTGGGGTTTCATTTGATTATTAATTATTATTTTTTAGGTTTCAAAAATTTCCCCTCTCCTCTCCTATATAAGGGAACCTCCTTCCCTCTCCTATTCACACACATTTGACCCTTCATTCTCGGAAAAACCCGGACAATTTCTCTTCTCCACTTCCCTAGAAACATACTAGAGGTCCTGGTATTCTTCAAAGACCAACTTTAGTGACCTAATAGGAGGTTAAGAAGAGGTGTGTCAAAGAAGAGATAATATCCTTTACCGATTCTTTCCAATTTATTTTTTTCTTCTAATTTTTATTATTTATTTGTTTAATCATAAATTAATAACAAAAGTATCAAAAATATAATGATATGTTATTATAAATATTAAAAAACCCTATTTCACCTTTTATCCATCCTACGGAAAATGAAATCACTGCATGTGCGTACGTACGAAATACTGTCTCCACGCCGTGGTGTAAACTGTTTTCCCCCACAATGTTGTAAAAAATAACTATATATTATGATCATAACATGGTACTAAATCTGAGACATTCCATCAACCACTCCAATACCATTAAATAATTTTGGGAACGATATCATCGCTCCTGTGTACATATAGAATATCGTCTACACGAATGCGATGATATTCATTTTCCATGATTAACCATAAAAGTATGATTATAAAGTATATGTAATAAATAATAATGAAATATATTACATAATAATGAGACTATATTTATGTACATATATTTTTCATTTACATAATTCCATTTAATTCCATAAGTAAACGAAAACAACATTTATGCTTACGTACGACCTACCATCTCAATGAACGGTGTATTTCATTCCATTTATTGATCTATCATATATATTTATATTCTGAATATATGTTATATATAAATCATGTTTTACATTCTGTTATTAGGTAAATCGGGATATAAGTAAAAATATCATGATCAACAAGTCGAAACTCGTATGATAAATGAAATGACTTTACCCAAAACGCTGCTTTAGCATTGAATTTACAAAAGAATGGGTAATATAAAGATATAAGTGAACAATATATTATATAATAGAAATTAATGTTATTATGTAATAAGAAAATGACATTATTTAAATCATTATATAGGAGGTTCAGATACATACGAAGAATATCAGACATAAGGTAAGGGATAATTTTGAAAATCTCATTTTTTATCGAGATTGCTTATACGTAAGTATTTACTAGGGTTATAATTTTCATCCATGCCCATAAAATGTTTTTAATAAAGTGTATAATATTATTCCATGTATTTTTAATATAAATTTTACCCCTATTTATCTTTAACTTTTTGTTATGGAAGGAATCACTATTTTCTTTAACATACGATGAACTTTTTGACTTTTCCTACAAAAGTACGAGGCAAATGTTTTTTTAACTTATACAGAATGAACAGATTTTTACGGTTTCATACTTCCTTATTTTCATGAATCTTACTCTATAAGATTTCATAACTATTTTAAAAATATCCTTTTCTTTTGAAATTGCATGGCATTTTGAGAAAAGAAAATGACTTTGAAAAAGAAAGGATATTTTACTCAAGAATTCATTTCAATTGTTTTGTCAAAACTATTTTCCATCTAAGATGAAATTATTTAGTATGATTATGTTTCAAGTATTTTTTCTCTATTTTTTACATGTTTTAGTTTTCTTATAATGAAATTATATCCATTTCGTTTATATGGATTCTGTGATGATGTGATGATGTTTATGAAACCAATTTTATTCGTTGTGTTAATATGAGTGATGTATGTTTATTTTGTGGAACAAGTAAGAATGATTTCATTATGAGATGGGTGGGACCTATATCTCCCCCCAATGCATTGGGTAAAGATTTATATCTCATGAGACAGACATGGCTGGAACAATATGTTAATCTGGTTTAGTGATACACGACTGGAACGAGGAGTGAAATCGATTCAGAATTTGACATTGTCCACCAAGATGGTATCAACAACAATTCCATGGCTACTATTGAAATCATATCACATGCATAATGGTTTTCCATAATTAAATGTTTTATTTCCATGCGATTTTATCATGATTGATGTTCCTTTATGACCTATGCCTTACATACTGCCAAGATTTATTTCACAACTCCAGATTTTGATATGTAAACATTATGTTCATCTTTGGATGTTCAAATGTATATGGTTTATTTTATTTTATCCATGATTACCCTTAATGATCATTTTTTCTCACCCTTTATATGTTTTACTTTCACTAGGATATAATGAAAGTTTTTAGGTAAAAGAAAAAAATGGATGATCTTTATGGGAGATGTTGAGGATATTTCACCAAGATTAGAAGATTATGTTCCAAGTTTCCAACGAAACTAATCTATTACGGTCCATTGGTGTCTATTCTTGTTATGTATTAAGTATTCGGCAAAAGTAATTTAATTTCAATGTACATCAAGATTGGGTCTCTACAGTTGGTATCGGACGAAAGGTTTAGTTAACCTTTGGAAACTAGGATGCGAAACCATTAGTGAAATCACTAGAGATATTTCTATGGTATGTCTAGGGATGTCTCTAAGGATAAGTATATGTATAATTTATAGTCCTAGAATTACGATAAATATCGTATAATTAATCCTTAGATGTTATATATTGAAGGTACTCCCCCTTTATTTTTTTGCTTTACCTAGCATGACTTTTGACCCTCACAGTATTATTTTTGGGTTTTAGATGATGGATGGAACCCGAATGAACCATGATGTTCTATGTAATGGGAAATGAAATGATTTTCCTCCTTGACAAAACAATGTTATGGGAGATAGAGTACAAAATTATATTGATATACTTACACAAGATATGAACCATTCTGGACTACCAAATGAGCAAAGATGGGAACAATATTCTATTGATTCCTTTATGAGGCAACATCCACCTTCTTTTAGTGCGTCTTCAGATCCACTTTTTCCTGAACAATGGATCATAACCATTGAAGATATATTTTCCGTACTTCACTGTTCAGAGCATGAAAAATTCAATTTGGCAATTTCCCGTTTAGAAGGTGAATCAGACCAGTGGATGACTCTAATTAATAATACAAGCCCCAAGATGAAATTGAATCCATTGAATTAGATGAGTTCAAGAACTTGTTTTTCAATAAGTACATACCTTTTATTCATCAAAAAAGGATGGAAAAGGAGTTCTGTGAGCCTAAGCAAAAGGATGATGAAACTTTTTGTATATACAAATCGAATTTGACATGGCTTGCAAGGCATGCATCTGGATTTATCATCCAACCAGAAAGTAATGTTGATAGATTCTTATGTGGCTTAAAACCAAGTTTTCAAAGGCAATTACTGATAAGAGACTTCAGTAGCTATGAATAAATTGTTCGTTGTGCTATTAAGGTAGAAATGGAAGTCTGTGTTGCATTTCTATCTCTTGGTTTTGAAAAAAAATGAAAGATGGAGTTCGAGGAAAAATCTCATAACAATGGTGAAAATAAGATGAATGTTTCTTTATGCTCAAAGTATGGAAAGAAGCATGGTGGAGATTTCCTAAAAGTTACTAGAAAATGTTTTTTTTAAGTGTGGAAAAGGAGGTCATTGAGATGTTGAGTGTCAAAGTAATCGAAAAATGGTAGCTAATGATGTGAATAGTGAAAAGACTATAGAGAACCATCCACCAACACATCAATGCTTCATGTTCAAAGAAATGTGGCATTATGATAATCAATGTCCTAATCCAATGGTTAATGATGATCGATGTGTGAAACTTTTGAAGGCACTGGATAAAGGAAAGTCACATGTGATCACTATTTGTGATGTTGAGTATGACAATGTTGTGGTGAAATGAATAAGTGTTTATGTAATAGGATTCCTATATAATGTTGTGGAATCTCATATATAGTATCGTGGAATATTGGAATATAAACGTATTGGATCATTGTGGTTTTTAATAATTTTATGGATCCGGTAACCATTAAAGGTCATTGAAATATTTTAAGAAATAAAATGAGATGTGCATAATGAAAGGTTAAGGAGAAGATAATATGTATTATAGTATTCATGAGCTCATATAAGTATAAAGTTATATCATGGTTTGATTATATAGAAATTTTGGGATTTTGGTATGTGGAAAGAGTTAACTTTCGATAGCATTCTTGTTTTCACTAAGGTTCAATGGGTATTAATTTTTCTAGAGAATATATGATTATGGTATTCACATGTTTTTAATGTGTCAAAAAATATTTATCTTATGATATATGGGGATAAATGATGGTATTCATGTGCTTTTTATATGACCATTCTAGTAATCATTCTCTTTATAATATTAGTTTGGAAAGAAGTATTTTGGATAAGTCTTAAGGTTAAAATAGATTATGTAGGACATAAGTTAGTATTGTTTAATTACAGAAATTTTTGATGGGATGTTATAATGTAGAAAAAGGAAAACCTGCAAGACTGGCGACAACCCATCACGTCGGACAAGGTTGCGGGAATCGAACCCACAACCGAATGGGACATGCCTTTATCACCAACCACTGGCCAACAGGAAGTACCTGGTTAGTAGAAACTAGTTGTATTATGCGGTATGATAGATGAAGTATAAGTTCATTTTTGGAATCATATACAATTAACCTCACCATAAATGGACTTATGTATATTTGATATCTTTTTCTAACCATTTTTTTTGAAATTTATTGAATGACCCGTCATTATATCACATGATCTACTAACACATCATGAATAACAAATTCAACTTCATTTCCTTAAGAGATGAAGTGGAAATTGTTCAAGTCACGAACAACAGAGGGATTGTACCAAAATCATGTAATTATTTCTTTTAATATTTAGTGTGATGATCTTAAAAAATATAAATGTTTTCCTAGTGCCCTCATATCCGATTAATCAGATGGTACCTTAGATCATAAAAAATTTATGGCTTTGTAACTATTGGATTTTTCATAGCCAAGTCCTCTACCTCTCTCCATAAGAACATGATGGTTGTATTTCACCTCTATATACATATTTTCACCTATGATATCCTATGTGGAAATCCAATGATGAGTTAATTTGGGTAGCCGTTATGTTTTATACATCACTTTTTAAAATTAAGTTTTAGTATTCCATTTTACGATGTGGGTTTCTATAAATGAAACTCTCAAGTAAAAAACCATTTATAAGCGTGATGAATTTAGATGGAAAAATTCATTTTAAGGGGGGTAGAATGTAACACATTGAGATTTTATGAGATATTATCATCTTAATTTCTTTCATATCTTCTATTGTACACTACACAATGATTATCTTGCGCTATATGAAACACAGTATTAGATTGTAGTATATGCAATACTATTCTTGGATCGTGTTACACACAATTTCAAGTTCGTTTGATAGTAGTTATTTTACGAAACATTTATTGTATATATATATTCAATGTATTAATGAAATATGGTTGGATTCTATTATATGCAACAACAAAGGTAGATTTCACTACACCCATTGTAATGGCCCGGACCTCTCCGGCCCTTTCCATTGTCAAAAAGAGGGTCAAGAAATGTTCTAGAGGGTAAGATGGACTTTTCCCACACTTTAAAAAATTTTGTAACTACAAACCGTGTATTTTGAGTACATTCCATGTACCCCCTTTCTGGGTATACCCCGTGATGAAGGCTGTGTACTTGCTGTGTGGAATAATGGGTGCACGACGTGTGACCAGTTCTACACGTCGTGTAGTCCTTCCACGCGTACGAGTTACCAGTCAATGGTTGTGCACCGTGTTGGACTGTGTCCTTGCCATGTGAAATAAATGAGTACATGTCTTGTGTCCAAACTACATGCCATGTAGTCCTTTCCCGCGTATGCGTTACCCTCCAACCGTGTGTTGACCAGTCAACTGCCGCGGAGCCGTGTTGGAAGCCGCGTGGAGACCGTGTGAAATAAACGAGTACACTCCATGTACCATAAAGTACACACTGTGTCCTTTTGATTTTCACGCCTATAAATGGTGGGTCCCCTCCTCCATTAAACTCACACCTCTCCTCCCATCTCCTCTGAGCAGAGCTCTCCCAGGAGACTCGAAGGGTCTTTCTTCCATAACATCTTTGTCTGAGCTCCAATTTACGATCCATCAGCTGCCACGAGATCATAACGACGAGGTGGAACTTTTTTTCTTGGATTCGTTGTCATTCTTCAGCCTTTCCTTTCCGACTTCCACCCGAGGAGGTTTTTTCAAGACCCGACAGAAGTGACGGACGTTGACGGACGTCTTCTACGGTTGATCCGGGGGAGCGTTGTGATCAAGAACCTATTGAGGTAGGGATTTTACCTTCGTCTCTCTAATTTGTGCATCATACAATGTGGGTGTTCTCTTGTTTACATGAAACACTTTTGAACCAGTTTAATGAAGATAATAATTGGATTATATAACGGGGATGGGATGTTGTGATTGCTGTAACTTTATATCCCGTGTTATTATGTTTTGAATTGAATGAGCTTCTGCCTACGGAAAATCACGATCGTTGGGGGCCTTTGCATACACAATTAAATGTTTCCCTCTCCTTCTAGATTTTCATATGGATAGAACATTGTGGAATGTGGAAATTGGTTAATCCCGTAATGTTGGCTGTTAAAATTTGGAACCCTTCTGTGATCACCCTAGTAAAACAAAATGGAATAATGAACATGTGGGTGTTGGCGTAGTTATGAGGCATGTGTTGGGGGTGTTTTGTGGGTTGTTGTTGATCGGGTGAACAGTAGGGTTGCAGTTTCTTGGTTGTCGGTTGGTGTGAATGTTATGATAGTGATGGGAAGTGGGGCTACAATAAAAGGTATTAAAGGGCTGACTATGTGTGGGTTCGGTGTGGTTGTGGTTATGGTGGTTGGCAGCGGGGCTGCAGGGATGTGTTTGAATGTTAACAGCCTATGGGTTGTGAATATTAAATAAAAGTGGATGAGTTAATGAATGGTGTGTCATGGTAATGAAACAGAAATAATAATCAACGGGTTGGTTGGTTGAAAAGAGGGACTTTGTTGTGCTACTTATGTTTTTCTTAACTTGTTTTGTTGATGGTAGGGATATGTTTTACGAACGATTGGTGTGGTTAGTTGTGGATAGTTTCCGAATAGTTAAGGAACTAAATAACTATTTCTACTAAAATATGAAAACCTAAAGGGGGTTGGGTTTGTTTGTTGTATACATGCTTCGTAGTAGCAGTGCCGAGGCACGTGCTCAGTTTCTGTTTTTAGAAGCCATATGTTGGGCTGTGTGGTTGGTATATATATATATATATATATATATATGTATCTTTTGTGTTTTATCGCACCCCACCCATGTTGATCACTTAGTGTCGAACACTCCCATTTCATGGGAGAGGGTGTTTTTCCCATAGTTACTAGAACCTTCCTACTCCTTCTCCCCTAGGATGTGATGTCTTGAGGCGACCCTACACCTAAGAATCTTTGGGTAGGTTTCGATTGGGGTGGTTTTAGTCCAAGACTCTTCGGGAAGGTTCTAATGTTTCCCAAGAATCTTCGGGATGAGGCCCAAGTGTGTGCGGGTGGGATATGTAGTTGTGTGGCCCGAGTGTGTGCGGGACGGATACGTGGCTGTGAGGCCCAGGTGTGTGCGGGCTGGATACGTGGTTGTGAGGACCAGGTGTGCGCGGGCGGGATACATGGTTGTGAGGCCCAGGTGTGTGCGGGCGGGATACGTGGTTGTGAGGCCCAGGTGTGTGCGGGCGGGATACGTGGTTGTAAGGCTCAGGTGTGTGCGGGCTGGGAGAGTGTGGCAGCATCAGGACGTTCGTCGTTAGGAAGAGCAGCTAACTAAAGGTAAATGGTTCGGGGTACCCAATACTCTTGTTTCTTATATTCTACTACCATTTGTGCT
This sequence comes from Viscum album, assembly GCA_963277665.1. Taxonomy (NCBI): domain Eukaryota; kingdom Viridiplantae; phylum Streptophyta; class Magnoliopsida; order Santalales; family Viscaceae; genus Viscum; species Viscum album. The sequence goes on from OY728153.1 coordinate 823,126,252, forward strand.
TGTGTTTTTGGTGAGTGTCGCTGGTGAGGTTGGGTGGATAGAATTCCTTGCTAGGTTTATTTTGTTGTTCTCACGGGACATTAGGATGTCTCCCCACTTGTGCAGGAGAGATTTAGGTTTCCATACTGAGTATGCTTGTATGATCACCCTAATTTTACTTTCAGATTTCCAGGAGGACTACCAGGGCCGTGCGGGACCCTACTAGTCGGACAGTTGGAGTTGTTGATGTTGATGTACCTTTGTTTTATTTTGGTATTATAGATTGAGCTTTCTTGTACTTGTACCTTGTTATAAAATTGTTTAAACATGCATGTGGGATTGGTTTGGGTTTATTTCTATAAACTTGTTCTTTTTCCTTTTTTGTGGTTGACTTGTACTATTTCCCGATACTAAATACTAAAAGGGTAATGCCTCCCATATTTGTGAAAACTCATACCCTTGGGGCTAGTCGCACCCTGGGGCCTACTGCAGGCAGGAATTGGGGGTCTTTATCTCCCATTAACCATTTCCAGCTCAGGAGGGGCATCTTTGGATGGAGGGGGTCGTGACATAATGGTATCAGAGGATATGGTTGAGAGATAGGATGGAGTCTGGGGTTTGGCACAGTGAGGATTGCATGGGATTGTAGGGAAACAGTTTTAGTTAATCTTGGTGCGTGACACAGGCCAGGGAAGACCGGCTAGGATATGGGATTTTAGGGCCCCCCGTGATCCGATGAAAGGAATATGAGCCTATAGAACGACCAAGTAAGAGCACATTAAAAGCAGGGTAGAGACCCTAGGAAAGATACATACATCATCATGATTGTGTTTTATTTGATTTGGGCGTTCTGGGAATGAAATATAAATAAAATGATAAAATGAAACCTTGAGTTTTTCCTTACTACTTGGGATTATGTGATCCTTTTTTACCATATATTTATGGTAATTGGACGTCTTCCCCGGGTGGCTCAGACAGCCGAGGCCCAGCAGATTTGGGAGGTCGATCAGTTTAGGATAGACTGAGAGGAGGAAGATAGCCTGTGGTAGAAGACTCTCCATTCTTTCCAGCGGCAGACCCTCAAGAAGTACGAGTGTAGTACTTCGGATATGGAGACGGAGGGGTGGCTTGAGGATCTAGGGATAACTTTTACCTTGATCCGTGCTCCGAGGGAGTACTGGGTTCCCCTAGTAGTCAGTCAGCTGAGAGGTGCGACGCGACAGTGGTGGACGCTCAACCTCAGAGAGAGGATTGAGGCAGAGCTTCCATGGGATGACTTTGAGAAGGAATTCCGTGAGGACTTCCTTTCATCCATGATAAAGGCGTAGAAACGGCCGGAGTTACTCTCCCTTCAGTAGGGGAGTATGTTAGTACGAGAGCTGGGGATCAAGTTCAAGGATCTCATGCGCATTGCTCCAGATCTCATTCCGGATGAGGAGTCTCGGGTGAGATGTTTGGAGGAGGCGATTCGTCCATCGCTCCAGTATTTTGTCACCCCATTCACCCTTCCTATGTACTTGGTAGTACAGAAGAAGGAAGAGGTTGTAGATAGGATGTACTCGCTGGGAGGTGCACCCCGAGAGGGGATCCCGCCAGGTTCGTTGAAGGGGAAGGCAGTCAGTAGCAGGTCTCCTACGACGGGACCTTCCTGGTTCAGGCTAGTGGGGAGCATGCCCCAGCAGTTCCAGATCAGATCTTCGGGTCCTCATCCTTTTTTCACGAGCCCAGGACCGAAGTGTTTTTTTGTGGAGGTTTCAGGCATGTTCAGAGTCGGTGCCCGACCCGAGCTCAGTACGGTGGAGATGGGCAGGTTCAGCGCCCACCTCAGCAGCACTAGTTTCCAGCGAGGCCCTTCCAGCAGTAGCAGGACCATGCTCCTCCGAGGGCAGACTTTGCAAGATGAGGCCGACCTCAGGGTGCTCCTCAGGGACCTCGACTAGGGCATTGTAGGGGAGGTGGACGAAATCAGAGAGTCAGAGGAGCTGGGGGTGGACAGTTGCACGCGGTATAGTTGACAGCTCCAGCAGGACCAAAGGTGGTGCGAGGTACAATTTTTTTGTTCGGCACTCTTGTTTCTACTTTGTTCGATTCAAGAGCATCACACTCCTTCTTTGCACTTTTTCTATCCCATGCTTTGTGATTATACGTAGAGAGAATTTCTGTACCGCTGGTGCTAATTACACCAGTTGGAGGCCAGACCAGCGTATCTTGTGTTTGTCGGGGATGTGGGCTGACATTGGGACAACATCGATCGAGTGGGGACCTTCTTCTGTTACAGATGCAGCCATACGATGTAATCCTAGCAATCGACTGGTTGTTTTCTGTTAGTTCCATTATCGACTGCTTCCGGAGAAGTGTCGTGTTCTCCAACATGGATGGGCAGCGCATATCTTTTATTGGCGAGAGGAGCTATCTGGCGGGATGTCGGCGTGTGGAGCCTCTCCTTTCTTTGTTAGGCGGGTTATCAGTGGTTCCAGCTGATAAAGAGATTATGGATGTCCCGGAAGATGATGGGAGTTCCTCGATGTTTTTCCTGAGGATGTTGTGACTCTACCCCCCCCTGACGTGATGTTGAGTTCGGGATAAACATACAGCCTGGTGCCCGTCCAATTTTGATGACCCCTTATCGGATGGCACCTTCAGAGTTGCGGGAGTTGCTGATTTAGATTGACGATCTAATGGAGAAGGGTTTTGTTCGATCCAGCGTGTCGCCATGGGGTGCTCTAGTTTTGTTCGTGAAGAAGGAAGATGGTGGTCTCATGCTATGCATAGACTACCTAAGGTTGAACCATGTAACGGTCAGGAACTGTTACCCCCTCCCAAGGACCGATGATCTCTTAGACCAGCTGAGGGGAGAAGGTTGGTTCTCTAAGATTGATCTACGACCGGGATATCATTAGCTGTGGGTAAAGGAAAGTGACATCTTGAAGACGGATTTTAGGTGCAGGTATGGGAACTTCGAGTTTGTAGTGATGCCATTTGGAGTTACTAATGAACCAGCTGTGTTCATGGGACTTACGGACTTTGTCTACCGAGAGTTTCTGGACCGGTTTGTTGTTGTTTTTATCGATGACATCCTGATCTAATCAAGGTCATAGGAGGAGCACGTTGAGCATCTCAGGGCAGTCTTGGAAGTCCTTCGACACCACCAGATTTACGGGAATTTGTCGAATTGTATGTTGTTGACGCAAGAAGTACACTTCCTTGGGCACGTGGTGTCTCAACATGGAGTATCAGTGGACCCATCGAAGGTGGAGGCAGAAGTTTCTTGGGCAGCACCAAAGAGCGTGGTAGAAGTTCGTAGTTTCTTGGGGTTAGCAGGTTACTATCGAAGGTTTTTTTTACACTTCTCTCGAGTTTCTGCTCCTTTGACAGCTTTGACGAGGAAGAACCAGGTCTTCTTATAGAGCGAGCAGTGTCAGAAAGCTTTTGACTACCTGAAGGAGAATTTGGTCAGTGCTTGCGTACTCAAGTTTCCAGAGGAAGGGTTGTTGTATGAAGTGTTTTGTGATGCTTCTAGCCTTGGTCTGGGGTGCGTGCTGATGCAGAATAAGGGAGTGATTTGTTATGGGTCTAGGCATTTGTGCCCTCATGAGCGTAACTATTCCACCCATGACCTGGAGCTTGCAGCAGTAGTGTTCGCACTGAAGTTGTGGTGGAATTACCTCTTTGGGGAGCGCTTTGTGGTCTTCTCAGATCACAAGAGCCTGTGTTATATCTTCTCCCAGCGCGACCTGAACATACGGCAGTAGAGATGGGTCGAGTTTTTCTAAGACTATGACTTTGGGATCTCTTACACTAAAGGTAAGGGCAACGTTGTGGTAGATGCCCTGACCAGGAAGTCGCATCAGGAAGTAGTTTGTGAATCCTTTGATGCTTAGAAGGCGATGGGAGAGTTAGTTGCCTTACACTTGGATGCAAGGGTAGAAGGTGTTAGAGGCTGTTTGTTTCAGATGATGGTGAAGTCCTCCTTCTTGAAGTAGGTGGAAGAGTCTCAGTGGGGGGATTCCGAGGCGGAAGTGATGCAGGATCATGTCGATCAGGGGAACACTCCAGAAGGATGGTCATAGGACAACCGACATCAGATGCTTTTCCATGGAAGGTTTTTTATTACGAAGGCGATGAGTGAGGGGGTTCTCCGTGAGTTCCATAGCTAATCCTTGGTGGTACATCCAAGTGTTTCCAAAATGTACCGTGGCCCGAGGGATCAGTTATGGTGGCCCAGGGTGAAACGGGAAGTGGCAGAGTTTGTGGATAGTGGAAGAGGGATGACATCTCAATGGACTTCGTCACATTACTACCCAGAGCTCAGGGTGGTTATGATGCTATCTGGGTGGTGGTTGATCGACTGACAAAATTTTCTCACTTCTTAGCAATTAAGGAGTTAGTCTCAGTGAGTACCTTATCAAAGAGGTATGTAGACGAGGTGGTACATTTTCATGGAGTCCAAATGACTATCATCTCAGATAGGGATACTCGGTTTACCTCACGAGTCTGGAGGGGGTTATAGCATGCTTTTGGCACCCAGATGCACCTTAGCACTACATTCCACCCCTAGACCGATGGTTAGACGGAGTCGACTATCTAGACGTTGGAGGACATGCTGCGAGCATGCATTCTAGATTTCGGAGGATCATGGGTACGACACTTGCCTTTAGTAGAGTTTTCCTACAACAACGGCTTCCACTCTACTATTGGCATGGCACCGTTTGAGGCTTAGTATGGAAGGCCATGTCATTCACCCATTTGCTAGGTAGAGGTTGATGATACAGGTGCTCTTGGGCCCGAGGTAGTGCAGAGAACCACAGAGATAGTCCATCTTGTACGTGAGAGGATGAAAGCGGCCCAGGACTGACCGAAGTCTTATGCTGATCGTTGGGGGAGCCCCTTGGAGTTTGAGGTGGGAGATCATGTGTTGTTGAAGGTTTCCCCTCGATGGGGGTAGCGGAGGTTTGGGAAATGTAGCAAGATCTATCCTAGGTTCATCAGACCTTTTGAGGTCCTGAGGCGTGTCGGCGAGGTGGCATATCAGCTGGCCTTCCAACCTGAGTTGGAGAATGTTCATGACGTCTTCTAAATATCCCAACTTCATCGGTAATTATAGGACGACTCCCACGTTATCGACTGGGGAGGGCTAGACATGGGGGATGACGCGACCTTCGATGAAAGACCATCCAGAATCGAAGATCGTAAAGGGAATTTTCTCTATGGACGAACCATTCCCTTGGTTCGTGTGTTGTGGAGGCATGGCGGCCTCGAGGAGAGAACTTGGGAGCGGGAGACCCAGATGCACGCTCAGTACCTGGAGTTGTTTTGACTTTTGTTTTTCCTTTTTTCTTCTGAGCTTTGTGTTGATGTTGTACTCTGTACCTTTGATATATGGAATGCTTGGCTTGTTTGTTGTGAGACCTTTTGTTTCTTTGTTCCCAGGTAATGTGTACCATGTCCGGATGTGTGGGAAATGTAAAAAACACTGACCCTTAATCGAGACGCATTAATTCGGATGCGATTGAACCCGTGTGGGTGAGTCAGTGGTGCCTAAAGTGGATAATATCTCGAAATAGGTGAAGGAATTTCCCAAACCCAACTGTTCAGGTAGTGTGTTGGTTGTGTGTTGTTGGGGATAGTGCGAGTTGAAAATTCCTAATGTATGAAAGTGGGAAGACCCAATTCTTAATCGAGCAACATTAACGAGGATGCGATTAAACCCGTGCAGACGAGTCAGTGCCGCCTAAAGCGGATACTATCTCGAAATAGGAGATGGAATTACTAACACATATGATTAGGGTTGTTGGTTGGGTTCCTATTATAATGAGAACCCAAAGAGGTATCTTGTTGGGTTCCTCTGTGTTGGGTTTTGAATTCTCGGGGACGAGAATGTTTTAATAGGTATCTGATGTAATGGCCCGGACGTCTCTCGCCCTTTCCTTTGTCAAAAAGAGGGTCAAGAAGTGTTCTAGAGGGTAAGATGGACTTTTCGCACACATTCAATTATTTTGAAACTACACGCCGTGTAGTTTGAGTACACTTCGTGTACCCCCTTTACGGGTATACCCCGTGTTGATGGTCATGTCCTTGCTGTGTGGAATAATGGGTGCACGCCGTGTGACCAGTTCTACACACCGTGTAGTCCTTCCCGGTGTACGCATTACCAGTCAACGGTCGTGTACCGTGTTGGAGCCCTATCCTTGCCGTGTGCAATAAATGAGTACACACCGTGTGTCCAAACTATATTCCGTGTAGTCCTTTCTCGCATATGTGTTACCCTCAAACCATGTGTTGACCATTCAATAGCCGCAAAGCCGTGTTGAAAGCCATGTGGAGACCGTGTGAAATAACCAAGTACACGCCCTGTACCATAAAGTACACGCCATGTACTTTTTCTTTTCACTCCTATAAAATGAGGGATCCCCTCCTCCTTTCAACTCAAACCTCTCCTCTTCTCTCCTCTGAGCAGAGCTCTCCCAAGAGACTCGAAGGCACTTTCTTCCATAACTTCTTCGTCTGAGATCCAATTTACGATTAGTCAGTGGCCACGAGATCGTAACGACGAGGAGAAACTTCCGAGCTTGGATATGTTATCTTTCCTTCGGCCTTTCCATTCAGACATCCACCTGAGGAGGTTTTTCCAGGACCCAATAGATGTGACGGACGCTGACAGACGTATTCTATGGTTGATCTGAGAGAGCGTTGCGATCAAGAACCTATTGAGGTAGGGATTTTACCTTCATCTCTCTAATTTTGGCATCATGCGGGGTGGGTGTTCTCTTGTTTACGTGAAACACTTTTGAACCAGTTTAATGAAGATAATAACTGACTTCTATAATGGGGATGGTATGTTGTGATTGTTGTTACTTTATATCCTGTGTTATTATGTTGTGAATTGAATGAGTTTCTGCCTAAAGAAAATCACGGTCATTGGGGGACTTTTCTTACACAATTAAATGTTTCCCTCTCATTCTGGATTTTCTTAGGGTTGGAACTTTGTGCAATGTTGAAATTGGTTAATCACGTAATGTTGGCTGTTAAAAAATGGAACCCTTGTGTGATCACCCTGGTTAAAAAAATGCAATAATGATAATGCGGGTGTTGTCTTGGTTACGAGACATGTGTTGGGGGTGTTTTGTGGGTTTTTGTAGATCGGGTGAACAGTAGGGCTACGTTTGACTTGGTTGTGGGTTGGTGTGAATGTTATGATGGTGATGGGAAGCGGGGCTACAATAAATGGTATTAAATGGATGATGATGTGTGGGTTCGATGTGGTTGTGGTTATGGTGGTTGGCAGCGGGGCTGTTGGGGTGTGTTTGAATGTGAACGGGCTATGGGTTGTGAATATTAAATAAAATTGGAAGGGTTAATGAATGGTGATTCATGGTAATGAAACAGAAATAATAATCAATGGGGTTGGTTGGTTGATAAGAGGGACTTTGTTGTGCTGCTTATGTTTTTCCTAACTTTTTTTGTGGATGGCAGGGATATGTTTTATGAATGATTGGTGTGGTTAGCTGTGGATAGTTTCCCAGTAGTTAAGGAACTAAATATCTATTTCTACTGAAATGTGAAAACCTAAAGGGGGTTGGGTTTGTTTGTTGTATGCATGCTTCGTAGTAACAGTTCCGAGGCACGTGCTCAGTTTATCTTTTTAGAAGCCATAGGTTCGGATGTGTGGTTGTTATATATATATATATATATATATATATATCTGTATCTTTTGTGTTTTATCACACCCCACCCATGTTGAGCACTTAGTGCCGAACAATCCCATTTCATGGGAGATGGTGTTTTTCCCTTAGTTACTAACTCCTTCATGCTCCTTCTCCCCTAGGTTGTGATTTCTTGAGGAGACCATACACCTAAGACTCTTCGGGTAGGTTTCGATTGGGGTGGTTTTAGCCCAAGACTCTACGGGACAGTTCTAATATTTCTCAAGATTCTTCGGGAAGAGGCCCAGGAGTGTTCAGGCGGGATACGTAGTTTTGAGGCCTAGGTGTCTGCGGGCAGGATACAAGGTTGTGAGGGCCAGGTGTGTACGGGCGGGATATGTGGTTGTGAGGCCCAGGTGTGTGCGGGGGGGATACGTGGTTGTGAGGCCCAGGTGTGTGCCAGCGGGATACGTGGTTGTGAGACCCAGGTGTGTGTGGGTGGGATACGTGGTTGTGAGGCCCAGGTGTGTGCAGGTGGGGAGAGTTAGCCAGCGTCAGGACGTTCGTCTTTATGAAGAGAATATAACTAAAGGGAAATGGTGTGGGGTACCCAATACTCTTGTATCTTATATACTACTACCTATTGTGCTTGTGTTTTTTGTGAGTGTGGCTGGTGAGGTTGGGTGGATTGAATTTGTTGCTATGTTTTTTCTATTTTTCTCATGGGACATTAGGATGTCTCCCCACTTGTGCACGAGAGCATTAGGATTCCCTTCTGAGTATACTTGTATGCTCACCCTATGTTTACTATCAGGTTTCCAGGCGGACTACTAGGGCCGTGCGAGACCCTACTAGTCGGACAGTTGGAGTTTTTGCTATTGTTGTACCTTTGTTTTCTTTTGGTATTGTACATTGATCATTCTTGTACTTGTACCTTGTTAAAAAATTGTCTAAACATGAATGTGGTCTTGGTTTGGGTTTATTTCTATAAAATTTTTCTTTTTTCCTTTTTGGTGGTTTACTTGTCCTATTTCCCGATCCTAAATAATAAAAAGGGTAATGCCTCCCATATTTGTGAAAACTCATACCCTTGGTGCAAGTCGCCACCCCGGGGCCTACTAGACGCGGGACTCGGGGGTCATTGTCTCCCATTCACTATTTCCAGCTCAGGAGGGGAATCTTTGGTGGGAGGGGGTTGTGACACACATCCTTGAGTTTTCTTTCATTACACACAATCGCGACATTCCTCGATAGCGTGTATATTATGCAATACAGGGTTTTACTAAACAATGGTATATTATTATAATATTATTATGGACTAGAAGTTATGAATAGTATTAACTAAAATTTGAATTTTATTACATTATTATTATCTTATAAATTTTCTAGAACCTGATATGTGAACAAAATAATTTTTTTGTGTAAAATAAGTATTTTTAAAAAATGCAGTTTTGCTGCCTTTTGATGGCATACCCACATTAAAACTAGTTTTTGACTTGATTATAAGTTCAATTTGACAAAATAAAATTTTTCTTTGTAATAAGGATATAAATGTTCACATTGGAAAAAATTTTCATATTATTCTGATAACTTTTATATTTTATTGAATAGTAAAAACACACTATATTTTAATTAAAAACAACTTTTTTCATCGTAATATTTTATATGGTTAAATTATTATATTTAATGGTTTTAAAGTATAAATAGAATATATTTTTAACATTTAATATAATTTATTTTATTTGAATTGATTTTACATTTAATTCATAGGTAAAATTATTTTAATCTTTTGCAATGCTTTAACATTTAAAGCTCGTTTTCATAACAACGGGATTAATTTTAAATTAATTTCTGCAACTTTTGTGATTTGAATTCGGTAAAACGGATTCCATATTTTGAATCAATAGGTCCAAATTATTTTAATAATCTACTTTTTATTTTTAGTAATTATGAATAGTAACTACGGTAAATTTTATTTACCATAGTTAAAGGAAAACTGGGTAATTAAGGGCAAATATAAAATTATAAAATTACCCTAACACTTATCCTAATAAAATTGGATGATTATATTTGACCCTAAATCATAGTTGGGTTGAAATGGAATCTAATGGAATCCACTTGTATTTGATTACGACCTTTTATTTTGTTTATTTAAAGGAAAGTGAAATGTCTCACTCATATGTTAATAATTAGATTATTTTTAATATAAGGTTATACAGAATATAAATTCAATTATAAATACTTATTTGAATGCTAAAGGTTTTTATTTATGATGGTAATTTATTTTTAAATTTTACGAAATATATAATTATCTTAATAACTTATACATTAATGGTGAAGAAATTATTTATTTTGTAAAAAATCAATAATATAGTTTTTATTAAAATAACAATAACTATCAAAAGGACCATAAACGTGACAAAACATTATTTTCGACTATATCTATACCCTAAAAATACAAGGGTCTATTTGTGGACCATTTTGATCCTTATAAATCAGATTAGGACATTTATATTATTTTATTTTAAATGATGTCAAAGATGACAACTTCATAATTAAATAAATATAACACTTTAAAGGTTGTGATTTTAAGATGATATATTCGAGTAAAAATATTATTATGGAAGGTATTATATTTATCTCCATCATTGTATTTTATTTTTAATTTTTATGCGACAAAGATGTATATTGAATAATTATGCAAAAATGTTGTAGTAATTATTTTATTAAGAGATATACCAAATAAATGGATTCAAAAATATAAAAATAAATAATATATAAACAAATTAATTTACCCCATGATTTTTTTTTGATGAATATGACATGTTAGTAATCTATTATATTTTTTTGTTCGAACATATATTCTTTGTGGTTTTTATTTATTTTCAAATAATGAATAGTGTCAAAAATGAAACTATTGATATTTTATAAAAATAACATATTATTAAATTATTTAAAAATGTCAAAAATATTTAAAAACTACAAATTGAAATTTATATGGTCAAAACGGGTTTAAATTATCCAATTATGAGAAATTTACAATTCTTAAGTATGTATTCATAAAAATTTAGAATTTATATGTTTATTACCAAAAATAAAATTAAATAGATTAAATTATGATAAATCACATTGATAAGAATTAAAATATACATATAAAATGTCTAAATTATATTGGTTGATTATATTAAAACCCTATATCATGTCATCTTCGAATTGAGTCATTTTGGAGGATTTTAAGTAGGGTTTCATTTTATTATTAATTAATATTTTTGAGGTTTCCAAAAGTGACCCTCTCCTCTCCTATATAAGGGAACCTCATTCCCTATCCTCTTAACACACATTTGAGCCTTCAAGATCGGCCAAACCCTGCCAATTTATCTTCTCCACTTCCCAAGAAACATACTGTAGGTAATTGTCTTCTTCAAATACCATTTTAGTGCCCTAAAAGGAGGCTAAGAAGAGGCGCGTCAAAGAAGAGGTAATTTTCTTTACCGATTCTTTCTAATTTATTTCTTCATAAACTTCTTATTAATTATTTGTTTCATAATGAATTAATAACATAAGTATCAATAATAATCATATATGTTATTATAAATATTAAATAACCCTATTTCACCTTCTTTCCATTCTACAAAAAATGAAATAACCGCGCGTGCATACGTACGGAATACCGTCTCCATGCCGTGGTGTATTCTATTTTACACCACTACCTTTCATGGAGGGGTATAATGGTGTAAAGAATAAAAATATATTATTATCATTACATGGTACTAAATCTGATATATTCCATCATCCACTCCAATACCATTCAATAATTATGGGAACGATGTCATCGATCGTGCGTACGTTTGGAATACCGTCTCCACGAACACGACGAGATTCATTTTCCATGATTAACCATTCAAGTATGATTATAAGGATTATATAATAAATAAACATGAAAGATATTACACAGTATTGATACTTGATTTATTTACATATATTTTTCTATTAGTTAATTCCATTAAATTCAACAAGAAAATGAAAACAGTGTTCATGCGTACGTACGACCTACCGTCTCCATGAATGGTGTATTTCATTCCATTTATCAATCTATCATATATATTTTTAAGATGAATATATGTTATATATAAATCATTTTTTACATTCTGGAATTATGTAAATCATGATATAAGTAATAATATCATGAACAACTAGTCGAAACATGTATGATAAATGAAACGAGTTTACCCAAAACCCTGCTTTAACATGGAATTTACAAAAGAAAGGGTAATATAAAGTCATAAGTAAACCATATATGATATCATAACAATTAATGTGAATCTGTAATAAGAAAATTACATTATTCAAATCATTATACATGAGGTTCATATACATACGAAGCATATCGGACATAAGGTAAGGGATAATTTTGCAAATCTAATTTTTTTCCGAGATTGCTTATATGTAACTATTTACTGGGGTTATATTTTTCATCCATGCCCATAATTTTTTTTTCATAAAGTGCTTTAAAATAATCCATGTATTTTTAATGTCATGTTTACCCCTATTTGAATTTTACTTTGTGTTTTGGAAGGAATTTTTCTTTTGATTACCATACGAGGAACTTTTTGACTTTTCTAAAAAAAGTACGAGGAGAATGTTTTTTTAACTTATACGGAATGAACAGATTTTTACGTTTTCAAAACGCCTTATTTTAATAAATATTACCCAAAAATATTTCATTACTATTTTAAAAAAATCCTTTTCTTTTAAAATTTCAGGGCATTTTGCGAAAATAAAATTATTTTGAAGAAGAAAGGATATTTTCCTCAGGAATTCATTTCAAGTGTTTTGTCAAAGTTATTTTCCATCTAAGATGACATTATTTAGTATGATTATGTTTCAAGTATAATCTCTCTATTATTTACATGGTTTTATTTTTCTTATGATGAAATGATATCAATTTATTTTATATGGATTATGTGATGATGGGATGATGTTTATGAAACCCATTTTATTCGTTGGGTTATTATGAATGATGTATGTTTATTTTGTGGAACAAGCAAGAATGATTTCATTATGAGATGGGTGGGACCTATATCTCCGTCCAATTCATTGGGTAATGATTTATATCACATGAGATAGACATGGATGGCACGGTAAGTTAATCCGGTTCAGTGATATAGGACTGGAATGAGGATTGAACTCGATTCAGAAAGGGACTTTGTCCACTAAAATGGCATTGGCAGCAATGCCTTGGCTACTATAGAAATCATATGATGTGATTAATGGTTTTCCACAATTAAATGTTTTATTCCCAAGAAATTTTATCATTATTGATGTTCCATTATGACCTATGCCATACATACTGCCACGATTTATTTCACAACTCAAGATTTTGATATGTAAAATTTATGTTCATGTTTTGAAGTTCAAATGTATATGGTTTGTTTTATTTTCTCCATGCATACCCTTACTGATCATTTAAGATCACCCTTTATATGCTTTATTTTCACTAGGATATAAAGAAAGGTTTTAGGTAAAAGAAAAAAAGGGAAGACATTTATTGGAGATATTGAATATCTTTCACCAAGATTTGATGATTATGTTTCATGTTTCCAAAGACACTATACTATTACAGTCCTTTAGTGTCTCTTCTTGTTATGTATTAAGTATTCCACAAAAGTATTGTAATTTCTATATACGTCATCCTTTGGTATCTACAGGTTTCATCTTCATGGTATCATATGGTTTTACTAGATGAAATAGGTTTCTATATAGCCCTTATAGGGAAAGACTATATAGTCTCTGTCATTTATAAGTATCCCTCTATAAGATCATCATGGCTGGTCATCATAGAAAAAATATTGTGGTCCAGTTGAGTAGAATTCCACCAACTAGATATATGATAAAACACTATATATGTATTTGATGAATCTCTAATAAAATTAACCTTCTGTAATGATTAATATATTACAAATGTAGGTGTATGTTTAGTGAATACATTGATAAAACCATAATTTTATATGACTCCACTTGAAAATATGTTCCATGATCCAAATACAGAATAAGATCTCAAATACACCCATAAGATATGAATAAATTTCTTAATTTTATCAATATAGATCTGTAAATACTGTCCCAAAAAAATGGTTACTTAGATATACCAATGAATACTGTTATAGTGACACAGTTTTCAATGTTCCTCCTCAAACTCCAATATATTTTTATGTTCCGTATTTATCATCACTCCACACAGTTTGAAAAAAAAAAGAATATCATACACTGTGATATTAGTCACATGACTCTAAATCCAAAATGTAACATCCTCTAGAAAAAATCCATTGATCAATGACTTGTATGGAGTCTCGACATGACATCCATAGTTCTTCCCTATTCACTAGAAGATATTGACAAGTAGAGAGAGCCTATAATGTTATCATAGGGAGTTTGGACCCTCATATTCAATTGATTAAAACAATAAAAAACTTCCAAAAAATAAAAAGTAATATATATATATCGTATTAAGAAAAATAGAAGAACAATATTAAATATAATTAATAAAACATAAATACTCACATTCATTCCAACATAAATCAACTAATCACCCAATAGATCCATCATAATATAGAATAAAACATTAAATATAATAGACTATCTGATCTACCACAGTCCATATTAATTCCACAATCCTATTATTTAACTCTATCTAACTGGCTCCAATTTAATCATCTAATACCAAAATTCTTCCCGACATGAATATATGATGAATTAAGTCAAGCATGTTACCCAACGTCCATGGTCACCCAAAAATGTTTTGAGAAAAACCTATTAGGCCTCCACTAAATTTTTCCCTGACATAAATATTATATGTGGTGTAAGTGCTTTTGATATTATATAAATGAATAAAACACTTCCCAAGTGTAAATAAATATTCACTATTAGTATTTGTGTTATAATGTAACACCTGATATTGACGGTAGCTACTTCAATATATTAAAAAATGTATTGGAGAATAATACATCAAATATAGGGGATACAATTCATATCCCATGATCCCATATAAAATACTCCACTAGATGTAATCATTGGATCCTTGGTAGTACCATACTAATCCCAAGAAAAATAAATATAAAAATATATCCTAATGATGTTCCTAGATAGACAACATGTTAGGTCATCACTATATCCTAGTAATAATAGGTTTTTTATAGAATAATAAACCTAGTATGATCACTAATTACTATGTATCCTTGGAATACCATATAATTTCATCATAATCGTCACCATATACTTAGAATAAATAGGTGTTTCAAAAAATAACAATGTGCCCCCTTCCAAATAATACAAATCATTATGAATATCATAAAAATTTAGCAGGTTCATCGTAGATCCTATGAATCACTAGGAATCAAAAAATTTATTGAGATATATATTCATATCCTAGTAATCATGTACATATCATGATACTAGAAATGACATAAAAATTTCTAAATATAAATGAGTCTTGTATATCACCCGAAATATAATCCAAGTCCAAGGAATATGGGGAATCTCATAAAGTATTCATAGGTATCTCATCTGATACTGATCATTACTATGAATCTCATAAAATATCCCAAGGAATACTAAAAGATCACATGAGATAATCCTATGAATGTAATTTTTTTTAACTCAAGGGAAGTGGTTCCCTCTATTGACATCTCATGATGACAATAATGACAATAAAATTAATAATGGTTGTCCGTCTTCTAAACCCAACACACATATATATGGTTGGAATATATGTTGTGTGACCAATCATTTATTATTATATATATTCAAGTCTCAGACTTCTAACCATTTTATTTAAGGATGATTCTCATTGTTGATAGTACCTAATATTCTACACTAACACAACATAAGGTCAATAATAAACAAGGGTACCCAAAGAGGTATCCATGGACACATATCCATTTAGAAAAACAATAAGGGTTACTCCAACACATTATTATTTCCCAGGACCATGAATATAACTTAGAAGGAATATGGTCCCCCAGAAACACTATGAACATATCAATACATCGGTTAGAGGGTAGGCTTGGTAATTGTACAATTAAAAAAACAGATATGATATAACGCAAATCTTAGTTCCCAATGTCTTCTCAGGTATGTCCTCACATACAAAACTTATCTATAATTTACTCAGGGTATACCCATGTAAGTAACTCAAATATCATTTACGATGGAATACATTCCCCATGATTTTATCCACTTTCCTAATGTATTTAATGCATATTACGGTTCTATCATGTCCTACCTAGCCCAATTGATTGTAGTAAAACATGATCATGTACATGAAGGTGTTTATAAGCACTTATACAATGTAAATTCTATTCACATATTTCATTAACACAACTTTAGGGATCAAATTTCCTATATAAATCATTTATATTCAAGGCCACATCCATCAACCACTGAGGAATAATGCCATTGCACAAGGATCAATCTTGTTTCTTGATACATTATTCTATCCATAAACGTTTTCCTTTGTTAAAAAAATTAATTTAATAAAAATTATCAATGTACAAGAGTTTCTACAACACATATCACATGTTTTATAAATAAAATTAATATATCATAGATTAATCCATAGTGACATCCTATGATATATGATTTCACATTCTTCACATGAACATATCTTCCTTAATCACTGATGCTTTCCAAACCACGAATGACCACCGTCCATCATTACATGGCCTAAAATCTATTTAGATTTTCCCAAATTAGTTATAAATAACTTATAATTATTTTAGATGTTATAACTAATTAAAAATTATTTTATAATTATTTTTACAATTTATTTTAAAATTCAATCCTTAATTAAAGTACCTAAAATAAATAATAATTTATTATCTAAACCACCATTTTCATACATTAATATATCCATTATCAAAACCAAATAATAAAAAAATTAAAAAATAGTTATTATACTATTATACATGACACTTATTATAGAGGGGGTACCTGTAAAAGGGTAAAACTGAATACCCTCATGGAGGTGTGCAGTATAAGGTTAAATAGAACATTACCCTTACACAGACCCTACATAAGGGTAAAAAAAATATTACCCTTACACAAATTTTTAATGGTAAACAAAAATTTACCCTTATGATTTAATCTTTGAAAGGGTAACCAAAAACCTCTTCCCCTTTCTTACCCTACTTTTATCATTTAATATTACACAAAATACATAGAATTATAAGTAGAAAATTTTAAAATACTAAAAAATGATAATAAAAAAATATTTAACAATAATTTATTACTTACTAAAATTGAAATTATGGAAACCCTACTTATTATTACATGATTATTTCATCCTTTTTAATGATGAACAACATAATAACATTAAAAATCCAGGTGCAAAGGATTTTTGTCTTGAGAAAATTAGGCTCATAAATAACAAGTATGTAATAAAACATAATAATTTATTTAAATACATATCCTTCATACTTCTAAATTTCACCTTCCTCTAAGTACATGAAATCACCTGAGGATATATATCGATGAAATGGGAGATATAAAAGTTTAGTAAGAGTATGATTAAGGGACCTGAATCAATATTATATGGATTAGAATAACGAACATCATAAAATCATAAGCAAATGCTCATCTTCATAAATATGAGGGAAAATATGATAATGTAATGGAATGTGATAATGTATAAAAATGAATCATCACGTCTCAGTGGTCAAATACCACAAATATCTATCAAAAAATCATACATTGTGTTCATGCGTAACCTGTGTGGAAAATAATAAAATCATCATGTGAATTGAAATAAAATAATGTTTATGAAAAATACACAATATATAATAAGATACATCACATTACCAAATTAATTCGATTGATATATAATAATGGTCCCACCCATCAAAAATTTATATTTACATAATCATGCATGAAAAATGGAACTTATTATAATCATAGACATGGATTATCCCACATAAAGGAATGGATTTAAAATGAATTTCTTAAATCATGATTTCATAAATAAATGTTTGTTTCCCAAATGAAATAATTGTAAAAAGAATTTTTTATAAGAATCGTCATTTTTGAGTTAAGAGGAAAAAACTCAGGAGGAGTCAAAGATGTGTTTGGGAAAGAATATTTCTTTTGGAAAATCATTTTATTTGACATAAAATAATGTTGGAAACATGTGTATACATTAAAATAAAATGGAATAATAATGAAATTATATTCAAGGAACATTAGAGGATTATTAATACCCAATATTTCATGAAATAGGTATAACCCCAAAAAAGGGAGTTGGGTTCAAGATTCCCCCTACCTTTATTCAGACATTATTTCATCACTTTTTTGCATCCTAAGTAATGAAAATAGATTTATTAAAACATTGATCCATAATTTAAATATATTAATTTATATAACACACTATCAATTATAATCATTCTATCATATTTCTTAATTTTAAATAATGAAATTGAAGCATTTTGATATCATGATTTCTTACCATTTTTGTGGTTTTCTTCAATTTCTCTATTTTGTTCAAGGTAAATATTAAATAAGTATAATAAATTTATGAAACAAAAACATTAATATATTTATAAATTTATATATAATAAATGATTTGTTTTAACCATTCATTGGGTTTTTGATATGAAAAATAATGGGAAATATTCTTGTTGGTCGTTAACCGAACGTTGTGGGGAATGTAATCTAAATATTAAGAAAAAGATGTATTATACATAAATAAATTAAATGCATAATTTTTATAGAATATTTATATCATTAATATTATTTAAAAAATTTACTAAATTAAATATTAATATATTTTATTTAGAAATAATTTTGGAAAATATTTAGGATATTAAGAAAAAGTGGGAAGAGTTGAAAAATATACAATTTCTTCAGTGTAGATTGACTTGTATGACACTGTAGGTCTTTTGATTTTGGGAGTAATATTACAATATAATATCTCTCTAGATTCTATGAATATGAAGAGGGGTTATTTGAACAGATCATGGGATTTTGAATTGGATGGAGGGGTGATTTTTCATGGGAATGGGGAGGGTTATTTATACATGATGAGAGGGGGTTTATTTAAATAAAACATTGAATAAGATTATATATCAAAGGAAAAACATTGAGTAGTGAATTTTTGACATTATTAACCATATATAAATATTATATATTTTGTTCAACACTATAAATAACCTATATTATTATAATTTGACAGTTTATAAAATAGGTATGTGGGGAAATTATTATTATTTTAAGGAATCACTTTTGACATCAGCTTTTAAAAGTTATTTTTATGTTTGGAAATTATGTTTGGAATATTTTAACAAAATATTTTTGAAATTAAATATATATTTTATAAACCTCATGTTCTATAAATTAATATATATTTATTAAATCATGAA
This sequence comes from Viscum album, assembly GCA_963277665.1. Taxonomy (NCBI): domain Eukaryota; kingdom Viridiplantae; phylum Streptophyta; class Magnoliopsida; order Santalales; family Viscaceae; genus Viscum; species Viscum album. The sequence goes on from OY728153.1 coordinate 823,145,282, forward strand.
TTATTCTATTTAAGTTAATTACCTTACGTGAACAACTATATTTTTACTATACACCAAAAAAAGTGATGTATTTCATAAAATTAAGAATAAATAAACTTGAAAAATATCAATGTGGTTATTTAAAAATAGATATTTAGTTTATCATAAATTTTTTTTATCAATAGGAATTATAATTTTTATAATAAAAATTATTATTTTTACGAAATAAATTAAAATTTTTATTATTTAAAATGTGCATAAATTTTCTTTAATTTTTAAACAATTATATGTAACTAAAATTATTCATGGTTGTTATTATCTATATTATATTTTCATATTTTGATGTAAAATTATTATTCTTATAGTCGTGTTATTATTCAAAATAATTATATTATGATTCCCAACAGTTAGGTTTCTATTACAATGGTCATATTACTATTCAAATGGTCATGTTACTACTTATACAAAGAACGTAATCAATTCAATCTATATTTAATAAAATTCTTCCCATGGTTAGATATTTCAAATTTATAGGATTTTATTTTTAAATTTTTTTTTCTATTCGATAGTGTTGTTCATGGGAGGGATGGTTCATGCATATTTGGGTGATCCATATTTACCCTGTTTTTATTCTGAATTTTAAATTTCTAATCCTATTGTAATATTTTTATATTTTTTATTATTTTACATTAATTAATGTAATTATTGATGTCATAATGTATTTTTGTTCTTTCATTTTATTATAATAAAGTGTTTTATATTTCATATATATTTCAAGAAGTAAATATCTTTCACAAAAATTGAGTCATTAAATTCTTCCCCCTTTTAATTTTTGACCCCCAAAATTTCATGTCGTATTCTTAGTTGAGAATTGGTGAGGATAATTTGGATTAATTGTTTCCTATGTTTCCCATGTCCCCTCATCCTACATATGGTTCCTCCATAAAATAATTACAAGGTAGATTTCCCGATGAATAGAAATTTGGCCTTATGGTCCAAGATTTTCATAGGATGCTCTTTATATTAGAGGTTATTTTCCTGTAGCACCACCTATAGATTTCTTAAATGTGAGGGATCAGGTTCATACTTCCTTAAGGGTGATATTGGAAAATTTCATGAATATAAGACATAGTTCATGGAAGTGAAAGCTGATAGGCCACTGCTCTAATGAGATCAAGGATCTTCAAGGGTCTAATGTACCATGGGGTATGCAACCCTTTATATCCAAACCACAAGAAACTATTCCATGGTATTATTTGAACAAAAATGTTATCTCCTAAATCAAACTCCATTTCACTTAAATTGATGTCATCATAGCACTTGTCTAATATCCTATGAGCTTTAATATGTTGTTTGATGGATTTAACATTATTTTTCCTTTGTTACACAAGATCATGGCTATGTAGTTTTCATTCCCCAAATTTTTCTAACATTTTTGAGTTCTAAATCCCTTATCGTACAATGCTATAATTGATAAATCTAAATACTTTAGTGGAAGCTATTTCTATATGATAACTCATCCAATTTAAGATGATGATCCCATCCACATTTTAATTCAATTTATGAGGATCTACGAAATTTAGGAAGTGTCTGATGTAACGACCTGGCTCTTTGGAGAATGTAAGGATCGTTAGTTTTTCTTTAAAATCATTCCATTAAGGTTTCCTAATGTGCGTATAATTTTAAGGAATGTTCAGGGATTGTCAGGGGTTGGTTCGGAGCCCGGGAGGTTGAGATTTGGAGTTTCAGACTGAGGTGCATGGTTTACAGACGACATGAATAGTAAAGTCGCACAGTTTAGATAAACCATACGGCTCTGCATTCCAGAGGTAGTGGGATGCGCAAAATTGTCACACTACATGAATAGTAAAGTCGCAGAGTTTAGATAAACCATGTGTCCCTGCATTCTAGAGGGAGTGGATGAACACGGTTCACACAAGGTTTGGTAAATTGTGTGCCTAAACCGTGTGACCCTGATCTGGGTAAAAATTTACAATTTTTCCATTCATTCTATTTAAGACTAAAACACATTATTTCTTATACCCATGGATAGAACTAGAGGGGATCCTCCTTTTAACTCCAAATCCCTCCCATCACTCATTCTCTTGTGGTTTCTTCCCCTGGTGTATGTTCTTCGATCCGTAGAAGGTGTTGGAACACCCTTGGAAAGGCTAAACTCACGCACCCCTTTCTCGTCAGAAAATATTTCCTACCGTTTTGTTATTTTGATGAAAGCTCATATGCCCTATTTTCCATGTATTTGGACAAAAACATATATCTCTTCCAATCTACTGTGAATATGAGGTTGATATTAACCAAGCCTATGTCTACAGCCCTAAGGTTGGTGGTCATGTGTTCTCCTTTTGGGTTTTCCGTCACTTTGGTTTTATAATGTCGTGCCGAGGGTTTTATTTCCCCAAACCCCTTATTTATATTGACCGATTACTATCTAAATGACCCATGTGGGGTGGGATTGATGAATATAAACTTGTTAGGGAATTTAGAGGATGTATGGACCAGGAGTGGCCAACCATAGGTGTTATGTCATGAGATTTTCCATTTTCTCAACCTTGAACCTAAACGATATTTCTGGAAAGGGAATTTTCCATGTTAGGAAAATTAAATGACTTGGTTAGAGTTTGGCTAGGATGAGATAACATGAACCCCTTGAATGAATTAAAATGTGTATATTCCATGCTTTACTTATGTGACATTATAAGATGGAAATGCAATGATTTATTAATGTGATATTATATAAGATGTAATGCCTTATATAATGTGATTTGAATGGTTATGCCTTGCTATGTTGGCATGCTTGTGACAATCTATTGTTGGGCGGGAGGCATTCTAACCCCGTGCCAAGATGAATCTCCATGTGATGGGTGGGAGGCATTCTTCTCCCATTCCAGATGAGACTCTGTGAAACAGGATGAGAGGTAGTTATACCTCATGCCTATATAAACATTATGGGTGGGAGGCATTTTTACCCCACACCAGCTACATAGATTATGGACATGAGGCATGCTTACCTCGTGCCTATATAACCTTTATGGGTGTGAGGCATTTTTACCAAACGCCAGCTATAGTGATTATGGATGAGAGGAATGCTTACCTCGTGCCTATATAACCTTTATGGGTGGGAGGAATTTTTACCCCACGCTAGCTACAACGATTGAGGATGGGAGGAATTTATACCTCGTGCCTATATAACCTTTACAGGTGGGAGGCATTTCTACCCCACGCCAGCTACAGTGCTTATAGAAGAGAGGCATGCTTACCTCATGCTAGTGATAACCTATATGTATGTACTTATACTATGGTGACTTGTCTAGGTTCCCAGCCTTGAGTTAAAGAAGGAAAACCCGCCGGGTGTCCTTTGGAACCTATGTGGCAGGGTTGTTTATTTATTTTGTTTTACTTACTAGATGTATATTAATCATTGTTGCATGCAAACACCTATTAGGATTACACATAGACACCATTGGTGGTGGCCTACTGAGACTTGTCTGACACCATACTAGGGTGGCCTCATAGGCTCCTATGTATATTTTACTGCTGCAGGTACTAGTAGGGGAAAAAACCTAGTGTCCGGTTGTTGGTACATGTATGTTGTAGTTGGATATCCAAAGAAGAGGATTGAGATTGGCTAGAGATGCTCATGGACTACTTTTGTTCTCTTTTTGTATTACTGAGTAGCATGATTGTATTCTATTTCCTTTGTATCATCATTCGATTCATCCATTTTTATCAAACACTGGCTATGAGTATTTTTTATACTTATCAGGGATTTCCTTACTTCCGTTGTTTGGTTTGAATATTTTCCTATTTCTCCTTTTTATCCATTTGTTGTGCTTCGGCTATTTATATTACTTTTCTACTATACTGATGTGTGCAATGTCATGGGGGTACAGTCTCCCTACATACTTACCATTACACCCCCGCTGCTAGTCGGCAGCCCCTGGCCTACGGGGAGACGAGCCAGGGGTCATGTGGCCAACAGGGCTCGGGGCTCGAGTTGATGGACAATCAGGTCCGGGACGTCACAATGTGGTATCAAAGGATTTTATTTCATTCTTGCTTTACTATTTGGCGACGATAGACATGGATAATGGGAACGCATAGGGACTTTGTTATAAGTCATGCATGGGCATCGCGAACCCATGTACAGGGAAAAGACTAAGTTGCCTAAATTATGTTTTTATTGATTCTGCTATTTACTATTGACACTGTTTCTCCGTTGGGTGCTTCACATGTTTTGTAATGTTATTGATATTTTTAATGTTGGGATTTGGATTTCATGGTTCGTCCCGATGAAATGAGTGTTATGAATTAGAACATGCATCATGATAGGCACAATATGATCAGGTCATGCATCTTGTCGTGCCACGTTTAAATTTTCAGTGGGCATTGTCTGTTGTTTATTTCCATGTCGGGTTAATATGTGCGCAACTGTGCTAACCCTTCTTGAGGGTTGTGAATTGAGGGATGATGTGGCTTTAGTGGGTGTCAATCTTTATTTTATAAGTGGTATGGGCCCTTATGGATCGGAAAATGGCATTATAACTAAACTGATCCTTTACATCAAATGAAATTTAAATACTTAATTAGCACAAGTAAATGAGAAATGATGAGTGACATCATCTTTCAATTCATAAGGAGTATGTGATCTTATGGATTGGTAAATGATGCACCAATGGAATGTAAGTTATAAATGAATTTGAATTGTATGCGTATATATATGGTCATCAAACTATGATTCATGAGGTGTTGTGGGCCCTCAAGGATCAGAAATTAGAGAACCATTTGGTAAATCATTTGAACAAATGTCAGTTAAATGAAATGAAATGTTAATAGAACCTGACCTAGACCTGGCATCTATGTGGGAACGAGGTAGTGACTATAGTGGTTTCGGAGACCGTTCCTTGTGCAGTTATGGTTTTAAGAGGGTTTTGACCTTTCCTGCATTTTAAAGCATGTCAAACTCTGAAATGAAATGTTTTGATTAATGGGAGAAAAATTCCATCGGTAAGGTGTATGGGTGCCTTGACGGTTGGTAGGTGGACACCCATGTGATTGGGCCTTTGTATGACGATGTAATGTTGGGAATAATTTTAAAAGTGAAAATGCTGAGTTTTGACTTTAAATGGTTTGGTTAATTTTTAAAAAATCTCAACTGGGACCATATAGGCCATTTAGAGGATGTTTAAATGAAATGGTTGGTTATGGGTATGCTTTTTGAATAACCTAGGTTGAATAAATGAGACCCTCAAAGGTCTCTTAATCGTTAAAAAAAATTTAGATGCTAAATTGCATGTTTTTGATGAAATGTCTTTGAATGTAAAATGATTAAAGAGGATGCTTATTACAACTTTCCTATTTTTTTCCATGTATCATTGTTTGGAAAACCAAGTGCCATATTGTTAAACGGTACAAATGAATGGTCTTAATTAGAACCTGACATGGTATCCTTTATTTGAACCGTAGTTGAGGGGTAGTTTTAACTGTTTTATGTGATATTCCTTGAAATGGAGACGTGAGTGTTGTTCTGTAGGTTGGTCGTGATAGTTGTGGATTTAATAAAAAGGTGGCTCTTGAGCCTAGTGAAATCTTCTTGCATGACATAGGGATTGGGTCAGCGCGTATTCTTTGTGGGGGGGCTAGCCCGTGGTAGGTAGCTCCCTTACAGATTTTGAGCCTTGCTTGAATGGTGATATTTTTAACACTAGGTACTATTTGGGTACTGTTGTCCCTTATAAGACTTTCAATTTCCAATGAAAACCTTGTTCAGATTGGTGGTCGTATTTTTCCTTGTCCTTGTTGTGAGCTTGAGACTCGGGTAATTCTCGGTATTAACTGTTTAGACATGTTGCGGGCATAGTCAGTTGCTTTGTTAGTTTCTTGACTCTTTCATTTTTCTTAGTGATGACGAATTGGTATATTGTCATCCATGTTAGCGGTCGTATGTGGAAATACATCATTTTCCTTAAATCTATTTTTCTACTTTGTATGGTCTTGGGTCATATTCGTGGTAGATTGACATGAGCGTTTGAGGATCTTGTTTTCCCAATGATCGAGTTGATTTTGGAGTGATTAGATTGTTTTGACATGTCGGTCTTGCTGTTTCGGTTTCTTTGAATGGTTTGATGTTGTGATCGTGGCTCATAGGAGAATCACACATTTTTTTAGGTGGTTATGAACAATTTTCTTGTGAGCAGCTGGTCTTTTCTTATTTTGGTGACACTGAAACATCATTGGTGGGAAGTGGCATGCCAGTTAGTAATGTGTGTCCTTCCGGGTAGAAGGATCACGATAAGAGGGGCCATTTGGGAATAGTCGGGCCTTCCTGAATGCCTTTGAGCCATGAAGATATTGTTGCATGACATTTCTTTCATAGAATCATGACTTTTATCTAGTATGCTGAAAACACTATTAGTTAGGGTTGACTTCGGTGGTAAATCAAGAATGATCGTGGGATGCCTTAGGTGGAAAAGGCATCGTGGTCAGTTTGAGATCTCGATGTGTTGGTAGGTGAATTCGAGTTTCTTCTTTTGAGTCAACCACTAGTGGTTGGACTGTTCCTTCCCATTTTCTGGGTGTGAATAATTGGAATCCATTTTAATCATCTTAGTGTATTTTTCTAAGTGACGAACATGTCCCCTATCTTGTTCTCGTCCTAGATTCACTAAGAGGGTGTCGGCCATACACAGTGCTAAATATTTTATGCTTTAGAGCTTGTTTAGATGGTTCTCTTTCAGCGTTACACGCAAGAGGCGTGGTTTGTTCATGGATTGGCCTTGGAAACGTCACCATAAGGCGGGTATAAACTTCTGTGAATGTTCTCGTGGTGAATGTAAGATACCGTGGGAGATGGAATCGTGGGTAATCTTATAAAGTGGCAGCCGTCTAAGCCAAGATTTTTATTTAAAAGTCAAAAAAAGTGGCATGACTCCTTTCTTCTCTGATTATCAGTCGGGGCTGTTCATGAACAACCAGGTCGACCAGAGCATTGAGGTCATCGGAGAATCTACCGGTTGTTTGTTTCGAAATCACGCTAGATGCATTATTGGAATGCTTGAAGCATGCTTTTGAAAGGCAGATAAAAATATGGATCTGTGGGTTGGTTTGACCATTTAATGTTAAATCCTAAAGTGGGAAGTATCTTTGGATAGTTTCTGACGGGATGTCGATGCGATTATCTCTCTGGTATGATGGGCTTGGGTAGGAGTTCTCTTGGGGTTTTGGTTGGAATACGAGCTTTGGCTCGGGTGTTGATGGAATAAACGACGTATTCTTAAATGGATGTTCATTGGTGCATTGGACTTTTTGAAATGTACTATGACTTGTGACGATAGAACTTGTGGCCTAGCATGATGTGGGAGATAGCCGGGTACGTCATGCGTTCTTCCACCTGTTAGCAGGTGAAGGCAGAACATCCGCATTCAGCTGGGATTTTGTAGCCATTGTCCATTCTAGAGTGGAAATTTGACGATGTTTTTATGGACTTTGTAACTACAATACCTAGTTCACCTCATGGCAATGATACAATATGGGTTATCATCGACCATCTGACGAAGGTCGCACATTTCTTACCTGTGAGGGAGACCTTCACGATTTATGACTTAGGAACGCTATATGTCAAAGAAATAGTGTGCCTACATGGAGCACCTCGATCGTTTTTCTCTGACAGAGATCCTCATTTTACATCTCAGTACTGGTAGGGTTTACAAAAGGCCTTGGGTACACAGGTACTCTTGAGTACGGCCTATCACCCGCAGACTGACGGACAGACTGAGCAGACTATACAGGTGCTAGAGGATATGTTACGTGCATGTGTTCCCCAATTTTTGAGGTTCATGGGAGAAACAAATTCCTCTGGCTGATTTCTATTATAAAAATAGCTTCCAGGATACCATTGAGATGGCTCCCTATGAAGCCTTATATGGTAGGCATTGTCACTCGCCTTTGTGTTGGCTTGAAGCAGGGGAGGCAACTGTTCTAGGACCACACCTTCTTCTGGTGACTACCCAGCAGATGTTGCATATCAAGAAGTGTATGCAGACAGCTCAGTCTAGACATCAGTCTTATGCTAACAAGCACCGGAGACCTCTTGATTTTGAGGTTGGGGACCGGGTTTTCTTGAAGATCTCACCTAGATTGGGGCAGAGACGTATACAGAAACAATGTAAGCTTTCTCTGAGGTTTGTAGGACCGTTTGAGGTGGTGAAGTGGATCAGACTAATAGATTACCAGCTTGCACTTCCATAGTGATATCAGGCCATACACAAGGTTTTTCATGTATCTCTGCTTCACCGGTACTTTTCAGATCCGACTCATGCTTTTCAGCCTGATGAGGTTGAACAGGATATGGATGCTTCCTTTGAGGAATATCTAATGAGAATTGTCGACTGGAGTGTAAAGACATTATGAGGTAGGTTTGTTCCTCTTGTACAGGTGCTATGGAAGCCCGGCCAGGTACAAGATGAGACCTGGGAGCGGGAGGATGATATACGATCTCAATGGCCGGAGCTTTTCGCTGGTGACACCTCTTTACCCTCAGAAGGCCAACTCGGGGACGAGTTGCTTTAAAGATGGGAGGTTGTAATGACCCGACTCTTTGGAAAAGGTAAGGATCGTTAGTTTTTCTTTCAAATCATTCCATTAAGCTTTCCTAGTGTGTGTAACATTTTATGGAAGGTTCGATGAGTGTGAGGGGTTGGTTCGGAGCCCGGGAGTTTGAGATTTGGAGTTGCAAACTAAGGCGCACGGTTAATGCACGACATGAATAGTAATGTCACACAGTTTAGATAAACCATGTGGCTCTACATTCCGGAGGCAGTGGGATGCGCGTAGTTTGAGCACAACATGAATAGTAAAGTTTCACAGTTAAGATAAACCATGCGGCCCTGCATTCCAGAGGTAGTGGGATGTGAAAAGTTTACGCACAGTTTGGTAAACCGTGCGCCTAAACCGTGCAACCCTGATCTGGGTAAAAATTTACAATTTTTCCATTAATTATATTTAATCCAAAAAACCCATTCTTTCTCCTACCCAGGGACAGATCCAGAGGGGATCCTCTTTTGAGCTCCAAAACCCTCTCATCACTCATTCTCATGTGGTTTCTTCCCCCGGTGTCTGTTCTTCGATCCGTCGAAGGCGATGGATCACCCTTGGTAAGGCTAACCTCACACACCCCTTTCTCCTCGTAAAATATTTCCTACTGGTGTGTTATTTTGATACAAGCTCATATGCCCTATTTTCCAGGGCTTTGGACTAAAACGTAGATCTCTTCCAATCTACTGTGAATCTGAGGTTCATATTAAGCAAGCCTATGTCTACATCCCTAAGGAAGGTGGTCATGTGCAATCCTTTTGGGTTTTGTATCGATTTGGGTTTATAACATCATGTCGGGGGTTTTCATTCCACAAACCCTTATTTATATTGACCACTTACTATCTAAATGACCCGTGTGGGATGGGATTGATGAATATAACCATGTTAGGTCATTTAGAAGAGTTATCGACTAGGAGTGGCCAACCATAGGTGTTATGACTTGAGATTTTCCCTTTTATCAACTTTGAACATAAACGATATGTCTTGAAATGGAATTTTCCATGTTAGGAAAATGAGATTACTCGGTTAGAGGTTGGCTAGGATGAGATAGCCTAAACCCCTTGAATGAATTAAAATGTGTATATGCCATTATTTTCTTATGTGACATTATAAGATGGAAATGCTATGCTTTATTTATGTGATATGATATAAGATGTAATGCCTTATATAATGTGATGAAAATGGTTATTCCTTGATGTGTTGACATGCTTGTAATAATCCATGGTTGGGTGGGAGGCATTCTTACCCTGTGCCAAGATGAATCTCCCTGTGTTGGGCGGGAGGCATTCTTACCACAAGCCAGATGAAACCCTATGAAACAGGACGGGATACATTTATACCTCATGCCTATATAACCTTTATGGGTGGGAGGCATTTTTACCCTACGCCAGATACATCATTTATGGACAAGTGGCATGCTTATCTCGTGCCTATATAACTTTTATGGGTGGGAGGCATTTTTACCCCAAGCCAGCTACAACGATTATGGACGAGAGGCATGCATACCTCGTTCCTATATAACCATTATGGGTGGGAGGCATTTTTACCCCACGCCAGCTAAAAGGATTGTGGATGAGAGGAATTTATAACTCGTGCCTATATATCCTTTAAGGGTGGGAGGCATTTCTACCCCACGCCAGCTATAGTGCTGATGGACGAGAGGCATCCTTACCTCGTGCTAGTGATAACCTATATGTATGTACTTATACTCTGGTCCTTTGTTCAGATTTCCATCCTTGATTTGAAGCATGTAGTCCCGCCAGGTGTCCTTACGGAACATGAGTGGGAGGGTTTTTTATTTAGTTTGTTTTACTTGCAGTATATTACTCATATTTTTCATGTGAACACCTATTAGGATTACACGTAGACACCATTGTTGGTGGCCTACTGAGACATGTATGACACCCTACTCAGGCGGCCTCCTGGGCACCCGTGTAGACTTTACTGTTGTAGGTACTAGTAGTGGAAAAGGCCCAACATCCGGTTGTTGATACTTGTATGTTATACCATGAGATCCAGAGCAGACGATCAAGCTTTGATAGAGATTATCTTGGACTACATTTGTTCTCTTTTTGTTTTACTACCAAGCGTGCTTGTCTTCTATTTCCATTGTATCAGAATTCCATGCATCCATTTGTATCAGACACTTCTGGTGAGGATTTTTTATACTTATCAGGGTTTTCCTAACTTCTGTTGTTTGGTTTGTATATTTTCCTATTTCTCCGGTTTATCCATTGGTTGTGATTCTGCTATTTATATTAATTTGCTACTATACCGTTGTGTGCTCTGACATGGGGGGTACAGTCTCCCCACTAACTTACCATTACACCCCCGCTTCTAGTCGGCAGCCCCTGGCCTACGGGGAGATGAGCCAGGGTTCATGTCGCCAACTGGGCTGGGGCTCGGGTTTATTGGCAGCCGGGTCCGGGACGTCACATCTGAACAGTTATTTCAGATTTTCGATCAGTATGGGTGCGACATAACATGATAATGGTCAATTTATTACTCGAATTATTTTGATGACATCCCTATTATTTTTTGGTGATCATAGGATCGTGATCATATATGATAAAATTCAGTACCCCATATACCCTCACCACTTCCTTCACATATATTTTGGAATGCTTTTCAATATAGAAATCTTCCCGAATGGTGAGAAATTGGGATTTCATGGTGAGTTGATCAACCACAACCATTTCCCATTGTTTCCATTGTATTTTTTCGAGAGACTAGTGAATTTTTTTTATAGTGATAGTTTCTTATTTCTATATGGGTATGATCAATTGTTGCATCATTCCATTGGACTTATTTCACTCTACTTTAACTTTATGAAAACCAAGCACTATGAGATGTACTATGAAATATCCTTCTTCATTTTCCCCACCAGATTTTCTCTCAATGATCGTAGTATATCTTTGTACATTCGAGATTCATAAATAAGCATAGTTTTTTTTCATTATTTAATATATCTATCATTATCTTAGATTATGAAGGACCACAAATCCTAATTCCAAACTAAATCACTCCATCATCACTGATGTGGAACTCATGTATCTTACAATGAATTGATGATTTCACCTTCTTTTTTATATCTAAATAATAACTTTTTTCCTCCTTGAAATTCACTTATATATATGGTTATAAAATAAATTGTGAAAGGTAGGATGTATTCCCTACCATTATGATTTCAAGATATAACCTTTTCATATCCAAGAAGATAAGGTCTCTCAAAATTCACATCTGGGTTAGATTAGCTATTTCATTTCTTCTAAGAGAATCCTCAACCTCATATTGCATTCCTAGATGGTAGTGAATAGTGTAATCATAGTCCTTTATTTGAATTAACCATATTTTTTGAATCATTCTAAGCTCTGCATTTGTGATTATATACTGTATAATCTTATGAGTAGTATGAATTCCACAGTCATAACCATATATATAGTTCTAAAGAATCCTTAGATTGAAGATCACATCTGGTAACACCGGACCATGTGTTGGGAACTTCTTCTTATGGATCATCATCTATCGTGAAGAATATAATATCACTTAATCATTCTACATGATTATATAACCCAATATGTTCATGGAGGTATCACTATATATCACAAAATCTAATCAACTTGTTGGTAATGTGGGTACAAGTGTAGTTATTATCCACTTATTTAGAATTTTAAATCATTAATCACACACTTTTGTCTTGAAATATATTACCCCTTTCAATATTGACTTATTTTGTGTGCTAGAAAATCATGAGAAATTCCTCACAAAATTTATTTACTACATAGAGAATCCAATAATACTATCAATTTCCATGATACTAGTGGTTATAGGATATTCCTCAATTACCTTTTTTAGTGGTCCATAGAAATTTAATCACTTGTGATCATGTTCTCTGATAATGCAACATGTTTCATCCAAAAGTAAATCTATCATAAAATATCATATATTTTATACTTCCATAAAGTCCCAAAAGAATCCAAATATGCTCCTAATAGTCCCCTTTCACTTGGAGGAAATTAAAATATCATTTATAAACACTGCTAAAAATTTATCGAGGTACTCATTGGAGACACTATTCATCAAATTCCAGAATATTTTAGGGAAATTAAAATATTCTAAGGGAATCAATATGAACTCATAGATACCAAAACATGTACAAAATGTTATATTATTAATATCTATCCTCTTCACTTTCAATTTAGTATATCTATAACGAAGATCCATCTGTGATAATTACTGACCACCTCAAGGTTGATTGAACAAGTCATTAATCAATGGAAGTGAATATATGTTCTCTGTGATGTTCTTTTTGAGCTAATAGAAATTTATGCATAGCCTCATTGATCTATCCTATTATTTACAAAGAGAACATCTGTAACCTAAGGCAATGTACTAGGGAATTTGATCCCTTTTTTCAATATTCTCATGTAACTACTTCTTTAACTCTTCTAGTTTGATTGGGGTCATCCTATAAGGGAATTTGGGAAAGGAGTGACTCTGGGTAAGAGCTCTATTATGAACTCTACTTCGTGATCTTGGTATATTCTAGGTAGATATTTGGGAAAAAAATTAGTCCAAAAAAATGGGGATTTAATCCAGGTATATACCATCCATTAACTCAACCATTTAGGAATGATACTTTCATCACATGATAATAACACCCATACCATTGAGGGTTTTTACAAAGGATATTCATGGCCTTCAAATAATTTTAAATGGGAATTATATGGTAAGGAATATGAAAGAATATTTCATTTTCAAAACAGTTGATGTGTTCTCTATTCAATGAGATCCAATCCATGCTCAGTATAACATTTAATTCATCCAAGGAATGTGTCATAAGATTTGTAGGAAAATCCTTCCCACATACGTAAACAAGTGAAGAGTCAAACACTTGTGTTGCAATGATTTCACTTCTTGGGGGTTGGATAGATATTTCTACTTCAAGGTATTAGGAGTTCCTTTAAACATTTTATAGAAAACTTGCATGATGAAATGGAATGCATAGATCTAGAGTAAACTAAAAAAATTCCATTATTTAGTGTATAGAATAAACACCACACAAAAATTAATTTTCATACTACCACATAATCAGTAGTGGTGGTATATGATTTCCCTTTCCCCTTTTTATTTCATGGTTGCTGATGTTGATTACCTCATTGATCCATGGAAGAATGCACTAGCCTAGATGATTCCCTTTTCCCCTATAGATGAAGTATTGAACCATAGGTGGTGACTTAATAGGTGCTTTCAAATTTCCCCATCAAGTTTATAGGATCCAACATTTCGGTTTGGAAATCATGAGCATGGGGGAACCCCTCCCCCATTTGAATAATTTTTACATTACATTGATAAAATACCTACGATTACTTTTCCCACATTTTGAAAATGTGGGTAGTTGGATCATCGTTCCAGCTTTTTCATTTGACCAAACATCCTGAAAACCTGTTCTTCTATTCATATCTCCATAACCATGGGTCAATTCTTTGAACTCAACCTCGATGCTAAGAGGACATCAAACCACTGATTTATAAATCCAAAATTCTCAAATATATATATCCTTTATAAGTTGTAGTTTTAATCCAGTAAAGAATATATATATTTTTCTATCATTGTTGATAACAAAACCATATTCATATCTTTCTACACATGTGATTTTTTCATTATAAGATTTGAAGGATTCACCTTCCTTTTTATGTATCTCTTTAAATTATATCTCCATCATTGTTCAAAGAGATTTAGGGAATTACTTTGTAAGAATTATTTTTCAAATGTCTTAACATTATATATCATCTATATTATATTTCATCTTGTTGTTCTTTATCAAATACCAACAATGACCATCTTCTTCATCAAAATGATTGATAGTATTTGTAACTATATCCTTCTGAGAACAGTGAATGACTAAAAAGATATTATCCATTAAGTTAACCCATTGTTCAATCACATGTGGTTATAAAGTTACACTAATCTTTAGTGTTCATTTTATCATAATATACTCAATAGATAGTTTTTCCATCTTGGGTGAAAGAATGAGACAACTGGGTAATCATTTCCATGAGGTTTTTAACTCCATATCTAATTGAATTGAGGATGTAATTCAGGTAATCATTTCATTGTCCCTCACATGGGTTGTTAGCCTAGTTTCTCTTAGTTATCTATATTTTATAAAATAGAAAAGGTTTCAACAAAAAAAAGTCAGTATAAGAGGAATAATTTTTAAATTTACGCAATAAACACAAAAAGCATATCATATGGGATCCTTATGTTCATAATTTTATAAAAAGGTTCTATAATGATGATTTACTTATACAAAGACTTTTACTACTATTTTTACTCTTTCTTTATTATAGTATTTACAAAATTAACTAAGCCCTACACGACTCAAAACTACAAGGAACCTACATTTTCTTACAAGATTATTACATAATTTAAATGTTAAAAATCATAATTGTGTTACAATTACAGGATCAAAAGGTTTACTATCCTTATAAAATTTGGCTGATAACTTACATGTATATAGTAAAAAATAAAAAATTATTTAAGAGATTATTCTTTATACTTCTAAAATCATTCCATCTTCTTAGTAAAAGTAACCACTGGAGGATCTATATCAATGAAAGGGGAGATATAAAATCCTAGAAAGATGATGATTAAGGGACATTAAAAAATATATTCTATGTGAGAATAATCATTATCATAAAATAATAAAAAATTTATCATCATCCTCAACATGATGTGATCATTTTGTAATTTCTTGGAATGTGATAATGTATAATTATTAAAAAACATATCTTACTGGAAAAATACCAAACATAGTTTTGTGAAAAAATATAGCATCATGTTCACACATAAAAAATATACATATTGAATAGATCATCATGTGAAAAAATATTGCATCATTTTCACCCATAAAACAAATTATCTCACAAGATAAATCACATTACCATATACATTGGTGGGATATGTAATTTTAGTCCCACCAATAACATCATAATATAATAATAGCTTTGAATTAAGAATTGATCATTTTACAATTATAGTCCTAAAATGTTAAAATCTAGAAACCATATTTGGAAAAACAGTCGTCAGTTTTTATAGAGTAATAAACAACTGATGAGGAGACAAAAATGTGTATTGGGAAGAAGAGTTCTTTTAGAAAATATTTTTATTTGTCATAATATCATGTAGGAAACCTGTATACCCACAAAAAGAAAATGTAATAAAAATAAAATAATATTTGATTAACATTATGGGAGTATTCATCCCCTATATTTCTTTAAAGTGGTATAACCCAATGAAAACGAGTCTGTTCCACAATCCCTTATGATTATTACAGCTTTATTTCATCACTTATTCATCTCCGTGAAAAAAAACATAGATTTATTAAAACATTTATGGAGAAGGTACGTATAGTAATGTATATAACTATTTATCGATTACAATAATTTTAATATATTTCTTTATTTTTCATTGATGATAATGAATAAAAATTATATTATTTTTTATTCCTGATTTTATGTTTTTCATCGATTTTTTAGTTTTTGTCAAGGTAATTATTTAATAAGTATATTTTATTATAAATGATTAAGATTAATATATTTATAAATTAATATATACTAATTAATTTATTATTAAAATTCATAGGGTTTATGATATGAAATTAATTGGAAGAATCCCTATTGAAAGACAGTTGAACATTATCAAGAATGCTGTAAAAACATAATGGAAAGTGGTATAAAACATATATACATTTAAAATATAATATTTACATCGTGTTTAAATAGTTAATATAAAGTTATAATTTTTCCAAATTAATTTTTAGATCTTTACATTTTTATATAATTTTGTAAAATATATAGGAGAAAAATAAAATTAGTAACAATTTTAAGACATACTCTTTCTTTGGTGGGGTGTCTCTTGTACACCACTATAACTCCTTTTATTTTTGAAAATTGACTAAAACAGAATATACTTATAGAATATAAAAGGATTAAAAGGGAATATTTGGGTAGATATTGGGCTTCAGAATGAGTGAGAGGAGTGTTTTCTCAAGGTGAAGTAGAGTTGTTACTAAAACATGTGGAGAAGTTTATTTTTAGTATATAATAATGAATAAAATAAAATATCAAAGGTAAAACATGATATAGTTTTGTTTTGAAATTATGAATCATATATGAATATAGTATATTGAATTTATGACTTTAAATCCCATTTATAATTTTAAATCATTATATTTTTAGAAACAAATATGGAAATACATGAAATTGATATTTTAAATACTCACTTTTGACATTAGTTTTTTGAATGTTTTTTTGTTTTGAAATTTAATATGTTCTATTTTAAAGAACAATTTATGAAATTAAATATATATTTTAATAAATTATTGTTCTTGAAAGATTAATTAATTATTACACATGAATTATATTATATAAGTTACAGTGGTAACATGAAAAAACTGAATTTTTACTAATCACCCAAAAATTAAACTATTTCAAAAAAATATGAAACACGTCCCCCCCATAGAAAATATATATTTTTTTATTTCAAAAATGATAGTAATTTTATAGAAATACATTTCTAAAACTGATAATTTTTCTTTTTAGGTAAAAATACTATTTTTATGAAATATGATAAAATATATTTTATTAAAAATGTACTTATATATATATATATATTACAATTAAAATTTACATCAATTATTAATTATAAATATTATTTATAATGAATTTTATTATTTTTATATAAGAATAATATTACAATGGCCATGTTATCATTCCCAGCCTTCAAGTTACTATTGATAACGATCAGGTTGCTATTCCAACAGTCACATTACTATTCCAACGGTCACATTAACTCATATAAATACGAAAATATTCATTAAAATTACTCCAATGGATATATATTTTCATTTTATAATATTTTAATTTGTTTACTAATATTTTTATCTAGTAGTGTTGTCCATGGGAGGTGTGATTCTACAAAAATTTGATGAACCATATTTTTCCTTTTTAGTTTGTATATTTTATATTTTTTTTTCCTATTTTACTATTTATAATTTTATTAGGTTTAATAATATATTAATTTAATTATTAACAGAATAAATTATTTTTATTTCTTTATGTATTACATGTGTCGAATAACTTGTAATATATTTCACATTTATTTCAAGAAGAGAATATCATTTATAAATTCTGGTTCATTGTAGATATGGAACTAGTCCAACCCTCTATAGAAGAAAACTCATATTAAAAATTAATATAGTGGAAGAAATGGGGAAACTATGAAAATAAAACCACCCGGTCTTCCTCACTATGAATCGTTGAAGCTTCAATCTGGGACCCTCAACACATTCCTACGGTATCCTGATCCATCCCCAATTAGTCTACCTTGTGAAACCCTAATTACCCCCCCCCTCTTATCTTTAGTGTAATATATGGGAATCCTCATTCTATATCATAGAAATTGATTGATCCAAATGGGAGGATAAATAATTATATATTTTCAATTTAATTAATTTGGTTAATTTAATTCAAAATCAAATTTGATTTGTTGGTCCATGGACTATACCCTAAATCAAAAAATACCCCACCTAGATAAAACCACCAATTTCAAACTCAAATAAAGAGGAATAATTTCATTATGGGACTCTATTTTATAAAAATCAACATTTAAGTAATAAAAATATTTATTATTTAATTAATAAATAATTATACATTCTAAAAAACAATCTCAACTCAAAATTTCACCCAGTTCAATCATAAGGTTAAATAACACATTGTAATATCTAAAAAATAATCATAAGAAAATTCATTGATTACTTGTTAGGATAAATTACAATTTTACTTCTCAAAATAACTAAAAAACAAATAAATAAAATTTCCCATGAAATTCACTACCTGAAAAAACAAGGGGCTTTAAAATACAGTACTAGAAAACACATAATGGAGGTACTTGATCACTCATGAAAATAATTTCAAATTTCATTTCATAATCATTAAAGGTAGGTAGTAATTTTATTCCATCGTTGTATTCAATACATATGGATTATATTTCATTAGTGAATATTTGAGGGAAATTACATGAACTAGCTATATTTTAGTAAGAATTTCTAAATGATATTTCGGGAATCCTATTTACACTAATATTTATAAGAAGAAACATTTATAGGAATCATATTTTACATCCCTCTAACTACCATGATGTATTCCTAAATAGACATCATCATGAACACCTAATCACAAACATTAATCATTCAATCCTAAATCATATTGTATTCTTAGTTTTTATACTTCATTGATCCACTTTTTGGTGATTATGATTTTCCATCCAAATTATCAATTCAACCCTAAATCAACTCTAGAATGCAAAAAATCCTCCAAATAGTTTTATAATAGTTTTATGGATTTGATTAATTCCTCCAATAACCAACCTCATTTTGATAATTTATAGATTATTAAATGAAATTTATTATTTTAGGATAATTCATCCCAGACATGATACTGATCCAAATTTATACATAAATGAACCATGTAATTTCTAAGAATATACTCATACATCTAGATAGTCCCTATTGATTTTATAACACTCTTATAGAGGCTTGTATTTATAAGATGCAACCATATAAATTTTACAAATTTCCAAATCCTACCAATTTTCAATTTAAACATTATATATTAGTAAAAAAACATGAATATAGCGTGACATGAATACTAAATAATTCAACTAAATAAATAAATTAGAATTTGAATCAATATAAAGACAATAAATTACAACTATGGAGTGAGTTGAATTTTCCAAACTATTGACCATAAACATTATATAATTATATATATTTTAGCCCCTTGGATTACCCCTAAAAGTCCATTGTAATATTATTACACATTCATAGTTTAATATTAAATAAATACATCATTACCTTCAATGTATTTTCTAAAAATTATTTATATTCTATAGAGAACCCAGGTAATTATTTTCTTCCATAAATGAATCTATGATTTTTTGAAAATATTATTTCAAATTATACATTAATATATTGGTTGTCCAATGATGTATAGATAATATTAAATTGTGATATTCCCAAAAAACTCAACTCAAATAATAATTCATGGAACAAATTATCATTTCTTAGATAAAAAGACTTCTCTTATGTCATTAAAATCATATAACATATCTATATTAATTACTAATATATTTATCATAATTTAAAACACAATTTATCATTATAGTAATTCCACATTACCTTCATTGATTTATAACTATGATCATCTATCATATAGATTCGACTACCTAACTCACGTTCCCTGAATGATAATGGATTATGTGATTGAAATCCATAATTAAATTTTTTCATGCACTATGAGAAAAATTTTAAATTTTATATGTGAATATATTTATATATATATTATAACAATATATTTATAATAAATATTAAACTCATCACCATATATTTATAATTGTTATATCTTCCAAAATATATTATATCTACCAACTCAAAATAATGACTAAGAAAGTTATTCTCCTGAAATGTGAATTGATCTAATGAATATATAATCACCGTCTTATATTTAAAAAATAAAATATCATGATTAATATTTGATGAATACTTATAGATAAAAAATACTTTTATTATATAAGGTAACGAAATTACATGTTTAGTAACCAAAGTCCACTTTATCTTTTGGAATTTCCCTCATAATCCCAAGTCCTCGAAAATATATCTCCCTTCGATGTAATAATTTTTAGTGGGATGAATAGTCCTGAATTGTATGAATAGAGTAATAAAAATACCAATATAATTAAATTAATATATATATACTTATCACTATTTTAATCTAGACCACTCCATGGTCCATATTTTATTAAAATGTCAATAGAAATTTATTCATAAGGGAAACAGAATACGAATTTCTAACTGAATGCATACAAAACTCATATTCGTTGAATTTTAAAAAAATATTATACTTAGTAAATGTTTATAAAATAATAGATATTCAAAATTGATGTTATTTATTTATTTTTAATACTTTCTAATCACATCATTATATAAAATCATAATTTTTATTGGAATTTCATAATGATTTTATTTATTAAATAAATTACAATTGTTATTTGATTATATAGATATGATGTGATATTAATTAAATTATATTGATCAAAACATGTTTGAAATTTACTCTTTTTCATATAATATTTCATTAGATTATTGGAGTGATATTACATTATTTTAAAAAAATTATATACAGATAATAGTGAATATCAAAAAATAAAACATCAATTCATTCCAAGATATTTTTGGTACTGATGATAAATTTATTGAGATATTGTTGATCAATATAAAAACTCATCGAGAAATAAATTATATTTATAAGGAATATTTAATAACTCTATGGTTAAAAACAATGTTGAATGAATATACATTTTAGGATAGCATTCAACACATTATTCATCTTCTCTAGATAAACTGAAAAAATTATATATGTAATCTTCAATATGGATTTGGATATAATAATTTCATCCACAGAGAGCTCTAAAACCTAGTTTATGGAAGGCCAAGGAATGTTACAATGAAATATATGGAAATAATATTGTATAATGTACATATACCGCTTTATTCTCTCCCTTTTTATTATTTAATTAAAGGAATCCACCCCTACCCATTTCCACTAAGCATTCAAGATCATAAGAAAAAGTTAATGATATAATTTCATTATTCTCATTACACATGTATACTAATTTGAGTAATTTCAAATTTTAAAAGTAGCCATTATATACTAATAATATATATTATTATAGATAGATAATAAATATTCCATTTTTGAAAGAAAAAACCAATTAAGGTAATTTTCAATATAATTTTATTCAATATTTTACCAAAAAAATAGATGGGTAATTATTTTTATTTTTAATGAAAAAAATTCCCTATTCATGAATTTTGTAAATAAATAAATCTCTATCCTTTTTATTCAATATTTCTATATACATGAACATTATACAATTGAAAACATTGCTAATATAGTTTTACACAATTTTTATATTGTGTTAAACTTGATCATTATCATATTTATTTGGTGGTAGTGGATTTTTTTCTGATGTTGAATTCTTTTATCAAGAATTTAAATTTCATAATTCCCAACATCATTAAAATAGAAAAATTACTGCATATTTTTGGTATTTTATTAAAACATTCTGTTCATATATTTAATCCTAACCAAAATAATTAATAATTTACCCTAAACCATGATATTATATCCCAATCATGAATTATTCATGATTTTACCACATGTGAAAAATTCATTCTCCCTTTGAATAATTAAATGAGTTTTTCAGTCCATAGTTTTAATAATTGTGTTATTGGACATTAAATAATTATTACTCTTTATTATATGATCTCTCAACCTAAATCACCCATTTCAATCATTTTATATAGTTTTATAATCCATGGTAATTAGATAAAAACATATCTAATGTCCTATAACATTTAAAAATATATTAACATTCTTTTATTTTTGGGGGGTTCAATTTATTAAAATTAAACATCCTCATACCATGGTAAAATATTATAATTTTACTCTTTAAATAAAAGAAAATTACTAATTCCTTGCGTTCTAACACTATAAATTTATACTAATATTTTATTATTTATTTATTGTACTATTCTTTTAATTCCAATTATTGTATCTAAATCATTATTTACACTATTAAAATGTAATTTTTATCATGATATAATTTTATTAAACATTCCCATGAAATTAATTATCCTTTACCCTCATTAATAATTTTTTTTTATCTATTTCTACAACTTCTTTTCTCACACCCATATATAATTTACTTTTATAAGAATAATTTGTTTATTTTTTATTTTAAAATGGAAAATATTTTTTATTGATTATCTCAAATAATTATCTCCAAGTTGATCTCTAAATAATAAAAATTATAGTTTTAATTTCCTTAATAATTGATTAATTTGATAAATAATTGATGAGATGATATATGATTCTCTTTTTTTCAAATGGTAATAATGTATGACCTATATAATTTGAACTAATATATTCATGCTATTTTATAATCCAACACAGTTGTTGTTATATTTTGAATCAGAATAATTTCTACATTGACTATTGTATCCACATATTTTATTATTCATATTGGAGTATATTTTTTCATCATGAATACTAATCATTTAAAAAAAATTAGAATATTATTATCAAATATATGAAAAACATTATTAAAAATACTTCAATTTGGAAGGTTAACTATATATGTTCATACTAAATATAATCAAATAAAATTATAAGAACCTATGGTCTTATATTATGTTTTTTAAGAGATAATTTTCTATGAAATAAAATTATACGATACAAATATTGATTTCCCTGACCCAAAATCTTTGAGTTGGTGATATAATATTATATATTTTATCATGTTGTAAAAAAAGTTATCAAATCAATTTAATTAATAGATTCACATGTCTAGTTACTATAAGTATAAATATATTTAAAACAATAAAATAATACAGTTTAATTAATTTTATTCGTATTATTATTGTACCCAATTTTCATAAATGATCCATATACTTTAAATCATTCATAATATTCACGATTTTAAGAGTTTGAAATAAAGAATTAAGTGAGCAATACATAACTATGTTTTTGGAAAACAATAAGGTAAACATGTTGAGTGGATTCAACATATTTTCACATATTTTCTCAAGTGAAAATCATTATTAGTATGATTAATGATAAATAATTATGATTATTAAATATTTATTAATAAGGAAATAAGGACATGCAGTTTCAAAAAACAACACAAGTCCTTTTATAATAATATTATTCATAGAGTCACTATATAATTATTTGAATGGATATCCAGTAGTACCTCATTCATACTATATGTAATGTTGAAATACTATCAAACTAATTTGGGGATATATTTTTATAGTCACACCCATATAAAAAATTAAAAATATATGTGAAATACACAAAAGTAGGCACATTAATGATTTCATTAAAGAACGTGTTCATAACATGAGATCAATCATCAATGGTGGTCAATAAGAAATTGATGTGGGTGTTTTTTAGGAAAAAACAAATACCATAATGATAATATATTAATAGTGTTACTTTTTTATTCAATATATTATTGAAAATATAAATAATTTGGGAATGTAATACCTTGGTATGGTATTAGTTTAAATAATTCATATAAATGGTTTTCAAGTCATTTAAAAACCCTTTAATGGAATGTGATTGTATACATATATTTAATTTATTCATTACATAATGAAACATTCCAAATTAGTATTCCTATTCCATTTATAATGATACTAATGGTTTACTTATTACTACACACTGTGATTACTTTTGATGGACTAGGTGTGGGATAATCCAAATATAGATGAAACATCATTTTAATAGGTCTTAATGTTTACATTTCCATTAAAAATATATCAAAGAAAAATAAATAATAAATAATGATAAAAAATGGTAATATAAATCATTTTGATAATTTTATAACTAATTAAATGTTAAAGAAAACAACCATAAAATAACTCTAAGAGAGAGTTTAAATTGTGTGGTAATATTTATCATGTGATGATATTATAATAATAAACTCTATGAATCCTTAAAGAAGGTATTAAATACAATATTGAGAGTGAATAATATAAAAAATATTAAAAGAAATTTTTTTAGAAGGGAAATTGATAAATAGGAGAGTACTTATTATAAATCATCGTAATTGTTCGAAAAAATATCGGTAATATCCAATGGATAATAATGTTTTAAAAATCACATATCAAAATCCATAAATTATTTTCCACAACTAGTATTGTACTAATAAATTATTTTATTTTATTTCAAAATAATTATTTATTTTCTATTAATCCACTTAAAGCTAACATTCATTATTCTTAATAAAATATAGTTTATAATATATCATTTAATATTTATTAAGATGGTATTTTTTGTCATTTAAATTTATATTATAGGATTAATGTTGATTTTAAAATCTTATAAAATAATTACTTAACCAATAAAAAAAATTTGGGTCTAAAAAAATATTATAATTATTACACATATTTTTATATCCTAATTATCCCATAAATTATATGTTATATATATAAACTATATTATAAAATTCAACTCAAAATGTTATTATTTTTAAAATTTTTTAAAAAATATTCACTATTAATTTGAATGTTTTTATATGAAATTTAAATAAATTTCAGAAAAAATATTTTTCATATATTATAAATTAACAACTAACATGATCATTCAAAAAAGATATTTTTTTCCTACTTAAAATTATTTAAAATTATTAGTCACAAATGATAATTTTTTATTTGAAAAAATCACATTTATTTAATTAAATTTAAATTCCAAATAGCTATATAACCACACTAAATTACATGAAACATGTATAAATTCTTCTAAAATTTGTCCAAAATTAACACTACATGCATGAAAACGTTCTTTCAAGATTTATTTTATAAAATTTATATCCCCTAATAAATTTTTTCTACTATAAGTTTTACTAGGATGATAATTATGATAGAATATGATGTAATATAATTTGTTATTCATGTTATGTTTTATATTAGTTATTTATTTTATAATTTTATTAATATCAGTAATGATGAATTTATATCTTTAATTATTCATTTTATATAAGAAGATAATGAAATAGTTCTTAAGTATTTCTATTTAATTAAATATTTCTTATTTTCTTATTTGAATTTTCGAAAACATGGGATATTTATTTTTCAAATGAAAAAAAAGTATTTTAGTAAGTCACAAATATTATAGTGAGATAATTTACATATTGAATATCTATACATAGAACTGTCTCTTATTTTATGCTAAATTTGTTCTACCAAAACACATAGATTTCTAATATTCAAAAATAGAGGGATTTTAAAATTAATGAATATGCATTTACATCTAATAATTATTAATGGAGTTCAAATTTGAATCGTATTTGAAAATGATTAATGTTAGTATCTATCTTAGTACAATTAAATATAAATATAGTATTTCCATAACTTACTATAAATAAAACATCAAAAATATCATTTTTAGAATATGTGGATTTTTATATTTTAATTATATATTATATATACAATGAAATACTTCAGCTACATAATACCTTTAAAAATTATAGAAATCATAAAAAATAAATTAAAGAACAACAATTTTTTAAGGATAGTAGAAGAAATTTGTTGAATCTAGATTCTCTATCAATGTAATGAAACATTGAATCATACCCATAAAATGGTTTCTGAAAAGAAAACATGAGACACACATGATGAATATTTGATTTCAAGAAAATATTTCACTTGAATATTTTTAGGCATATAATATTTTCAGAAAAATATATTTTTTATTAAAACATGGTTTTAGAGATGTATTATTCAAACTAGTAATGATTAAGGAATTTCATCATATTCTATGTTATTTTTATTAATGGAAT
The DNA here is from genome assembly GCA_963277665.1 of Viscum album. Taxonomy (NCBI): domain Eukaryota; kingdom Viridiplantae; phylum Streptophyta; class Magnoliopsida; order Santalales; family Viscaceae; genus Viscum; species Viscum album. Next base: position 823,171,340 of record OY728153.1, read on the forward strand.
GAAATGATTTTTTGTTATATATTTTTATTTCCTACATAAACCACACATAATATTATATCTTCATTGTCAAACTAAAATTCATAGACTATATATATATATTTTTAGTTTTTGGGTAAAGATTTGGAAATTTAATTTGATTATTGAAAGAGTGGTATTTTTCATTAATGTTGTTTTTTTTAATATAAAATATATATTTCATATTCTCCATTAGTTTTATAACATACGTGTGTAAAAAATATTTTATAATCAAAATGGAGTATAAACATAGCCAATAAATAAAAAATTTGAGATTTAAAATATGATAGATTATTTTTGTAACACTGTGATTTGAATCATTCAATTTAGTTCAGAGTTCCACATGACATCATACTTGCCTCCCCATATACAAGAGGTTCCCAAATTGTTTAACGGTTCATAAAAATGTATTAGGGAGACTATAAGCTCAATATTAATAGCTATATATCAGAATTATATATATAAAAGAATTAAAAAATAAACAGATACAATGAAACTGAATAATAATAATTCTCTCATAGATGAAATGAAATTTATATTAGTGTCCTAAAATTTAATAACCAATGTACCAAAAATCTTCTACATTAACCAAAAATATAATAATTAAATAAGAAAACAAATTAATACATTGCGACATCACTCTAGTGTCCATCCCTGTACAACCTCCAAACTCTAATCCTCCAATCCACTGCTCTTGGATGTTTTTCCATTCAATTCCCCATATCAATGATCATTATGTATTTATAGAAATCAAGATTCCCATACAAGTTGTGAGTATAAACCCATTACGACATAACTAATGAATCTATAACATAATTTCACATGCATAAGTGGTGAATTCCATGATAATAAATGTGCAAGAAAATAATAATAAAGAATGCGTGGAGTGGTTATACACTATCCAAGAAACCAAAAACCCTAAACATACCTAATTTGGATCTATTAAAGAATAAAAAACATAATTTTTGTCACGATCATCCCTCAGCCACTAGGCCACCATGTATATCATAGATTTTCTACAAGGAAAAATTTTATTAAGTCGGACCACAATGCTATCAAGCCCTATATCAATCATGGGTTAGGCCTCAATGACCTTATACCCCATATCTACCCCAGTTTAGGACATTATTCCATTGTATCATTCCACTTTTTTGGCTTATTCTTCAAGTTCATCACACCGATTTCTTATTTCTCGTTATCTTTATCCACAATTATCACACATACTCCTCCTCTAAGGGATAACCAATACATTAATGCACTAACATAAACATGAAACTATAATATAAATATTCATGTTCTATATATTGATACTCAATATGGAAAACCCCATATACGAACAAACATATAATATCATGAATAATCATTGAAGCCATGTATAAACTCACATGTGATCATTATCAGGAATGGTTCTCATAATCTGTGCAAATAGACATGTGATCAATATCGATATTGGGTATCATGAGATACACATTCATACATCTATGATAAATATCGAAGAACAAACTTTACAGAAAGGACCTACATGATAAGAAACATCCTACATTAAGATTGGTCTCACCTAAATGCTAATATTCACTATCTAGAATAAACCTTAAAATCTAATTCCATAAATAGAATCATTAGAATGAATGGTTCTGATGTTGATGAATAATTTTTAATAAAATTGATCATAAATATAATATTTCATCAAATATATTTTATCAACCTATACCACATTTATCATCATCAATCAACAATGAAAGACCCCATGTTTCAAGAATTGTTCTTGACCATTGAATCTTCCTAGGTGATAGATGACAAAAAAACATAATATAAAGGAAGGAAAACTAAATAGAATAGAATATAAATACTCCAAAAATATCATATAGTTAATCCTCCAATGATAAGGATGATTACATGATATAGCGGGTTTGAAGTGATCTTTGAGATATCCTAGAGTTACTAAATGTTTTATATTAATGAATGGTAAACAAAAGTGTTTTTTTGGATGTGGTATTTTAAATATAATATTTAGATATAGGAATCATTTTTTCATATATAAGGCCATGCCACAATAGATCCCAAATAAAAACTATCATGGAATGGGGACATCCACACTATAATGGTTCATGGTTAAAAGAGTTATCAAGAATCCAATTCGTTGTCATTGATAAGATTCTATAAACAAGTTAATGGAACCATGAAAAAAATTTCATCACTATTCTTCAACCACTAATCCCTAATTTGATCATTATACCCCAACCACCATTTACATAGAAACAATACCATATTTTTAAGAACTACTATTATTTCAGGATTCAAGGCATCATGAACAACCAATTCTATTTGCTTATGTTATGTAAAAAACAACCATAACATTAAAAATAGACCACCGTGATATATTTAAACACCCATGCACCATCTATAACCTTTATGATGTGGAGGGTGAATCACAACAGGGAATCCAATTCATTTTATGAAATCATTTCAACATCCCTCTTTCTCCCTTAAAATCGACCCTAGTCTATTATTTCAAATATCTAAAACTCAAACTCATTATGATGGTATAAATTAGATAAGAATTGTATTATAAATCACTATAAAATATAAGGTTAAATGGAAACTCTCCCACTAAAATAATTCCTTTCCTTGAGATTCTCCCTCAGTTGACTTGTAAGATCCTATATTTATTCAGATTTTTTCCTATCTGATTTTTTAAATAATTTTGTAATTGAGATTTGTTCCTATCATTGATTATTTTCATTTGAAGTAACATAGTCCTAGGTTTTGATAAAACATGAGGAAAATAAAGGGGATCATCATGGAAAGCCTTTGTTGGTGAAAACGGCCAAATGTTTTTGGATGTATTCTTGTTTCAATTAATGGAGTTCTCAAACAAATGGGTTACTGTTAACATGGGTTCTTGGTATGTTGACTATATATAATGGGGGTTCAGTTTGATTAATTTGATAATTGGGTGAAATCCCATCTAAAACCCTTTTATACACCGTGTAGAGGAAATATACATCACATAATTGTACAATTTTTTTGATAAAATAAATATGAGATGATATATTTTTCTCTGTATTCAATTTACAATATTGAAACAATGTGTAACTATATTACACAATGTGTAACTATGTTATACCTCATGTAATTCCACGACATATTATTTTAAACATGAAGTGAGGCTGAATTTTCATTTCATTCCATATCAAAAAAACACCTATCAACCTAGGATAACCCTCAAGAAGATTTTTTGTTCTACCAACATCCATTTCAGACATCCTGTTTTTGTGAGGAATGCATATTTGTGGGTTTGGTCATATTTTTCCTTTTCTCCCTGGTTATCTAACCATTATGGTGAAATCCTTTAAATTCATTCATTTTTTGGTTTTTATCTTGATCAATGTTTTTATAAGAACCTCTATTCAATCATATTCACCTTCATTGACATTGTTTTTTTCCATTGAAATCATTGTGTTCTTTGCTGATTAATTTTGGGTGAAAATATGAACTCTATGGTTTGATAATGTCCAATTTTATTCACCAGTGTGACTAGACTATCATAACATGCAAAAAAATCACATAAATAATTATATTGGATCATTCCATGTTGCACTTTATTCGTTTGAATTTTAAACAAGTCTTATGGTCACCTGTGCTATAGGTGATCCAATAATATAATTGAATTGGTGAATGTATTAATCTGTGTTTAGAATGACATGTGACAAAAATCACATAAATAATTATATTGGATCATTCCATGTTGCACTTTATTTGTTTGAATTCTGACAAGTCTTATGGTCACCTGTGCTATGGGTGATCCAATAATATAATTGAATTGGTGAATGTATTAATGTGTGTTTAGAATGACATGTGACCATAAGTGATAGTATATCACAAAATACCAAAATTGTGGCTTATATTCATGACAATGTGACTATTAGTCAATTGAGATATAAATTATAGTGTTATTTGAACAATAAATAGTAATTCTCATAATCAACTATTGAGCTATATGATTTGACATTTTAATATCCACGTTTTTTTAAAAGACATATGTTCCATATTAAAATGATTATATATCAGGCTTGGACCTAACAACTCTACAATTATATGTTGAAATACTGATATTGAGAGGGATCAGTCTGGTCCCATGGTGTAATGATGATAGGTCATTGAACATGATGTTGCAATGTATATTGGGATTTGGCATAGATTGTTTAAATTATAACATGGTTATATAGTGGTGGTTTTCAAGTTCCTAAGACATTATCTGAGATATTCTAACATTGTTCCAAAGAAAGTTGTTCTAACAATGTTATATAGTATTTGTTGGCATGGTAAGAAGACATGCTCAATGATATTCCATCTGACAAACAAATAAGATTGTTGTGTTATTTTATCAATTGTTGAATTAATTAAAAAATTTATTTATTTATTTATTATAGTTCTTATTAGACTAGTATGTTTAGAAATAGTGGTTTCATCCTAAAAATTTATAATCACACCCTATTCTAGATGACATTTTTTAACAGACTAAATTATGCGGATAAAGGTTTGTATGAGGGAAAAGGACCTTGGTTTTGGCTGGTTTCTTGTTGTATGGAATAGAATTTTTTTATGGGACTCATGTGGGGTTCTAGACCTAGTAATCTTATTCATAATTTGAGTTTGTATGTATTTTACATGAATTATTCTATCATTCCATTTTGTAACATTCTATCACATCAATACATTATTCCTTTATAACTTATTGTATATTTGAGTTGGGTATTATTATTATTTTATTTTATGTTTATACTTTTATTTCCATTGATTATATGATTTTATTTTTATACTATGACATATCATACCAATGTTATAGTCACACCACTATATATTTCAGACCACCACTACTAGTTTGAAGCCTTGTTTATATTGGTATGTGCGCTTGAGGTATCTTTACCAACCCTTTTCGGCCACATGAGAGAGTATAAGATTAGAGGAAAATATAAATTGGTGTCATAGGATAAGGTTTTATTTTCATATTCATTATTATTTTTGAATGGTTTAATGGAGACTAGGTTGTATCAATATACAGTAATGAGATTTTTTATGGGAGTATCTAAACCATATATGTGGGGAAATAAGAGATCCTAGGGATGGGATTGTGGTTTTGTTGTTTTCTTGTAACAGATGATGTTATTTGACCATTGGTGATTCACATTTTTTGTGAGGTTTTATTTTTATGATGATATTGTTTCATCATATTTTAAATGATGGGATGGAAAAGGACATGATGAGTATAAATGCATCAAAATATGAACGTAGGGATATAATAACATGAACTATTCATGATAAGGGCATATATATTTTTACAAGGGATATATACTTTGTTGTTGAGCTATGATATACTATAACTGTTTCACTTGAAAATTGAAATTTGTTGATGTGTCATGATGAAACACATTAAATCCAAGATCTGGGAGACAACGAGTTAGGGGTTCTCTTTTGTTGTGACCTATTATGGTTTAATTTTTTTCTAGATCCTTCACTGTGGTGTGTACATTTCATGTTGATAAAATCCATCCTCATCATCTTGTACATGAGTGTCAACATAGTATAAATCAGCACACTCTTAATACAGCTGAACATGAACATCCCATAGTTCTGAAATAGCAGATGGATGTTCAACATCACGGGAGATTCTTGAGGTTCATGTGATACTTTTAATGGGGGGATATTTATATTGTTACATTGATATCTGTGTAGACAATTGAGTTTCAACTATAGAAAACACAACTGTATACATTGGAAGGAGGACCCTATGTAGCTAAGTTCAAGATCAATTCAGTCCCAATTACATCCAATCATATTGAGACTCATGTCGATAGGATGGTAAATATTACTGGGTATATTATTCGTGGACCAATGAAGAGATACTGGGATATTCTAGAGGTTGTTTGGTAGGGAGACGATCCATCATGAAAGGGATTCTTAATGGTGTTCTTTTCCAATTTCTATCATGAGATTTGTGCAAACTGAAAGAGCATGAGTTCATGCATCTAATTTATTTGGATTTGTTTGGGATGAACTATGAAAGACATTTCACTGACCTATATTAAATTATTTCAAATTTGGCATCTGATGAGATCTCTTGGGTGAGACATTTTCATGATGTTATTTTAAATGAGATTAGGTTGTAGGTAAACATTTTTCACTTAGAAATCATTGAAAAAATATGGAACTAGACACTCATAGATGAAGGAATCCTAAGATAGGACCACATATGTGGTCAGGTTGTTTCAACAATGTGATATAAGAGCACTTATTCATGTGAAAATTAGTGTTGATTTAATTTATTCAACCAAGGTCGTAGTGGGAAGAGAAGTTAGGGTGATGAAAAACCATATCAATATCAAGTTCAATTTATGTGATATTAGTGTGGAATGTTTGAACACAATTGTTTGAAATGTCCGTACACCATAGTCAAATGTCAAGTACATGGAAAACAAGATCTTATAAAAATATTATGTATGAACATTCTATATCAAACCAATGGAAATTGATCATAACATGCGCTTGAGCCAAGATGGGGTTTAGTTACCCCTCAAAAGGTTGGTTGCTAGAATTACACTTTCCATTCAGGCCGAGGTAGGGGACGTGGAACCCCAGTTCTTGAGAAATAGTACCAGGAAGGGGAAAGAGAAATGAATTTTCATACTAGAGCCCAGGGTATAGGGACAAGTCAATTGTATGTTAGGTAGAATTCTCCATTAATCGTTGATGCATTAACTTCTACCATCAGTAGTAAAATTCTAATATTATCTATATTGACTTGTGTTTTGTTAGATCAAATAGCATCAAATTCATTTATATATTCATTTTTTGTGATTTTTTTGGGCATGTATGGAAATATTGGATGGTTCTATGACCTTCGACACACCATTGGGAGTAAAGTCAGAGAATATATAACGTTTCACGGCGTGTTCCCTAGTGATTAGTGGTTTCCATTATTTTTTGGAGTTGTTTATAATATAAATTTCATAATTTGACTTGATTGTTGGAATGTATTGGGTAGTTCTGTATCACTTATAAATTGAATATTATAGGAGGATAGTTAACTTATATTCTCTATAAAGAGGTATCTATTTTTTCCAAAGATTGCGGGATCTTAATGCTAGTTGTGTGTGACCAATTAAGTGTAGATTAGATTGTATCATGGATGATACATGGTATCCCGTTCTAGATAATGGTGGAATACCTAAAATATATTTTATTCTAGTGTTATACCATTTTATATATCTTTTCCTTGATGTGTTCTGTGTCTTACTACCTAAGTGAGATTTCAAGTTCATGATCTATTTTGTGCCAGGGTCCAACCATTATCTATCATGACTTAGAGAATGGATCTAGTAGATCATTTGGAGTTGAAATTTGATTTGAAATATTTGGATTATAATGGATGTATATGGATTAGTATAACTCCATGGGGTTATCTAGTACTTTTTACCATGAAGGTTGATGGTTATTTTTAATTTTTTATGTATTATTAATTGTTGAACTAGATGCCGGTCCATAATTGGTTTCATGTTCTATGAAATAATGATCGTTTCAATTTGTTGATAGGTGAAAAGATATCCCCGAATATTGATTTTTGATGAAGCTACCACCAGTTATGGAAGAGATGAACAATCAATCCTCAAATTAATTTTATTAGTAGGTATGGCTTATATGATATTTTATTCATCCCATTTGGGTTTACTAACGCATAAACCATGTTCATTGCCTTAATTAAAAAGAAATTTCATCATTTTTAGATCAGTGTTTTGTGGGGTTTTGTTACAACATCTTGGTGTAATCACAATCTATAGAGGATCAGGACAAACATTAAGAAATCGTTCAGAGAACATTCAGAGAGAATCAGTTGCACGCCAAGCTAACAAAATACAGTTTGCGGCTTAATAATATTCAAATAATAGGTCAATTCATTCCATATGAAGGTGTGTTAGTGGAACCATATAATGTTAAAGATGAGGTATGTTTGTAAATAATTAATACCATCCTCTAGATTTAGTTATTTTTGGGTGTAGAAGGTTATTACGAGCGAATTTTCTATGATTCCCCCCATTTATAAGAACCAATTTCTAGACTATCCATGAAAAGGGTGGTGTTTGATGGGTCTCACTCTTGTAAAAAATCTTTTACTGAGTTGAAATGAAGGAAAAACTAAACACATATACTAAATTTACCATTATTGGATATTTCATGTACCGTGTACAATATCACATCTAGAGATGTACTCAGAGTAGTTCTTTTGTAGGAGGATTGAGTGGTATCTTATGTCTCTAATAGCTAAAACTGCATTACAGGAATTAGCCTACTCATGATAATGATGTAGAAATAGTGGTAAATTCTATTAATGTTGGAGATAATATCTTATAGGGGATATATTTTTGGTATACACGGACCAAAAGAGCCTTAGTTATGTTTTTTCGTAGTGAGATCCAATCATTCGATAGAGGAGATGGATCGAGTATCTATAGATTTTTGACCTTGGATTTTATTCAACACCTGTAAAGGGATATGTCATTTTCAGATCATTGAGATGAAATAAACATTCATATGAAGTACAACAGTATTTTCATGAGTGGTGCATAATAGATCTTTTTTCATACATGAATCAGGATGTTCAAGTGTCTAAGAGATTGGTTTCTCTCACCATGATACATTTTAGAAATATTCTTTTGTACCAGATTAAGTCTGAAAAGTTAACTAATCTAAAGCTCTCATTTCTGAGAGACAAATTATATAGTGGGGTTACACCATCAAGTTGGTGTCTTAGAAGGGGGAATTATCTTCTTTTATATGGCATAGTATGGGTTCCTACATTCTTATGTGATGAGATAATGATGAATTTTAATGCTTCTAGATGGGAAGTGCATCATAGTTTTAAAAATATTTATTGTGATCACTATATAAATTATTGGTGTTATGTAATTAACAACGTGAAAATCTTCATTGATATATTCTAGTGATATTTGTAAGTGAAATCTAATCATCAAAGAGTATCTGATCTTTTTCAACACATTCCCACTCTTGAGTGGAAATTTGATGATGTTAAAGAGGATTGAAGTATTTACTAGGAAATCCCATTTGAATTACATTGTATGGTTATTTCTAGATTGAAAGAATAAGGTATCCCACTTCTTAAATATCATGGAAACCATTCACAATTAATGATCATGGATGATATTATGTGTGAATTGTGTTTTAGTATCTTGGTGTTTTCAGGAGTATCATTTTAGACCGAGATCCTCATTTCACATAATGTTTCTTTTAGGGTATTTAGAAGGCTCTATGATCACTGGTTCTTTTGAGATCAACCTATCATCCTTATACATATTGTAACACCCCGAGATTTTATGAAAAATATTATTTTAATTTAATTGATGTATTGTGTCGTACGTTACACCAAAATTAGATTGTGATATATGCAACACTGTATTAGCTTATATTATACGCAAACACTATTCTTGGCATGTGTTACACGCAATCACGACCTTCCTCGATAGCGTGTGGAGTATGCAATACTGGGTTTCACTAAACAACAATATATCATTTTAATATTATTATGGACTAGCCATTATGAATAGTATTAAATACATTTTGAATGTAATAACATTATTATTCATCTTACACATTTTCTAGAACATTGTGTGGGAACAAAATAAATTTTTCGTGTAAAATAAGTATTTTAAAAAAAATGCAGTTTTGCTTCCTTTTGAAGGCCCACACACATTAAATATTGGTTTTTGACATGTTTATAAGTACAATTTGACAAAATAATATTATTTTTTGGAATCAGGATATGAAAATTTACATTGGATAAATTTTTCATATTATTCTGATTACTTTCATATTTTAATGAACAGTAAAAACAAGCTATATTTTAATTGAAAACAACATTTTCATCACAATAATTAATATGGTTAAATTATAATATTGAATGGTTCTAAATTAAAAAGAAGAATATAATTTTACCGTTTAATATAATTTATGCCATTAGAATTAATTTTACACTGAATTCATAAGTAAAAACATTTCAATCTTTTGCAACGTTTTAACTTTTAAAACTAGTTTTCTTAATAACAGGATTAATATTAAATTAATTAATGCAACATCTGTGTATGAAATTTGGAAAAATTAATTCCATATTTTAATTCAGTGGGTTTAAAATATGGTAATAGGTTACTTTTATTTTTTCGATATTATGAATAGTAACTACGATAATGTTTATTTACAGTAGATAACGGTAATTCAGGTATTTAAGGATAAAAATGAGATTATAAAATTACCCTAACACCTACCAAAATTCTATTGGATGTATAAAAGTCGACCCATATCACCTAAGGGTCTGATTATATTTGTTTCATGGACTATATATCATTAAAATGATATAATTATTTTTAAAACCAAAGAAACTGATGACATGTCACTCTCTTAAATCTTATAAGTATAAAAATTTTAATATAGTGAAAAACTTCGTGAAACATCAAATAGGAATAGTCTCCAGAATGCTAATAAAATTATCTACATCATGTGAATGTATTTAGAATTTTTAGGGATTAAATAATTCTCATTAAAGGTGACACAATAGTGATGTTGAAATTATTCTATTGATTGAAATATCAAATAAATGGGTTTAAAAATATTAAAATAAATATTATATGAACTATTTCATGTGCTACAATAATTTTCTACATAAATATGACATGTTATGAATCTATTAAATCTTTTATTTCGAACATATCTTCTGTTAGAATTTTATTTAAATTCAAATAAATGAATAGTGTCAAAATCGACTCTATTGTTACTTTCTAAAAATTACATAATATAAAATTGTTTAAAAATCACAAAAATGTTTAAAAATTATAAATTTAAATTTAAATGTTCTAAAATTTTATAAATTATCCAATTACGGAAAACTCACAACATATAAGAAATTATTTTTTACAATTTTAAATTTAGACTCTTATTACCACAAATAAAATTAAATAGATTAAATAATGATAAATCAAGTTGATAATGGCTAAAATAAATTCACAACATTTCTAAATTTTATTGTTTGATAAGATTACACCCCTATCTCATCTAAGCTTCATATTTGACACATATTGAAAGTTTTTATGTGTGGTTTGAATTTATTAAAAATTAATATTTTGGAGGATTCTAAAGGTGCCCCTATCCTCCTAATAAAAGGGCACATCCTCCCTCTTTTCTTTACAGATGTTTGATCCTTCATGCTCAGTAAACCCCTAACAATTACACTTATAAACTTCTATAGTAGTATTCTGGTGGTTCTGGTCTTCTCAAAAGTCCAACTCTAGTCCCTTAAGTAGAGGCTTAAAAGAGGTGCGTCGAAGAAGATGTAATATTTTCTTCCGATTCTTTCAAGTTTATTTCTTATTTTATTTCTTCTTCTTCAGTTGATTCATTATAAAGTAATAACATCAGTATCAATAATATACTGATATGTTTTTATAAACATGCAAAAACCCTATTTCATCTTCAATGCATCCTACATAAAAAGAAATCACCACACGTGCGTATGTACGGAATACCGTCTCCACGCCATGGTGTAATCTATTTTCCACCACCACCTTACTTGGATGGGTGTAATGGTGTAAAGAATAACTATATCTGGTTATTATAACATCATACTGATTATGAGATATTATATCATCCACTCCAATTCTATTAAATAATTATGGGAATGAAATCATCTCTCATGCATACGTACGGACTACCGTCTCCACAAATGCGATGAGATTCATTTTCCATGATTAACCATTCATGTATGATTATAAAGTATATATAATAAATAATCATGAAAGATATTACATAATAATGATACTGGTTTTATGTACATATATGTTTTATTTAATTAATTCCATTTAATTAAATAAGAAAATGAAAACAGCGTTCATGCATACGTATGGCGTACCGTCTCCATGAACTGGGTATTTCATTCCATTTATCGATCTTTCATATATATTTATATGATGAATATATATTATATAAAAATCATGTTTTAAATTCTTGAAAAATCAGGATATAAATAATAATATCATGCACAACAAGTCGAAACGCGTACGATAAATGAAACAATTTTACCCGAAACGCTACTATAACATGGAATTTATAAAAAAACAGGTAATATAAATTTATAAGTGAACCATATATGATATCATAACAGTTAATATAATTATTTAATAATTAAATGACATTATTTAATTCATTATACAAGAGGTTAGGAAACATACGAAGCATATCATACATAATGTAAGGGATAATTTTCCAATCTCGTCTTTTATCCGAGATTGTTTATTCGTAAGTATTTACTAGGGTTATATTTATCATCCATGTAACTATTTTATAAAGATGGTTTCATGCATGCTTGACTTCCTTTTTACCCATTTTTGACTTTTACTACATGGTATGTAATTAATCATTCTTTTTTTACCATACGAGGTAATTTTTTGCTTTCCCAACAAAAGTACGAGAAGAATGTTTTTTTAACTTATACAGCATGAACAGATTTTTACAGTTTCATAAAGCCTTATTTTCATGAAGCTTATTTCATAATATTTCATAATTATTTTCGAAAAAATCCTTTTATTTTAAAATTTCCTTGCATTTTGTGAAAAGAAAATTATTTTGAAGATGAAAGGATATTTTTCTCAAGAATTCATTTCTAGTGTTTTCTCAAAACTAGTTTCCATCTAAGATGGCATTATATAGTAATATTATGTTTCAAGAATAATGTCTTGATGATTAACATGGTGTGACTCTTCTTAAGATGAAATGATATCAATTTTTTTATATCGATTGCGTTATGATAGGATGATGTTTATGAAACCCATTTTATTCTTTGGGTTTTGATGAATGATTTATGTTTATTTTTTGGAACATGTAAGAATGGTTTCATTATGAGATGGGTGGGACCTATATCACCCTCCAATGCATTGGTTAATGATTTATATCTCCCGAGATAGACCTGGCAGGAATAACAAGTAAATTCGGTTCAGTGATACAGGACTGGAACGAGGAGTTTACTCAATTATGAAATGGACTTTGTCCACTAAGATGGTCTTGGAAGCAATTCCATGGATACTATGGAAATCATAACATGTGATTTTTTGTTTTCCAAAATTAAATGTTTTATTCCCATTCTATTTTATCATGATTAATGTTTCTTTATGATCTTTACATACTGGCATGTTTTCTGTCATTGCACGGGATTTTGATGTTTAAAAATTATGTTCATGTTTTTTTAAAGTTAAAATGAATATGATTTGTTCTATTCTCACTATTCTTACCCTTACTGGGCATTTGAAATCACCCTTTATTTGTTTTTCCCTAGGATTTAAAGAAAGGTTTTAGGTATGAAACCCAAAGGGGAAGTTCATTATGGGAGATGTTGAAGTTCTTTCACCACAATTAGAATATTATGTTCCGAGTTTCCAAAGACACTAAACTATTACAGTCCTTTAGTGTTGGTTTTTGTAATGTATTATGTAATCCAAAATGTAATGTAATTTCCATGTATGTCATGTTTGGGGTCTCTAAAATTGGTATCACAGGAATGGTTTAGTTAACTATTAGAAACTAGGATGTGAAAACTTTAGTTAGATCCCTAGAGATATTTCTATGGTATGTCTAGGGATGTCCTTTAGGTTATGTATAAGAATAGGTTATAGACCTAGAATTACGGAAACATTATTAGAATTAAACCTAATATTTTATATTTTGAAGGTACTCCACCTTTATTATGTTGTTTTCCCTATCATGATTTTTTCCTCTCACACTATGCTTTTTAGGTTTTATAAGATGGATGGAACCCAAAGGAACCGTGTTGATCAATGTAATAGACAAGGCAACGATTGTCCTCCAAAACAAAACAATGTATTGGGAGATGGAGTGAAAAATATTATTACTATACTTACGCAAATTATGAATCATTCTGGAGTTCCAAATGAATAAGCAAGGGAACAATATTCTTTTGAGTCCTTCATGAGGCAACATCCACCTTCTTTTAGTGGGTTTTATGATCCACTTGTTGCTGAACAATGGATCAGTACCATTGAAAAGTTATTTTCCATACGTCGATGTTCAGAACATGAAAATTTCAATCTGGTTTATTACCATTTATAAGGTGATGCAGAGCAGTGGTGGACACAAATTAATAATAGAAGGAACCAAGATGAAATTGAATCAATGGGATGGGATGAGTTCAAGAACATGTTTTTCAATAAGTACTTCCCTCGTATTCTTCAAAAAAATATGGAAAAAGTGTTCCATGAGCTTAAGAAAAAATATGATGAATCTGTTAGTATATAAGAAGAAAATTTTATAGGGCTTTCAATGTATGCATCTGGATTTATCATCGAACCTGATAGTATGTTTATCAATTCTTTAGTGGCGTAAAACCAAGTCTTTGAAGGGCATTAGCTATAAGAGTCTTTAATAGAAATGAAGAAATTGTGTGTTGTGCTATCAAGGTATAAATGGTAGTTGGTGTTACTTATCCATCTCATGGTTTTGAAAAGAAATGAACGATGGATTTCAAGGAAAAATCTCAGAACAATGGTTAAAAGAAGATAAATGTTTATTTATTCTCAAAGTGTGGAAAGAAGCATGGTGGAGATTGTCTAAAAGGTACTAAAAACAGTTTCAATTGTGGAAAAGATGGTCATAGAGAAGATCAGTGCTGATGTAATGGGAAAACGGTTTCTAATGATTTGAATAGAGATAAGACTATAGAGAACACTACACCAACACTTCAATGCTTCGTGTGCAAGGAAATGGGGTATTATGCTAATCAATTTCCTAATCCAAGGGTTAATGATGATCAACGTGAGCAACCACTTAAGACAAAGGATAAAGTGAATTCACTTGCGATAACTATTTGTGATGTTGAGTATGACAATGATGTTGTGTAATGATTATGTGTTTATGTAATGTGATTTCAAAATATTATCATGAAATCTCATTTATCGTATCATGGAATTTTGGAATATTTATGTATTGGTTTACAATAATTATATGGTACTAGTAACCATGAAAGGTGATTACAATATTTTTGGAAATAATATTTATGTTCCAAATGAAGGGATAAATAGAAAATGAAATGATCTCATGTCTGATATAAGGAAAAAGTTAAATCATGGTTTGAGAATATAGAAATTTTGGGATTTTGGTATGTGGAAAGAGTTAACTTTTGAAAATATTCATGTTTTCACAATGATTCTATAGTTATTAATGTTTCAATAGAATACATGATTAAGGTGATCGCATGTTTGAAATGCGATCAACAAGATATTTCTTATGATATATGGGGGAATAATGATGGTATTCACGTGCTTGTTATGTGATATTTCAAGTAATCGTTTTCTTTATACCATGAGATTGGACAAATGTATTTTGGATAAGATTAAAGATTGGAATAAATTTAGTTAGACATCAGATAGTATTATTTAAGGATAGAACATGTTTTTCGATATTATTTCTGAAATGTTATAATAGTATAGTTTTAGAAAAAGGACAACCTTCAGAACGGGCGACAACCCGTCGCATCGGACAAGGCTGTGGGAATCGATCCCAAAACTGAAGTGAGACATGCCTTTATCACATACCACTGGCCAATAAGAAGTAACTAGTTTATAGAAACTAGTTTTAATACATTAACTGGTATTATAGATGTAGAATAAGTCCATTTTTGGAATCATATACGATTAACCTCACCATAGATGGACTTATGTATATTTGATAAATTTTTATATCCTTTTTCTTGTTACAGATGGGATGACCTATAATTCTATCGGAAGAAAAATTCAACTTCATTTCTTTAAGAGATGATGTGGAAATTGTTCATGGCACTAACAATGGTGAGATTGTACCAAAATCAAGTAATTATTTCATTTGATTCAAAAATTCATCAACATTAGGGAAGTGATCTTGAAAACAAAAAATGTTGTCCTAGTGATTTCATATCTGATGAATCAAATGGTACCTTAGATAATAAAAACTTTATGTCTTTGTGACTGTTGGTTTATTATAGACATGTCCTCTATATCTCTCCATCAGAACTTGAGGGTTAGATTTCTCTTCCATATCTATATTTTCACCTATTTCTCCTATGTGGAAACCCAGTGATTAGTTAATTTGGGTAACCATTACGTTTTATAATTTAGTTTTCTAAAGATCAGTTTTGGTGTTCCTTTTTACGATATGTATTTCTGTTAATGAAACTTTCAAGTTGTTGACCATTTATATAACCGGTGAATTTTGAGGGCGAAATTAATTTTAAGGGGGGTAGAATGTAACACCCTTAGATTTTAAGAAAAATATTCTTTTAATTTCATTGATGTATTGTGTTGTAAATTGCACCATAATTATATTTTTCTATAATAAAAACTGTATTAGCTTATATTATACGCGAACACTATTCTTAGCTTGTGTTACACGCAATCACGACCTTTCTCGATAGCGTGTGTAGTACGCAATACCGGGTTTCATTAAACAACGATATATTGTTGTAATATTATTATGGAATAGCTGTTTTGAATATTATTAACTAAATTTTTAATGTTATAACATTATTATTAATCTAACACATTTTATATATCACCGTTTGATAACAAAAAAAAATTCATGTAAAATAAGTATTTTAAAAAAATGCAGTTTTTGTTGACTTTTGATGGTGCACCCACATTAAATCTAGTTTTTTTTACGTTTTTTTAATTTAAATTTTACAAAATAAATTTTTTTTGAATAAGGTTATAAAAATTTACTTTGGATAATTTTTTCAGATTATTATGATAACTTTCATAGTTTAATAAATAGTAAAAACATGTATTATTTTAATTAGAAACAACATTTTGCATCGAAATAATTTATATGGTTAAATTATAATATTGAACGGTTTTAAAGTATAAATAGAATATATTTTTACCATATAATATAATGTATGTCATTAAAATTAATTTTCCACTGAATTCATAGGTAAAAACATTTCAATCTTTTGCAACGTTTTATCTTTTAAAACCTGTTTTCTTAAAAACGAGATTAATATTAAATTAATTAATGAAACTTATGTGTTTTGAATTCTGAAAAATGGATTTAATATTTGAATTAATTGGGTCCAAATTATTTCAATAGGTTAATTTTATATTTTTGATATTATGAATATTAACTATGGTAATTTTTTTACTGTAGTTAAAGGTAAATCAGGTAATTAAGGATAATATTATGATTATAAAATTACCCTAAAACCTACCAAAAATATATTGGATGAATAAAAGTCGACACATATCACCCAAGTGTCGGATTATATTCATTTCCTTGACTATTTACCATGAAAATGATATAATTATTATTAGGTCCAAAGAAAGTGACAACATGTCACTCTCTTCAATCTTATAAGTTTAATTATTTTAATTTTGTGATAAACTTAATGAAACATTGAACATGAATAGTATCCAGAAAGACCATAAATTTATCTACATCATGTAAATTTATTTTGAATTTTTAGGGATTAAATAATTATCATTAAAGGTGACATAATAGTGATGTTGAAATTATTTTATTGATTGAAATATCAAATAAATGGTTTTAAAAATATTAAAATAAATATTATATGAACTATTTAAGGTTCTCCAATAATTTTCTAGATAAATATGACATGTTAGAAATATATTAAAGATTTTATTTAGAACATATATGCTGTGGAGATTTTATTTAAATTGAAATAAATGAAAAGTGTCAAAACTCACACTATTGTTATTTTATAAAAATAACATAATATAAAATTGTTTGAATATCAAACAAATATTGAAAAATTATAATTTAAAATTTAAATGGTAGAAAATTTCTTTATATATCCAATTATGAAAAATTCACAACACATTAGTAATTATTTATAACAATTTTAAGTTTAGAATCTTATTACCACAAATACAATTAAATAGTTTAAATAAGGATAAATCAAGTTGATATTGTTTAAAATAAATTCCTAACATGTATAAATTTTATTGGTTGATGATATTACAACCCTATCTCATATTAGCTTTTTATTTGAGTCATTTTTGATGTTTTTATGTGGGGTTTAAATTTATTATAAATTAATATTTTTGAGGTTTCTAAAGGTACCCCTCTCCTCCCATATAAAACGGCACCTCCTCCCTCTCCACTTTACACAACTTTGATCATTCATGCTCAGCCAAAAACTGACCATTACTATTATTAACTTATATAGTAGTATTATGGAGGTTATAGTCTTCTCAAAAGACCAACTCTTGTCCATTAAGAAGAAGCGTAAAGGAAGAGCATTGAAAAAGAGGTAATCTCTTATTCAGATTCGTTCTGGTTTCTTTCTTCTTATACTTCTTCTTCTTTAGTTGTTTCATTATAAAGTAATAACATCAGTATCAATAATATACTGATATGTTATTATAAATATGAAACAACCATATTTCATCTCTTATCCATCCTATGGAAAACAAAATCATCGTGCATGCGTACGTACGAAATAGCGTCTCCATGCCATGGTGTAATCTGTTTTCCACCAACACCTTACACGGATGGGTATAATGGTGTATAGAATAACTATATATCGTTATTATAACATCATAATAATTATGAGATATTATATCATCCACTGCAATTCTATTAAATAATTATGGGAATGATATCATCGCTCGTACGTACGTACGGACTACCGTCTCCACAAATGCGATGAGGTTCATTTCCCATGATTAACCATTCAAGTATAATTTTAATGTATATATAATAAATAATAATGAAATATTTTACCTAATAATGATACTAGATTTATGTACATATATGTTTCATTTACTTAATTCTATTTAATTCAATAAGGAAATAAAAATCGTGTTCATGCGTATGTACGACCTACCGTCTCCATGAATGGTGTATTTCATTCCATTTATCGATCTATCTTATATATTTATATTCTGAATATATATTATATATAAATCATGTTTTATATTCTAGAATTTAGTAAATCAGGATATAGGTACTAATATCCGGAACAACAAGTTGAAACACATACGATAAATGAAAAGATTTTACTCAAAATGCCGCTTTAACATGGAATTTACAATCAAACGGGTAATATAAATTTATAAATGAACCATATATAATATCATAAAAATGAATATGATTCTGTAATAAGTCAATTAAATTATTTAAATCATTATACAAGAGGTTAGGATACATACTGAGCATATCATACATAAGGTAAGGGATAATTTTCCAATCTCATTTTTTATCCGAGATTGTTCATTCGTAAGTATTTACTCGGGTTATATTTATCATCCATGTACATGATTTATAAATATGGTTTCATGTATGTTTAATGTCCTTGTTACCCATTTTTGACATTTACAACATGGTATGTAAGGAATCTAACTTTTTTTACAAACAAGGTACTTTTTGACTTTTCCGGCAACAGTACGACATGAATGTTTTTTTATCTTATACGACATGAACAGATTTTTACAATTTCATAAAGCCTTATTTTCATGAAGCTTGTTCTACAATATTTCATGATTATTTTCAACAAAAATCCTTTTATTGTAATATTTCTTGGAATTTTTTTAATGAAAATGATTTTGATGAAGACATGATATTTTCCTAAAGAATTAATTTTATGTGTTTTGTCAATACTATTTTCTATTTTAGATGACATTATTTAGTATGATTATGTTTCAAGAATAATTTCTCAATTATTTACATTGATTGACTATTCATATAATGAAATGATATCCATTTGTTTTATATGGATTACATTATGATGGGATGATGTTTATGAAACCCATTTTATTCTTTGGGTTATGATTAATGATTTATGTTTATTTTGTGGCACATGTTAGAATGATTTCATTATGAGATAGGTGGGAACTATATCTCCCTTCAATACATTGGGGAAATATTTGTATCTCATGAGATTGAAATGGCTGGAATATCAAGTCAATATGGTTCAGTGATACAGGACTAGAACGAGAAGTGAACTCCATTTAGAAAGAGACTTTTTCCACTATGATGGTCTTGGCAGCAACAACATGGAAACTATAGAAATCATAACATGGGATTAATGGTTTTCCTCAATTAAATGTTTTATTCCCATGATATTTTATCATGATTAATGTTTCATTATGATCTATATATACTGCCATGTTTTATGTCATTGCTCAGGATTTTGATGTTTAAACATTATGTTCAAATTTTTTTATGTTCAAATTTATATGATTTGTTCTATTTTCTCTATGATTTCCCATACTGAGAATTTGAGCTCACCCTTTATATATTTTCTTTTCCCCAGGATTTAAAGAATTGTTTTAGGTAATAAAAGAAAAGTGGAAGATCTTTATGGGAGATGTTGAAGAACTTTCACCACGATTAGAAGATTATGTTCCGAGTTTCCAAATACACTAAACTATTACGGACCTTGAATGCTGGTTTTTGTTATGTATTAAGTATTCCACAAAAGTAATGTAATGTACAAGTACGTTAGGTTTGGGGTCTCTACACAGATGGTCAATCTATGTAAACTATTCATATTATAGAGGATATGTTATGAGCCTGTGATCTAGAGTTTGGTGGTTCGTGGGAGAAACAAATAGAACATATAATAGTTCTATATAATAATAGCATCTGATAATTGAGCTAAATGGAATCATTTGAGGATTTTTATGGAATTATTTTTTGTTGTACTCTTTTTTGGATGGAGGCAAGTTATCAATCAATTGTTTGTCTTAGTATACTATAGGAGACATCTAAGAAGGTTCAGTTGATCAAATCGTGGTTGGTGTCTACACAAAGCACAAAGAAATCATATCATTCCCATGATAGATGACCTATATAATTAAATTATGTTCATAATGTTTTTAGTTGGGTGTTACCTAGGTTAGGGAAATGTCATGTTAGAAAATATTTAATGCTAGAACCTAGGTTTTTTTGGGCCAATTGAGATAGTGACAAGGGTTGGTCCAATGGTGTACCATTCATCCCTTACAAAACAAAAATGTTATATACATGATTTTTTTCTCATATTGTTGCCACATAGATATCATATAGACACTTACCACATGATAGACAATGTGTATGTTGATCTTTGTGATGATTTTTATTTTGAGGAAAATTCATATGGTTTGAGGATCATACTGGGAAATTTCCTCAGGGCAGGACAATATCATTGGTTTAAGTGCATCGAAAACATGGACTAGTTTAAGAGTTGAAATGGGAGACGGAGTATTATATGTGAACATAGTTGAAAGAAATTCTTATTGATACCTCACTGTAATTCTTATAGATGACCGGGGACGAGAAATTATATGATGTGTAGGTTGTAATATAATGACTTTTTTCATGTATTTATATCTTTGTGTTTCTTTCAATCATTTATTTCAGTTGTTTTTTCTACTTTTATATCTATCATTTTAAGAAGCATATTATTGGTTTTAATGGAATATTGAGGAAAAAAGTGAGGGTCTTCATGGATATCTTTTTTTTAAGAAAATCACATAATGTTTGGGGATGTATGCATGTTTTAATTAATGGATTTTTGGTGTAAATTTGATAAGTGTTAACTTGGGTTCATGGTATGTTGAGATGATTTAAATGGGGTTAGGTTTGATTAATAATATAATGGAATGAAAAACCATCTGTATAACATTTTAATTGAGTGTAATTGTATTACATGTTGGGTACATTTTCAGGTGTTTTAAAAAATGAAATTTGAGGAAATGGGGTTTTTGGCCTATCCCATTAAAAATATTTACATGATGTGTAAACAACATTACATGTCATGTTATTCCCATACCATTAGTTTTAAAAATGTTTGTGCATGTAATTTTTCATTTCATTATATGGAATATCATCTCCTCCCAACCTAGTAAAACCCTCACTTTGATTTCTGAGTGCTAAATCTCAATTCAAAAAACCTGTTTGTGTGAGAAATCCCAAGTGTGTGTTTTTGGTATTATTTTTTCTTTTCTCTATTGTTTCTTCAACTGTTATAGTTAAATCCCTTGAACGATTGTATTTTTGGTTTTGATATTGATATATTTTAAATTATGAAACACTTTTCAATCATCTCCACCTTCTTTCCATAGATTTTTTCCAACAGAAGCATTGGGTTCTTCACCGATAAAGGTAGGGGTCGAAATCATAACCCGATGGTTTAATAATTTCCATGTTTAGGAAATATTGTGATTATTCCAATGTAGTGTGTTCCCAGTTAAATTAAATAAATGTATGAGATTATTCTATGATGTAATTTATTTTTCAATAGATGTCTAATGAGCCTTATGCTCACTCGTGGGATGAGTGAACTATGAATATAATTTTATTAACTTATTCTTTAATGTTTGTTTAGCATTACACGTGACCATAGGTGGTTCCTTGATATATAATCCAAAAATTGTGGATTATTTTTTTGTAACTTTAAATAAATTATGATGTGAATGAAAATAGTATTTGAGAGATAAATGGTAATTATCACAATTAACCCCCGCGATATATGATGTGATATTGTGATATCCATGCTGTTTGAGAGGAATTATGTTTCATGATAAAATGTTTATATATCTGGCTTTTCCCTTTCAATTCAACACATTTTTTTGATCAGGCTCACCCCAGTCCGATGTTGTATAACTAATAGAGAGCGGCTTATGCTCAGTGTCATGCTACATTTCTTATAGGACATCGACCCTAATTCTATAATTTTTATAGGACATTGAATCATATTTTTGGTACTATACCGTGGTTATGTATTAGAGGATGGAATGGTCATTACGCTTTCTCTGAGATATTTCTCCATGGTTCTGAAGTATGTTATTTTACATTGGATATATTTTTGTGGAGTTCATGGTCAAAATATATGCACAGAGATATACTATCATTGAGTAGAAGGAGGTCATTGTTGTAGTTTATTAATTGTTTAATTATTTAATAAACATGTTAATCTATTTATTTTATACACTTCTTATCATACATGTTAGTTAAGACATAGTGGTGTTGGAATAATGATTTATACTCACAATCAATTTAGGTTGTCGTTTGGTACCCAAGCTGAATACGTGGAATTTGGTTTGGATAATGGGAAAGGAAATTTATTTTGATTGATTGACTACTCAATGGGATTGAGTTTGGAGGTGGTATAGATGTGGGGTTTGGGACTATAGAATCCAAGCCTTTATTTTATTATGCTATTATTTTACTTATATTTTTTCTAGCATGAAATTTAGTTACATTCCAACTAGTCATTACAATATTACTTTATTATTTACTGGATTGTTTAGTTTTATATTATTGTTATCTTCCTTGATGTATATACATTGATTTATTTTCATTATATGTTTAAATAATTATGATATGACACTTCATATTGGGGGTAATATTCTCCATACTATACATTTCACAGCCATACTACTAGTCAGCAACCTATTTCATATGGGAATGTGCTCTTGATGTATCAGGACTATGCCTTTATGGACACATTATAGAGTAATGGATTTTGAGATGTTGCAAGTCATTATAAAAAATACTCAAACCCCTACACACGAACATTTGACTCCCACTCCCAAGTAATTTATTATATTCATCCAAGTTTCCAAATAACATAAAAAAGTGGTCTACTATCTTCCCTTAAAGTATTATATCTCTAAGATTCATCAATATCATTCACTCCATAAATGATTCATATGTCTTTAACATAATATATCCAATTCCAATCACAAGAAAACAATCGGTATTAAAACTCCAAAATAGAGGCACATGAAATATGTAATGAATAATGTTTATATCATGGAGGATTTTATAATTTACATGAATCTATTTAGGCTCATTTTATAATATATTATGACCCCAAAAAATACTGGAACATATTTGTTGTCCCCCAAAAATGGTGATTCCCCAACCATGATGATAACCCCATGAAAACATGGTCTTACTCTGAAAAATCATGACGTGTCCTCCATCAATATACAAGTTATTTTTTTCTATAATGAGAAACGTATAAACAATTAATAATCATTTAACCCCTCTGAGAACTCTCTAACACCATATTATGACCAACTACACCTACCTCACCCATGTCTTGCTAATACAACGATGTGTGAAATAAAAATCCATAAATAATCTTAAAAGGTTCCTTTAGAATCAATGAATAGAAACTAATATTATAAATTAACTTATCCATGTACAGATTCACAACCCATGCCTCACAAAAGGTCATAATACTTGGACAAATCATATCCTACAAGATCAAGACTATCCACTCTGATTTTCCTTCGGTCTATCGATGATATTCTAGAATCAAGATTAATTGAGTCCCCAAATCATTTTTTATGACCATCCAAAACCGTTATATAAAATGTGTGTCACTATCTAAATTTATAATTGAATTTTATTCTTATAGTCATAAAATATCTCAGATATAATGCTATCCCAAATCATATACTGAGTTAGTATCTTAGATTATAAAGAAATGAAACTCATTCCTTAAAAAATTAAATATCCCCCCAAAAGAATATAGACCTCTAAAGGTCATTAGAAACACACTCTTGAAGTCCATATTCACCGCGAAACACAATCACAAAATGAACAGTAAGTGGCTAAAGTAACCCCTTGTCCATTGATGCTCCATATTTATACTCTCACCTGCTAGAATATGAGACACATAGCCTATGAAAACTCTGAATTTTCAAGGAAAATAGATGTTTCACCCTATATAACAACACACCCCCCATGAACCTGGGATGGAATTACACTAAGCATTATTGGAGACCCTAGTAATCTCTTCCCTACCAGTGGCAGGAACCGAAATTCTCACTTGATCATGGATCACTTCAACTCTATCCATCAACCATTTCGAAACATGTCACTTCATAGAGAAAATTCCCATATTACTAAGAAATTATGGACTAAATCATTTTTATTACTAACCTAGTCTAGAAATGTTCACCTGAAAACCAATTGATTTTGTTTCATCACCCCTTAGTATTTAGATTCATCCACAAACCTTCTGGCCAATAAACCTATCAATCTTCAATCATCCATCGAAGGTCGTTGTCTAAGCATCTGAATTCTCCAAATGAGAGAATTTTTTATAACATTACATTTCCTTAAAAAAATTCATATTCAAAAACATTTTTCGATAATAAATCAAAAAAACACCACTATTGGTGATTCAAATATAGATGAGATAATATGTAACACAATCCCTTGTTTTCAGTATATATGAGAAACCTCTCACTGAATAGATAATGACACCAACAATAAACATGATAGAACATAAAATACAACTCTATGTCTTGTATAGGGTTCTTAATATCAGGTTTTAATATATAAAGGGAACCATAAGCAACTACCAAATCATTCATCATTAACACAACCCAAAAACCAATGATCAAATAAACATAGTAAACTACATATCCAATATCAGGATTATATATTTTCAGTATCATAGTATATGATAATATCCTCTTAATCAATTAGAGGAACCCATCACATTGATATATCAACTCAAACATAACCCTCTTATTATTAATCCCCACCCTTGGTACTTCCAAATAGGAGAGGTGAAATATAAACACTTAATGTTATCCTACCAACCCAAAAAACTAATTTTCTCAAAAACAATTATATGGTGCTCCTAAGACTTAACAACCTATACCTTCCCTAGTTAAAAATAAATTCTCTTATCAAATATAACATTTTAAAGAAAAACTTCTTCTTAGATCTAGAAGAAACATATTGGGAGCCTTTCAAAGAGTTGATGTGTTTGAAGTATAATTCACCCAAGCTTTCAGGGTATACCATGGATATTCTAGGATTGTGAGTATACATGGATATCATCATCAAGAACCACAATTTTGAAATACCATATTTATTCTAGGTATGTACCTCTTTGATTATTTGTTTAACCACTTTTAGTTTGGTTTTCCGTATTATTTAAAGCTTTGTGGTCATGTCCCTTTTTGGGGATGGTGTGATTTTTCATTTGTAGATGACGTTTGCTTTGGGGAATTTGTTTTTTTTAATTAATTGAGTCCATTTATAAGTTTTCAAGGGATCTTGAGGTTTTTTCGTAGCATAGAAATAATTTTATGTGATTTATTTCTTTCTACAAAATATGGGTTTAAAGATGATTTCAAGACACACACACATCATGAATGGTTTGCACAACATAAATATCTTTCAATGTTGATTTCGTGAACCAGTTCAGGAAAATAAAATTTTTCAAAAATGAGATATTGTTCCACATTATGAAATTTTCTGTAAGGATTATTGTAACCTGAAGAAACAATTTTTTTCACATATCTTGTAAATAAATAATATTATATTATGATAGTGTTTCACACCATATATTTCTTAGGACAAGCTATTTTGAACCACATACAGTGTATGAATTTATTTCATTCATGATGAAACACTCTCTCTTGAATCCTAGGATGAATCCATATGATTTTGGAGAGATTCATACATTTTGGATATCTTGATCTGGTCTTTGATCCCTATTGAGTTTTAAGGTTTTGGTTTTCTCCTCTCTTCTAATTGTTCGTCACTATTGTGGTGTGATATCTTAACCATCATGGAATCATGTTTTGATCTTGAAGGATTGTGATCTAATATTTCCTTGTGATCTCAATTGTATTCTTTCTTATTAGTGTAACATGTTGAAAGTGTTTCTTTTATTTATAAATATATATATGTGGTCTAAAAAGGCCCTATGATCTATTTCCAATTTTTATGTATGTGAAATATTATTCAATTATATTGATAGAACATTTTCATTAATGAAGATAATAATGGGTGATGATAATCATGTGTTTGGGATACTAATTAGATTCATTTGGATCTAGCCATGTTGAGATCTGGCAGCGGCAATCTGTAGGGTGATTCTACCCTTTAATAAAATATAAATAGCTAATAAATTAATGGTATGTTTTAGTATGACGTGGATGCTCAGGTGATAGTTTGTGTTAGATTCACCTTAAAAATAGATGGTGTAATTATGTAATGATTTGTAAATTGAAATAAAATTTTTATTTCACTAAATAGACCATTGTGGCATATGATTTTATGATTTATAATTATTGTCTCTATGACTTGTGTATGGATTTATGCTGAAATACATATATAAAGTTCTTTTCATATTGATGCAGAAATATTTACATAAACATCTTTGTCCCATTATTCTAAAATGATAATATATGGGGTTTTTACAATAATTCTAGAATTCTTATATAAATGGATTTTCCTAGTTATCAAAAATTATTTCACAAAGGGATTTTCCCATTGATGCATAAATGTTTATATAAACAAATTGGCCCATTTTTTGTGTAATTTTTTTTAATGACTTAGTTGTGTGATTTTTTCCATTTATTCTTGGAACATGCATCATTCATGGACTAACCATGTATTTATGGGACACATTGGAGAAATATGGGAAGTAATAGTATTTATTTTAGAATGGTTTTACAGCAAATGTTTCTTTGGAAGATTTTTCTTGATACATTAAGGGATTAAAAAGATCATGAGATCATATACCTTGCATTAGAGTCTATTATTGATAGACTAAGATTTATGTTTCACTGAACTATAGAGTTTTGTACCATCTTTTGAATATAATTATTCTTCAAGGGTGAGGTGTTTCTGGTATGGGATTTTCTATGAGATCATGTGACATGTGAACATTTTTTACATGAGTGTATTTTTGAAATTGAGGAATTAGGATCTCAACATGGATGAAACTATAAGAGTGTTCCCTTGTATTGTCCTATCTAATTCCATAGGGAAAACTATGATATCATCTTTTGGCCAAAAGTAGTGCAACTATGATGGTTATCACTAAGGAAATTACTAGGAGAGGAGTCTGGGTAATGGGGGCCATCATAGGACCGTGTACCATTATCATGCTATCAATGTGGTAATATTGGGTAAAAAAGCCTCAATGTCTACAATGTGTTTTGGAGTGTTATTTTTGTGGAATATAGGGACACCTACATTGATTTTTAGGGGAATATAAATGGAGAATAGTGGTATAGAATCGGGACAATTAACATAGTCTTGGAAGGACACAAAACCCATTAGAAGACTCATAGTTTGATTTCCACTTGATTTTATTGTCATAGTCATTGATGTGGTTCCATAATTTAAGAGTGACAACACCTGGAAGTGAGAACAACAAAACATATTCAGAATGGAGCATGAGGATGAGGCTCAAGTCAGTTGTGAGTTGTGCAGTCTATATCAGCTAGTTTGGATACATTACCATATACCATAAGATGAGTGATTATTTTATCTTCTACTTAATATTGTGTTTTTAGGATATTATGGAATAATATATATTTAAATACTATATTTTTGATAAAAAAATTACATTTTTGTGAAAATAATGGATGGTGTTTTATCCATCGATACACTATTTAGAGTGAGATTAGAAAATATCAATTGATGCAAAGAATGTTCTCTAGAAATTAGAATTTACCATTTCTTTTGTGAACCGATTTTGTTGGAAATGATATGATTCAATTTGATTATTGGTTTTTATTGGATAGTTTAATACCAGGCTCATATAATTTTTTATTGGATGATGATTACATTTCTATCCCCATAGAATGAAATCTATTTTCCCCAGGGTGGGATGAGATCCTCAGGATTTCCATGTAGGACCAATTTAGTGCATATTATATAGTCTCATTGATAATATTTGTTTCATGATCTAAACGATGGTGGAATGTAGAAGGATAAATTTCCTACATTTATATTAAACTTTTATGATTTTTAATGATTTTTATGACTTACCATCGAATAAAGTGATCGAGTTTATGATTGAGTTGGTGATGGTATAAAATAAAGTATATACTTGATATTATAATATGAAACAAGTAGAGGTTTATGAATTAATGGTTTAGTTAGATGATATCAATGAAAAGGGTGTCATATGGACCAATACATCACTATGGGGTTCTATATTAATTTTCACCAAAAATAATTGTGTTACTTTTCTATTATGTGTTTGATATCAATGATTGAACCCAATTACAGTCAAGAACCAATATCCCCTTCCACACATTGATGATCTCTTCAAATTGATGAGAGGTTATTATAATTTCTCTAATATTGAGTTGAGATCTATGTATCATCATTTGAGAGTGATACTATCATTCATACCTAATAATTCACTAAGGAGTTTGCATAACTTGTTTGAGTTCATAGTTATTCTTTTTTGTTTGTAAAATGAACTGATTGTATAAGTGTACCTGATGAATCAATTCATCCATTCTTCTTCAAAACCTATTTTTGTGGTTTTTATCAATGAAATAGTAGTGTACATCAAGACAGTAGATGATCATTCCTTACATCCTAAAATTTATTTTAGTTCATTGAAAATGAATCAAAATTATGTCATGAAAAAAATTAGAGTTTCTAGATTTATAATGTCAACTTATGGGAAAATGTTATCTCAGAGACGTTTGTATTAGTGGACCTAGAGAGGGGTTTTGTCATGATATCTTAGGAGTTCCCATAAATTTCATCAAAATTTCTATCATTCTAGTTTTAGTAGTTTATAACCAATTCTTAATCCGTAACATCTAAAGATTGAAAACCCTAATTTATAGTATGACCAAGGAAGTTGTGACATTTTTTCAGTTCAATGATTTCTACAGATCATTAAAGGAGACTAAGTGAAGTTTTACCTCATCATCTATCCTCACCTAAAAAAATTTTATTATGTAAAATATTGTGTACTCTTATTCATTTAGAGTAGGACTCAGATAGGTCTAGATACTGGAGGGACAATTGATTATTTATAGCTCTATAAAGGTGAGATAGAATGAGATTAATTAATTTAATCATGATATAGAGTTACCTGATGTGGTATATACCTGGATAAACTACATATACTATATTATGGTTGATGTTTTTGTGGTATACATGGACAAAAATATCTTTACTTATTTATTTTCATATTAAGACCTAATCCTTCGGCATAAGATGTGGGTTGAGTATTTCAAATCTTTTTACATTGAGATGTCTTACACACGAAGAATGGGAAATTATGTTGTTAATTCCTAGAGCATGAAGACTTAGATAAATGTAGTTTGAGAGTCTCATGATGAGGGTCGATTATGACTCCCTATAATGGCATGCAAATAGATCCTCATGTTTCCTTGGGTTGAGTAGATCTGATTTTGATATGAGTTATAACTATTCATTAGGATTGGACAATGACTAAAAATATACCTGATCATGTGGGCTTAGCTTGGTGGGATTTCTTATATGGTGGGATCCACCATCAAAAAGTTCTATTTCTAGTAGAAAATGACTTCTTTGTCAGGGCTAAGTATGGGTTCCTATGGGATTGTGTGAGAAGATGATGAGAGAGTCTCATTATTCTATATGGCTGCTTCATCTAGGGCTGAAAATGATGTATCACAATCTATGTAGATAGTACAAGTTCTCATGAATAAAAAAGGATGTATTTGTAATTATTGCAAACTATGTCATCAGTCAACGAGTAAATTCTAGGCATTAGAGGGATACTGGTCTGTTGATGCATTTTCAAATTTAGAATGACAATTGGATAATGTTACTTGGAAATTTGTAATAGGAATACCAAGGACTACATGAAAGAATTATGTTGTATATGTGATAATAGATTGAATAAGGAATGTATCCCACTTATTTCATATTAGGGATGCATTTAATATTGATAATTTGTAAACAATCTATGAGCATGATATATGTTGGTTCGATGGTTATCTAAGGAGTATAATTTATGATAGATATTCTCGATTCACTTCTCAGAATTAAAAGTGTCTTCTGAAATCTATAGGATAGATTGTTCCTATGAGAAAATACTATCATCCATAGAATGATGACTAATCTAATTAAATGATTCATATTAATGAGGATATGTAATGGACATGTATTTTATGTTTTGATGTTTCATAGGAGCATCATTTAGCACTCTAGGAGTTCTCCTAAGATAACTATTTCCATGAATTAATCAAAACAAAATGTCTTATGAATTTTTAAGGAATTTCATATTATTCAACTCTTTTTTAGAGGCATGTGAGTATGTAGTTATCAGGACTAATCTCATGTATGAAATATATAGTTATGCACAGTTAATCTAGAGGTGGTTGGTTGCAGCATAAAATAGGTATAAATATTTCAATGGATAATGAAGATGACCTCATTACAATAAGGGTAGTCATCATTTTATCATATAGGTGTCATTTTTTTTGGGAAACGTCATTTATGAAATCAATGAAATCAAGATCCCATGTTAATTAGGATATTTTAGATATTTGAATGGTTTATTATAGTTTCATAGTGACTAGACCTTTTATTGACCTACATTTCCCTGAAAACATTGTTTCATGTGTCTCATTATCACGTATATATAATCTATACCATTCTCATGAGGTAGAAATATATGATGTCAAACTTGGGTTAGATGCGTTCTTTGAGGAACATATGAAACATATTGTAGACTATATTGAGATGTATAAATGAGGAAATGTTATACCTCTAGTTCTGGTGTATTGGTGGAATAAGAATGTTTGATAGGATACATGGGGGATGGAATCAAATATGTGATCACAATGGTAGGTTTTTTATACTACCCTCAATGGTGATTCTAGAAGATGCACTAGGAAAAACTGTTATATAGTGGGGATGTTTTATGATCCAATTTTTTTATGTATGTCCATCATTGAGTATTGGTTGAAAATATTTTATTAGGGTTTTCCTTCTTCTTTAAACCCTCATGGTCATGTCACATTTTGGAAATGGAGAGATTTTTTTGGTGTAAGAAGACATAAGTTTGGGGACGTTTTTTTGAATTAATCAATTCCCAAAAAAAAATTGACAAGATATTATTATGGTTTCCCTTAGTTTGTAAGGATTTAGAGGTTTTTTGGATTATTTCTAAATTATTTTGGTTGTAATCTATTTTCTTGACACATTCCCATATTGAAAGTTTAACATGGCATGAACATGTGGCTAGAAAGATTTCATGATCTGGTTTTGGGCAGATAATGGTTACATGCCTGGAATTGTTTGACATCGTGAAATGCTCGATAATAGTTATTTTAACTCAAGGATTTGTTTTCAACACAACTCATAAATGAAGAATTACATTACCTGAATGAGTTTAATATCTTGAATTCCTCATGAGAACAAGTTTTAAATTATACATGATGTATGGTTTTATTTCATTAATATTGAACGTCTCTTTCTCTCTATCTCAAATCCTAGGTAAAATCTTAGTTATATTGGAGGAATTCCTCCAATTACATACATCTGAATCTATCCTTTTATCTTTAGGGAGTTTCATAGTTTTCATTTCCCCATCACTACATTTTATTCACTATTAGCATGGTGTGATCTCTTGGCCACCATTGAATCAGAAATTGATCTTGATTTGGTGTGATATAGGATTTCCTGGTAATCCCCAAAACATTTTTTCTTATTTGAATTACCTATTTAATAATCTTCTCTAATCCCCAAATAATAGTCATCTAAAACAATGTCTTGTGTTCTATTTATATTTATATTAGTATGTGAAACATTATGTGGATTCATGGACACAAAATGCACATTGATTAATATGAATATGGGTGATGATAATATTCAGTTTTGTCTTATATTTGGATTCCTTTGGAACTAATTGTTTTTCGACTAGTGTTGCAGTTTCCCAGAAGGTGAGGCTACACTTATATAAAAAATAACTGTCTAATAGATTCAATTTATGTTTCTTCATAACATGAAACCTTTGGTGATTGTCATGAGAGATTCACAGTTAAAAATTTCATACATGACTATTGATTTAATTGGAATTTGACTGGAAATAGTAATTTAATAAAATGAGCATTGTGGATTATGATTTCATGTTGTGTTATTATTTCCTCGATGTCTATTGTTTGGAATTATGATAAAACTATTATATAATGGATTTTTCTTTGATGATACATAAATGATTATATAAATGGATTTTCTTGGGGATGATACAATTTTTATATAAAGATATTTTTGTGGTTATATAGACATTCATATTAATGAAATTTTCCCTCTAATGTAGAGATTGATATGAATATGGATTTTCTCGGTGATTCTGAAATGATTATATAAAGGGATTTATTGATTATGTTTTCATTATTATAGATCTTGGCCTCATTGTGTGATTATCCCATGAACAAGAGGTTATGGATAATGTGATTTTTCTATATGCTCAGAGATAATATGGAATGGTGCTGCTCCAATTTGATTGATGCATTGTATCAGTTGATTAATTAATACCCCTTTTTTCTCATTGTTACATGCACCTATTATTTGACAGGTTTTGTTTATGAATGGTTCTATAAAACTAAAAATATTTACCTAAACCCAATTTAGGAAAATATTTGGTTCCCATATAGATAACATTGATGCATATTAGGAAAATGTAGAGGGACATGGTTATGGATTTGTTTCTTGATGAATGTGTTGGAGCATATATATGGGACCAACATGGGGGTTGGGACCAGTTCCTTTAGAGTTTCATTTTTCACCTTAATCATTTATCTATCTGAATTTCATCATGAAATGGTGTTACATTCCCTCCTATAATTACATTATAATATTTTTACTATTGTATTTCTCATATAATATTTATTTGAAGGTTTCTCTATTATGATGTTTCCTTTCAACTATATCATTTACCCTAATATTTATTAATTTCCAATGCACTGAAACTATGTACCATGGGTTATAGTATCCCAAATATGATTTATATAACCGAGATGAAGTTTTGAGTCTTGTATCATATAGAGAGGCATGACTGATTTCCATTAACATACCAAATTATCCATGATAGAGAGTGCTAGATCAGGGACAATACAATAAAGAAATATTTGGGACATATATGGATGATATTAATCATAAGATCTATAAAAAACACTGGTTAATTTTTTTAAGTCAAATGGAATGTTAGGATACTTACATAGTCCATAGCTACAATTGGACTCTATAATAAGAATATCCACCTCTTTGAATAGATGAGAGTGTTTTCTTGATAGTAGTTCAATCATTGAGAGTCAATATGCTCCATAAAATGTAACAAATAAGTCATTGATCATTTAAAACTATTACATATTATTCATTGTAACTTTTTTAGCATTCTTTTTTTCTATACAAAACCAAATACTATCTTCCACCATCTTTACAAACAACACTATAGAACCCATGGGATATGTGCTCAGTCTAATAAACCATTTCATCTCCAAACCCTCTATATGAACATTGAGTCCCTTAAACTCTTTTGACAACATATGATATGGGGAGATAGATATATGTATCACTCCCAATGTGATTTTATTTCAATATAAAATCTACTAACATGACAATGTCTTCAAAACTAACTTAGGAATACACCCTTGAAAAGGCCCACTATAAGAGATAACGATGAGTAAACTATTTATTGATCTATCATAATAAATATTCATATTATCTAAACTAAAATAACCCCAAACCAAAACATATATAAACCCACAATACTAACTCAAATATATCATTAACCATTAAAAACAAACATCTACGCCTTATCCATAGTAAAGGATACTAATCTTATATAGTAGTAAATTTGTGCCCAAAAACTAGTTAACCATTCCATGTGAAAAATTGCATCATGACTAATCATCTCTATGGTCATGAAATCCCAAAAATATCCATAAAAAACAACCACTATAGGAAAATATTTTAAACTTTTCAGAAGGTCAACATTTTCCCCAATGGTGTATCAATCGATAGAAACATATATGAGAACATAACCAATAATTCATGTCTGAAAAAAACATGAGATTATATAATTTAATGGGAATGAATTATATCAAATAAATATTAAGTCAATTAGGTGTGATGATTATTGTAACTTTTATAGTTAAAAATCCCTCTCCATCAATAGTTTGGATTTGTCCTACAATATAAACTCTATCATCCTTAGCTCCAAGGGCCTACAACTGAGGTGCATAACTCACCTTGGTCACTATTATATGATGTGTATAAACATACAACTCAGATAACTTTCCAGATAACAAGGTCAAAGACTTCATATACCCCACACACTATCACAACCATTTCTATAAAAACCTATAATATAACCATCTATGATGCCCCATCTTGCCACACTTTCTATCATTTCTTTGAGTGCCTGAGAATAATTTTTTATAATAAATGATTGGTCCACTTATGAACCATTGGGGACCTCCTTCTCCCAATGATTGTGATGAAGAAACCCTCATCTACTATGATTTCCTACTACCTCAGGACTACAACTCCTCATCCATCCACTTATAGATACTAAAAAGGATACCCACTACATCTCTGAAAAGTCTACTATCCAATACAGTAATATTTGGATGAAAATATACATGTTTTTTATCATTTAGTACAATACTGATCATTAAGGAATTGTGAAGAACATATTCAAATGTTATCCAGTCAAATCTCCTTACTTGGTTCATTAATTTATGATGAAGTATATTCTCAACCATCGTAGATATTGTTTCTAATTTCTATCCAAGAGAAGATTAATGTGTTGAAAGTCCATGGATCAGGTAAAGTATGTAGATAATAGAATCACCCCCCATAAAATCTCTATAAACTACCAGATGGGATAAAACATTGATGTATCTATGAAGAACACCTAGATGAAGATATTTTTTATTATCACCATTATAGGAGCCTTAAATATTATTTTCTTATTCATAACAACCCACCACCTCTTGGTGAGTCCCTAAATCATGAAGGCATCTTTCCTTACCTCGGTGTATTTTGTAGTTTCCCCTGATCAATGATACCCTTAATAATGTCAATCGAGTCATCATCATCCTGAGTGTAATGACCTAATATTATATACTACATTCTCATTAGATAAATAATATATTAAACAATATTTTTCATATAATATACAAAAATAAAACGAAAAAAATATAGATACATTTTGAATAATTAACATTAATGTTATAATATAGATGTTAAAATAGTTGGTATAAAATGATGTTACCCTATTACTATTTCTATGAAAGAAAGAAAAGGAATCTAGAAGTTGAAATATTCCATTATAAATCCATTTATTTGATCTCAAAAAGGATTTAACGTCACATGTTATTTCCGTAGATCAATCCCATGTTGAACTACAACAATTACAGTTTGCGAAAAACTCTTTTTGGGGGATGTTATTGCTTATAGATATTATCATAAGATCCATTCTAGCTGAACTTCCACCCAATACTACAACCATAAAATACTGGATACATAGGTCTTATAGGATATCATAAGGGGTCATTTAATTAGAAATTAGGATTATATCAACATGTAAAAAATATTTATATTCATATATATTCCATGTTTTCTTATACTTTCTAATGGGTATTTTTATATTAATCAAATTTATTCTAAAAAATTATATTTTCCAATAGAAAGAATATTATTTCATGGGAAAATGTTTAGTATGATTGTATAATATCATTATAAGTTTAACAGTCGATTAATTAGTAATTTATATAAAAAAGAATAGTTAATACTCTAAAAGTCATTTTCATTAAATAAATCATGTAAATATATTTTTAATTTTTAATTTAAAAATAAATACATTTTTGGACGTGAATTTGAAATAAGTAACTTAATTTTCAGATTTATGAGTAAAATATTATCTTATAAATAATTGTTCATATTATTCTAAATATATATATTTTTAGGTGAATATTACAATTTAACAGTTCTATTATAACATCAAAATTTATTAAATTTTTTGTATATAACATGACTTAGAAATTAAAAGAACTATTTTTTTAATATGGATTTTATAATTGACATTGTACATTCAAAAATATAAATTATAGTCAATAATCCTATATTTTAAATTTTATGACTCAAGTAATATTTTTAAAAAATGTTGTCCTAATACATTATATTATTATTATATTAAAATAATTTTATACACAATGCGAAATTGATCTAGAAGATATGTATTTAAAATTTATAATTAGGGATCAAAATTATTAAACATGGTCTGTTTCATTTTGAGGCATAAATATTATGTTACCTATGATAAAAACTAGTTAACGTGGTAAAAGATAAAATGAAAATAGGTAATAATTCAAGGGGTCATGGAATTTTAGCCTGATTAAAAATTGATTGAATAATCATATTATTGTATTGAAATGATTTAGATCATACACAACCCATTATTTCTATGATTCTAGAACTACAATCCACGATATTGTCTTCTAATTATTGAATTTATTGGGGTCTTTTCGAAAATTTCATCTCTTTTCACTTAAAAATGGGCTCTCTTCTCCTCACATCCCCAACAAAAACCCATATTATTTTACAAAATTCAACCCAACCCTATCCTGAAGACTCTAAAATATCTTATATTTTGTTTTTTCATCTGAAAATGAAACCCCTCCTGATCTTAACCATCATTTCAATGAAGATAATCCTAAAAGTGACGTATAAGTTCCTAAACTCCCTTTAAATTTTATATTTACTTTTTATGAACTTTATATTCCAAATATTCCATTACCCCTTATTAAAATGATAAAATAATTATCATTTTTATACTGATAGGTTTTTATAATTATCATACAAGTGTTAACCCCCATTCCCTCTTTCCCTTTAAAAATATAAACACCATTCCTGGATGTGTGCAGACTACCACCTCTACAGAATGGAATGCTTCATTTTCATTAACCACCTTACATGGATAATCCAGATGTTGAACCAAATAATAACTATTATATTTTTTACCGTATTTTAGATTCTTAAATGATCAATAATATTATAAATTTTACTCATAATATGGAAGAAAAAACCATGAATACGTGTGGACTACTGCCTCCATTGAATGATTGACTTTTATTTTTCTCCTCATCTATTATATACATGGAAGGTTATGAGATTATATTTAATAAATAAAAATAATTTTCATTATATTATTAAGTTTATATTATAAAAAAATTAGAATCTATTGTATATATTAATGAAAAATTTTCATAATTAATTCATTCATTTAAAATTAGTGTATTTGGATGAAAATATTTTTTCAAGTTGTGTAAAACATTAAGAACCTTTAAAACATCTTATAAATACACTATAATACATATATATCAAATTAATAAACACCAAATGATAAATTTTAATTTATATGTAATGATACTGAAACTAAATCACGTAATAATAATCCAATAATCATTGTATATTCATGTATGGGTTGGCTCGACCATTTATATGGAAAATAATATTAATTTATTTCACGATAGAATATTAGAACACAATTAATGATATAATATGATATTAATATATAAATACTGATATGTTTGGATTATGTAAAGGATACATCAATGTTTTACTCAATAATTAAGAATTCACCTTATTATTTTTATGAAAATAATTGAAGTATCATTTTTCCCAATTTCATTTTCACTTATAAAGAGTGAAAAATGATTAAAGGAAAAATGAAACTTCATAACTAATTATAATTCATCCACAAAGTTAATTTTAAGGAATTTTTAATGATTAAATTTTTATGATTAAAAAATAATGACATCCCCCCTCTGAAACAAGTACAAACAATCAAAACTATAAACCCCCAATATGAGAAAATATGAAAAAACAAATTAATATAATTGTAGATAACGATTAAAAATTACTATTAAAAAAATTAGGAATAAATTTGGTTATAAAATATTATATTATGATTTTTATGTATTTTTATAGGATGATATAGATTCACTAACAACATGGGAAAAAAGTTGAGCGGTTTTCTGGAAACTAATATTTTTTTGAGTCATAATAACTCAACATTGATTATTATCGTTAAATATTTAATTATCATAACATATGATAATGTTATGTTGTATTTATATATATTTTTATGTGGAAATGATGTTTTACACTTATGTATTTTTCATTTAAAAATCCATTATATCATTAAAAATATAATATTTATAATAATTACAATACCCATATCCACATTTTTACTTCCCACTAAAATTATCCATTATATAGTAGAAACTAAAATTGTTTTTATTCTAAGGATCCTTATATTAAAATTTCCTTTTATTAAAATGATTCATTATACTTTTAATGATCTAGGATTTCAATAAATGTTCTTTTCAATATTAAAAAGGAATTATTATCCATGATCATTTATTAACTCATTATACTTCAAATTTTAATATATAATTTCTTTAATATAAAGGTGAATTTACTGTATTTTATTTTAATGTACTATTTTAGTATGTTTATCTTAATATTCATATGATATATATTTTTTTCCCAAAATGTGACTTGAAAATCAAATCTTTTAACATGATATTAGAAATCTTTTTTAAGGAAAAAACATTTTTTGAATTTCACTTACATTTAGAATGGATTCATCTATAACAGAGTAATGGTTCATAAATCACACTATACGTGCTCTTATTAATAATTAATTCTAATATATTATGTTTTTTGGTATCAAAATGAACATTTTTTATATGATATGTTTGTTTGTATTGGATTACCATAGTTGGTATTAGATATGTGTTTAGTTAATTTTTTAATATTAGTTTAATTACAATTGGTAATATCATTATAGAGCCATATTGAAAAATATAGATATGATTCTATATATAATATGATATAATAAAAAAATGGTAATTTCATGAGTAAGCGGATTTCCTAGTAATAAATCCTTGTCTAGATACTAGAAATTGAAAACAAATGTGGCACATATCCACCGATGGAAATCATCCAGAAATAGTATTTTTTTTATAATTGAATTGATCATTGCATTAATGCATGATGTGTGTACATAGTACTACACACATTGATAAAAACTCCTACTGAATATGATTTGGTTGATCCTATTCTCTTTATGAATGAAAATGAATGGTTACGTTCGACGTTTCATTAAGGTGTTTTGTTGAGATGTGTCAGGTAACAATGCATAACATAAAATAGGTCAAAATAATATTTGATATAGGTTAATGTAAAGGATGTATATCGCAATGTGACATTTTAAAATAACAAGAAATTCAAATGTTTAATTACATTTATGATTATGATAATTAACTTAAGTATTAATGTTTTATCACTCATTTATACACTTATTGTTTTAGTAATGGATGAAATAATAAAGGACCATCGGTGTGAGGGAAAATTTTGAGGTTAGCATAATGAAAAACTAATCAGAATGTGTGATAGAGGGGAAAACAATGTGATTATTGAAACCATAAATCATGAAATATTATTGATAATTTTTACATATTCAAATTCCAAAACACATAATTTATGTGAAGGATGGATTATCATAGATGATCAAGTGATGAATAAGAGGAATGAATTATTGTTAAATTTATTATATGTTTAAAATGTAGAGAGAAGTAGTAATGATATTTTTTCAAGGGGACTAGAAGATACATTACGTATTGAATATGGGGCCATTGAATATAAAATATCAATGAATATTAAAGATTTTTTGATAGTACTAAAATAAATAGATTTCATATTAAGGTAAAATTAATAATTCAATTTCTTATGTGAGGGAAAGTTCAAAATTATAAAATAAATTATAATTCGAAGGACTAACCTAGGCGATGGGAATTTCCAACCTATAAAAACAAGGGGATAATGTTATACCTGGGAAAGAACTACACATGAAATGAATAATTAAATTTTGGGTATAAATACCTTCCAATATGGAGATGTAGATGTATTGTTGGAATTTTATTCTCATAATTCTAATATAGCTAAGAGGAATTATAATATCATTAATTTACCATAATGTTTGTATTATTTTAATAACAATCCTATAGTTTTATGGTAATTTTATTCCATGTTTCTATTTGTAGGAATTTACCATGTGGAAGTCCTATTATCCATCAATTAAATAATTTTAATGTGATTTTAGTGATGTATTTGTTCCTAAAACATATTGAAAATAATTATCTACAGTAAGGAATATAATATTGTAAGCAATGAAATTATATCAATTAAAACATAATAATTAAAAACAACATGAATTAAATTATATAATGTGAGGTTTGATACCAAATCATGGTAGACCCTTCGACCAAATATTTAATGAAAAACTCAATAATAGGGAAATTATTGTTCTATGGAAAGGGATAAGATTACTATGATTTTATTATTGATATATCTCTTGAAATTATATATTGAGTAATCTTTATAATTTCGATAACCATGTTTGGTATGTGATAACTAAAATTTTGAATACAATATTTATTTAAAGGGTATAATGTAAGGACCTATGATTTCCCTATATATTCTATTAAAATGAATAATATTTTAAATTTTCAATTCCATGCACAATAATAAATCAAAATTAAATGAAACAGTGTTATATTTTGAATGTTGAGTTCTTTTATTTTTAATATAGTTGTCAAATCAGTTTGCAAAAATGAGTGTATCCATAGAATTTATTAAATGAAAGAAATAAGTAACCTCTAAAAGTGGAATTATTTCTTAAAAATACAATTTGTCTGATATTTGAATGGATGTAGATTCTAATGGTTATTCCCTACACCATTCCCAATCGGGACACTATAAATTATGGTTAGATAGAACCTATATATGGGAGAAGTACATGATCACAATTATTTCTACATGATCTATGTTTTTGAAATTCCACAAAAGAACTAAAATCAAATATTATATCAGATTTATGTTTTTCATGGACATCATATGGTGCCATGTATTTATAAATTATGATTATACAAACATGTTATCAAATATTTAGAGGTATTGATATATATACTATATTTGTATATCTCATAATAACATTTTTACAAAATCCACTTTATAATTTAGAAATGTATTTCATTGAATATTCTTTTTTATTTCAATGAATTATAGTTATTGTGAATGAATAATAAAAATGTATATTTATATTATTAATAAAATGTTAAAACTGGTTCCATTAGTAATTTATAGGTAAAATAATAGTTAATATACCTGATGCAGAATTCCTATAAAATAATTTTCATTCAATATTTTTAAATTTTATGATAAATAAAATTTTAAATTATAAGATGTAAATTTCAACAAATTAATTTCATATTTAGATTTATCAAGTAAAAATTAATTTAATAATAATAATTGGTATTTTTAAAAAACTATAGATTTTTAGGTGAATAGTGAAATATAATGTTTTTATTAATAATGGGATGTTTATGACATTATTAGAATATAATTTTGACTTAGAAAATTATGAATCCTTTAATTGAAAAAATATATTCTTTGTAATTGAACTTAATCATTATAAAATTAATATTGTAGTTTATAAATGTATATTTGATATATGAAAACTCGAGTATTATTTTTCCCAAATAATCTTGCAATAAATTATACATTTGTAATATTAATATTAATTTATAAAGCATTTATAAATTTAATCAAGAGAAATGTATTTGAAATTTCATATAATTGGATCCAGATTACATATTGTGGGACAGTTTTTATAGGAATAAATTATATGTTTCATTATGTAAAAACTAGTCACTATGTTAAAAAAATTACAAAATTAATATTTTAAGAGGTAAAGGAAAAGAATATATTTTTTAAAAATATGTGAAAATACATTCATGAGAGTTAGAAACAAAATATTTTACCCGAACAATTATTTATAAAATATTTTAGATACATTCCTTTATAGTTAATTTACATTATTAAAATGTTTTGGGTATTTAAATATATGTAATCCATTTATAGTTATAGTTGGGGATATCCTCTCTACACTTTTCGTCACACCAAAACTCTCTAATTTTGGACAAAAATATTCCCAAACCTATCCTAATCACTCTTATAAACAAAAATATACTATTTGCTTCTCAAAACGCTGTCTCTAAATGTCTTGACCCCCTTTCTAATGGAAACAATCTAAGTAGTCAGGTATATGCTCATAACCCCTCTTTCACTTTTATATTTTTTATAATTATTCTTCATCAAAATCCATTTCACCATCAACAACTGTTGAAATT
The DNA here is from genome assembly GCA_963277665.1 of Viscum album. Lineage (NCBI taxonomy): Eukaryota > Viridiplantae > Streptophyta > Magnoliopsida > Santalales > Viscaceae > Viscum > Viscum album. The sequence continues at coordinate 823,214,449 of OY728153.1, forward strand.
GGTATAAATATTTAATTATGGTACAATAATTAAACTAACTTCCCTTTTTCCATTATAAAATTGAAAAATATATTCATGTGTGTGTGTAAGAAACCACCTCCACAAAACATCATTATATATTTTCCTTAAAAACATTTCATAGATGGTCATACTGTTGATTTTTAAAACATAAATATGATATTTCTTACAAATATTAGAATATAAATCCATAATTAATCAAATTTAGTGTTATATTATCCTTATTGTCATTCCAATTATCTAGGATAAAATCTGAACCAACCCCCTTGGGGGATTTATGATGTAGTTGTGATGCAATCATGAAGAATGCAGGCAGTGACACATGCATGACGCATGTAGGAAGTGACACCAACATGATGTATGCCAAGTGATGAAGGCATGATGATGTAGTCATTACGTTGGACTAGGATTATGAGCCATGTTATGGGCTTCACTCCCAGTAGGCCTATGGGTCATGCACTAAATAAATCAGGCTTGATGGGTGGATTGTCCCCTTGGGAGAATTGTCCTAACTTTTCGGCACGTGTGTGTGGTATATCTATTTGAATGTAATTGTATCCCCATGTACCATATATATATATATATATATATATCTCTCTCTAAAATTATAAAACAAATTATTTATTCCTCTCCTTTTATGGATTATTAATTCATCAACTATAGATATGAGTTGACTACAACTGCCATGGATAGATTGATTTCCATTTCTATATCCATAATTGCCTTATAGGGATAGCCATGAGAATAAATTTAATCGAGATATGTAATTTTTATAACATCATTAAGGTTATTTTATGATGAATTTGATAATTTATCAATTATATCACCCAAAAATGATCATTTTTAGACCAATTATTAAAAGAAGTTTGCAAAGTGGAAAACATTTTATTCAAATTATGTAAAATATTCATAATAACTACCTTAAATTCTAATACATTAATAATTAAAATATATCACACTAATAAACACCCAAACATGGTATATATGAACAGATATTTCCAAAAATCACTTCACCATCATCCATTAATTCAGGAATGTTCTGGTTTGGGTCGATTATACCACTTACTCGAACAATGCAATAATATTATCTCATGAATGACTATGAAAATATTATTATTTAAATAATATAAAACAAAAACATAAATAATAATTTTTTTATTTCTATAGATGATAAATCAATGTTTAAATCAATAAATATGAAAAAAAATTGTTTTCAAGAAAATATCAATAGACTGCATGTGCTGATTTCATCTTCAAGGATAAATAGTGAAACACTAATTAAGTGAAATTGGAATTTTTTATATAATTATAATTCCTTAATTATAGTAAATCTAAATAAATTTATATGATTATTTTTTGAAAAAAAATAATAACAACAATTTTCTAACAAAACAAGTTTAAAAGGTCAAAACTATAAACATTTGATGTGGGATAATAAGTATTAAATAATCCGAACACATGTTCATAATTTTTATATTTATAAATTATATGTAGTTTTTTTCTGTAATATGGTTCTTAAATATTATATTGGGGTTGGTTTGTTTTATTGTACAATAGGATAGACAGCTTTGGACTAAGCGTGAATAAAATTAAGGGGTTTTCCTAACTCAATATTTTTTATTGGTGATAATTCCTCAATTTAAACTATAGTATTTTTAGAGTGATTTTTACTACCCTATGAAATAAATAAATGTTTTAGAACACTTATATCAATATAATTTAGTGAAAACAACACAAAATTTAAACAAATAAAGAGATAATGTTATTTATATGACTATTATATCATTACCGTTTAATTATCCAAAATTAATATTAGTAACATCTTTATAAAAAATATATATAATGTTCCAACATAATAATAAATATATTGATTAACTATAATAAAATATTCACTCAATTGTTTGTAAAGTCTTTTTATGGTTTAAAATCATGTTTTCCTCAAAATGGGGTTTTTTGTGAGATAATATTATAATTATTATTTTCAAATGATTTGAATTACATTTGATAAATAAGGGAAATTAGATTAAATAATAATTTCAAATTTATCTTTGCATGAATGTTTTGGGTTTTTATAAATTGATTCATTTATTAGGTAATTTTGAAAATACTACTTTTTGTACAACTATAATTTCTTATCATTATGTACAGTAATTTAAAAGGCCCATCCAATTTTAGATTGTATTTTTACATTGAATAAGATTTATTTTATTGAATATAATATAGAAAAATACATCTAATTAAAAAATATATTATATTTTAGTATTTGTTAATTTTTATTCTTAATTTCTTTTTAACATCTATTCCCATTTCTAGAAACTGATTCTTAAGAAAAAGATTAAAAACTTTTAATTAGGTTGTTATAATATGATAAATAATTCAATTTTAATTTTTTTTATTATGAAGATTAACCTTGGTAAATATTTTTCACAATTGAAAAGTGGAAATTGGTTAATTAAGTTCAAAAATAATGCCACGGGGATTTAAAAACCTATTCAACACTTTCTTTTATCTAATTGTATTGGAGGATTTATACCATAGTAATCAAAACAAAAAATATATGGTAATTTGGTGAATATTTACTATGATAATGACATGTATATTATATGATGTAAAAATATATAATTTCACACTCTTGAATTTTATTTCGCATATATGTTTTTATATGTATAAATTTTTGTTAGGAATGATACTTGTTTATTTTAAATATGAATAATTATTTTGAAGGTGAATTATTTTTAATTTTTAATGATGATGTAGTTAGCTTAAATTAATATGCAACACTAACACAATTATTGTGAATGTAATTGAAAAATGAAATGTAATGGATTTTCAAATCATCAAACGTTATATTGTTTTAGATTAACTATGTTGTTAGACAAATTTTATGGTCAAAAATATTGTATTATTTATGTGTTAAAAGATTAAATTATAAAAAAGTTAAGTTCCTGATAATTATTTAAATAAAATATTATTAATAATCATGGAATTTAATTTAATATTGTTATGTGTTAAATAATATAATATTAAATGATTTAAAATTCCTAAAGAGTTTATCTTTGGACAAGTGAATGATATATGGTCAATTATATAAACCCATTTCCACCGATGTTTCTGTTTTCATTTTAAAGTAAATCACTAGAGCCCTGATGTGTTTCAATATTCTTATAACATTAATCCCTAAATAATGTTAAGGAATGTAGAGGGTTAAAACTGTGATATTAGGATTAAAACACAACCTAATCTTGTTAAAATTATATTGGATGATATTATTTAAGCTTATATATATCTGATGTTCAAAAAATATCATTTTAATTGACATGAATTTAAAAATTAGATTATATTATTTTAAGACATCATTAAATTCCATGGTTTCCATCCCCTCACATATAAAAGGACACCACATATCCTCTCTTACTTTCACTTATTATGAAATGTAGCCCGGATTTTCCTTTCCCAAATCCCTTCAAAAAATTCATCCACATTATATTGAAGATCTAGTATCAAAAAAATGACCAAATTTGGTGGAAAGACAATAATATCTTCCATATACCTACATGTTCTTATTCTGGTGGAATAATCCATATTCATCCCTTTTTGAAGAAAATAAAATTAAAACATTAATTGTGTGTATGTATGACTTACCATCTCCACATTTCTGTGTCGTTCATTTTTCATCACCAATTTTATTAGATTATTGTAAATTTGGAACAAAGTAATTAATATGATATTCATAACCTAATAATTATTCTATAAATATTTTTTACCTTCTTCCAATCCAAAAATTAATAAAAGATAATTTCACTCATGAGTATTTGAAGACTTCCACCTCCATGAGATAATGTGAATAGTTACTCTTTTCATCATTTCATATAATAGTAGAATTTATTATTTTTTTTTGAAAAAAATAATTATTTCATGATTAAAATTCTAAAGATGGTAGATCCCTCACCCCTTTGACCATTCTCAACCTATCAATTTTGTTCTTCTATTATAAATCGAACATCCTTAAAATATCCAATATGAAATTACAATATTTTATTAATATATAAGTCACTGTAATAAATGAACTAAAAGGGGAAAAAGTTAATTTCATTTCATTGGGATATATTACATGTATATTATGTAAGTTATTCAAAATGTATGAACGTTATTTCCACTTATTGTTTTATGTTATATTTCCACATGATTTTTGTGTATTTAGATTTATTATACAAAATCACATCACTGGTTATTTCTCACTTCAATATCGAAATCAATGTATGGGATTTCATCTCAATTTATTCTCCATTCAGAGATAATTTTTATTATGTAAATTTATTATTCTATGGGATTCATATATTTTTCCTTTTATTTATATAACATGAATCTGTATTTATTCATTATAAATAATTATTAAATTCATTTTTACTCTTTCAAGGGGTTACAATTTAAAATATACCTATAACATCATAGGTATATATAGAATATTAAATTTTTATATCTTTTGATATTCATGAATAATATATTCATTTATGTTAATTCTTATGCTTTTTACAAAAGAATACTTGATAAGTAAAAGGATTTTCTTCGAAATTTTATGTTTCACCCAACTTTGAGTTATACCGAAAATAACAATACAATACTAATATTACTATTTTAAATGGTAGCTAAAGCCTAGCCATTTTATTGGAGGGAATGCATAGAATTAACAATATTATGATTTTATATATTTTTTAATGATATTACATTTATAAATTGAATTTTAGAGGCTAAAAATGAGAATGAATCCAATTTTAAGCATAAAATTCTATAATATTTTTAAAAGGTTATTTTAACTCCTTTTGATGGTGAACCCTTTTAAAATCAATTTTTTGTCAAATTTATATGTTATATTTGATAACATAACCCTTTTATTTATATTCATGACATTAAAATTTACTTTGGTTGAAATTTAGGTATTTTTCTGATTAAATCCATATTTAAATAATAGTGAAATATACTGCATTTTAATTCAAAAATTCCTTTACATTTTATTTATTTATTTAGATATATAATCCATTTAATTGGTTTTAAAGTTTTATTTTATTTTATTTTATTCTATTAATCCAATTTTGGTCATCCAAATTAATTTTTCATTGATGTTGGACATAAACACATGTCAATATTTTGATAGTTTTTACTTTTTAAAAAACCTTCTTTCTAGTTTTGAAAATAGGAACTAATATTAAAATAATTTCTACCAAATATGCATTTTTCCTTTTGAAGAATGGATTCCATATTAGGATTCTGGATTCCCAATTTATCAAATTGTTCCCCTTTATTTTTTGGACATTACGAATTGTATCTTTAGAAATAACTTATTTTTAACCATGGTTAAAGGGTAAATCCGTTAAATAAGGGTAAAAATGTAATTTTATTATTATATAAAACAACACTAAAATGTGTTCTAATCTTATGGTATGAGATATTTCCAACCATGATCGTCATTTAGAATATTATGGGACCCCATGGAGCCATTTGGGTGTGATAATGACATTTGTAATAATTTTTTTAAAAGAAATATAAAATAAACATGTATCTCTGATCTAAAAAACATTAAATTTGGAATATATAAATTATCTATTAATATATAAATATTCATTAGAAAAGTGAAAAGATTTTCTACATCCTGATATTTTATTTAAAATTTATATACATGAAATAAATTTATTTATTTCTGAAATAATGAGGATGCAATTATTACCTTAATAATGAAATAATAAAATAAATGATTTTATAAATATTAAAAGAAATATAGTTTGAAATGTTGTGTCATCCATGAATTTTATTTATGAATATGACATATTATATTTGGGTTTATTATTTTCGTACAATGGAATATGGTTTTTATTACTTTAACAAAAATAAATTTCTAAATAGTTTCAAAATAGACATAAATGTGTTTTTAAAACAAATACTATTTTATTAAATGATATAATAGTCTTTTAAATAAAATATTCGGCAAACTGAATTATATAGTGTAAAAAATTACTTTATGGATCCACTTTTGGTTTTCCTGTCATTTTATGGAAACTATAGAAACCATATGTAATTAAAATATAAGAAGACATGGTAAGAGTTAGTGTTTTTAATTAAGTGTTGAAGATAAAAGGTAGGATACATTTTGTGACCTAAACTTATCTAAAACCTACATTGTGATAGTTTTTCTACCCATAATCATCTTATAATTTAAATTTATAACATTTTAAATTTATAATTTGAAAATAAATTTAAAATAAAATAATATCTCATGACTTTCTTAAAGTGCCCCTCCTCCCTCTTATTAATGGGAAACCACCTCTACCCACTTACTCACGCCTATAAATCCATTTGGATCATACCAATTCTGATAAAATAATCTCCAAAAATACCTAAATTCCTTCTAGAATCATTTACATGGGAATCATATAACTCCATAAAGCCTTTTTTCTTAAATCAAATGAAGTTACCGAATTTAGGTTTAATGTCTACTCTCAAGCTCCTTTCCATTTTTTCCTTATAGAACACACTATCATGTTTTTATTACATTGTTTTATAAAAAAACCAGTATCCTATATATACTAGGATGTTTCAATGAAAATATTTTATCTTTAACTTACATATACCCCCATCTAATGGATTTATAACAAATTTTTTCTCTATACGGTAAACTAGTGGCTCACGAAACGATGATTATTCAATTTTCTCCTTCCACCGCTGATGGTGTCCGTTATGAGGGAAATATATTTATTTATGATATATATGAAATATATATTATTTATATACTTCTATAACTTTTATTTTGAACATAACGTAATAAATTTCACGCTATATAAATATGATAATATTATTCGGGGAAGTGTGGACAACCGCCCCCTCAAAGTGAAATGACTCGTTCATACTAATAATTGAATGAATAAAGGAAGGATTTATTGAGCCTATGTAACATATATGAAATATATATTATACTGAATTTTTTATATACATATGTATCAATTAGTTTTCATATTTTTTATTTGACAATGATATATCGGTTGCGTTTATCCATACTTACAGCTTAACATCTTTATGAATGGTGAATTTCATTTTATATATCCAAATATTATGGATTCATCTCAATATATATATATATATATTTTTTATTTGTTATATAAATAATTAATATCATTCTGGATATGATGAAATTATGACCATATGGACAATTTGTAATCATAACACGTTTATTTTTTAATCATGTACCGAATATCGACTAAACATCTAATATGAACATAAATAATTCAGTAACTATTATAAAAGGATAATAAATGATATACTAGGAATATAAAACATGAAAATTTTTCTCAAACATATATAAATTAACATAGGATTAATATAAATTAAGATAAAGAACAAATGAGATAAGCCGGACTCAAGGTAATGGACTTTGTCTCAATATCCTTTCATTATGGTATATCTTGATGTTATGCACCTTTATTGCCATGTAATGTATGTTTATATCTATATGACTCATAATAACTTGAATTAGTATATTATATGATATTTAATGTTTTTTATAATTTTAATCCTTAGTTATATGTATTCAAGTGCTTCTTATGTGGTAAGGGAATTCTGAACTTCTCTTTTCCTTTCTAGTTATCTTTTATATGGTACGTATTTCAAATTTCCATACCATGTTCTTATTACCATTTTATTCTACCCCTATAATTTATTATGAGTCTTATATTAAAGGTTGACCCATTTTCCGTCTCTTTTTAATGATTTCTAAAACCATGTTACCAAATCGTTATGCTATAGAATATTCATCTCATAATATTTCTCTTTTTCTTAAGATATTCATTTAATTTCATTATGTGAATACCAAAACCTATTTAATTTATATGGGACTCATTCTTAAATAATAATTATATTTTTTTCTAGATTTGACATTCATAAAAACTCCATTCCCTTTATGTGGGTTATAAATGACACAATGATCTTGTTTTTAACGACTTTTTAAAATGCCATTATTTTAATATGAAACCCATTTATTTTATTCTATTTGTTGTATTTATGAAATTTTTGATTATTATGAATGTGTATAAATTGAAAATAAATTCATATTAAGGGTGTTACCTAATCGATATCAAATATATTGGGTAAATAAATTAATCTATAGATATGAAATGTTTTATGGTACCTTTGTGAAAAACAGTAGTTATTTTTATGACTCTATGGGGATGTACATTGGTGATATGGCACCATGGAGATAAAAAACTGTGATATGATTATTAATTTATAAATTAAATGTTTTAGAAATATTTTCATGTTATGATTCATTTTATTACAATTATTATATTTCTATTTTGAATGCCTTTATGAAAATCCTTATGTTCTTATTTTTATCTTTCAGGACCACATGTAAATTGTTTCCATTGTTTTGACATATTTTGATTTTGGTTCCTAACCCATGTTTTTAAATTTTTTCATAGGTATTATTATTGGTAAGGACAAAGAAGATACTTTCATGGAATTATATGAAGATTTTTCATGAAAATAAACTCTGTTTCATTTTAATAGTTTTTAATGAAAAAAAGGTTAGCGTGTAGACTTATTTACTTTTTAAGATTGAATGATTTTGTAAGATTTTGTCCTAATTCTCAAAAACTATATAACTAAAATATCATTGAAAATGAAGGAAAATATATTCTAGTCAAAAGACTATAGAATAAGTTATTTATAGAATAACAAATCATCATAACTATTAATACTTATTAATAAGTTATTAAATATTTTTTAAAGGGGATAATTTTTCCGAAATCATACATGACATGAATTAATGGTTTTCTTACAAATATTACCTTTTACACAAAATTTAGTTATACTGAAAAAATCATACAACAATAATATTGTTATTTTAAATGGTAGTTAACGCTTATTTTTTGTATTGATGGGAATGAAACTAAATTAAAATATTATGATTTTATATATTTGTAAAATGTTTTTGCATTTTTTTCATTTAATTTTAGAGAATTAATATGTGAATGAATCCAATTTAAAGTAATAAATATTCTAATATTTTTAAAATATCATTTTACCACCTTTTGACAGTAAACCATTTCTAAATCTATTTTTTATCACTTTTATATGTTCTATTTGAGAAAATAAATATATACATTAGAAGTGGTACATAAAAATATAATTTGGAAGAAATTTTTTTATTTTTTGGATAAAATCAATATTTTAATGAATAGTTAAAACGACCACATTTAAATTCAAAACTACCTTTTCATCTAATTTATTTGAATAGAAAGATTATCATTTTCATTGTTTTTAAATTTTAATTGTATTATGTTTTTATAATTTAATCCAATATTTTCCATTGTATATATTTTCACATTGAAATTGGATATAAACATGTGTCTATCTTTTAATAGTTTTTACATCATACAAACTCACTTTCTAGTTTTGACAGTGGGAACTCATTTTAAATAAATTTTTGGTTATGGTGTGTTTCTAATTTGGAAAAATAAACTCCATATTTGGAATTATAAGGAATAATTTTTCTAAATAGTTCCCCATTGTTTTTGGACATTTTTAATTGTAACTTTAGTAATTATTACTTTTTACCATGGTTAAAGAGTAAATAAGGGTAAAAAATAAAATTATAATAATATAAAACTACCCAAAAACATGTCATAATATTATTGGAATAGCTATTTCTGACCATGATAATCTTGGGGACTATTTTAGGAACCCATGGAGCCACTTGGGTGTGATTATCTGCTTTTATATTATTTATTTAAAAAAAAGTAAAATATAACATAAACATGTATCTCTTAACTAAAACACTTTTAACTTAGTTTATTTAAATTATATCTTAGACTATAAATAGTAATTATAAATAAAAAATATTCATATATCATGTTTTTTTATTTATAATTTTTAGAAATTAAAAAAATAAATTCATTTATGACATAACGATGATGCAATTATGGCATTATTAATGAAATATTCAAATAAATGATACAATAAATAATAAAATAAATGAAATTTGAAAATTTTAATGTGTTACAAAATATTTATGGATGAATATGACATATAGTATTTTATTTAATTCTTTTTATTTGAAGGAATCTTTTTGTTATGACTTTATCATAAACAATTTTCTAAATAGTGTCAAAATTGACATAAATGAGTTTTAAAAAAATTCTATTTCTTAAATTATATAATAATTCTAAAAATAAAAGATTCATCCAACTATAATATATAAATTAAACAGTTTAATTAATTATAAATATTTTTTCTCTTGTAATTTTATAGTTACTATAGTAACTACATATTATGAAAATATAAGAAGGCATTGTAAGAGTTGATGTTTTCAACTAATGGTTAAAGCTAAATGATAAGATATATTTTCTTAACTAAACATGTCTAAAACCTATTATATGAGATGATTCAGACAAATAATCATATTAATCATTAAATTTACCAATTTTTAAATATTTTAAGTCTAAAATCAATTTATAATTATATAATTTTTCAAAACATTCCTAAAGTGTCCCTACTCCGTCTTATAAAAGGGCCACCACATCTACCCACTTACTCACCCCTCTCAATCCCTTTTTCTCATAAAAATTGTACTCAAATAAGCCTCCAAAATCCCTCATTTACTTATATAATCCTTACCTTGGGTATAAGAAGAATTGAATAAGCCTTTAGGATCAAATCAATAGGTGTTACCCGATTTTGAGGTAACGTCTTCTCTCAAGCTCATTTCCTTTATTTTCCATCTCAATTCCTATAACCTATATTTATTCCATTATTTTATAATAGAGACCATATCCTAAATATAATATGATGTTTTGGGATAATATTTATTCCTACAATAAAACACACTTCCAACTAATTGATTTAGAACATATAGTGTCTCTGTACGACGAACTACTGCCACACAAAACGATGATTGTTCAATTATCTCATACCACCTATCAACGTGGCCATTATGATAGAAATATTTTTATGTATCATATATAGGATATTTATATTATCACTATTCTTCTTTAATTTTCTTTTTTAACATACCTTTATGATTTCATGTTGTATAAATATGATAATTTCAATTGAAGAAACGTGGATTATCACCCCCTCAAATTGATGTCACTCGGTCATGCTATACATGGAATGTTTACAATATGGATTTATTTAAACTATGTAAAATATATTACATAAATATTATTCTATAATTTTTATTTACATATGTATCAATTAGTTTTTATTCTTTTAATATGACAATGATATAAAAGTAACATTCATACCTGCGTACGACCTACCATCTCTATAAACGGTGAATTTCAATTATTATCTACAAATATCATGGTTAATTACAAATAAATAAATATTTGATATTTATATTTCATTTAAATCACTAATATAATTATGTAGATGATGGACTTATTACCATAAAGAAATTTTGTAATCATAAGAAGTTCATTTTTGACTCAAGTACAAAATACCGAATAAATGTCCGATATGAACTTAAATCATTAATTAATTGCTTTAAAATAGTAATAAGTGATATAAAAGGAATAAAAAATAAAATATGTTCTCAAAAAATTATAAATTTACATAATATTATTATTTAGTATGATAAATATTGAACGAGATAAATCAGACACATGGTAAGGGACTTCGTCTCAATCTTTTTTCCTTGGGTCATATCTTGATGTTAGGAACATTTCTTTTCATTTAATTTGTATATACATACCTTTGATTCAATAGATCATAAATTTTTATATTATCATGATATTTAATATTTTGTATAATGTAATTACCAAATGATATGTACTCTAGTGTTTCTAATGTGGTAAGGGAATTCTAAACATTTCTTTTCAATTCAAGTTCTCTTTTTTGTTGTATGTCTTTCAAATATCGATTCCATGTTATTATTACCATTTTAGTTTGTACCTATACTATATTATGAGACTTTTATTAATGGTTTACTTATGTTCACTCTCCTTTAAATATTTTATAACAACATGTTGCATAGATGGTATGCTGCAGACTTTTCATCTCAAAATCTCTCTTTTTTTCAAGATATTATTATATTTTCTTTTTAGGAATACCCAAACCTATTTCATTTTCTGGAGTATTCACAAATACATAAATAATATATATTTTAATCTTTAATTTATGTACGTATATTTATCATTACTATTTTGTGGGCTATGAATGACATAATGATCATGTTTTAAGGACTTCTTAAAATGCCCTGATTTTAATATGAAACCCATTTCTTTTATTCTATTTATGTTATTTATGAAACTTTTGATTATGATATATTTTTCACGCATTAAAATAAATTCTTATTAAAGGTTCACCCAGATATTTTTCTAATGCATTGTGTAAAGGAATTAATCTCAGTATATGATATGTTTTATGATACCTTGATGAATAAACTTGGTAATTATTATGACAACTAGTGGATAGGCCTTGGTGATATAAAATCTTGTGGATAAACCATGATGTGATTATTATGAATGTATAAATTAATTTTTTTTGCCACATTTTCAAGTTATGATCCATGTTTTTATTATTATATTATACCCCTTTCTCACGCCTTTTTGAAAGTCCCCATGTTATTATTTATATCTCCCTAGATCAAATGTAAATTATTTTACTTATTTTTTCATACATATATTTCTGTTCTCATCCAATGTTTATAAATATTTTCCAATGGTCATAAGATTATTGAGGAAAAAAAATTGATTCCTTGATGAATTTATTTGATGATTTTTCTTGAAAAGAAACAATGTTTCATTTTAATAGTTTTTTTTATAAAAAATGGATTCCATGTATACATATCTACTTTTTCATGTTGAAATTTTATGTAATATTTTGTACTAATTAATTAAAACTATAGACCTAAGAGATCATTGGCAATGAATGTAAAAACATTCTAGTAAAAAGTGACTGGAATAAGATATGTTTATATTTGTGTCCTTAGAGTGGGTATCAAATAAGGGTTTAGACTAATTTGGAGATTAGGATGTTATTTTAATAGTTATGGATATCATCATGGGAATAGAAATTTAAGGCTGATCATAATTTTATTTTATTATAAACCCATTGTGAGGCTTCTGGTATGAAATTTCAAGGTATAGAATTGTAGTTTTGGAGGAATTTATTTTTGATGTAGTTATGGGTTAGTACTATTGGGGGTAAAAAATTAAAGCATAAGAATAAATTTGTAGGGTAAAACATGTTATATTTATTTTTTATGATTTTATATCATGTTAAGAGTTTTATATTAATAATATAGTTTTAGGAAAAGTACAACCCACAATATGGGTAACAACACATCCCTTCCTAAAAGGCCGTTAGAATCGAACCCACAATCGAAAGGCGACAAGGGTGTATCGCCTACCATTGGCCACCATAATTTCTTGGGTTAGTATAGCCATTTATTTTTAGTTAAATACTATTATGGATTAGGAATAAGTTTATATTGGAGATATGTTTTTTATTAAAATGATATCCTTTTTCATGGAAAATTATTTGGTGATTAGGTTATAAATGTTTGTTTAAAAGACATTCACAGTTTTGTGAACGTTATATGATTAAGGATAATAGAAAAATTTGGTATTTTAATAGTTCAATGGTTTAATTTTATTTTGTAAGAATATATATTTACATTCTGGAGTTATTGTGATCAATGTCATTTATGAGTGATTGACCTATTTTGTAGAATATGTGATTTTAGTAATTACATTTTCGTACGACACTCTAAGAGTGATAAATTTTATTTGGAGATACATGTTTATATTTATCATGGGAGACTATGTGATCATATCATTATGAATTTTGGGTTTCAATCATAGTTTTTATTATTTTGATGAATTTTAATGAAATTATTTTACGGAATAGTCTTGGTAGAACATGGGTATTATAGATGACTTTTGGAGATTAAAACTAGTCCTTACCCTTATAAAAGATAATTCTTTTGGGGGATAATCTTATCTATTGCTAAAAATTTTGGTTTTGTTTAATTTTTCTAGACCGGATGAATAAAGAGTTATATTTTGTTGTTTATGAGATTCCATAGAATATTATTATAGTTTTTAAGGTGACACCAAGTCTTATTTAATACACATTGTTTGAAAAAAAATATGAATTTTTGGATTAAAATTATTAATGTATGAAAATCTACTAAACAAGTATGTATGGTTCCTTATGTTCATAGTCATTCTTGAAAATAATTTTTTTGAACTTGATAAAAATGGATTAAAAACATAAAAGTTATCCAATTAATTTTCCTATTGGGAAATCAACGTCTTTTTGACCCCTCACAAGTTTTTTGGATTTCAGATTGTTATCTTTCTCTTGATCATTATTTCTATAAATCTCAATTAGAACAAGATGGAAATTTTTTATTCCATATTCATTTTTTTAAATGGAATCCTAGTATGTTTTATCTTAGGTGATCTTTTTAATTATCTTTCATTATTGTAAATAGGTAGTTTCTTTTGGTTCTTTTTTTGATGTGGGTTTTCAATAAAGGTATTTAGAAAAGTCAAACCCAAGTTACCGAGCCCAATTTTTAGATTATGAGGACACAATTTCCAAATGGGGGAAACATGTAACATCATAGGTATTTATAGAATAATAAATTTTTATATATTTTAATATTTATTATTATAATATTACTTTTATGTTAAAAGGGGACACTCTTTCTGAACTCATACTCGACATGCACAACAGGTCTCTTCGAAATCTTACATTACACACAACATTGAGTTATACAGAAAAATAATAATACAACAATAATATTATTCTAAATGGTAGTTAATGACAAGTCATTGTATTAGAGATAATGAACAGAATTAGAAATATTATGATTTTAAATATTTGTTAAATGATTTTTCTATTATCCAATTAATTCTAGAGACTTAAAATGAGAATGATTCTGATTTTAAACATATAGTACTCCAATATTTTAAAAAATAAATTTTACTGCCTTTTAATAGAAAACCATTTTTAAATATAGATTTTGACATTTTTATATGTTCTATTTCTAAATATAATATTTTTCTTCAAAAGTGGGACATAAAAAATTAATTTAATTGAAATTTTCGTATTTTTCATATAAAATCTACATGTTATTGAATAGTAAAAAATGAAGCATTTTAATTCAAACAATCATTTTCTTATAATTTTTTTATAAACATATAATTTTATTTTAATTGGTTTTAAAGTTTAATTGTATTATGTTTTTATAATTTAATCCAATGTTGTTCATTCAAAAAGTATTTCACATTGAAATTAGACATAAACACATACCAATCATTTGATAGTTCTTACTTTATAAGAATAGGTTTTCTAGTTTGGACAATAGGAATTAATTTTAAATTAATTTCTACCAATTATGTTTTTTTTTGAATTTAGAAAAATGGATTCCATATTTGGAATCAAAAGGCCCAAAAATATATGACCTTTATTTTTGGACATCATGAATAGTAACATCTTTAATTATTTCTTTTTTCCATTACTAAAGAGTAAATTCGGTAAATAAGGGTAAAAAAATATTGTAATAATATAAATCAACCCTAAAACATGTCATAATCCTATTGGTTGAGATATTAATGACTATGAGCATCATAGGATATATTTGAGGACCCCATGGATCCACTTGGCTGTGATAACGGTCTTTTATAATATTTATTTTAATGATATGGGAAATATAATAGAAAAATGTATCTCATAACTAAAAAACATTAAATTTGGTTCATATAATTTATCTATTAATCTATAAAAAGTAATTATAATGGAAAAAATATTTCCTACATCATTGTATTTTTTTTATTTTTTTCAATCATATAAATGAATTTTTTTATAACATAATGAAGATGCAATGATTACCTTATTAATGAAATATTAAAATAAATGTAATTTGAAAATTATGATTCCATACCTAAATTTTATGGATTAATATGACATATTATCTCTTAGTTAATGCTTTCAATTTGAACAAATCCTATTGATACGACTTTAACAAAAATAAATTTCATAATAGTGTCAAAATTGACTTAAATGTGTTTCTAAAACAAATAATATTTTATTACATGATATAATAGTCCTAAAAATATAACATCTAGCTAATTGATTTATAAAATATAATAAATGTCATTATTTATCATCCTGTTGTTTTATTTTATTTTTATTGTAAATATATTAACCATATATTATGAAAACACAAAAAGAAATGGAAAGAGATAATGTTTTTAACTAAGGGAAAAAGCTAAAATATAATGTTAATTTTGGGCCATTAACTTGTATAAAACAGATTGGTTGAGAGAATATAGACCCATAACAATATTATCCTCTAAAAGTTTCTCTTTTGAAATATTATAAGTAGAAAATAAATATAAAATAAAATAATATTTCAAAACATTCATAAAGTGCCCCTCCTCTCTCTTATAAAAGGGCCACCACCTCTATCCACATACTCACACCTCTAAAGCCATTTGGATTGTCCAAATTCTTCTAAAATAATCTCCCAAAATCCGTCCCTTTGTCCTAGAATCCTTACCTTGGGAATAAGAAAATTCAATGAAGCCTTTTGGCTCAAATAAAAAAGAGTTACCCAACTTTGAGGTAACGTCTTCTCTCAAGCTCCATTCCTTTATTTTCCATATCCAGCCTCATAAAATCTCTTTATTTCATTATTATATAACAACACCAGTATTAGAAATATAATAGAATGTATTTATTCAAAAATTTAGACCTAAAATTACACACACCACTATCTAATGGATTGAGAATATATTGTTTCAGTGTACGATGAACTACTACATCACGAAATGATTATTGTTCAATTTTCACCTACAACCACACATGGTGGATATTATGGTGTAACTATATTTATTTATTATATATATTATATTTTTATTATCTATATTCTTCTGTAATTTTCATTTATAACACCCCATTATTCTTTTCATGTTGTATAAATATGATATTTTCATTTGATGAAATGTGGACTGCCGCCCCCTCAAAGTGATATAACTCATTCATGATATACATGGAATGTATAAAGGATGGGTTAGAAAACCTATGTAACATTTATAACATATATATTATACTATAATTTCAATATAAAAATGTATCATTTATTTTTCATTCTTTTAATATGACAAAGAAATTAATGTAGCGTTCATGCATACGTACGACCTTCCATCTCCATGAACACTGTGTTTCATTTCATATCTCCAAATAATATGGATTATTAAAACACATATTTATATGATATTTATAAGTTATTTAAATCATTACTAAAATTTTTTATAGGATGTAATTATGACCATATAGACTCTCTTTAATCATAATAAGTTCATTTTTGACATAAGTACTAAATAACAACAAATTGTATAATATGAACTTAAATCTTTATGTAATTGTAATAACATATTAATAAAACATATAAATTTATTAAAATAATGAAAAAGGTTTTAAAAAATATAAAATAACTTTTTTTATTATTTAGGAAGAAAAATAACGAACATTACAAGTCAGACTCAAGGTAAGAGACCTATTCTCAATCTCCTTTCATTGTTGTTATATATTGATGTTATGCACCATTATTTCTCTATAAGGTGTATATTCATACCTTGGAATAATTATACCATGAATTATTATATATGAATGGTATTTATTGTTTTTTATAATATAATTCCTTAATGATATGTATTCAAGTGTTTCGTAGGAGTTAAAGGAATTCTCGACTTCTGTTTTCTTTTCAAGTTCTCTTTGATGTGGTATGTATTTAAAATTTCAATACCAAGTTGTTATTTCCATTTATTTATCTAGATATAATTTTAGTAATGGTAAAACCTTGTTCATTCTTTTTTTAATGTTTTTTAAAACCATGTTTCGTTGACGTTAGCTTGTAAAATGTTCATCACAAAATCTCCTCTTTTCCACAAGAAATTATTTTATTTTCCTTATGTGAACACCAAAATAAATTTAATTTCTAAAGGTATTAAAATAAATAATAATGATATATTTGATTCTTTAATTGACATACATAAAAACCCCATTCCCTATATTTGGGTAATAAATGACATAATGATTATGTTTTTGTGGAAATTTTTAAATGCCCTGCTTTTGATATGAAACCGATTTTTTATCCCCATTTGGTTATTAATGAAATTTTTTATTATGTTCTATTTGGATAAAATTAACATAAATGCTTATTATGGGTGTTCCCTTATCGTAATCCACTGCATTGGGTAACGAAATTAATCCCTAGAGATGACATGTTTTGTGATACCTTGGTGAATAACCTAGGTAATATTTATAACACCTTAGGGATGGACCTTGATGTAATTCATATTTTTATAAAATAAAATTTGTGTCAAAATTAACACATTATGCTCCAAGATCTTATTTTTATTATATTACCTTTTCTCATCACTTTACCAATTTCCTGTATTTTCTTATTTATATCTCTCAAGTAAACATGTAATGTGTTTCCCTTGTTTTCCCTTACTGGGATATTTGTGCTCATCCCATGTTTTTAGATGTCTTAATTAGTCTTATGATTAGTTAGTAAAAATATGCTACTATGATTATTATATTTGAATATTTTTCATGAAAAGAAACCATGTTTCACTTTAATAGTTTTTGTTTTATGAAAAAGAGGAATGACATATATACTTATCTACATTTGTAGATTGAATTTTTATATATGATATTTTCCTAATTATCTAAAACACCATACCTAAATGATATTTGGGAATAAATGAAAATATATTCTATTCAAAATACACTAGAACAAGTTATGTTAATGGCCAGATCAACATATTACCAATGAGGAAAAAAATATTTTATAATCTTAATTTTTAGAGACTTCCATTATTTTAATTGTTTTAAATATATTGAATATCCATTTTAAACTTCACATATATCCTTATCCACTTTATATATCATGAGTTTCTAGGTTTTATTCAACAATTTCCTATAATTGGATCCTGAATAATCTAAATAAATATATTTTTGAAAAGGAAATATAATTTATACTTTTTATTGAGAATATTTTTATTCCATGTTAAAAAATTTATTTTTTATAAAAAACATTACTTTTTATGAACTGAAATGATTATTTAATGGAATTTCAGGTTATAGTTTTATTATTACAATGATTCAGAGGGATGATTATAATTTTTTTTAATTTTCTATTTTTTATGTTCATTATAAAAAGTTCAAAGGAATGTTTCTTTTTAATATATATAGAATTAATGGAAATTTGGTATGCCATAACCATTTTCCACTATTTATATACTAATATATATTATTAATGTTTTTACATGAAAAATAATTAATGATAATTTATTTTAAAATTTTAACTTCCATTTTTATATATTCTCTAAAAGATATTATTTAATTAAGAAACATATATTTTTTATGAAGTGAGGGACATATTTTATCTCTTATTATTTTTTTTGTTCATTAAAATTTTCCTAAAAATTTTACATTCTTATAATAATACTTCATTATAAATTACATTTCTATTATATATATATATTCTTTGTATCATGAGTATGCTTTTTGTAACTCCCTGGTAATTTAAAAAATTAAATATATCAAACACAGTTTTTGACAGACAAATTTTTTTATCATTCATTACACATAAAACTATTTTTATCATGCATTAATGGAAACACTAAGGTATGTCTCCCTCACAAGAATCATTGAGTTAAATGAAATATCACATACTAAAAAAATATTATTATTATAGATATCACCTAAATAATAGTATTGAAGGAATTAACTGGAATAACTAAATTATTAAAATTAATGGTTTAAAATTTTATATAATATTAATTATTTTGTAACAATTAAATTAAAAATTAACATAATTTTTATTTAAAAAAATTGATATTTTTTCTGAAAAAAAGTTTTTATAAAAATAAACATGTTTTACGACATTAAATTATAAAAACACATTTTTATATAATTTTAATTGAATTTCTGTATTAATAATTCATTATGATATTGCAATTTTTCTTAGGTGATCTATAAAATAGAATAAAATAAATCCAACTTTATGATTAAAAGTTGTATTTCTTTAAAAAGTAGATTTTTCACCTATTGCATGTGCAATTTAAAAATAATTAAATAAAATATTATAATATTTATTTGATAGAATAAGGTTAATTTGCTAAATTATAATTTAAAAATTATCCTATGGTAAATTTTGAATATTTTTCTAAAATGTTCAATTTTTTATGAATAGTGAAAAATATTGAATTTTCATTTAAAATTTTCATTTCATTTAATGTTTATAAAAATTTAATTTATACTTAAAATCTGGTTTTAATTAAAACTAGTTAAAATTTATATGTATTTATCCAATTTAGGTCATTGTAATCATTTTTAAAGTGAATTTTTATATAAATGCTTTGTAAAATTTTGACCCTTTTCCCTCTGAAAACCCGCTTACTTGCAACATCTACAAGATTTATTATAAATTTCCTCTTTCAATGTTTGTGAATAATATTTGGGGAAATTGACACCATTTTTTTATTCATCATATTTTATACTGTGTAATATTATCAACATAATTTTTTATTAATGTGAATAATGAATATAGTAAAAAATAAATAACATTGTAATGGTAAAAATGGGACTACGAGAGGTTAAACTAAAACAATAAGGGTTAAAATGGTCAATTTTTTTTGTAAACTATATTATATGTCCATAGTTAGATCTTATAAATAATAATTATATATAATAATATATTATTGTGCCTTCAAAAATGATAAAAATGTTAGAATTCCTTTTTTATAAATAAAAGTACAAGTGTGTCACTCACCTCACATATAAATTAATGCCTTTATCCTCAGATACTCACACTATATAACCCATTTGAATATGATAATTCCATCCGAAATAACTTTCAAAATTCCATCCTAACAACCTATATTCTTATTTTGTATTAAATCTATCATTTGATGGATTTTGAGGAAAACCTAAAGAGTTTACTCGTAGAAGAGGTACCATTCTTCAACGACTGTTTGTCATTTAATTTCATCCTTTTTCCCTTAAATTTAAATTAATCCAAGAATATATATTAATATAATTATCTTAAATATAAATATACATTTTATGTTATGCTCATAAACTATGATCTTATCCCCTTAAGTCAAATGGGTTATAAATTCAGCATTCTTTTGTACGGTAGGAAACCACCCCATGTACCAATGTCATTTGTTTTTCTTTTTCCATCTCTCATTGTTTGGTGTAATGATGAATATAATGTATATATTTTTAATTTATAACATAATTATAACTCTTTAATAATTATATCAATGATAATTTTTTACATTACCTTCCTTTGGGGATAAGATAACGTTGCTCTTGTGTACGGTGGACCACCGCCTCACAAAGTGATGTGATTTGTTTTTCACTAACGCTAAAAATGGATATTAATAATAATAAAGGTAATACATAAATCATATAATTTTTTTAATAATAATGAAATTTATTAAATATTTATCATTATGGTAATATAATATATCATTTTCTTTCTTACATGAAAAAATTATATCGTTGTTTGGGTACTTTTGGCATACCACCTCCATGAAGCGATGGATTTTTTTTAACATTACATCACATGAATGATATATATATATACATACATATATCTTTTTTATTTTTATTTATAGTTATATTTCAAGAAAAAATATCATATTTAAGGTAATATTATAATTATTTTAATATATATTGTATATACCTTCTTTCCAAAACGATAATTGAAAATTGTAAATGCTACCCATTTATACCAACGACCTACCATCTCCATGATCGTAACATATATTATTTGAATGAACATTATTATTTATATGTTTTGAAAGTGTAATTGATGAATAAATAAGAAAATTATTTCATTATTATTATTCTATTCAGGTTTAAATAATTACATCTTTAACCATGTTTAATACAGAGAAGGTATTTCAAAACAAGGAACCAAAAATCCTCAAAACACCATATAAGAACATAATTGGTTAAATATTTAAACATTTAATTAAAAAAATTTATATAAAACATTTAATTATATTTTGATAATGCTGATATTTTATTCGATAAAAATTAAATGATGAATTCTTATTATTAAATAGATAAAGGACATACAAGGAAATATCTAACTCGAGGTAACTGTTTTTCTCATCACGCTTTTTATTTTATAATATATATGAAATTTTCACAATGTTTTTTATTGGGTGGTGTATATATTATCCAGTATTATGTAATATTATTATTGAATAATATATCATGTTGTTTTAGTTTTCAATATCATGTATTTTATCCAAAGGTATTTTACTTTTATGTTTCAATTTTCAAAAAAATTCAAAACAGATTTTAATTTTGATTGGTTATACAACTTTATCATTGTATTTGATATTATATGATCATGTCAGTAATGAATTACAATAATTTTTTATTTTATTTCTTATTTTTAAGTGGATTTAAATTTTATACACTTATTCAATTAATTTATTAATTCTCAAAATAAATTGCATGAATTTTTTACGGGTTATTCAACTTGTATTCTATTTCATAGAGACACATTTTTGATATGCACCTATAATATTTGTTGAGGTGTAAATATCACCCTTTATTAGTTATATCATAGAAATAATTATTTTAATGAAATATATTTAACATTTAATTATATTCATTCATTGTATCTACAATTAAATATTAACAAGTGTGGTAAAGTATTTGTGCTATAATCTTCATCCTTCTAGGACTCTTTATGAATCATGTTTATTTTGGAGTAAATATTAAGATATTATTTTCTTGAACCACATATTATATATTCTCATATTTTTTATCAATGTTTTTAATATGTTTTATTTCCATTTCCTCCCTTATTTATTGAATAAACATAACAAAATTTATTTGTTATGGGTAAATATTTGGTATCTTTATTAATATAGGGTATATCACTTTTACATATCCATGTTTTCTAAAATATATTCAAAAATATTATGTTCAAAAATAAATATTTTCCGAATGAAATTTTATATGATATTATTTATTCTTTTAAAAAATTTAAAGGAAATTTCTAATCATTTTCCAAATTTGTCACTTTGAATATTCTTTATGAAAAATAAACATTACATATATCTTGGGTAAAAGACCCATTTTTCTTCTAAAATAATGTTTTTTTAAAAATCAGCAATTTTTTTTAAAATTATTAATTTTATTAATTGACGATATTTTAACACATTTTTTCTACTTTACAAACTATTTTGAACATAATAATGATGTCTTTGGCCAAAATTCTCCCATTCAGATTTTACAAAAAAAGAAAAATTAATATTTTTTTATCATCTATGGAATGAATGATATTTACAACCATCTAATAGTAAATTTATTTAAAGGTAAATTTACATTTTTTGAATTTTATTTTCAAATAAAATGAATTTCCAAGTTATTTATGTTTTAAGTAGTGTTTTTCAAAATAGAAGGATATGTTTTCCCAAAAAATAATTTTAAGAGTTTTAATGATTCAATAATATGATACAAAGGGTAATTGTAAAGACAAATTATTTCGTAATTTTTTTTTGAATTTCTATTATTTAAAAATATGATTTTCTATATGAAATGATAAAATGAATTTAATGATATTTTATTGATATTTCTATTCATCAACAATAATAATCCCATTTTTTATTTATGCTTAAATGGGGAAAATTTATAATGATATCATCCTCATTACTTCTCTGGATGGATTACAATTTTTCCAATTTGATTATTTTACAACCAATTTTTTTTCATGGATAAAAATGATACAATGATATTGTTATGGAATCCATTTATATTTTCTTGGTTAGTCAAGTATAAAATTGATTTATGAGAAAAAAATGCATTCCCATGAGTTAGTGAAGTTATAAAATGAATAATACATTTTTCGACGATTTTGACAATAAAATACAAGCTCGATGTACTTTATTTAGGATTCATTGACATTTTTATATGCTAAGAAAAAAATGTATTCCCATGGGTGAACCAAGACTATGTTGGGTGAGCCCAATATAACTTATATAATGGGTTCCCCCAGATAGTTCACCAATGAATTCGGTAATTATTATGTTAATTAGAGAATTATATTTGTTGTTTTCCTAAGGGTTATTCCAATTGTAAGGGTTGTGTTAGTGTTCTATGATGACGATATTCTATGAAACAAATAATTTTTAATTTTGATTTCTAGGGGTTATTGATATTTCATTAGACCTAGATTGTTTCCACATGTATCATGATCTATTAAATCTGTCGCTTCTTCCCTATTTTAAATCCCTATTAAATGTTTTATTATCATCAATTCAGGTATTGAGGGGTATGAGTTCTTTTTAGATTCAAACATTCACTATTATTTTTCTTCGAACAATTATTAACTTATTATCCACATTTATAATATTAAATTGTGAATTCATTTGTTTACCATTATTGAGTCTTCGATATCACCATTTTTATAAGAGGTTGTCATAATTCTATGAAACACAATACCTAGAAATTATATGGGAATTGATGTGATCCAATTATTTATTTTGATATTTTTTGTTTTTTATTCAAAAAATTGGGTCAACTTATTTTGTATTAAAAATGAAAATGTTTGGTTTCTATTTTCAACATTGGATCTGAGAGTGTGGGTTCATTGCTATTATAGTAGTCATATGAGGAATGCTTTTGATCACTTTGGATATTATGATGTTTTTAGATGATGCTATATTATGTTTTTAGATACCATCTTGGGTATATAATATTAAGGATGATAATAAGTTTATAGTCTCAGAAACCCCTTTTAGGTTTTAATAAAATAGATATTTAGGATATTAATATTTTTTAAGGGATGTATTAGTAGGTTTATGTTTCAATAAATATATGGTTCAACATAAATTAATTATTTAAAATTTATTGAAATAATATTTAAGGGATTGATAACCTTTAGGATTTATATGTTCTCAGATATTGATAATAGAAATTTTATCAAATATATTTCCATAGGATTGAAAATTGAATGGATGACTACGTGATTAATTTTACTCAAAAATAATATCAGTATATTTTTTAGGATGAAATATTAATATAATTAGATAAAATTTATGGCTAAATCACTCTTTAATGATGAGGATATTGAGGAATGATTTAGTTTGATCTTGGGGTATTATTTTCCAATTTTGGACATTAATGTATCATTTTTTCATATGATTGTTTCTTCTTTTTTGAATTATATTTCCATGTTATACCCATTCGGGTTTTTGATAATGAATAATGATTGTGGGAATATATTGTTACCCCATTTATGGTTATATAATTCATTAAAATAGTATATTTTTGTGCTTTGGGAATGAATAACTCATCTTAATTACTCATAGTTAACATAAAAAGATGATATTTCGGTTGAATTTGATAAAATGATTAAATTATACTCCTCAAGGTAATATATTTCATTATGATTTTAGTGTAGATGTAAAAGGAATTTACAAAATAAACAAAGGATATTAAAACATAATTTTCTCCACTAACAATCATTTATAATGATACCAAAATTCTTTTCCACACAAATTTATTTTTATGTTTTTCTGATGATAACTTTCCCTATATTATTCACATTCTTTTGACCAATTATCTCAATCACTCCATATCTTTATTTGGGCATTATAATTTCCATCTGTGTTTAAACTTTAACTTCTCACAAATGTTATCCAATTTAGAAATATAGTATATGTTATTATAGATGACCTTCCTACCTCATTATATATTTAATAAGACAATGATTTATTAACCCATTTTATTACATGTCTTTTCAACATAGGCATATTCAAATGTCAAAACAATGATTACTGTGAAAAGTTTCAATTCCATGGATGAAATTTATTAAAGGCGGAGGTTTTGTAACATCCTGATATTTTAGAAATTGAAAATATGTTTTATAGAGTATTTGATATGAATCACCAATTTTACATGTCATTAAACAAACACTGAGTTTATCATTCAATACACACAACATTGAGTTTATCCAGTGTTACACCCCATAAAGAGTTGAAATGAAATGCGATATACTATTAAAACATTATTATAATACTTATCACCTAACTATTGAAATAGGGTGTATAAATATTATTAAATATATTGTAAAAAAATATTTTTTCAAAATTTATATATAATTAATTCTTTGGTGAACTATTAATTTAAAAATTAAATCAATATCTCTTTGAATATATAAGAGGTCTTTTTATGAAAAAAATAATATTTCAAACAGTATAATTTTACCTTCAAAAACAAAAAACCAATTATTTTAATTATTTTAATTAAATTTAAGTATTATATATTCAAAAAAATATTTAACATTAATCTTATTTTTTTTATAGACAATATAGATAAATAAATCCAATTTTACTCGTAAAAACAGTATTTTTCTAAAAAAATATTTTTGTCTCTTTTGCAAACAATTTAATTTTTTTTAACTTCTAGAAAATTCAATCGAAAAAATTAATTATATTTTTGAAATCCTCATTTAAAAATTAACTTACTATTTATTTTAAATAATTTATAGAAAAAAATGTAGATCAATGTATAATATAATATTTTAAATAAAAAACCAATTCATTTAAATTATTTCTAAAGATGAAATATATATTAAATGTTTTTTAATTTAACATTAGTTGAAATATAATAATATTAATAAAATTTATTTCATTTTTTTAATTATCATATTGAATTTTTATATAAAACAATCGAAAATTTTGAACCTTTTCTCTTTGAAAAACAAATTTCATGTCCGGTGAGTGAGATTAATTTTAAATTAATATTACCCACTTATAATAATTGAATTTGGAAAAAATAAATTCTATATTTATAATATTAATATTTTACATTATCTAATAATTTCATCATTATTTCATACAAAATTAATAGTGAAAGTAGACAAAATTATTTATCGTAGTTAAAGAAAAAAATATATTTTACAAGGATTAAACTAAACATTTAACTTATAAAATGATATAAAAAAATATATAAAATATATTTTATATCATTTTTAATGGCATATAATGGATAAAAATCTATAATAATCATTTTTTATTTGTTTTCAGGATACAATGTTGGGTATCACAATTTATTTTCAAAACATTAAAATTATTCCACTCACCTCACTTATAAAAGGCCACCCACTGTCCTCTCATTATCATGATATCAAAACCATTTGGTTTTGAGAATCAATATAAATTTAACATGAAAAATTCGATAATATAATTTTTGAATACTTATTTTTGTTAAAATTCAAGAATTTAATGTCTTTTGGTTCAACCAAATGGGGGTGACCAATAGAAGATGTAAATGTCTTCCAATAGAGTTTTTATTTTATTTCGTCCTCCACCTCCAATAGTTATTATTAAAATAGTCTGATATAATATCCCCAATATCATCAATATAAGAATATATTTTCATATTATGTTAATGAACTATAACCATATCCACTTCAATGAAATGGTTTATGAAATCGGTTTTTTTCTATATAAAAAACAAATGGCTCATGAACTGATGTCGTTCTTTTTCCCATTTACCCCTCTCAAAATTGGGAAATGTGATGGATATAATGTATATGTATGATAATTATAACATAATTATAAATCTTAAATAATTATTTCATATTTAATTTTGTACTTTCCATTCCATAGGGGATATAATAATGTTTTTCATGTGTACGATAGACTACCACCTCACGAAGCAATGTGATTCGATTTTCACAAAGGTATTAAGTGGAAGATAATATGGAAAATTTTAATGAAAACAATTTATTACCTGAAATAATAATTATATTACATAAATATTTATAATTATTTAGATATAATATGTTGTTTAATTTCTCAAATTGAAAATGATAACATCATTCATGTATGTGTGGACTACTACCATCATGAAGAGATGTAATTATAATTTCATCACTACATCACTAGAATGATATATAAATATTTTTAAAAATATGGTATTTATTATATTTTTATTATTTTAGAAATATTAATTAATACATACATTATTTCTATAATAATCATTTAGAAATTAAAATTTTACTCATGTGTATATACTCTCTACTGTCACCATGATCGTAGCATAATTAATTATTCATAACCATGTTTCTTGATTGGGTTTAAAATTATAATTGATGAATAAATATGATAGTTATGTTATTATTATTATTTTTATGTTCATGTTTATGTAATTATATTTTTGATTGTAGTAAACACAACAAATGTGTTTTGAGAAAACGATTCAAATGTTCTCAAAACAACTGATGTGGCCTTAACTAATTAAATATTAAAAAATTAATTAAGGAGAAACCATGTTAGTTATTGATGTATATTATTTTAAACCTCTAAAATATTCTACAGATATAAAATTATTTATTTCATATTATTATATAGGTGATTAAGTACATAGAAGGAATGTTGGGACCCATGGTATGTGTAGTTCTCTTCTCACATTTTCATTATTAAGACATATTCCATATTCACCACTTGTTTTTATTGTGTGGTGTTTATAATGTAAATTTTACATTTAATATCATGAATAATTCCTATAAAATAGTATTTTATGTATCAATTTTAATTTTATCATTCAAGGAAATTTATCATTGATTTTAACATGTTGTAATGAAATTCATAACTCAATTTCTATTCCTTAGGTTATATTAATTCGTCTTATTATTTTATACTATATGAATATGTATTTAATTATATTTTATTATATTATTTTCTATTTACTCTTTTTTTTATGGGTATATAAATTAAATACTCAAAATATATTCATTTTCCAATTATCAAATTCAATGAAATTATTTTTGTAAGGGTTATTCTTGTCAAATGATCTTTCTTTGAGAATATTTTTATGACATGCACCAATAATACATTGTGAGGATCATAAATTTTTTTAAAATATATATCCTGAAATAACTATTTTCACGATATATAAATTTTAATTCTATGTTATTCTATCATAGGGATTATAATTAAAGAGTTTCCGAAATAAAAAATTCTTTATGTTACAATCTCCTTTCTGTCAGTATTGTTTGTAACACCCCAAGATTTCATAGTGTGTTATTTCTTCAAAATAATTCAATAACTTGCACTACACGCAACACCGAGTTCAATTGCACCATGACTTACCAAAAAAAAGCCATTAAAAGAGGTCATGAATAGCATTAACTACATTTTTAACTTTATATAATCCTTATAATTTTAGAATCCATATTATGAGTTTCTTAGTCATAATGCAAGAACAGATTCATTTTCAGTATTGCACTTTTATCAACTTTTGATAGTGAAACCTTTTTAAATACAATATTTTAAACTTTTTGACTAAATGGATACATCAAAAAATTTAAAATGAAACATCCCAAGCTTCCACGGTACGCTTTCCTTTGAATAAAACAGTAGCGTGTGTTGTACGCAACGTCGAGTTTTAACACACACCACAACCGATCAAACTAGCCGTTATGAATAGTAATACCTAAATTTTGAAATTATATATATTTTATATTTTGAAATGGACTTCATTTTTTGATTCGGAATATCGAATTTAGCCTAAGGTGAAATTTTGGTACTTTTCAGATAACTTTCATATTTTGATGAATAGTGAAAATTACTAAATTTTAATTAAAAACAACTTTTTTAATCAAAATAATTAATAGTGATAAATTATGAATTTGAGAGGTTTTAAAGTATATTTAGAATATATTTTTACAATTTAATATAATGTTGGTCATTAGACATAATTTTACAATTAAACCGAACATAAACAAGTGTCAATCTTTTGATAGTTATTATCTCTTAAAAACACGTTTTTTGTTTTGACAGCGGGAATTAATTTTAAATTCATTTCTACCACTTCTGTGTTTTGAATTTAGAAAAATGGATTCCATATTTGGAATCAGGATGTTCAAATTTTGTAAATAGGTAACTTTTATTTTTAGACATTTTGAATAATTACTGCGGTAAATATTTTATTTACCATGGTTAAAGGTAAATCCGGTAAATAAGGGTTAAAAAATAATATTATAATAATACTAAATTACCCTAAAACGTGTCGTAACCCTATTGGTTGATACATGGTCGACCATGGGCATCTTTGGGTAAATTTTGGGACCCCATTGATCCACTTGTAAGTGATAATGACACTTTATTTTAATTAAGTTAAAATGAATACAAAAATGGCATAAGCTTATATCTTTTAGAAGAACAATTTTTACATAGGGTTATACATGTTGGATTTTCGATTATAAATATTAATTAGAAATCTAAAAAGATTTCCTACATAATGATATTTTATTTATAATTTTTAGACATTAAATAATTTATTTTATTTATGACACAATGATGATGAAGTAATTACTATAATAGTGAAAAATTAAAATAATTGATATTATAAATACCCAAATAAATATAATATGAAACTTTTAATGAATTAAACTAATTTTATAGGATAATATGATATATTAGGATTGATTTAATTGACTTTGTTTGAAGTAATCAATCTGTTATGAGTTTCACAAAAATCAACTATTGAATAGTGTCAAAATTGAAATAAAAGAGTTCTTAAAACAAATATTATATTATTAATTGATATTAAATTCCTAAAAATATAAGGTTCGGCCAAGAGACTTATATCAGGATAGGTCCATCATTAATGGACCACTTGGGGGTATCTTGGATGTATATATTAAGTTTATTAACCATATTATATAAAAATACAAAGAGACATTGTAAAAGTGAAACTAATTAACTTAGAGTTAATACTTAATGATAAGGTTAATATAAGTACCCAAACCTATATAAATTCTATTGTCTGAGTGTTTTTAGACCTATCCCCACCTTATCCTTTGAATAGTCAACTTTGGAGCCATTGGAAACCGAATATGAATTTATTATAAATTAATATTTCTAGCTTTTCCAAAGGTGCCCCACACCCCTCTTATAAAAGGGCACTCCTCCTTCTCATTTCTTCACACCTTCAAAGCCTTTTGGTTCGGCCAAACTCTGCCCAAATACTCTCCCAACATACCTCACTACAACCTAGAGGCCTTAGTTTGATCAGAAAGCCAACCTAAAGAGCCATTTTGATCAAATCAAAAGGAAGAACCCGAAGAAGAGGTAATGATTTCACCACCCTTTTCTAAGTTCCTTTCTTCTTCCACTTCCTCTTTCTTTGTTCTTACCATTATAAAATAATAACTCCAGTATCTTACATATACTGTGATGTTATTATAAATATGGTACAACCATATTCAGTATTCTATCCACCCTTTGAATAACATGTCACCATACGTGCGTACGAACGGCTTACCGTCTCCACGTCGTGGTGTAATTGTTATTCAATATATTATTATTTGGATGGGTATAATAATGATGTGTAACTATTGTAAATAATAAATATAACATGTTAATGATTCTGTATATATTATATACCATCCATTTATATATTATTTTAATATCAAAAAAATGATATTGTCGCTCGTGCGTACGTACGGACTACCGTCTCCACGAACGCGATGAGATTCATTCTCCATCGTATCCATTCAAGTATAATTATCATTTGATGATTTAAAAATGATGTTTAAGGACTTGATATCATTCTGGATATGAATAATATACAACCTATCCTTTACAAACATGTCTTACGTAACAAAACATATAAAAGAAAACAAGTAAGTTAACACCCGAAACGACGATAATTCTAAGATATTATTAACAAATCAATGTTAAAAGATCATATATGATATCATATTAATATATATGATTCTTGTATAATTTAATAACAATTATTTCACCATTATACAGGAGGTTAACCTACCCCAACCAAGGAAAAGTACAAGGTAAGGGTTATTTCACAATCTCTTCATTATCCGAGGTTGTTTATATGTAATAATCTACTGGGATCTCTTTATCATCCACATCCATGTTTCTTCGAAATGTATTTCAAAACATTTTTAATATTTACAAGAATATGTGTTAAAGTCATTTATACCCTTGTTTGACTTTTTATAAGAGTTTTATAAAGGAATCTTTCCGTCGTTTTCAAAACAAGGACCTTTTTAACCTTTTCGACAGAATTGAGGTAAGAATGTTTTTTTTAACTTATACGGCGGGTGCGGTTATTTTCCGCCGTTATAAAATCGTCGAAGCTTTCCATACAAGCTTATAAGAATATTTTCAAAGAAAATGTTTTATTTTATATGGATCTTAAATGGTTTCAAAATAAAAGGAGATACTTCTTTAAAAAGAATTTTGATTTCATCTATGTCAACATCCTTTGATGGATTTTAAGATTATTTGAAGTTGATTTATTATGATACAAAACTTCTATATTGTATTGAAGGTTTTGTGATATGTTTGACTGTGGATGTGCTATTTTTATACCATTCATAGTTTATGGTGAAATTATTGACATTTCGTATGCAAGTTTTAATACGAATGTTTATGTTATGTTTAAACCTTTTCATATGGGAATGCATTGGACTTAATAAGTGACGGGTGGAGCCCGCTATAGCTCCTCGATGCATCGGTAGGTCTCATGAGACAAACTAGTGTCTTGGCACAAGGCCTTGACAAAATCTTATTTGTAGTCTTGGCACGAGGCCTTGGCTATGTGGTTATGATAGTCTGGCATTATGCATTCCAACATTATGAAAGAGGTTATTGATATTGCATGTGATTATTCGATTAGTAGAATATCCATGTGAACAAGTAAATGGCATTATTTCATTTTACTTTTTCCATACTATGTTGAAGTTCAATTTTAAAAGGCTTTTGTTTTAGTAATTCATTTCCTTAAATGTTAATGCTTATTTTGAATGTTCCGCTATATTGTTATCCTTACTGGGAATTTGAGCTCACCCCTTTTCTATGTTTTATTTTTCCCAGGTAGTGAAGAAGTAATTTATGAATGACTTGCAGGGATATTATGAGGGGTTAATAGTGTGGATATGAAGACTTTGTTGTTGTAGTAGTTTTTCACTTTGAAATGTAATGTAAAACTTTATGATTATATCTAGTGTTTCCAAGGCTACTAAACCAATCGGTCTTTCGAGATTTGATCTTTCTTGTGATCATTCCAATGTTATGTAATTATTGCACCGACTCTGGGCAACTGGGGTCGGGGCGTTACAGTTGGTATCAGAGGAAGTTTAGTACAAACCTTGGAATCTAGATTTAGATAAACTCTGATTAGAGCACGTAGACCTAAGATGAACTTTGAGGATTAGTATATAAGAACTTCCTAGAATTTTGGTATTGTAGAGATTTTGTGAGTTTTCCGAGCAATACATCCCTGTCTAGATACGAGCAGGTAGAGGCGGCTCTGGCACAGATGTACCTAGGGGTAAAACCTGAAAACACCGCTTTGAGCTTGACTCGAACGGGAACTGGTGCACGACAACGGGCCTTGCTGCACTCTTGGTTACGACACTCCCGGGGGATATGCTTAGGATAACTCTCATTTTCATTACAAATCATTATGAAGGGTTTATGAGTATATACTTCCTCAAAGAAAACATTTTTATGATTATGGATTATATCCATAAATAGTTCAATTTATGTTAAGTGTTTTATAAGTATGGGATTATGTATTTTGATTCATAAATTGATCTAGTTTATGCCATTGTTTTGAAATGGCGCCCAGTAGAAGGAATGAGAACTCCAGAAATACACATGATTCAAAGAGAAGGAAGGATCATATCTTTCATGGTCTTAAGCTAGAATTTATAAGAGAAATAGTCTCCCATGTATTATCATCATATGAAGAAATAATATCATGTGTTGATAAGATAAGTAAAGAGTTTACTGAGTCCTATGGCTTTGAAGGGAATCAAGAGAAGAAAAGGATGGAAGAGAGAAAGATGGATAAAGGGAAAAGGGAAAAGAAGAATTTTCCCATGTGTGGTAACTGTGGAAAGAAACACCCTGGAACTTGCCTGAAAGGAATGGGAGTTTGTTATAAGTGTGGAGGAAAAGGGCACAAAGTACGTGACTGCACGGGTAAGAAAATGGTTTTAAATGTACAATGCTTCATTTTCAAGGAGTTTGGACACTACGCGAACCTATGTCCCAGTCATCAGACTATGCCGCAAATGATGTTATTGGATAATAATCATGTTATGATACTACCACAGATGATGAGGAATGATTAGAGTTCTTATGTTGATTATGTCAATTGAGTGTTGTATCAACAATGTACTTGTTACAATAATCATGGAGTATATAAGGATTGTACTGCAGTACTATTTCATTAAGGACTTGAGATTGTGTGGAACAAAGAAAAGTGACTCAATAGCAGGATAAATTTTTGGAAAATATATGGTTGAGAGAATGATAAATCATAATATAGTTCTGATACTGAGGTAGTGATTTTGGAATAATATGTGATTTTTTTGGATAAATTATATTGGATATTCTTGACTACCCTGGAACTGATTAATGATTTGTATATTCCATCATTGTTGGGGTTTAAAACATTTTTGGATTAATGAAGTATATCTAGCTTTCTATATGGAATAAGGGAGCATGAATGTAATCAATAAGGAATATGGTAATTCAGGATGTTTCGGTGTATTAAAAGAATACATGATGAAGGTATTCATATGCTATTACGGGGTAAAAAGGTTCTACATTATGTTTACCTTACTTATAAATGTTGGACTGTGAGTTTGGATAGAAGTATTTTGGATAGTTCTAGTTTGGATTATTTTGGATTGCCATAAAAGGACAACCTGGAGGTCGGGCGGAAACCCGTCGCGTCCGGTAAGGCTGCGAGACTTGAACCCGCAACCGAAGGGCGACAAGGGTGTATCACCTACCACTGGCCCACGAGATGTCCTGGATTAAATAATGTAGTTTTTATTAAAAGATCTTGTAGATGAATTATAAATTCGTTTATTTTGGAACCCTATACGAATAGTGTAAATAGAATTTTTTACATTATATTATCTTTTAGAGTGAAAGATGAGTTTGTGGTAGAAATTTATTAATGGATAAAACTCTAATTATAAAGTAAGTATATCTCCTTGTGATCTTAGCCAATCTCATAAATAAATTTCTCAATATTAAGAAAAGCAACTTAGAACAAAAATGTTTTCCTAGATGGTACCTTAAATCATCACTAATTTATGGCTTTGGGATTGTTGGCCTCGTTAATTCATTTTTCGATGTGGGATTTCAACTAAGATATTTTGAAACGTCAAAAATGTGTTATCCCAATACCCTATATTTTGTTGAACCGATGGTACTTCAAATCATCATAGATTGATGAGTTTAAGGACCTCAATTATACACTTGTTTGTGATTGATGAACTCAATCACTACCTATAAATATTTGCGTTTTTCCTCCGATTATATGTCTCTAATTTCCACCAATGTTCTCCTAATCAAGATCATAATTTGGTGGTGACCCTTTCATTTCTCTTTTCCTCATATTAAGACTAAATTTTAGTAACCCAATTTCCGATGTGGGTTTTCCCACAAATATATTATCTATTTTCAACCTTTTATTTTCGAAGAACAATTTCAAATTGTGAGGACGCAATTTATTGAAGGAGGGGAGAATGTAACACCCCAAGATTTCATAGTGTGTTATTTCTTCAAAATAATTCAATAACTTGCACTACACGCATCACCGAGTTCAATTGCACCATGACTTACCAAAAAAAAACCATTAAAAGAGGTCATGAATAGCATTAACTACATTTTTAACTTTATATAATCCTTATAATTTTAGAATCCATATTATGAGTTTCTTAGTCATAATGCAAGAACAGATTCATTTTCAGTATTGCACTTTTATCAACTTTTGATAGTGAAACCTTTTTAAATACAATATTTTAAACTTTTTGACTAAATGGAGACATCAAAAAATTTAAAATGAAACATCCCAAGCTTCCACGGTACGCTTTCCTTTGAATAAAACAGTAGCGTGTGTTGTACGCAACGTCGAGTTTTAACACACACCACAACCGATCAAACTAGCCGTTATGAATAGTAATACCTAAATTTTGAAATTATATATATTTTATATTTTGAAATGGACTTCATTTTTTGATTCGGAATATCGAATTTAGCCTAAGGTGAAATTTTGGTACTTTTCGGATAACTTTCATATTTTGATGAATAGTGAAAATTACTAAATTTTAATTAAAAACAACTTTTTTAATCAAAATAATTAATAGTGATAAATTATGAATTTGAGTGGTTTTAAAGTATATTTATAATATATTTTTACAATTTAATATAATGTTGGTCATTAGACATAATTTTACAATTAAACCGAACATAAACAAGTGTCAATCTTTTGATAGTTATTATCTCTTAAAAACACGTTTTTTGTTTTGACAGCGGGAATTAATTTTAAATTAATTTCTGCCACTTCTGTGTTTTGAATTTAGAAAAATGGATTCCATATTTGGAATCAGGATGTTCAAATTGTGTAAATAGGTAACTTTTATTTTTAGACATTTTGAATAATTACTGCGGTAAATATTTTATTTACCATGGTTAAAGGTAAATCCAGTAAATAAGAGTTAAAAAATAATATTATAATAATACTAAATTACCCTAAAACGTGTCGTAACCCTATTGGTTGATACATGGTCGACCATGGGCATCTTTGGGTCAATTTTGGGACCCCATTGATCCACTTGTAAGTGATAATGACACTTTATTTTAATTAAGTTAAAATGAATACAAAAATGGTATAAGCTTACATCTTTTAGAAGAACAATTTTTACATAGGGTTATACATGTTGGATTTTCTATTATAAATATTAATTAGAAATCTAAAAAGATTTCCTACATAATTATATTTTAATTATAATTTTTAGACATTAAATAAGTTATTTTATTTATGACACAATGATGATGCAGTAATTACTATAATAGTGAAAAATTAAAATAATTGATATTATAAATACCCAAATAAATATAATATGAAACTTTAATGAATTAAACTAATTTTATAGGATAATATGATATATTAGGATTGATTTAATTGACTTTTTTCGAAGTAATCAATCTGTTATGAGTTTCACAAAAATCAACTATTGAATAGTGTCAAAATTGACATAAAAGAGTTCTTAAAACAAATATTATATTATTAATTGATATTAAATTCCTAAAAATATAAGGTTCGGCCAAGAGACTTATATCAGGATAGGTCCATCATTAATGGACCACTTGGGGGTATATTGGATGTATATAGTAAGTTTATTAACCATATTATATAAAAATACAAAGAGACATTGTAAAAGTAAAACTAATTAACTTAGAGTTAATACTTAAAGATAAGGTTAATATAAGTACCCAAACCTATCTAAATTCTATTGTCTGAGTGTTTTTAGACCGATCCCCACCTTATCCTTTGAATAGTCAACTTTGGAGCCATTGGAAACCGAATATGAATTTATTATAAATTAATATTTCTAGCTTTTCCAAAGGTGCCCCTCACCCCTCTTATAAAAGGGCACTCCTCCTTCTCATTTCATCACACCGTCAAAGCCTTTTGGTTCGGCCAAACTCTGCCCAAATACTCTCCCAACATACCTCACTACAAACTAGAGGCCTTAGTTTGATCATAAAGCCATCCTAAGGAGCCATTTTGATCAAATCAAAAGGAAGAACCCGAAGAAGAGGTAATGATTTCACCACCCTTTTCTAAGTTCCTTTCTTCTTCCACTTCCTATTTCTTTGTTCTTACCATTCTAAAATAATAACTCCAGTATCTTACATATACTGTGATGTTATTATAAATATGGTACAACCATATTCAGTATTCTATCCACCCTTTGAATAACATGTCACCATACGTGCGTACGAACGGCTTACCGTCTCCACGTCGTGGTGTAATTGTTATTCAATATATTATTATTTGGATGGGTATAATAATGATGTGTAACTATTGTAAATAATAAATATAACATGTTAATGATTCTGTATATATGATATACCATCCATTTATATATTATTTTAATATCAAAAAAATGATATTGTCGCTCGTGCGTACGTACGGACTACCGTCTCCACGAACGCGATGAGATTCATTCTCCATCGTATCCATTCAAGTATAATTATCATTTGATGATTTAAAAATGATGTTTAAGGACTTGATATCATTCTGGATATGAATAATATACAACCTATCCTTTACAAACATGTCTTACATAACAAAACATATAAAAGAAAACAAGTAAGTTAACACCCGAAACGACGATAATTCTAAGATATTATTAACAAATCAATGTTAAAAGATCATATATGATATCATATTAATATATATGATTCTTGTATAATTTAATAACAATTATTTCACCATTATACAGGAGGTTAACCTACCCCAACCAAGGAAAAGTACAAGGTAAGGGTTATTTCACAATCTCTTCATTATCCGAGGTTGTTTATATGTAATAATCTACTGGGATCTCTTTATCATCCACATCCATGTTTCTTCGAAATGTATTTCAAAACATTTTTAATATTTACAAGAATATGTGTTAAAGTCATTTATACCCTTGTTTGACTTTTTATAAGAGGTTTATAAAGGAATCTTTCCGTCGTTTTCAAAACAAGGTCCTTTTTAACCTTTTCGACAGAATTGAGGTAAGAATGTTTTTTTTAACTTATACGGCGGGTGCGGTTATTTTCCGCCGTTATAAAATCGTCGAAGCTTTCCATACAAGCTTATAAGAATATTTTCAAAGAAAATGTTTTATTTTATATGGATCTTAAATGGTTTCAAAATAAAAGGAGATACTTCTTTAAAAAGAATTTTGATTTCATCTATGTCAACATCCTTTGATGGATTTTAAGATTATTTGAAGTTGATTTATTATGATACAAAACATCTATATTGTATTGAAGGTTTTGTGATATGTTTGACTGTGGATGTGCTATTTTTATACCATTCATAGTTTATGGTGAAATTATTGACATTTCGTATGCAAGTTTTAATACGAATGTTTATGTTATGTTTAAACCTTTTCATATGGGAATGCATTGGACTTAATAAGTGACGGGTGGAGCCCGCTATAGCTCCTCGATGCATCGGTAGGTCTCATGAGACAAACTAGTGTCTTGGCACAAGGCCTTGACAAAATCTTATTTGTAGTCTTGGCACGAGGCCTTGGCTATGTGGTTATGATAGTCTGGCATTATGCATTCCAACATTATGAAAGAGGTTATTGATATTGCATGTGATTATTCGATTAGTAGAATATCCATGTGAACAAGTAAATGGCATTATTTCATTTTACTTTTTCCATACTATGTTGAAGTTCAATTTTAAAAGGCTTTTGTTTTAGTAATTCATTGCCTTAAATGTTTATGCTTATTTTGAATGTTCCGCTATATTGTTATCCTTACTGGGAATTTGAGCTCACCCCTTTTCTATGTTTTATTTTTCCCAGGTAGTGAAGAAGTAATTTATGAATGACTTGCAGGGATATTATGAGGGGTTAATAGTGTGGATATGAAGACTTTGTTGTTGTAGTAGTTTTTCACTTTGAAATGTAATGTAAAACTTTATGATTATATCTAGTGTTTCCAAGGCTACTAAACCAATCGGTCTTTCGAGATTTGATCTTTCTTGTGATCATTCCAATGTTATGTAATTATTGCACCGACTCTGGGCAACTGGGGTCGGGGCGTTACAGTTGGTATCAGAGGAAGTTTAGTACAAACCTTGGAAGCTAGATTTAGATAAACTCTGATTAGAGCACGTAGACCTAAGATGAACTTTGAGGATTAGTATATAAGAACTTCCTAGAATTTTGGTATTGTAGAGATTTTGTGAGTTTTCCGAGCAATACATCCCTGTCTAGATACGAGCAGGTAGAGGCGGCTCTGGCACAGATGTACCTAGGGGTAAAACCTGAAAACACCGCTTTGAGCTTGACTCGAACGGGAACTGGTGCACGACAACGGGCCTTGCTGCACTCTTGGTTACGACACTCCCGGGGGATATGCTTAGGATAACTCTCATTTTCATTACAAATCATTATGAAGGGTTTATGAGTATATACTTCCTCAAAGAAAACATTTTTATGATTATGGATTATATCCATAAATAGTTCAATTTATGTTAAGTGTTTTATAAGTATGGGATTATGTATTTTGATTCATAAATTGATCTAGTTTATGCCATTGTTTTGAAATGGCGCCCAGTAGAAGGAATGAGAACTCCAGAAATACACATGATTCAAAGAGAAGGAAGGATCATATCTTTCATGGTCTTAAGCTAGAATTTATAAGAGAAATAGTCTCCCATGTATTATCATCATATGAAGAAATAATATCATGTGTTGATAAGATAAGTAAAGAGTTTACTGAGTCCTATGGCTTTGAAGGGAATCAAGAGAAGAAAAGGATGGAAGAGAGAAAGATGGATAAAGGGAAAAGGGAAAAGAAGAATTTTCC
Organism: Viscum album; assembly: GCA_963277665.1. Lineage (NCBI taxonomy): Eukaryota > Viridiplantae > Streptophyta > Magnoliopsida > Santalales > Viscaceae > Viscum > Viscum album. The sequence continues at coordinate 823,254,957 of OY728153.1, forward strand.
CATGTGTGGTAACTGTGGAAAGAAACACCCTGGAACTTGCCTGAAAGGAATGGGAGTTTGTTATAAGTGTGGAGGAAAAGGGCACAAAGTACGTGACTGCACGGGTAAGAAAATGGTTTTAAATGTACAATGCTTCATTTTCAAGGAGTTTGGACACTACGCGAACCTATGTCCCAGTCATCAGACTATGCCGCAAATGATGTTATTGGATAATAATCATGTTATGATACTACCACAGATGATGAGGAATGATTAGAGTTCTTATGTTGATTATGTCAATTGAGTGTTGTATCAACAATGTACTTGTTACAATAATCATGGAGTATATAAGGATTGTACTGCAGTACTATTTCATTAAGGACTTGAGATTGTGTGGAACAAAGAAAAGTGACTCAATAGCAGGATAAATTTTTGGAAAATATATGGTTGAGAGAATGATAAATCATAATATAGTTCTGATACTGAGGTAGTGATTTTGGAATAATATGTGATTTTTTTGGATAAATTATATTGGATATTCTTGACTACCCTGGAACTGATTAATGATTTGTATATTCCATCATTGTTGGGGTTTAAAACATTTTTGGATTAATGAAGTATATCTAGCTTTCTATATGGAATAAGGGAGCATGAATGTAATCAATAAGGAATATGGTAATTCAGGATGTTTCGGTGTATTAAAAGAATACATGATGAAGGTATTCATATGCTATTACGGGGTAAAAAGGTTCTACATTATGTTTACCTTACTTATAAATGTTGGACTGTGAGTTTGGATAGAAGTATTTTGGATAGTTCTAGTTTGGATTATTTTGGATTGCCATAAAAGGACAACCTGGAGGTCGGGCGGAAACCCGTCGCGTCCGGTAAGGCTGCGAGACTTGAACCCGCAACCGAAGGGCGACAAGGGTGTATCACCTACCACTGGCCCACGAGATGTCCTGGATTAAATAATGTAGTTTTTATTAAAAGATCTTGTAGATGAATTATAAATTCGTTTATTTTGGAACCCTATACGAATAGTGTAAATAGAATTTTTTACATTATATTATCTTTTAGAGTGAAAGATGAGTTTGTGGTAGAAATTTATTAATGGATAAAACTCTAATTATAAAGTAAGTATATCTCCTTGTGATCTTAGCCAATCTCATAAATAAATTTCTCAATATTAAGAAAAGCAACTTAGAACAAAAATGTTTTCCTAGATGGTACCTTAAATCATCACTAATTTATGGCTTTGGGATTGTTGGCCTCGTTAATTCATTTTTCGATGTGGGATTTCAACTAAGATATTTTGAAACGTCAAAAATGTGTTATCCCAATACCCTATATTTTGTTGAACCGATGGTACTTCAAATCATCATAGATTGATGAGTTTAAGGACCTCAATTATACACTTGTTTGTGATTGATGAACTCAATCACTACCTATAAATATTTGCGTTTTTCCTCCGATTATATGTCTCTAATTGCCACCAATGTTCTCCTAATCAAGATCATAATTTGGTGGTGACCCTTTCATTTCTCTTTTCCTCATATTAAGACTAAATTTTAGTAACCCAATTTCCGATGTGGGTTTTCCCACAAATATATTATCTATTTTCAACCTTTTATTTTCGAAGAACAATTTCAAATTGTGAGGACGCAATTTATTGAAGGAGGGGAGAATGTAACACCCCAAGATTTCATAGTGTGTTATTTCTTCAAAATAATTCAATAACTTGCACTACACGCATCACCGAGTTCAATTGCACCATGACTTACCAAAAAAAAACCATTAAAAGAGGTCATGAATAGCATTAACTACATTTTTAACTTTATATAATCCTTATAATTTTAGAATCCATATTATGAGTTTCTTAGTCATAATGCAAGAACAGATTCATTTTCAGTATTGCACTTTTATCAACTTTTGATAGTGAAACCTTTTTAAATACAATATTTTAAACTTTTTGACTAAATGGAGACATCAAAAAATTTAAAATGAAACATCCCAAGCTTCCACGGTACGCTTTCCTTTGAATAAAACAGTAGCGTGTGTTGTACGCAACGTCGAGTTTTAACACACACCACAACCGATCAAACTAGCCGTTATGAATAGTAATACCTAAATTTTGAAATTATATATATTTTATATTTTGAAATGGACTTCATTTTTTGATTCGGAATATCGAATTTAGCCTAAGGTGAAATTTTGGTACTTTTCGGATAACTTTCATATTTTGATGAATAGTGAAAATTACTAAATTTTAATTAAAAACAACTTTTTTAATCAAAATAATTAATAGTGATAAATTATGAATTTGAGTGGTTTTAAAGTATATTTATAATATATTTTTACAATTTAATATAATGTTGGTCATTAGACATAATTTTACAATTAAACCGAACATAAACAATTGTCAATCTTTTGATAGTTATTATCTCTTAAAAACACGTTTTTTGTTTTGACAGCGGGAATTAATTTTAAATTAATTTCTGCCACTTCTGTGTTTTGAATTTAGAAAAATGGATTCCATATTTGGAATCAGGATGTTCAAATTGTGTAAATAGGTAACTTTTATTTTTAGACATTTTGAATAATTACTGCGGTAAATATTTTATTTACCATGGTTAAAGGTAAATCCGGTAAATAAGAGTTAAAAAATAATATTATAATAATACTAAATTACCCTAAAACGTGTCGTAACCCTATTGGTTGATACATGGTCGACCATGGGCATCTTTGGGTCAATTTTGGGACCCCATTGATCCACTTGTAAGTGATAATGACACTTTATTTTAATTAAGTTAAAATGAATACAAAAATGGTATAAGCTTACATCTTTTAGAAGAACAATTTTTACATAGGGTTATACATGTTGGATTTTCTATTATAAATATTAATTAGAAATCTAAAAAGATTTCCTACATAATTATATTTTATTTATAATTTTTAGACATTAAATAAGTTATTTTATTTATGACACAATGATGATGCAGTAATTACTATAATAGTGAAAAATTAAAATAATTGATATTATAAATACCCAAATAAATATAATATGAAACTTTAATGAATTAAACTAATTTTATAGGATAATATGATATATTAGGATTGATTTAATTGACTTTTTTCGAAGTAATCAATCTGTTATGAGTTTCACAAAAATCAACTATTGAATAGTGTCAAAATTGACATAAAAGAGTTCTTAAAACAAATATTATATTATTAATTGATATTAAATTCCTAAAAATATAAGGTTCGGCCAAGAGACTTATATCAGGATAGGTCCATCATTAATGGACCACTTGGGGGTATATTGGATGTATATAGTAAGTTTATTAACCATATTATATAAAAATACAAAGAGACATTGTAAAAGTAAAACTAATTAACTTAGAGTTAATACTTAAAGATAAGGTTAATATAAGTACCCAAACCTATCTAAATTCTATTGTCTGAGTGTTTTTAGACCTATCCCCACATTATCCTTTGAATAGTCAACTTTGGAGCCATTGGAAACCGAATATGAATTTATTATAAATTAATATTTCTAGCTTTTCCAAAGGTGCCCCTCACCCCTCTTATAAAAGGGCACTCCTCCTTCTCATTTCATCACACCGTCAAAGCCTTTTGGTTCGGCCAAACTCTGCCCAAATACTCTCCCAACATACCTCACTACAAACTAGAGGCCTTAGTTTGATCATAAAGCCATCCTAAGGAGCCATTTTGATCAAATCAAAAGGAAGAACCCGAAGAAGAGGTAATGATTTCACCACCCTTTTCTAAGTTCCTTTCTTCTTCCACTTCCTATTTCTTTGTTCTTACCATTCTAAAATAATAACTCCAGTATCTTACATATACTGTGATGTTATTATAAATATGGTACAACCATATTCAGTATTCTATCCACCCTTTGAATAACATGTCACCATACGTGCGTACGAACGGCTTACCGTCTCCACGTCGTGGTGTAATTGTTATTCAATATATTATTATTTGGATGGGTATAATAATGATGTGTAACTATTGTAAATAATAAATATAACATGTTAATGATTCTGTATATATGATATACCATCCATTTATATATTATTTTAATATCAAAAAAATGATATTGTCGCTCGTGCGTACGTACGGACTACCGTCTCCACGAACGCGATGAGATTCATTCTCCATCGTATCCATTCAAGTATAATTATCATTTGATGATTTAAAAATGATGTTTAAGGACTTGATATCATTCTGGATATGAATAATATACAACCTATCCTTTACAAACATGTCTTACATAACAAAACATATAAAAGAAAACAAGTAAGTTAACACCCGAAACGACGATAATTCTAAGATATTATTAACAAATCAATGTTAAAAGATCATATATGATATCATATTAATATATATGATTCTTGTATAATTTAATAACAATTATTTCACCATTATACAGGAGGTTAACCTACCCCAACCAAGGAAAAGTACAAGGTAAGGGTTATTTCACAATCTCTTCATTATCCGAGGTTGTTTATATGTAATAATCTACTGGGATCTCTTTATCATCCACATCCATGTTTCTTCGAAATGTATTTCAAAACATTTTTAATATTTACAAGAATATGTGTTAAAGTCATTTATACCCTTGTTTGACTTTTTATAAGAGGTTTATAAAGGAATCTTTCCGTCGTTTTCAAAACAAGGTCCTTTTTAACCTTTTCGACAGAATTGAGGTAAGAATGTTTTTTTTAACTTATACGGCGGGTGCGGTTATTTTCCGCCGTTATAAAATCGTCGAAGCTTTCCATACAAGCTTATAAGAATATTTTCAAAGAAAATGTTTTATTTTATATGGATCTTAAATGGTTTCAAAATAAAAGGAGATACTTCTTTAAAAAGAATTTTGATTTCATCTATGTCAACATCCTTTGATGGATTTTAAGATTATTTGAAGTTGATTTATTATGATACAAAACATCTATATTGTATTGAAGGTTTTGTGATATGTTTGACTGTGGATGTGCTATTTTTATACCATTCATAGTTTATGGTGAAATTATTGACATTTCGTATGCAAGTTTTAATACGAATGTTTATGTTATGTTTAAACCTTTTCATATGGGAATGCATTGGACTTAATAAGTGACGGGTGGAGCCCGCTATAGCTCCTCGATGCATCGGTAGGTCTCATGAGACAAACTAGTGTCTTGGCACAAGGCCTTGACAAAATCTTATTTGTAGTCTTGGCACGAGGCCTTGGCTATGTGGTTATGATAGTCTGGCATTATGCATTCCAACATTATGAAAGAGGTTATTGATATTGCATGTGATTATTCGATTAGTAGAATATCCATGTGAACAAGTAAATGGAATTATTTCATTTTACTTTTTCCATACTATGTTGAAGTTCAATTTTAAAAGGCTTTTGTTTTAGTAATTCATTGCCTTAAATGTTTATGCTTATTTTGAATGTTCCGCTATATTGTTATCCTTACTGGGAATTTGAGCTCACCCCTTTTCTATGTTTTATTTTTCCCAGGTAGTGAAGAAGTAATTTATGAATGACTTGCAGGGATATTATGAGGGGTTAATAGTGTGGATATGAAGACTTTGTTGTTGTAGTAGTTTTTCACTTTGAAATGTAATGTAAAACTTTATGATTATATCTAGTGTTTCCAAGGCTACTAAACCAATCGGTCTTTCGAGATTTGATCTTTCTTGTGATCATTCCAATGTTATGTAATTATTGCACCGACTCTGGGCAACTGGGGTCGGGGCGTTACAGTTGGTATCAGAGGAAGTTTAGTACAAACCTTGGAAGCTAGATTTAGATAAACTCTGATTAGAGCACGTAGACCTAAGATGAACTTTGAGGATTAGTATATAAGAACTTCCTAGAATTTTGGTATTGTAGAGATTTTGTGAGTTTTCCGAGCAATACATCCCTGTCTAGATACGAGCAGGTAGAGGCGGCTCTGGCACAGATGTACCTAGGGGTAAAACCTGAAAACACCGCTTTGAGCTTGACTCGAACGGGAACTGGTGCACGACAACGGGCCTTGCTGCACTCTTGGTTACGACACTCCCGGGGGATATGCTTAGGATAACTCTCATTTTCATTACAAATCATTATGAAGGGTTTATGAGTATATACTTCCTCAAAGAAAACATTTTTATGATTATGGATTATATCCATAAATAGTTCAATTTATGTTAAGTGTTTTATAAGTATGGGATTATGTATTTTGATTCATAAATTGATCTAGTTTATGCCATTGTTTTGAAATGGCGCCCAGTAGAAGGAATGAGAACTCCAGAAATACACATGATTCAAAGAGAAGGAAGGATCATATCTTTCATGGTCTTAAGCTAGAATTTATAAGAGAAATAGTCTCCCATGTATTATCATCATATGAAGAAATAATATCATGTGTTGATAAGATAAGTAAAGAGTTTACTGAGTCCTATGGCTTTGAAGGGAATCAAGAGAAGAAAAGGATGGAAGAGAGAAAGATGGATAAAGGGAAAAGGGAAAAGAAGAATTTTCCCATGTGTGGTAACTGTGGAAAGAAACACCCTGGAACTTGCCTGAAAGGAATGGGAGTTTGTTATAAGTGTGGAGGAAAAGGGCACAAAGTACGTGACTGCACGGGTAAGAAAATGGTTTTAAATGTACAATGCTTCATTTTCAAGGAGTTTGGACACTACGCGAACCTATGTCCCAGTCATCAGACTATGCCGCAAATGATGTTATTGGATAATAATCATGTTATGATACTACCACAGATGATGAGGAATGATTAGAGTTCTTATGTTGATTATGTCAATTGAGTGTTGTATCAACAATGTACTTGTTACAATAATCATGGAGTATATAAGGATTGTACTGCAGTACTATTTCATTAAGGACTTGAGATTGTGTGGAACAAAGAAAAGTGACTCAATAGCAGGATAAATTTTTGGAAAATATATGGTTGAGAGAATGATAAATCATAATATAGTTCTGATACTGAGGTAGTGATTTTGGAATAATATGTGATTTTTTTGGATAAATTATATTGGATATTCTTGACTACCCTGGAACTGATTAATGATTTGTATATTCCATCATTGTTGGGGTTTAAAACATTTTTGGATTAATGAAGTATATCTAGCTTTCTATATGGAATAAGGGAGCATGAATGTAATCAATAAGGAATATGGTAATTCAGGATGTTTCGGTGTATTAAAAGAATACATGATGAAGGTATTCATATGCTATTACGGGGTAAAAAGGTTCTACATTATGTTTACCTTACTTATAAATGTTGGACTGTGAGTTTGGATAGAAGTATTTTGGATAGTTCTAGTTTGGATTATTTTGGATTGCCATAAAAGGACAACCTGGAGGTCGGGCGGAAACCCGTCGCGTCCGGTAAGGCTGCGAGACTTGAACCCGCAACCGAAGGGCGACAAGGGTGTATCACCTACCACTGGCCCACGAGATGTCCTGGATTAAATAATGTAGTTTTTATTAAAAGATCTTGTAGATGAATTATAAATTCGTTTATTTTGGAACCCTATACGAATAGTGTAAATAGAATTTTTTACATTATATTATCTTTTAGAGTGAAAGATGAGTTTGTGGTAGAAATTTATTAATGGATAAAACTCTAATTATAAAGTAAGTATATCTCCTTGTGATCTTAGCCAATCTCATAAATAAATTTCTCAATATTAAGAAAAGCAACTTAGAACAAAAATGTTTTCCTAGATGGTACCTTAAATCATCACTAATTTATGGCTTTGGGATTGTTGGCCTCGTTAATTCATTTTTCGATGTGGGATTTCAACTAAGATATTTTGAAACGTCAAAAATGTGTTATCCCAATACCCTATATTTTGTTGAACCGATGGTACTTCAAATCATCATAGATTGATGAGTTTAAGGACCTCAATTATACACTTGTTTGTGATTGATGAACTCAATCACTACCTATAAATATTTGCGTTTTTCCTCCGATTATATGTCTCTAATTGCCACCAATGTTCTCCTAATCAAGATCATAATTTGGTGGTGACCCTTTCATTTCTCTTTTCCTCATATTAAGACTAAATTTTAGTAACCCAATTTCCGATGTGGGTTTTCCCACAAATATATTATCTATTTTCAACCTTTTATTTTCGAAGAACAATTTCAAATTGTGAGGACGCAATTTATTGAAGGAGGGGAGAATGTAACACCCCAAGATTTCATAGTGTGTTATTTCTTCAAAATAATTCAATAACTTGCACTACACGCATCACCGAGTTCAATTGCACCATGACTTACCAAAAAAAAACCATTAAAAGAGGTCATCAATAGCATTAACTACATTTTTAACTTTATATAATCCTTATAATTTTAGAATCCATATTATGAGTTTCTTAGTCATAATGCAAGAACAGATTCATTTTCAGTATTGCACTTTTATCAACTTTTGATAGTGAAACCTTTTTAAATACAATATTTTAAACTTTTTGACTAAATGGAGACATCAAAAAATTTAAAATGAAACATCCCAAGCTTCCACGGTACGCTTTCCTTTGAATAAAACAGTAGCGTGTGTTGTACGCAACGTCGAGTTTTAACACACACCACAACCGATCAAACTAGCCGTTATGAATAGTAATACCTAAATTTTGAAATTATATATATTTTATATTTTGAAATGGACTTCATTTTTTGATTCGGAATATCGAATTTAGACTAAGGTGAAATTTTGGTACTTTTCGGATAACTTTCATATTTTGATGAATAGTGAAAATTACTAAATTTTAATTAAAAACAACTTTTTTAATCAAAATAATTAATAGTGATAAATTATGAATTTGAGTGGTTTTAAAGTATATTTATAATATATTTTTACAATTTAATATAATGTTGGTCATTAGACATAATTTTACAATTAAACCGAACATAAACAATTGTCAATCTTTTGATAGTTATTATCTCTTAAAAACACGTTTTTTGTTTTGACAGCGGGAATTAATTTTAAATTAATTTCTGCCACTTCTGTGTTTTGAATTTAGAAAAATGGATTCCATATTTGGAATCAGGATGTTCAAATTGTGTAAATAGGTAACTTTTATTTTTAGACATTTTGAATAATTACTGCGGTAAATATTTTATTTACCATGGTTAAAGGTAAATCCGGTAAATAAGAGTTAAAAAATAATATTATAATAATACTAAATTACCCTAAAACGTGTCGTAACCCTATTGGTTGATACATGGTCGACCATGGGCATCTTTGGGTCAATTTTGGGACCCCATTGATCCACTTGTAAGTGATAATGACACTTTATTTTAATTAAGTTAAAATGAATACAAAAATGGTATAAGCTTACATCTTTTAGAATAACAATTTTTACATAGGGTTATACATGTTGGATTTTCTATTATAAATATTAATTAGAAATCTAAAAAGATTTCCTACATAATTATATTTTATTTATAATTTTTAGACATTAAATAAGTTATTTTATTTATGACACAATGATGATGCAGTAATTACTATAATAGTGAAAAATTAAAATAATTGATATTATAAATACCCAAATAAATATAATATGAAACTTTAATGAATTAAACTAATTTTATAGGATAATATGATATATTAGGATTGATTTAATTGACTTTTTTCGAAGTAATCAATCTGTTATGAGTTTCACAAAAAACAACTATTGAATAGTGTCAAAATTGACATAAAAGAGTTCTTAAAACAAATATTATATTATTAATTGATATTAAATTCCTAAAAATATAAGGTTCGGCCAAGAGACTTATATCAGGATAGGTCCATCATTAATGGACCACTTGGGGGTATATTGGATGTATATAGTAAGTTTATTAACCATATTATATAAAAATACAAAGAGACATTGTAAAAGTAAAACTAATTAACTTAGAGTTAATACTTAAAGATAAGGTTAATATAAGTACCCAAACCTATCTAAATTCTATTGTCTGAGTGTTTTTAGACCTATCCCCACCTTATCCTTTGAATAGTCAACTTTGGAGCCATTGGAAACCGAATATGAATTTATTATAAATTAATATTTCTAGCTTTTCCAAAGGTGCCCCTCACCCCTCTTATAAAAGGGCACTCCTCCTTCTCATTTCATCACACCGTCAAAGCCTTTTGGTTCGGCCAAACTCTGCCCAAATACTCTCCCAACATACCTCACTACAAACTAGAGGCCTTAGTTTGATCATAAAGCCATCCTAAGGAGCCATTTTGATCAAATCAAAAGGAAGAACCCGAAGAAGAGGTAATGATTTCACCACCCTTTTCTAAGTTCCTTTCTTCTTCCACTTCCTATTTCTTTGTTCTTACCATTCTAAAATAATAACTCCAGTATCTTACATATACTGTGATGTTATTATAAATATGGTACAACCATATTCAGTATTCTATCCACCCTTTGAATAACATGTCACCATACGTGCGTACGAACGGCTTACCGTCTCCACGTCGTGGTGTAATTGTTATTCAATATATTATTATTTGGATGGGTATAATAATGATGTGTAACTATTGTAAATAATAAATATAACATGTTAATGATTCTGTATATATGATATACCATCCATTTATATATTATTTTAATATCAAAAAAATGATATTGTCGCTCGTGCGTACGTACGGACTACCGTCTCCACGAACGCGATGAGATTCATTCTCCATCGTATCCATTCAAGTATAATTATCATTTGATGATTTAAAAATGATGTTTAAGGACTTGATATCATTCTGGATATGAATAATATACAACCTATCCTTTACAAACATGTCTTACATAACAAAACATATAAAAGAAAACAAGTAAGTTAACACCCGAAACGACGATAATTCTAAGATATTATTAACAAATCAATGTTAAAAGATCATATATGATATCATATTAATATATATGATTCTTGTATAATTTAATAACAATTATTTCACCATTATACAGGAGGTTAACCTACCCCAACCAAGGAAAAGTACAAGGTAAGGGTTATTTCACAATCTCTTCATTATCCGAGGTTGTTTATATGTAATAATCTACTGGGATCTCTTTATCATCCACATCCATGTTTCTTCGAAATGTATTTCAAAACATTTTTAATATTTACAAGAATATGTGTTAAAGTCATTTATACCCTTGTTTGACTTTTTATAAGAGGTTTATAAAGGAATCTTTCTTTCGTTTTCAAAACAAGGTCCTTTTTAACCTTTTCGACAGAATTGAGGTAAGAATGTTTTTTTTAACTTATACGGCGGGTGCGGTTATTTTCCGCCGTTATAAAATCGTCGAAGCTTTCCATACAAGCTTATAAGAATATTTTCAAATAAAATGTTTTATTTTATATGGATCTTAAATGGTTTCAAAATAAAAGGAGATACTTCTTTAAAAAGAATTTTGATTTCATCTATGTCAACATCCTTTGATGGATTTTAAGATTATTTGAAGTTGATTTATTATGATACAAAACATCTATATTGTATTGAAGGTTTTGTGATATGTTTGACTGTGGATGTGCTATTTTTATACCATTCATAGTTTATGGTGAAATTATTGACATTTCATATGCAAGTTTTAATACGAATGTTTATGTTATGTTTAAACCTTTTCATATGGGAATGCATTGGACTTAATAAGTGACGGGTGGAGCCCGCTATAGCTCCTCGATGCATCGGTAGGTCTCATGAGACAAACTAGTGTCTTGGCACAAGGCCTTGACAAAATCTTATTTGTAGTCTTGGCACGAGGCCTTGGCTATGTGGTTATGATAGTCTGGCATTATGCATTCCAACATTATGAAAGAGGTTATTGATATTGCATGTGATTATTAGATTAGTAGAATATCCATGTGAACAAGTAAATGGCATTATTTCATTTTACTTTTGCCATACTATGTTGAAGTTCAATTTTAAAAGGCTTTTGTTTTAGTAATTCATTGCCTTAAATGTTTATGCTTATTTTGAATGTTCCGCTATATTGTTATCCTTACTGGGCATTTGAGCTCACCCCTTTTCTATGTTTTATTTTTCCCAGGTAGTGAAGAAGTAATTTATGAATGACTTGCAGGGATATTATGAGGGGTTAATAGTGTGGATATGAAGACTTTGTTGTTGTAGTAGTTTTTCACTTTGAAATGTAATGTAAAACTTTATGATTATATCTAGTGTTTCCAAGGCTACTAAACCAATCGGTCTTTCGAGATTTGATCTTTCTTGTGATCATGCCAATGTTATGTAATTATTGCACCGACTCTGGGAAACTGGGGTCGGGGCATTACATTGTTTATGATTCACACTTCATTTAGTGGAAATAATACGATTTTATTTTCATCGAACACATATATTTTATTAGAATTTGGTTATGAATATTGTTTGGATGATTAATTTCCACTTCATTTCTTTTTTTAACAAACATCATGAAAATTTTTGGAAGTGATTTTGATAATGAGTTTTATTTTAGATCGACTATCTTTCTCTATAATACACATGTTTTATAAACTATTTCCATAATATTATGTCATAAAAATATTTTTTTTAAATCCATTTTATGTTACATTCATCCTTATATATATATTTTTTTAAATGAAATTTCATAAAATTTTCTAAATTGGTCACTATTAACTCTCTTTTTCAAAATCATTTTGAAAGAATATTTTTATGAAAAGTTCCATTTATTTTTCTCTTATGTAAAAAAACATTTTATTAAGAAAATATTTTTCATAAAATGTTTTCAAAAATTTTACAATCATTATTAAAATGATTTTTTAAATATATTTTCACCCACATTTGACTTTTTACAAAATGGTTTGAAAGATATCCTAATGTCATTTTTCAAACAATGCCCATTTGGATTTTAATGAAAATGTGAAATGTATGATTGTTTTAGCATTTATGGACAAAATATAATATCTCTCCATCAAAGCCATTATTTTCATTGAATCTTACAATAAATGTTTTTCAATGATATATTGATTTAAATGTTTTTTTAAAATATATTTTACTTTTTGAAAAGTTTTATTAAATTATTTTTCATTTTGAAAAGTTTTTTTTCCAAATGGAAATTTTATTTTCCTCATGAAATGAATTAAATGATTTTTGAAGAATACTTTATAGGTATTGAAAAAAATTTAAATAAATATTCGAATTTCAGTATTTTTTTTGTTTTTTAGTTTTAAAAAATGATTTTTATAATGAAAAGTTAATTTTCCATAAAAGGAAATTAATGATATTTTAATTGTAATTTCATTTATCATTATAAACAACCAATGTTCTTATTTAAGCTATAATATGTGATATTTGTTTCTTATACAATTATCATTAATTATAACGATGGATTAATATTGGGTCAAACAAATTGTTATGGAACCCATTTCTTTTCTATTTGTTAATCATGTTTCATTGATATATTCATAGTTCCCTTTTTTCACGGGTTACTCATATTTTAATGATATTGACATCAAATCCTATTTTATTTTCATTGGTTAATTATCATATATATGTAATAATGATAATATATTTTATATTTTCTATTAAATAAAATCTCTATGTACTGTATTTATGATTATTAGTCATTGTTATATGATGTGTGTGCCTAAATATCATATGTTGAGTTTGATATAGCTTATATATTGGGTGAAACTAGATAACACTAGATGATCCTGATATAACATATATGTTTGGTAAGCCCAAATTATAATATAATTCATTGGATAATTATTATGTTATATGGATATTTATAATTAAATTTATCAAATGTTTATTTCAATTGCAAGGGATCTGTAATCATTTTGTTATGATGATGTTTCCAAATATCAACAAATTTTAATTATTCTTTCTATGGGTTATAAATTTTTCCATTGAAAAGGATTGATATCACCTGGTTCTTAATTATTTAAATTTTCAACTCTTTCATTTATTCAAAGGTTATTACATGTTTTATGACTGCTGATTCTGGTATTGATGGTTCTTAGTTATCTTAGAATTTTATTATGCACTCTAATTATTTCATCACACAATTAGACAATTATTTTTATATTTTTTTAATTTCCATTATTAGAAATTATAACTACCATTACTATGAATTTGTTCTCTTCCCTCTTATGTTTTCTTTTAAATAGGTTTTAATAAATTATTTTGAATTAATTATTTTTGTAAATATTTAATAAGGATGATGATGTAAATTTAATGTGAAATAAGAAATATTGGGTCAAGTGAGAAGAATTCTCCTGTATATACATGGGTATTATTTACGTGATTTCTCACTTTTGGTAAAACTCTAAACCAAAAATATACCTAGAGAATTATGTTATCCAATTTTTCGATTTTATATTTTATATTTTAGAATGATAAAATTGGGTCACGTTCATCGGTATCAAAGATAAAAATATAATATTCATGTTTTCAGTACTATATCTAAGAGATCATGTTTGGGGATGTTATAGTTGGTATCAGAGTAATGGCTTAAATATCATTTAAAGTTAAATGCTCAAATTTGTGGTTATCTTAATAGTTATGAATACCATAATAAGTATATATGATTAAGGATGATCAAAAGTTCAATATATTAAAAACCCCTATCAGGTATTAAGCATTGAAATCTTAAAGTGATTTACTATATTTTAGGAGATGAATTAGTATGATGAAATATTTATAAATATTTGGTTCTACATTAATTATTAATTTAAATTTTTTAAAAAAAATATTAATTTTATCAATAACCATTATGGTTCATATGATCTAGGATATTGAGAATAAAAGTTCTATCGTATAGATAACTATATGATTGAAATGCTTTTTGGTGATTAATTGATTAGTGTTACATCTAAATAACATCAACGTATTTTTAAAATAGATATATGAAAGATATGACATATAATTGGTGGTTAACAAAATCGATTATTATTGTGTATATTTTGGAATTATATATTATGAACATTGTATATTATTTTGAATTTTAAATTTTAATGTATAATTTCATCGTATGAAGGTTTACACATTTTTTCATTTACATTACCATAGACTAATGATATTTTTCAGTTAATTACTAAAGATAGGTGGAATCTATTTTCATCTTTTTTATTCTTTATGATCCTTTAAAGGATGATCTTTAATGCTTTAGGCATGAAAAATTAATCTTCAATGCTCATAATTTCGTGAAAAATTTGTATGTTTTGTTTAATTTTATAGAAGGATAAAATTCTACTCATCTAGTTATTATATCTCATTATACAGTAATTATAGACCGAAAATGAATTCCTAAAATATATCAAAAGGATCTTGAAACAATTTTTTTTCCACTTAACATCATTTCGGACAATATCAATAACCATTTTCATGCATATTTGGTTTATTTTTTCTAGTTGATATCTTTCTGTTGATTACTCACTTTCTTGTGAACTATAATCTCATTTAATAAGTATCATTATTTGGGAATAATTATTTTCTTCCATTTTTCAATATTCACTTCTCATCAATGTTAACCTATATGGAAATCAAGTCTATGTTATTCCAAATTATCCCCATATAGCCTTTTCTCTCTTTTTGGTAATATGTTTTACTAAACCTTTTTCTGATGTGGGTTTATAAAAAATGAAAATTAAAATTTCCAGCATTTTATTTCTATGCTAATGTTTAGATTCTAGGGATGAAATTTTATAATGGGGTAGGATGAAAACACCCGATATTTTTTAAAATAAAACAATGTTCAGTATAATATAAATAAATAAAAAATTATTTTTTATTTATTACACATAACACCGAGTTTATCTTGCATGACACATAGTACTGAGCTTATATTCTGTTACACGCAACACCAGGATTAAATGAAATTTGAAATGTTATTAAAATTTTATAATAATAGTTATAATCTATCACTTAGAATGGTGGGTATGAATTGGATTAAATAAATTACGAAAATATATTTCTTACAAGTGTAAATAATATTTATTATTTTATGGATAATTTTTTGAAAATGAAAATAAATAACTATATGAAAATAATGTAAAAAAATGTTTTAAAAAATATTTTTATGAAATCAAGAAAAATTAACCCAATAAATTAATAAAACAAATTATGGTTCATTATTTAAATAAAATTCATATATTATATATTAAAAAAAAATTTAACATTCATCTTCTGTGTTTTCTAATCAATAGATAAGAATTAATCTAATTTTATGCCTGAAACACTATTTTATTAAAGTATAATTTTCCCAATTTTGTATACATACATGAAAATTATCTTCAAAAAAATTTTAAATTCAATATAAAAATAATTCCATATTTGAAATCATACTGTAAAAATTATCTTTCGGTTATTGTTTCATAATTTTCTGGGGGGGGGGGGGTTAATGTTTTAGTAAGTTGTAAAAAATACTAATTTTTTATTAATAAGTTTGTTTTCATTTAAATTAATTATAATGATAAATTTTGTATTATATTTTATTTTAAATTAAATTTAGTACAAAAAATAAATTTACTAATCTAATTTCTGTCTTTTTTGTTATTTTAAAATTTAAATTTGATATAAAAACCATGATAAATTTTAAACATTTTGACTTTTAAAACCCAATTTCTCATCGTATCCAAGAGATTAATTTTAGAATATAATCTTCCACCTATGTGAACATAATATAAAAAATATAAAAAATATTTGAAATAATAATAATATATATTATCTAATTTTGTAAATTAATATTGAACAAAATTAATTGTCATAATAGTAAAAATTAATTACCATGATTAAAGTAAAAAATCGGTTTTCGAGAGGATAAACTAAAAGGATAAGGGATAATGTGGCATTAAAATTGTTAAAAAATTTATTTTTTGGCCATAGTTAGACCCTATAATTTCTAATTATCAAAATTAATAAATATTTTATCCTTTCATAATGATACCAATCTGATTACATGTTTTTCTTTTCGAAAAATTACAAATGTTTGACACAGCCCAATTATAAAATGTCACCCCCTCTTCTGTATTTGTTACAACATAAAAATATATTTCAATAACATCAACAATAAGTAACTATATTAGCTTATATAATAATATAAGTCTTATTTTTGGTATAAATACAAGTTATAATGCATTTTTAGCAAGCCTTATGAGGTTACCCGAAGAAGAGGTGATGTTCTTCAGTGAAAATTTTTATTTTATTTCATCATCAACCTCATAAATTATGAATTAAACCATATTGATAAAATAAACTCGATATATTACATATTAATATATTTTTTATATTAATTTTAGGACTTTAAACAATCGTTAATTCCATAAAATGTGTTTGTAAATCATTATTTGTGTATATGACAGTATATTGTCTTACGATCTGATGACATTTGTTATTTCCATTAACTCCTCTCATGGTTGTGTATGATGATGTTTTTAAATTATTTATAAAATATTTTTTAAATATTATACTAATGTATTTATTATATCATATACACCTTTTTACATTCCATTCCATAGACGACACAATAATATCACTTGTGTGTGGTGGACTTTTTCCTCATGAAGTGATGAGATTCCTATTTCACATAATCATAAATGAATGATAATAAGGATATATTCAAATAGAAATATGTGATATAAAATAAATAATATATATTTTCATGACATATATATCATTATGGAACAATCATATATAATTTTCTTTCTTACACTGAAAAATGATTACATTGTTCGTGTAAGTGAGGACGACCGCCTCCATTAAGCGATATTATTCTATTTCCACACAAGATCCGGAAAATGAAATTTATTAGTATATTTAATTAAATAATGTGGTATTTATTTTATTAGTATCATTAAGTAAATATAAAATAATACATTCTTTCTTTCCATAATGAACCTTAATAAATGGAAATGTTAATCATTCATACGTACGGACTGTCATCTCCATGATCGTAACATAGTTCATTTTTCATTACCATTTTTCATTATTGGTCTTAAATAGTTAATTCATGTATAAATATTATAAATATTTAATTATTTTTAATCACGTTATTTTATATAATGGCCTCCTTGACAAAGGTCAACACACTGAAGCCATTTTGAAATAAGGAACCAAACATCCTCGAAACACCCAATGATGACAACACTGATAAAAAATTTTATTTTCATTTAAAATAAATATATATATCACGTGGTTTAAAAATAGTAAAAGTATATAAATAAATGAAATAATTTATTTATGTGTATTGTATAGTAGATAAAGGGCATTCAAAAAATTTCATAACTCTAGGTTAGGGTTTTTGTAGTCTTTATTTTTCTCCTACGAGACATTTTATATATTCTTAGAATGTTTTTTTGTTATTGTCTATATACTATAAATTTTACATGTATAAATATGAATCATTAATACATAATTATATTTTATATTTCAATTGGAATAATTTAATCATACCGAATTTGACATGAATGTAACGATGATGTAAAGCATTTTATAACTCAATTTAACTTCACTGGGTTTTATTACTTCTTAATTATATTTTATATTATATGATTATGTGTTTCAAGAATTTTTATTAACTTAAAATCCTTTTTCTCATGATTTATTATAAGTTACATTTGATGCACTATTTATCCATTAATTAATTCTCAAATTAAAATGTATGATTTTTGTAAATGTTATTCAGGTCAAATTCTCTTTCACTGAAACATATATTTAAGATATGAACCTATAATCAATTTAAGGTCTAAAAACTGAAATTTTACTAGTTATATAATGAAAATATTTTCCATGATATATAATTTATAATTTTAAATTATTCTATCATGGTAAAAACAATTAATGATTGACTAATATGAAAATTTCTTAATTCTATAATCTAAATTCATTCAGGATTTCTTATGACTCAATTTTATTATAGTTTAAATAATATGATATTATATTATTGAACCAAATCTATTTTATTATCCTTTATTGTTAATTTATTTCACATTTTTAATTTACATGTCATTCATAGTAGTTTGAAGAAATATATAGAATTTTGTTTTTAAGATATATTGATCTAGTAACATCTTTTAGATCTGACATGTTACCCATCAATATAATTATTTTAAAATTTTTATCAAAAATATTCCTTCTAAACATAATTTTTTTTCATAAATCAATTTTACAATATATATATATATTCATTTAAAATGTTTTTAAATGAAATAACTTACGATTCTTAAAATATATAACTCTTGACCTGATTTTTAAAAATTTTATGAAAATAATGATTTTGTACTAAAATAAAATTTACTTCTATCTTCATTCAAAAATATTTTTTTCTTTAAAAAACCATAATTTCTATGAAATGTTTTCAAAAAAAAATTTATTGTACATGAAATGATTTATTAATTACATTTGTGAACATGTTTTAATTTTTATTAAAATTTATGAAAGGTATCATCATTTTGTTTTCCAAACATTTCCTATTATGATTTTAACAAAAATATTAAAGGAATAATTGTTAATATATGTAATAAATGAATATATTTTTTCACTATCAAGACCATGATTTTATTTGTACCATACTTTAAATTATTGATGTTTATTGTCAAAGGATTTTTTTTTAAAAATTTATGTTTTAAAAAGTGATCTTCGAAATAAAAGCGATATTTTCCTCATTAAAAGTTATAATTTATTTGTAAAAACTAATTTTTATTTTTTCGAATTTTTTTTATATAAATTTTTTTTCAACATAATTGTAGATTTTTTGTATTCAGTAAATCGATTTCAAAAATTAAAATGAAATCTTCCATAAAAAAGAATTAACGATCTTTTAATGGTATTTCCATTCATCAGTGTAAACTACCCTCATTGATACTTATGAACCAATGGTTATATTTTTTAATCATAATATAATAAATAATTATTTTTATGTACTAATATTGTTTCAAATATTTTTGTATGTAAATCTGTTCTTTTTATTTGGTTAATTATGCTTAAAAATTATTGTTATGGAACCTATTTATTTGCAATGTTCTAATCATGTTTCCAAGAGTTTAACATGAAACTCATTTATTTTCCAAGTATTAATAAATTAATAAAATGAATAATGAATTTTGCTATGAGATATATGATAATATAAATTATTTTTGTAATTTATTTATTATTCCTGGATATCTTTAAATGAGGTGTGCATCGAGATTGCATCAGGGGATCCCAATATAGATTATAAAGTGGGTATGCCTATATTTTTCTTTAAAGAATTTGGTAATTATTATTTAATCTAGATAATTATACTATAATTTCATCATATGGTTATTTCAATTATATGGCTTTTATATGGGTTTAATGGTGATTATGTTCCAAGATACCAACACATTTTTATTATTCATCCTATGGGTTATAATTTTTTCCTTTTAATAGTTTCAATATCACATGGATCATGATTATTAACTCATACAAACCTTTCCATTGTTAAATCATTATATCATGCCTCATTGTTTTTGATTTATGTATTCGTGTGTATATGTTTTTTATGAATCGCATATATTCTTGGAATATGTTATCATCAAATTATATACATATTATTCTTTTTTATGACATTAAATGGTTAATTTTTATGTTTACACATATTAATTATTTTATATCGCCCTTCTATATTTAATTTTCCCCATATTATCCAAAAATATGATATATGAATTATTTTTTGAATGATTTTTTATTTAAAATGATGATTACATAATAAGTAATAGGAAAATCGTTTTTGAGTGGGAGAAAGTCTCATATATAAACATGGGTATTGATTATGTAAGAGTTTTTTGTAATTCTAATGAAATCTAAACGTAAATTTTCCTCCAAAATAGAAGTGATCAAATTTTACATTTTATTATTATATATTTTAGATAGAAAAAATTAGTTCACCATCATCCGTATCAAATATTGAAATGTACAATTCATGTTTTCAGCATTGAATTCGGGATATTGGGTTTGGATGGCCATATTAAACAGTTTTTTGTGTATACCTACCATATTTAAAAAATATTTTATAATAATGATTTGAATAAGACATCCAAACTTATTCATTACCCTCATTACAATTAATCTTTTATTATCCATGAGACTGCAAAATTGATATTTTCCATAGATTCATTTCATGCTCAATATATTTATTTAATAGTATGTGTTTTCAGTTATCTATATCTTCATATTGATTATAATTTATTTACTCAAGGTATCTTCCACTCTATGCAACCCTAACACATAATTTTAGATCAACATTAATTTTCATTCTGTTCCACATGATATGAAGAAGGTATCATTGAATGAGTTTCTACGATACATAATAGTTACTTTTACTATGAAAAATATATTATTTACAATGTAAAAGAAAAATAATTTATATATTGGGTAAATCAATATTACTAAGCTAATTGTTCCTTGGTGATATGATTCCTTGTATCTTATTCCAATATAATAATTTATACTTGAGCTCGAGGTTACTAGAGTTGGTGATATTACAGTTAGTATGAGAACAAGTTTAGTATTACCCTTAAGAACTAGATATACGAAAACACGGTTTAGAGAACATAACCATATGATATAATTTGAGGTTAATGCTATGTATTATAAGGTATCATAATGTTTTCTAAAGTATATATTTCCAAGAAAATATATATCTTGTTTGGATACTGGACAAATGATATATTTGTGGAACATATGAACATAAGGGTAAAAATATAAAATTCGACACGTTTGATATTAAATTGATCATCACCGATGCATGATTAGTGGGTCTAAGACTACACACTAGGAATGACATTAGCAAGGGATTTTTTAGGTTAATTCCTATTAGTATTTATTAACCATTGGGATGAATGATAGAATATATCTTATTCAAACATAATATATTCCATAGTGATATGGGATAAACCTAATGTGTTATTGTTTGATAAGTCAAACATTGATCATATATATAAAGTAATAGGTTCACATTTTAAGGTTTTATGTGATTAAAATTTATGATGATTATGGATACTTTTGGTGATATTTATATGAATAGAACACATTGTTTCATTATGTATTTTAGTGACAATTTTATTTGAGGAATGATTATGTTATATTTTTGTATATAATTTGAGAGGTATTCACAACCATTATGTTTAATATAACAAAAAAATTTAATTTGGTTGCCAGTATGAAATCATTTGTTTCATTTTAGTAATATTTGATTTCTCATAACGAAAACCATAGTATTAATAAGTTATTTTGTAACTGAATGATTAATTTTATTTTTTAATAATTTAAATATATTTGGATCGTTAAATGATTATGGTATATTGATATTTTATTGGCTAATATGGGAATATATTTGTAGAATAATGATTGAGTTATCTTTTGGAAGATAATATAGATTTATTATGGATTTATGGTTCTTTGGGACATTTAAGGGATTGATTAGAATATTTTAGAGTTTATATACAACTAAATTTAGATTTTTTATATAAATTTATGGGTGATTACTATTTATTTTTTATAAATGATAAATAGATCTTAGAATAATATGTAGTAAAATATCTTATATTTTTGTGTTTTTTTACATGGTTAATAGTATTTTTTAATAGTTATATTTTTAATTTCTTATATAATGATTTAATTTTAACATTATTCGTCAACATTGACGATATAAAGATTAATTTACTATTTATTTATATGAATTATTAATCATATTGGTAATTATTCTTTTTGTTCTAAATATTTCAGATTTAGAAAAAGGAAATAAATGATTATGATTTATTTGAACATATAGTTGATTAAAAGTTAATTTTATTACTCTACGAATGAAAAATTAATCATGATCATGATAATTTAAATATAATGATAAAATAATTCATCTTTAATGGGATGAAATCATGGAAGTAAATTTTACTATTTTTTATATATTAATAGTATTGTAATTTCTCTCACAAAAGAAAACAGAAGGTTGATCTATCAAGTACTTTCTAGAAAGTAACACTCATATACAAAGGTAAGATTTCATAAACACATTTTTATGTATGAATCTTATATAGGTGAATTCATGAATAGTTTTTGGTTCATAACATAAATAGTTAAAGTTCATAATCAAATCAACACCTAATATTATTAATATTATATATTATATTCTATATAGTAAAGAAGATTTAAAATTTTGATGATGTAATTTATATAATTGGGGGAGAGTTTAATAAACCAATATTCTATATATTTATGTTTCATAGCGTATAGCACATACCACACTGATTATGAAAAACCCGTAAAATTGAATTCATTAAATATGACTATAACCACCTTGTAAACGTATTGGTGGGTACGAATAAGGATAAACCCAATATGATATATATATATATATGTAAAATTAAATAAAAATATTAATTAAATCTTTTTAAATAAGAAGGAAATTTTATGTAATGTCGTTTTTGGATTCAAAATATGTTTTTATAAAAAATTGTTTTATTTGATTTTTTGAGAGAATATTATATTAAAAATTTTCTAATTTTTGACATTTTATTTTATAAAATATTTATCATTTTTAATATTATCATATCAAAAATATCTTACAGTGAAATTTCGGTATTTTTCTAAAATGATTGATTATTTAGGGAATAGTGAAAATACTGAATGTTTGTAAAAGAGTGATTTCTTTTCATTAAATAATGTAATTTATAACTCTTATCTGATCGTAGATTTATATTTAAATTAACATAAGCTACATTTTATTTTACATAATATATATAATTTAAAATGAATCAACATTATATATCAATGTTCTATAATTTTAATAATATACTTAAAACACAAAATTTAATAAAAACTATTATTTGGTGCATATTACATTTTCAAATTAATATTTATTATTTTCACTGACATAAAATGAATATTGAAAAATACATAATTTATTTGAAATAATTATATTAATATTTTGTAAATAGGTTCATTTTACTTATAGCCTATATGAATAGAAAAAATTGTAAATAAACTTTCCCCACAATAAAGGGTAAATAGTGTTATTATTGTTAAAAATAATGTGTTAAGAATTTAAAAATATAATAGAAAAATGAATTTATTTCATATGATTATATTAATTATAACCATTATATCCTAAATTATAATAAATATAATTTCAGTTCTACTTTAAATTGATATTGACATTCATATTAATTTAAGTGAAGGATAAATAAAAAATGGCACTCTACTGAAATTTATTTCTCTTATAAGTTTCAATAGAGATAAAATGAAATTTAGAATAGATATAAAAGGATATTTTTAGTATTAATAATTTTTTTTCAATTTTTATTTTATTTTTAATTTTTATTGATGAAATATTTACCCTATGTTATTATGAAACACTACTACTAAGCTTTTTAATGAAATAAAAAAACTAAATTATGTTCTTTTAAAAACATCCTATGTAATATTTTTGGGATGAATTATGTTTTCAATCAAATTTTATCATTATATAATTTTTATAAGTTATGTTTTAAAATTTTATATTTGAACAAAATTAATTTTTTGATATTTTGTTAAATTCAATTATGTGAATAGTATAGAAAATGAATTAACAAAAACTTTATGTTAAAAACCGTTTTATGAAATAATGTAAAATTAATAAAAAATATTATCTTTGTAAAATTAAGTTGGATATAGTCTAACATATAAACCAATTTCATTTGCGGTTCGCTTTCTATTTTATAGTAACTTTCATTTCCCCTAATGTCTATAAATATTATTATGATGGTAATCATTAAATTGGGTTAACATATGTGAGGGTTAAAACTAAGTGATAAGGGTTAATATTTCACCTAAAATTGTATAAAAATAAGTAGATTATAATATGTATACAAATATATATTATATCATAAATATATATTATCTTTTTTCCACTTAAACATAAAAATATATTTATATTAATTTAATACATTATATAATTCCAAGGTTCCCCCACCCATAACTTGATAAAGGATACCACACCTCCTCTCTTACTCTCACTTAATGAGAATTTATTATCAACCAATCCCTACGAAAAT
Organism: Viscum album; assembly: GCA_963277665.1. Classification (NCBI taxonomy): domain Eukaryota; kingdom Viridiplantae; phylum Streptophyta; class Magnoliopsida; order Santalales; family Viscaceae; genus Viscum; species Viscum album. The sequence continues at coordinate 823,279,957 of OY728153.1, forward strand.
ACTTTACTAACCACTCCACATGTCTGATAGGCTCTAGTATCATTAAGGTACCAACCTACAATGATTAAAGTGTAAGAGAAATATGGTTTTAAAAAGAAATGGCACAACACTTTACTAATTTTTCTATTTTTAGTTTATATTCTTTCACTTTCAAGTATATTATTGGCAATATCATGTAATGACATCAGTGTCTTAAATGTACATAAATTTTATCATTCTATTAGAATAAATTTTTTTCATATCCTTTCAAGCATATGGAAAATGAAAACATATCTCTTGTGTATGTATTGCATATTGTCTCCTCATAACTCAATAGTTCATTTTCATCACAACTTATCATGGATGATAATAAATATGGTACTAATAAAAAATATGTGATATTATTTTCATAATTAATATTATGAAAATCTAATATATTAATAACCTTTTTAACCTTTACACATTAAAAAAGCATAATGTTACTTCTGTGTACATGTGGACTACCACCTCCCCTGGGTGATATGATTTTTTTTCAGGCCTAAAATTCATGAATGATTATAAAAATATGTTTATTATATAAAAATTATAATTATTTCATGATTAATATTATGGATATGATGAATACATTACCCATTTAACCATAGTTAACCAACTGATATTGATCTACAACTAAGGACTGAACATCCTCAAAACAACTGACATGAACATATGTGACTTAATAAAGATATTATACATGGTAAAAATGAAATTAAAAGAATCAAAAAAAGGTAATACACATGAAAATTGATTTTTACCAAGTACTAATTTTTTATAATTTTACTATACAATAGATAAAGTTTTTATTTGGTGATCCATACATGATGTAAGGGGATTCTTCACCCAATTTTTTCATATGGTTATATTACATCTACATTGTCTATGTTATGCCAAAATTATATATTTAATGACATATGATAAATATATTTTTCATATACACTTTATATATGTGGATTAAAATCTTATATTCATAATCAATTCATTAATTATTCTCACTTCATTATATTCATAATTGTATGGGATTTTATCCCAATTTCCACTCTATTGAGAAAAATTTTGTTTGATGGTTCTATTTTATTTTTTTTGTAGTATATACTTACCATAGGATGTTTATAACATTAATATCAATATATTTTTAGTAATTAATGATTTAAATTTTGTTTATTCATTCATGGAGTTATAATTTAAATGTACTCAAAGTCTTAAGAATATATTTTAAAATTTCAATTTTTGGGATTACTTATATTTTTGTTGAAGGAATATTATACCCAATCCTTACTAAAATTAATGTATTATCTTAACCACTGTAAATTTAATTAGTATCCATGTTTTCATATAACTTTTAAACTATTTTGTACATGAATCAATAAAAAATTTAAAAGAAAATATGATCGTATTAATCTTTTCAGTATGGTATATTTCTCATCCATGTGTAGAAATTTCAAATTTTGTAATAAATTTTTTATATATGTTCATAAATTATTTATTATGGAAATTTTATTTTTACCATGCTTATAAAAATGATTGAATGGAATATTTATAATGTTTTTCCTAAAAAATATTTTTAACTTTCATTATAATAACACAAAATATAGGATTCATTTTAACAAATAAAACTATTGACGCCCACAAAATGAGATTCTGAAAATCCACATGGGGTGAAATAACTAATAATGGGTATTATTTTATCTACAAAAAAATTAATGAATAAGGATTTCAAAATCCAATGGCTCTTTTGTACCTTGAGAGGGCATGTAATAACATGACCTTCAGAAGGATAGGTAGATGCATCATACCTAGATAATTTTCTATTAAATATCTCTTTGATCCCCTTTTAAGAATCCTTTTACTCCAACAATTTAATATAAGTAACTCGCTTAACAAGTGGTGAAATCCAAATATGATCCCCAAGGTCACTAAATTTTCCATTTTCCAAGCACCTACTAAACTAAAAAAATTATAATATAAGTTGGAAAATATGCAAAAGGTGGGAGCCTCTTGTAGGCATAATCATCATGAAATGTGATCCATATATTTTTCAAGACACTGTATGCCCTTGATGACATGCATGCCTTATCATGCATGAGATAGCGGACATGTAACCCTTGTCACATGAATAACATTCAACATGACCAGATGGTCCAACACTCCCCCATCAGCTCCATAGGGGAAATATATGGGTTTATTCATGAAATTATTGAGCATCACCATAGGACCCTTTGTGAGTCTCACAATGCATTATCGATGGATAGCGTCATTATCATTGTCAAAAGTTAAGAAAACTCCGGATATCAATGGTACTTGTAATATAATCCAAGAAATAATGAAAATGTAAATAGACAAAGCCTCTTTAATTTGTAAAAATCATGTCAAAAACTCTAAATGGATCGTAATACACTACATGTACATGGTGACATGATTTTCTTTTCACACAAAACACCACATGTATGTCAACCTCCTGACATGAAGTATTTTAGAGATATCCATGTGGTCTCATACTTCGTATTATGATTTAAAGAAAAACATAATGAATTATCTAAAAATTTGATTTTGTGTTATCATATGACCTTTTGTGGGTCATGGATGCATCACTGATGGGTATAATGATTGTCTTTGAAAAAAATAATAAAAAATCTATAGATTCGCAAAAATTGTAAAATAAAAAAGTAAAAACGGGGAATTATTGGATCTTCATACTAAGATTTGATATGTTGATATCTAGATAATGTGGTTGTGAATCTATGGTGATGACTATGGATCCTATTGAAACCACTTCGACATGTCATCATGGTCCTGTTGAAACCATGTTGGAAAGATAACATAGACTCACAAAACCTTTCGGCATGTCATCAGGATCTCATGAAGACCCTCTAGAAAGCCATCACTGTCTCTAAAAATGTCCCATATATTTCACATGAGATCACATGTAAGCCTTTTAGAAGAAATATGGATCTCGCAAGGGCCCAAAAATAGGTTAGAATAACAGTGGGAAAACCCCTTGTCATGTATAGAATGTTAATTAAAATTCCAATAATTTGATATAGTCCAATAAATTAATAATTGAAGGGATGGTATAATGGTCCCTAAAAATATTGTCACACCACTGGAATGAACTATGGCAGGAACCTTCAAAATGTGTGAATCTAAACCCCTCAAATGAGTCAATCCTTAGTTATCACAATACGTTCTGCACAAATATGTGCATAAATGAGGTGGTGAGGCATATAAATCCCCAAATACCACATAAAAAATGAAGTGATTTTTCAATGGAACCTCGTACCGGTGCACCCATGAATTAGAGGAGATTTCAAAGAATGGATACTCTTGCAAGCAGACTGATTTTTCACTAGCTAAACTATTGGGAACAATTGGATCATTAATGAGGAAAACATAGTCACTTTGTGGGATCACTCACAGATTACATGAAGAACATCATGAGGGTTTCCTAAAAAACATATAACATATCTTCTAATCCTTTCATGACTTAAGTAAGATAACAATGAATAAATCTAAGTTAAAAAAATAAATGGATGGAAACATTACTACAAATATGTGATAATTATGTATGAAAATATATACTGATCCTCATTCCCACCGTGTGAACCACCAATTCCATTTGATAAAAATGGTATTTGTCACCCAGATTAGGGGATGCTCCTTGAATATACTATTTTTATCTTGTGAAGTCTCCTAGACATGTCAAAGAAAGACACATGATGCCTCCGGAGTAATCCAACAATGTTAAGTGAATCTCTTTGAGGTTTCCATGCATACATTTCAATGTCCATGAGACTTGTATACAAAATCATAGGGAAACAACATTATATTTCAGATAATTCTTGTGATAACAACAGTCATGTCAATTATCTCTAATGACATGCTCTAGATATACCATATGGTTCTTTCAATGTCCTCCAGACATGTCAGCTATCTTTTTTAGAGCCCTCTGGACATGTCATCCTTGATCATGCACCACCGTCAAGAAAATTCATTTTGACTATCACGACACCCACCATGTGTTTTGGCCGGATTTCATGATGTCATAATGGAAATTTCACTAGATCATGTTTCTCCCTCTAAACATGTCGGTCAAGATCATTAGATGACCTCCAAGAAAAGTGTGTATAGTCTCATGATGTCCTCTAGACAAGTCATCATTGAACATTTGATGGCCAACTAATATTCCATTAATATTATGTGATGTCCCTTTAAAAATATAAATATATTATGAGATTGTCTTAAGATATGTTCGAAATAAAACCATGAATGTCCATACATCCATCAACTAGTCATTCAACCTCTCAAGTCATGTCAAGAAGCTAATCGAGATGGTTAGGCAGACAACAAGGAAAATTCAAGGAGGTATCATATGGCATGATAATCTTATCCACTTCCACCAATATAAGGGAAACCATAGTGTGGAAACCCTAATAAACTAAAATACAATGCTTCTAATTCCTATTATCTCCAAGATATGTCAGACTCCTTAAATCATGATCGTCATCTTAAACCACGCAGGTGGCTGAGGAACCCTTGATGCTCCATCCCTTCTAGTGACGAGGGAGTCCCCCACGTCGGCTCCTCCCCCCATGGTGTGGTAGGGGGAATCATCATTGCATGAGAGAGAAAGGTTCTTCTGGCCTTTCTCCAATCTGGATTTTCTTCCTCCCTTTCATAAAGTTGTGTTAAATCCTAAGGTTCATGATTTAGTTGATGGGTTGTAAAATTTTCATCCTTCCCCATCTAAGTTTTATGAAGCTTCAGGCTTGTTGAATCTTACCCTGGTGGCCCGATTCATCACAATGAGGCCTTCAGTTCATTCCTTCGACCGTTTTGACTTCAGTTCTTGGGATCTGCAGGAATAAGCAGTGTTTGACTTACTCGATAACCAAAAAATCATGATTCGGTTTGAGATGGAGATAGATCTAATTCATGCATGGTCGACGGATCCGTGTGTCTTCAATGGATCTCAATTCCTAATTCTTCGGTGGTCCTCTGACCTCTATATGAATTGCAACATGCCTTCCATGGAAGTTTGGGATAGTTTTCCTAATCTTCTATTTCTGTTTCAATATCCGTTGATTATCTGCATGTTGGGGAATCTAGTGGGTCGATTTCTTTGTTATGATAGCCTCATTGAGGTGGTTTTCCTTCTGGTGAATCCTCAGGTATGGGTTGATGTTGATCTCTCTCGCATGCCATTTGATTTCGTTTGGATCACGATTGGAGAAAAATATCATTGTAAGCATAGAGTTATCTATGAGAATTGGACTGAGGTCCGTGGTTGTTGCAAGAGATTGGGCCACTCGGTTGAGGTATGTAGAAGTGTCCATCCAGCACGGTTAATGGAGTATCACTATAAGGGGAAAGGTTTTCATGTGATCACAGGTGATGATGATAGAAGAAAAGCCCTGGGTACTGGCGTGGAGATGGGCAGGGACTCGAATATGGCAGGACCTGTTGACAGAGGGAGGGTTTCTTGTGTGTATGGTTTGGTTATGGAGAGTAAAACCACGAGGTCTATTAATGCTTCCATACAGGAAGTTGGAAAATATTTTAGTTTAATGGTTGGTATGCGTTCAGAATAGGCTTGATCGAATGGGTTTCGAACATAGAAGAGGTGGTTTTCAAGACTGGTGATATAAATTCTGTAGGTCTGGATCTATTGGTCGTACCTTTTATTTCGTTGAGTTATATGTTTAATGGATTTTATGAGGACATGTGGGATGAGGAAATAGAGGTGGGGGATATTACAGGGAGGGGGGTGAGGTGGGGGTCCTAGATAATCAGCAGGCTGAAGATATAGATAAGGAACAATCTAGGAATGGTAGGGAGATTGTGGAGGTTCAACATGTTTAAGTCATGGGGCTAGACCCAGTTGTCCTAAATATGGAAGGAAACCCCAATATGGTCAAGATATAAACTTCATTGAAGGTACGTATCACAGACCAGGATATTTCCAGGCTGGAGTTTTAGGGATGGAGGCACGTACCACGGTTGTGGAGAATATTTCTATGGAGGATGAGCATCTTCCTTTGACGGAGAATAACAGGACATATCAAAGGTGGGGAAGCAATGTTGAACTGCCCAGGGAGGGAAATGATAACTCTAGGGGAGGAAATAAGATCATGAGTACCTTGGTTGGCCATTTATTTAGTGATATTGTTCAAAATGTGAATCAAAAAGAGCGGTTAGGTGACATACATTTGGCTCCAACTTCAACATGGAGACCAAGGAAGGACTATTAAAATCTCCTACGACCAATGCGGAAAAGGTATTATTCAAAAAGGATTTACCATGTGGTTCTTGCAGTCAAGAAGGGTAGAGGGATAAAGAAGACATCACCAGATATGGCTACTCTAGACCAGCTTAGGAATCACGTTCAATGTGTGGGTTTTTGATGAAAACTGGAGTGGGAATTGGATATTGGAGAACATGAGTCCGGTTTGGGGTGTGGGGATAACTACGGTTATTATTATGTATAACTCTATGTTGATTGACGTTCCATATAGTTTTTTTTTCTTTGGCGTTGTATGTTGGGCATCAGACACCCCTAAACTAGCTTTATAAAATGGAAAAAAATGATTTGCAGTCATCTTAAACCACTTTGGTAGGGATGTACCATTAGAAGATTCCCGCATCTATGAGTAATGAGACTAATTACATGTCATCCATTATTTTTCAAAACAGTCATAGATCACAAGGGATTGGGGAGTTGAAACTGTAATATGATTCACATAGAGAAAACCCAATGTGTAAGCCCTATTCAATGATTTAATATGATATTTCCACCAATATAAGGGAACCTTATTATGATAGGCCTAAAAAATTGAACTACATGGACTCAAATTATTGTAATAAATATGATACATAGGATGCCTTCTTAGGGACAAAGCTCAAAAATGCATCCACCTTAGTGTTTGTATCCTCATATATCTGGCATTTCATCCATAATGACCCAATAATTCCCACGGGTTGATCATTATACATCATCCATTAGATGACACAGAAGTTCACTAAAGTATGAGAACTCTAATTATTGTTATTACTAGGATACATAGGATGATTTTTTAATCCAAATATCTATATTAATCATCCAAATTGTTGTCCCATTACATATTCCTTGCATCTATACATAGTGAGACTGACAACATGTAATCCATTATTTCTCACATCAATCATGGATCATATGAACATAGGGATTGTAATGGTCATATCATTCACATAATAAATCTATACTAGCTATAGAATCCTCAATTTATAATCCCATAATAGTGGAATGTTATGATTAAATTATATTAGGTCATCTACCTTGGGGTCAATCCTATGGGAATGAATGAACATTACTCGGATTCTTTCCAAAACTAGGAAACATAGAACATCTCTTTGACACTCGATCTTCAATATGTGAGCCATATATTCCCACACATATTCCATTTCCACATGATTTTAAATTGCATAGGATTAGTTAACATTGTGGGATTTAACTAACCTTGTATATAGGATATGTAGGATGTCTCATAATGGATCAATTCCTTCCTTGACATATTAAATTATTCTATACATTACAATAATTTCTAAATAATATGGAAATATGGCTCCAACATATAAGGCATTATCCATTAGGGGGAATGGATGAGGAACCTTTAATACATATAGATGGATTCACCAAAATTTTCCAATTCATTTATAAAAGAGATTCAACCTATGGTAATTCTAGGAGGGTAACTAGTTCCGTATAAGGTTTTAGAACATGGTTATGTTACAATAACTGTGTTAGGGTAACGAGTATCATATCTAAGTTTATAATATATTTATGATGATATCTTAAATCCATAATAGAGTTTTAGAGTATTGAACAATTTACCTCTAAAAGGGTGTGATGATCATGAACACACATCATCTCGACCAATGTGAGTTTCGAAGGGTCATTGGGTCTAAAACCCAAAGTTACCACCTCCCATTGGAATGATGTATCAAACCCATGTATGTATGTTGGAATAATAGGGACATTCCATTATGAACAATACCGGTGACATTCCATCAATGTTTGTGTATGAAATTGAAATCCTCACTATTAGCCTTCAGAATAGACCAAATTCACATTATGGTTTCCTATTCCATTGAAATAAATATGGTGAACATAATGTGAACCTCTCAAATAACCAAATGTTAGATTGACCATTGTTAGGAAGATTTTTTAACACCATCAATAAAAAAGGTAAACATTATATTGATATCTCAAATAATAGAATGATCTGTTGATAATGTGTTGGGATATTTTTTTATATATCATATGAAAAATTGATAACCTAAAATGAATATTTCTAATAATAGAATGGTCGGTTGACCATGCATTGAGATATTTTTTGGCATGCCAAATGCAAAAAAATTGTGAACATAACATGAATATCTGAAATAATAGAATGATTATTTTACCATTTCTCGGTCCTTGTTGTTTGCACATCATACACAAACATAGAAAACTAGACATATATCTTTTAAAAGAGCCTCTATATAATTCAATCCTCACGTTGATAAGTCCACATGTTAAAAATGGTCATATCACTAATAAGATGAAAATTTTGTGACCAATTCATATCTAGTTGTGCAAAAATAATAACTATGATGATTCACTAATCAAAAAAATTATCATTTGTTTTCATTGTGACTACATGTCATGTTCTCGTAAAAATACCCCTTGTTCATACATTTCATCCTCTAGTGATTGTTCTATAAAATCAATTTCAACAATAACTCATATAGAGCTTATAATGACCATACCCACCTAACAGATTTAACATAAGGTGGTGAAGGAAATATTTTGGGAATACCATTGACATGGTATATTCACAACTCTTGAGGCTTCCCATGAGTGTGTGAAAGCATTAAAACGGACTAAATGCTTTATCCAACAAAATATACATTAATTCTAGTGGAACGTATTTCCATATACAACTACTTTGGTAGTTTATCCCCAGATCACAACAACCTCCACCATCCTTAAATGATAATGGTGGACTAGGGACTCAAGTACTTCTCACTTAAGGATCAAGGGATGGTGAGGATGGATCATGTTAACCACCATCACCAGTGCCATCCCACTGGTAACCTTTAGTTTCCTGTATAGTGTACCCCCCCGACACACTACCATCTATAAAAACCTTGAACAGAAAATAAGGAATACACATTGAGTGAGTATGTTTTTTGATAACACAGTGTCGACCCATACACCCAATACCACTGATGATGTCTTTATTTATTTTCTAATTATAACCAGTGCGTAAGACTATATAACTTCTAACATGGAACAAGTATTCTAACACATTCTTATTGTAGACATTGGGGGGGTAAATATACCAAACCTCATGAATTAAGTCAATTGGATTATTCAAATTGTTAATGGGGGATATAAGTGGGATCATATTCCCTCTTCATTTGAGTATATCATCCCATATATAGTGGATACCGAAAATTTGTAGGATTGTGTCCCTACGTACACTTCACTAATGGGTCATTACATCTTATAAATACTTGAATAACTATTCTCGTATATTCTGATATAGGAACCGATACTGGGATAAGAGATTATTCATATCCCAATATCTATGGTATCCCAACCCTATGATCATTATGAACATGTTGTTTATGTAGATATTGTTTACAGTCTTTCTACCATCCAGATTATTATTAGTATATTCTAGTAATGGATGAGGCACCTGATTGGAATCATATTCTAATTATAATTGTGCCTCACAATGTGATAGCGGCACATACCTCAAGATATGGTCACATTCCTATTAAAGAATAACATTTGAATATTCCAAAGGTTTGATATTATGGTCATATCCTCATTCTGACTATGTATCCCCAAGTAAGGGGCACAGGGCTCAGAATAAGATTATATTCCAGTCAATGAAAACAAATGGTATACTGCAAATTCCCATGATCATGACTTTATCCCAATTCTAGCCAAGGCCCTCCAGGAAATAATGCAACATGCCTCCATAAAGGCTCATCTATTTTTAGTGAATCATCTGAGAATATTCCAATGGATCATAGTATCCACTCTCATTTCCATACATTCATTGAAAAAATACTGCATCATCATCCATCTAAGGCTATACAGGTGGAGGCTCATATCCCTTATCAGAATTTGGAGGTCCATCAACATATTTTGAAATAGAATTTTAATTTTTATAGGTATCATATGATTCTCTAATTAGATCTCACCAAGGATAGTGGCTCATGCCTTAGGATAGGCTCATATCCCTATTAATATTGACCAGTGTCATATTTCAAAGGCTTAGGTTTGGGCTCATATCCCCATTATAACATAGGCTCACCATGTGGGAGAGGAACATTCATCCTGGAAGTCTCATATTTCATCCAATAATAATGAATCTCATTATCACACTCTAACAGCTTCTCATCAGCAGAATCATACTCTTTCAACAATAGAAGGTTATCAAAATGTTTCGACAACCATCCAACATCCGACTCATATCCCTAGACAAACTCAAAATATTATTCGACATATTCCTTCCATGAAAATAATTGAGTCTCATATCCATAATATTTTCAATTCTAATGTATTTTAGGTTGTTTAAGACACATTCGCAACACCCCAAGGGTCCATTAACTATTCATCCTAAATAGAAGGAAACCATTACCTTGATATTCCTCCTCGAGGAAGTGTGTAAATGGATTGTTGAGACACTACTCATATCATAAACCATGGTTAACCTCCACATTGTGATATATCCCATAGTAAATGAAGTTATCACCTTTCATAGACACCTTTTTATTTAGTTATGTTCAAAATAATTAATTTTTTGTATAAATAGGCACTCAAAACATCATGGTCAATCATATATATTTCCCCATAAAGTTCTAGCTTAACTCCACTCTGGTCAGTAGGAGACCCCGAGAAGAACCTTCTATGTTCTAATCTGATGGAGGTATGTAATTATGACCAATAGAAAAAATTCATTGCTATATGGACTAATTTATCTGAAAATAACCTCCCCACTATGTTCTAGAATCTTGCTAATTATGACTAAGAGATCCAAGATGAGCTATAAAAGGGTTTTATACCATATCTATGTAAAAATATGTGTTAATAATCATTGATATAAAGACAAAAACAATTTTATACATGATAAGAGGTTCACATTCATAACATAAAAATACTCTATTTTCAGTTGGATGTGGATATTATCCCCATGGAATGAGATTCAAAACAAGAAAATCATAGTGTAAATCTGAAACACTATTTCTACTTTTATATCACCAATATTTTCCATCAAATATCTAAATCCAAATCAAACATTTTTATTCTATGATTTGGAAAATATGGTTCATTAAAATTCATTACACCCTTGGAAAAGTGGATCTCCTCAGACACAATGTCTTATAATGATAGATCTATTAGAAAAATTTGGAGACTGGGTAATGCTCAATTCAATTGGTCACTATAATGAAATTACCTCTCATAAAGATTCTTTGGCATCATGAACCGAGGAAGAGTACACGAAGTAAACTTCATTGAACTAGTCCCTTTAATGAAATGGGGATGCATTTTAGACATGGAAACTAATGTTGCGATCAACATGACAACTTCATGTAGAAATTGACTCCTTTAATGACCTTCCATTAGACCCAACTACTATACGGGCATTACAATGACACATTTAATTGGTTTCTATGAAAAATTTTTATCATATGTCCTTGAGAAAACCCAGCCTAATGATCTAGGAGAATATCTTACATTTCATCCACCCCATATATTGTCAATTATTGAGAGAATTTGAGATATATTTGAAGCAACATCAAACCAACCCTATCCCATTGATATTGGGGAATTTGTATCACACTATTCATCACCAAGTTCATCATCCACCTAGATTTTCCTAGGTAAATCAATGAAAGATCTACATCAACATCATCTGACTTGTATGGGATAAAATATATGTCAATTTCTATCATAGGAGTGATAAAATTTATAACTAGAATCATAGGATCATCAATAATTGGATTAATCAATGATAGTTTTGGCCTGGAATTGGCCCCATCCCACGAGCTAGGGGAGTTTCCATCATTATCAAAAAAATAGAGAGAATCATTCATTTCAATTTTGGGAAGTAAATATCAATGGATGGCATCCATTATGTTCCTCCTCTAGATAACATACCTCTACAATTTTGGGACTTTTAGGTAGTCATGACTTGAAACTCGCTCAAGGTCACTGCCAACTAGACATGACTGGAGGATTTTAAGAAAACAGAAACAAAACCCTCCTAGGTCGCATGCCAATACATCATAGTGTGTCCAAGGGTTTGGTAAACAATACTAATATAGACAGGGAAGAATCATCATGTTTCCATGAATATATTTGGATAACCACCATTCAATGATACACTATTGGACAAAATCGTCATTGTCAACATGAAATATATTGTGGATTGAGAAGCACATGTAGATGGATGAAACATAGAAAACCAACCCCAATTAGAGGGTCACTGGGATTCAACAACTAGGGTTTCAAGCACCTGTAACTAGTGGAGCCTCCAAATATTAGTGCAACTAAATATTGAGTTATGACCTCTACTAATTAAAATATTCAAATATAAAGAGAAAATTGTGGCTATATCCCAATCACATGCTTGAAGACCCAAAATTCCATCCATAGAGTATTAGTTGTGGCAATATGAAAAGCAAATACAAACTCTTAGACAAATAAACAAAGTTATACTCAATTGAAATATTACAACTATTTATCATCTATTAGAAGAGATGAATACTCTACCTCCCAGGATAATCCTCATGCAATGGAAGAATCTGAGCATCCTATTGGATCTGTATCATAGTATTAGTCTACCTAATTGAGGAAGTAGAAATATACTCTTACATACCTTCCATTAAATAGATTTCATCTCCCTTCCCTTTGTGATCATTCATTCATATGACAAAAAAACTATTAATGGAAGATGAATACAACACCACCTCATTAAGGCCAACCTTATCCTTGTATAATGAAGGTGTATTAGATAGTAGTATCTCAGTACTAATCAACATCATTGAGTCATTGGATACTTGAATGGAAACCATGGATGGGTGATTGACACCAATACAAACCAAGAAGAATCCATATCCTATATTGGTGGATGAAACATTACATACATCATATTTTAACAATCATATCATCTATATTTTTTGATAGCATGGGTGACCCTTAAATATATCTCACACAATTAATATCATGGTGTGGTATCCTAAGGGGCCATTGAGATCAATAGGTGGTGTCTAAGATGATTTTTATTGTACATATTATGATAGATCCAATGTTTTATTGGCACAGAAGGCTTCCATCTTGATTAATTATAGGATAGGAAGACCATAATCATTAATATATTTTTTAATAAGATTCCATGATGATTAAAAAGGAAATTCATGACCTAAAAAACTACAAGAAACATAAAAATGAGAGGGTTTATTAGGTTATATCTAAACAGAAATGTTTTACATGTTTACTAATAATACCTCTCTTGCTACAGAACTGCTAGAACTCTATTATGAAAATATTTAGGTTGAGATGCAAACTCCTCCGACACCAATGAAGTATCCAGGTGGGTTATGTGAGTTCACAGAAATGAAATAATTTCTAAAATACTACATTAAAATAATCTGATCCAAGTCACCACTCATGCCCTCAGTATAGGTAAAAATTCATGGAAGACTTGAAAATACTTTTACCCTCAGAATAGAAACAATTCCTATTTAAGAACCTAGGCATAACATGAACCACCAATAGTATCATCTTGAGATGGAATAACCACAAAATCACCCTTATCTAAAAGCATAGAGAAATCTGGATCTCCAATTATTTTAGGAATAAATGAATAAATCATATAATAAAAAAATCCTTAATAAATTCCTTGAATATGGGGAAAATAACATATGAAAGCTTCTACATCTCATGAAACCCAATTATTTCAACCACACATATCATCATAATTACATATCATTCCCTAAGTAGCTGGTTTATAATATCCAAGATTAATTCATAGACAAAGAATTTATTCATCTCATGGTATTTTTATATCGGTTATTATCGATAACTCCATAGAACGTGTGGCTTACATAATATTTTCCCAGATAAATAATGAATGTGAATGGAAAATTTCTCTATCTATGGATGGGTTTAATTTAAACAATTGAATGACTCAATAAATATATGACTAAGCACATTCCACCCTAAAAAGACTACATTAATGGCCCAAAATATTTCTGCTAACCAAGGAGGTGACATTCCATATATCCCCAAATTGTGGACGTGATATATATTCATGACAATAAATAAAATTGGAAGAGACATTTTCTTCTCTCATGAAAAAACTCACTCTTTCAGATTTTTTCCCTTCAATATTTGAGGCATGGGAACTACCCCACCAAATGGAACACTCATCAAAATAAGATATCAAATTTTTATCTGTCAATGTGATACACTTTTAATACCCCATTTCCAATGATTAATATTCATGTAAGTATGAGTTCCCGACACATAGAGAGGGAACTAGTGGTCACATTCATTGGAACTAAGGACGCACATGATATCACAAGCATGGTCAGACCCAATAGTTTGGTCTGGTCCCCATAGGGGAATGGGGAAGGCCGGAATGACCAGCACCACTATAAGTAGCTTCTCCTACAACCCCTATACACTAACCTGGTCTTTATACCTCAAATTCTTCAACTGTTGATCAATATAATAATAATAAGAAAAACCAATTTAGGATGGTCTGACCTCTAGAACGATGGTACGGAATTTTCAAGTATCTATCAGTTTTCCCAAGTAAACTCCCATTATTTGTTTCACTCTATATGTCATAATAACATAGGGATGATCTAGTTAAATCCCTCTGAAGTACACATGATTTTAAGACAGAATACTATGTTGTTGAGTATTAACAAGTGGATTCAATTCCATTTTAATACCATGTTGTCATCTTGTTCACTATCAAAGATTTAGAAGAAGTCATTCATGGTTACATTTGTCCACTATATGTTTTAGGTATACTCAATAATGTCGACCTCCAATGGGATCAAATTGAAAATAGATCCATGATGGAGCTCATCCTAATTCAAACCCAAAGACATTTGGGATACATTGAAGGGTTCTTATCCCCCCATAAAGGATACCCTTCAGGGGTTTGAGGAGTACAAGAAATAAGATAAAGATAAAAATATCTTTGTAGATATTAAATATTACATAAAGTCTATGTTTATCTAGAAATATTCTACATAAAATTTCCTTCTTACAAGACCCTATCTTTACAAGAACATGGTGGATCCATCATTGTATAAAATATCCCCATCGATGTAAAGGGAAGAATACTACAGAGTCATAGTGTCCGATTCAAGATTTGTGAATCCACATATGGTAAATCAACTTTATACAAAAGTAAAAGAGTGAAAATAATGGTGGATGGTGACATATAGGTTACATCCCCCAATAACATGTGGATTACCGCTGCCAATTCCAGGATTATGTTGAAATGTGATTATATGCTCCCTAAAAATCTATTTGAAGCAATTAACCTCATCACAGATATCCAATCCCATTCTTTCCCCATAGATAGTGTAAAATACAATCAGATCTGGTTTCTCTCTAAAAATACACAAGCTAAAGGGGATGATAATGTCTCTTCTGAGGGCCTCCCTCAGGGCAATAGTGATAGAGAGGACCTTGGATATCAAACTTCATTACAGAGTGCCTCTATACACTCTAAGCTGTAAGAATATTTGGATGACCATAGGAACACCCTTCCCTCATTCGAGGAAGGTGTCTCCACCACCGCTGATGAGATCAAGAAGGTTAATATTGGATCATGAGAAGACTCTCAACATGTATTGATATGATCCTTCATGCTACTCAAAGAGGTGGATATGTACATCGCCATTCTAAAGAAACAGTGATATCTGTTCACATAGAATTATAGATAAATTCATGGAATGAATCTCAATGTTTCTACAAACCACCTTGATTGAATAAATGATAATTGTGGTGTCAAGATGGTAGGAAAGAGGATGAACCCTTCTCATGACACTAATGTAGAGGTGGACGTTGGAAAATTTATCAAAGAATACTTTTTATGGGAAGTGAAATACCAAATACTGATCACAAACAATATATATTTCATGAAAAAATATAGGGTAGGTTAAGGTATTTATTGATTACATATTCCTTAATCGACATTACAGAAAGGAAAATTTCCCATTTTCAATCACTATACTCTTGATCAATGAAATTACTATCTTCCAAGACAATTTATTTATGGATGTGTATTCCAAGTACAATCAGATAAAGATGGCCCCTGAGGATTTTTAAGCCACTTCCTTCAATGTACCATAGGGGTTCTTCTTCTATCATGTCATTATCTTCGACATAAAAAATATTGGCGGCACATATCAATGATTCATGAATCATATATTCAGTCCCTTCTTGGGATGAATTATTGAATGTTATGTCAATGAATTGGTGGTAAAATTATGAAAGTGACGTGATAAAATCATTGGGCATCCAATTATATATAATAGGCTATGGTAGCAAAGTGTTAATATCAATCCATTGAAATATTCTTTAGAGTAACAACAAGGATGTTGCCTGGCAATGTGCCATTCTACCATGGAATTGATGTTTTCATATAAAAGGCTAGCGCAATTATATAGATATCACCCTCAATAAATCTCATTGAACATGGGGGGATCTAAGGGAACCCCTACTAAATTCAGCATTCTATATCCAATTTGGATAGAAAGTCTCTCCCCATAAAAATGAAGACGAATAATGGGATTTCCTATCAATGAGAAGATGACTGTCAATAAGCCTTAAACAATCACAAGAAATACATTTTATACCCACTAGTCATGATACCACTAGTGGAAGGGAGAGAAATCATATTAAATGTTGCTTCCATGTAATTCTCAGTGAAAACCAATATCACATAGAATAATGATTTGGAGAGTGATAAGAGTCTCTAATACTTTATTAAAATGATTCTAGGTACATACACTCAATACTCAAATGTTGATAATAACTTCTTTTGACACATCTTTTCAGGGAAAATGATAGGTCATTACATGTACCACCAATAAATCTATATGGTATCTCATATTGATATTCTCAAGTATATAAATTTTTCCCCTTCATACTGGGATCTTGTTCGAATGGGTGGTCATTATACAAAAGTATGACATCAACTTTTTATCATGAAAGTCTGTGAAATGGAAATCCTTGGCTGATTTCCTCGCAACAAAATTCACCCAGGAAAATATTTTAGTGGTCTCCAAACTCCAAAATCAATATTCCTTAACTTCCCATGAAACTCTCTAGACATGGTGGATTTATTTTTATGGCTCCTATCATAGTCATATCTGAAACGGATGGAAAACCCAAAGCTAAATCATGATGGAATTGGGACTATTTTTTCTCTCTATATAAAATTGGTTTTATAAACTCTTTATCAATATCTAATGGCTTCATGAATAATGTGGATGACTATCATCCCCTCATCACTAACATGGAACTAGCCTTATATCTTTAAATAGAATACTTGAACAAAAAATAGGATTTTCAGCTTGTGGTAAAGTAGATCAATGGAAAATTAAACCTCAAGAAGAAACTATTGAACCATCACACTAGCTATGTTATATGAATAATGGAACATTTCCCTTTCGAACCCACATTTTATCATATTCCCCAATCACAGAATGCTTGTTCCAATTCATTTTATAATGAATCCATATTCTTGGCCAAACCTAATTAGTAGGAATAATTATTTTATATCATTCACCGAAAAATATTTTCATCAACCATTGTCTGTAATATGGAAGAAAACAATCAAGTCAAAAACTACCCTAGAGCATGACGAACTACTGTCTACACATGGATGGATGGAACCCACATTTGGTTATCAAGAAAATGAAGTCATTCTGATAGATCGAGATAGAAGGGAACATATTCAATGTCTATATGAAAATAATACATTGTGGGATGGAAGGAATGAGAATGAAGCCCTATAAAAGAGAGGATTTGGTTGAATTCTCCTAATTTTCATAGAATAAAGAGACATAATCTCCATCATGCAGTAATTTTACACAAGATCGTATAGCTCTCATCAGTCTAAGACTATGATCTCCCACTAAATTAAGAGTATGTTTTAATATATGGAAACCATGATACATGAACTCTTTTAATTCATTAATAAATTTCATGCATACCGAATTCATGAAAAAATCATCCAACGACCCCTAAAATTTTAACTTAAAGCTAAATATTGTTGGCCATTTTCTATATGGAGAATGGATGATATAGGGATATATCTCCCTACCATGGAAATTAGTTCAAGTAAATCCTTAATATTAACAACATTGTTTCCAAATGGGATGAGGAAATACCCCCCAAGAAAGTAAGGATGATGAACATAATCTACTATGTAATGTTTCATATCATTACACAATTCAATTTCCTTCACAAAATATTGAAGGGAATGAAAACACCCATTTTTTCAAAAATACATAAAAATGTGTACCTAGAGTAAAACATTGAGTAAAATCACTCGTCCCACTAACATATAGAGGTAAATTGATAGATAGAGGCCTTATATAATACTATATCAAGTAAACTCAGGAATATTGTGAATATGGACAAGAATTCAATGTCGGAAAAGATCTTATATGTTTTATGGGTATACCATACCACCACACAAACTACTACACAAGTTACTCCATATTCATTGATGTATGGGAGAGATAATTTTTTACGCATAGATTTCTAGTTTCCCACAAATATAATATCCATTTGTAGACAACACTTGGATGATGAGAAATCATAAAAGTGACTAGAGGAATTGGAACGGCTTGATGATAATAGGTTTTTCACATTTCACAACCATGTGGTCCATTTTAATAGAATTGGATGAGACTTAACTAAAAAGGTTCGCATTTTTTCCTCCATAGAAATTTTTTTTGGCTCTCAAAATATCAATGATACCATGATGAAATCCTTCTATGCTAGAACCAAAATTGGAAGGTCCATATTCCATACATAATTTCTATCACAATAGAGATTACACACAGGTAAAAACGGATATCGAGTGTATCCCACCCCCCACCAGTGAAATATTTACCAAGGAACAAATTTCATAGATGTCATGAAGCATATACTTTCATGGATTTATGCTGTTAAGCTACAAAAAGATATCATTGTAGAAAGATGTTAAACTACACAAAGTCTATCATATTGACCACATGAAGTTAATCTGTATATTGGTAGTCCAATAAGTAAGACATTAAACTATATAATGTTTCATGTTAGGGCCACATGTGGTAAAAAAATTCAGATTTATTCCTTATCTAATGAGTCAAAACATTATGAAAGAATTCATAGAATGAATAATTTCAACTACATGTCATCTCATGTCCTGACCACTTGAATTTAAATTGTACATAGTTCATCGTTGATGTAAGATGTAATATGCACAAATTCATATCAACCGAATGAGATTATATTATAAAAAAATCATTCTGGGTAATAATATATTAAACTACACTTCATTCTTCATCCTTACCATAAGATGATAAACTACATAGCTAAAGTCCCCACTACAAGGAATTAAAATACACGGAAAGAATCATTTCAGCAAAAACATCACCGCACATAATCTCGATATATGGAGAAGTAAGATTAAATTCCCTCATCCATATCTGAGTATTAGATCCACATAAGAAATATCATCATCCAATACCAACATGAGGCTGAATTCCTATGATTATTGGATACATAAGGATTCCTAGACCTCCATTCTTTCATATAGCCTCGATATTCCGTTTCATTCACATCGGATGACCGTATTTCATTCCAAAAGACATTAATATTAATAATTGGTTTCCTTACCACATGAATGAAAAATTAAATATCTTCCTTTTCATTCATCTCGTGTCACCCACATCCTTACCATATGATGTTAAACTACATGGATGATTTCCATTCTGCAAAACATTAAACCGAATAGGTTTTCAAAACAACATATTGGTTGATTTTCATTTTAATGAGATATGTATGGATGCCATGATCCTATATCTTGGTCCAACCACTGCATTATAAAACATTCCCATATTGTCTCTTTAATATTATATTCATAGTGAGAGTAACCCCATTTATTCATTGTTTATCACACTGAGCATAGTTCGGGTGACCTTATAAATTTTGTTAAGGGCCTCCCCACAAAAACAAAGTATATATCCCCTAGTACGGTTAACAAGGTCCTAAATGAATAAACAATAAAGGAACACCTTGATCACTATCCTCATGATGTTAGATAGATATTTTTTATGTCCATTCTACATGACACTAAATAACATGGGTTTTTAGAACTAAGTGTGTATTTATTCCTTTCATCACATGTTACATAGTGACTCCCAATCCTCAAATCTCAGGCCCGTCCATAACAAATAAACATATATATTTCCCTCTATTCATATGGGTCAGACCTGCATAGGTATTTTAATTAAAACTCTGTGTGTCTTGATTCCTATCATCACATGATATATAATGACCCCTGGACCACTATTTCTTAGGCCCAATAGAGGTATTTAATTTTCACATCATTAATCCCACTTTCATGATTCTTAAATTTTGAATACAGGGTCTCTCAGGAACTACGTGTGGCTTGATTACTATTATCAAAAGATACATATTGATACTCAAATATCAAATTATCATCCCAACTACAATAGTTAATGAGAAAAATTCCCCCCCCCCCTTTGTGATTTTATCTGAATTATATATAATTTTCCCATTCTAGAACTATGTGTCCCTTGATTTTTGTCCGTACAAGATATGTAACAATGCCTGAATCCCTTATTCACTAGTCTAGTCCTGATGAAAAAATAATTCCCCATTAAAGTGTACAGTTCATACTTTCGTAAGGAACATCCACCAACAATATAGGGGTTTAGTCTTACAATATCACTTTTCATACATACCAGTCAGATCAGTATACGAATTTATTGTACATGGAAGATAGCACGCATAATTTTTTACATTGTTCCCAAATCCTTACACCAAAATGATAAATGTCATGAAATATAATACATCCTTACAGAGTGAAATTAAGATTCAATGAAGTTTTCATGGACTCATGCTTTTAAATTTTCATGAAAAATACATCATCACAACACGATGTTAAACTATGCATACTGTTACACATTTTCATCCCTTATCAAAGGACCACTAGATCCTGACCCCTACCAACTAGTGTACATGGTGATTCAATCATATATTAAGAACCTAAATCTATAGATCACACTTCATGTCTTGAGTTCCTCAGGATTCAGGAAACCATCCATGGCCCTTGGAAAAGGATACCTGATTTCAATGGACCCTTTTTTAATATGGATGTATTCCTAGGGATCCTACATAAGAACATATGGTCATAAAAAAAGTGGTACTCTATAAAAAGGGCCTTCTGATCCTTGTTAGCCTAATGTCACTGTAGAGGAACAATGCACCCCGGTTTTTCTTACGCCGTCCACATCATTATTATTCAGTATAATTACTCACAACATAAAAATCGAAAACATGATTTAAAACATTTTCAACACCCTCTAAAACGTATGTCGTGTACTATTGACATTAGGTATCCAAATTAGTAAATTATATATCATTCCCCTTATATTAGGTCTACATGCATCTTAACCATAAACATCACGAACTATTTCTAAAAAATGTATGGTAAAAATCTTGATCCTCATAAGGTCCAAATAGAAAGACCTTAAACAGCATGCGAAAGATACAAAAAACATGCCATGTTTAAAACATGAAAATGGTGGATTGAACAAAAGTCAAGTATTATCATACTAAAAACTTTATCACCATTGTTTAGGAAAAATTATGGAATAATTAAATAAGGTATAAAGATTGTAGGTCCTACTTTTTGTCCCTAGTAAAATCCATGTCATGCATGATATACCTGTCGGTCCAAGAGTAAGTAAGAGCAATAATTTTCCACATTTATTCATCATGATAATGTGTTCACTATACAGTGATGCAACATCTATGGTTATCAACCCCTCCTTGAATCAAACTATATTTAAAAATATAACATCATCATTTGAGCATATTGTGTCACCATGAATCATCAATGACCCGTGGAAAACGATACCCATCTTCAAGGGACCCTTAGTTTGAAAATCCATGTATACAAATGGATAATATATATATGTTCTTATGGTCTTTAACCAAATGTTTCACATTGTAACAAGTCCATTCAGATCCTTGTTATCCTTGATGTCATTGTGGTTGAACATAGCACCTAAGTGTGTTATGTTTCATTCTCAGAATGATTTTCCCACACCGTCTTCATGACCAAAATATATTGTACTATGATTTATAGTCCCCTTAATGAGGCCATTCATGTAGATTAAACATCATCAATGTTATGTCACTATATTTTATACCCTTTCTCAAAGAAGTATTGCAACACTATAATCTCGAACCTTTTGATGGCCCACATCTTATAATTCAAAACAATAGGATGTAGGACTAAACCTCCATAATTTAATTGATACTCTATTATAGAGTTATATAACCCTTACATGATAGATTCTCTTTCATAACCAACATATTCATTCTGAAACTTGTGTCTTTAAAAATATTCCATAGCCCTTGTAAAAGGGTGGGGACACCAGAGATTGACCATGTTTCTGATGCATATGGTCTTTGACTTATAAACAAGATGTTTCCACTCCTTGCTAGATAGTAAACCCAATCATTGAGAGACTTGGAAATAGAATTGGAAAACCTAACACCTCAGGGTGTTATTGGTCATTCCAAGAATGTCTTTCCCATCTCATATTCATCGACTAGAGACATTGTGTTATTACTTATATTATCCACATTCCAACTATCCAGGTGGGACGATCATCCCTTGAATTACCCCATCAACCAATATTAACACCATAAATCCTTTATGGACCTTTAATATGAGTGGAGAAACCTTTTTTTGATAATGATAATGACTTATAAGGGAATTTAACATCCACTTAGAGGCATCTCCTCCTTACAATAAAGGAACTCCAATATTATTGAATTATAGAAAAATCATGGTGTAACTCAACACCCTGATAATTTTTGGTTCATCCATGGCATGTATGGCCCATATTACCTATTCATGTATGGGTATCAAGACTTTAAACTACATGTATTTAGAAGGTCTGATCTAAAATACATAAAATAGAGTAAGAAAAGATGAGCTCAAAGACCCTAGACTACAATAATATATGATATGATCTTTAAGACCATAAAATACAACAATAAAATGTTCAATCTACGATATCCTAAACAACAATAATGGAAGGTCTGATATAAAGGAACAAAAAACGTGGATATAGAATGTAACAGCTAAAATAACCCAAACTAAAGTGATAGAAGGTACAAGCTAAAAGACCCTAAAATATAGTGATAGAAGGTCCAAGCTGAAAGACCCTAAACTATTGCGATAGAATGTCCGAGATAATTTACCCTAAACTATAGTGATAGATTGTATAATTTAAAATACCATAAACAACAATGATAGAAGGTCTATGCTAGAAGACCATAAACTAAAAAATAACATCAATTTGGTCTAAAAATATTGAAAAATCTAAAAAATCCAATGAGGTTAACCATACAACCATAGAAACAATCAATATACTCTCCATCCATGTTATATATTCTACCCAAAATATCCAAATATAAATTATGAAACCCCATGATATATAGATCAGATATATCAATACGTAATCTCATGTTGGTGGGAATTCATTGTCATTTACCATAATAATCTGATAGTATTATAACTTTTGAATTTGGGAATTTAGGATTACTAGATGTTATGGAAAGGATGGGCATCGTTAATGATACGTGTGACATTAGATCAGAAAAATTTCATGTACATCATGAACTAAAGATAATTGCACACCAACATATAAATTAAGGAAAAACCATTAACTGATAATATATAGGAAGATGACTATCCAAATATTTGAGTCTCTCCCATGAGAATACAACTAAACAAAAAGCTAAAAAATTAAAATCACCTCATAGTATGAGCTCAGCCGAGTCCTTGTGATAAACAAACCTCTACACATGGGAGGTACTATATTGGTGTAATTGGTCAATAGATTCTGTCTCCACCTCAATAAACCATTGAAACTCTTTAACCCGAGTGAAGGTGGCAATCCTAACCTTCTCCACCTTATCAATATGTTCATGTAAATCTAGTGCATTTTTCTTTGATATATGATGTCCATGTTGAAACTGTTATAGTCATTATTGAAGATGGATAATATTAGACTGGCGATGGATTATCAAAAACACGAGATTTTCAATTTCACCCTCTACGGGATGACCATGTCGAGGTGAGTTGTTTCCTATACTACACAATGGAACGTTTCATTTAAGGAATAAATTATGTTTTTCTTTACTGAAGAAGTAATCCTCAGTACCTACCACCCTCAATTCAAGGTCCCTCTTTTACTCCATCACAAATATCACCTCCTTCTCTCAAGAATGAAGGGTGTTATAGTCCAAACACTCATGTCCAAGGTTTCCAATAATCAATTAAAGGTGACCTATATGATCCATTAGCTTATCTAGAGGGGCCTATAAGAATATAGTTCATATCTCCTTCCATATCTATCGCCAAATGTAATTGTAAAATTCCATATACATGTAGACATGGTTTAAACCAATCATTGGATCAAGAACATATTATAGGACCAAGATTCTAAGGTAATGTGTCATTGTTGTGGTCTTTGATGATATAAGAAGGGTGATGGCCTATAAATTGGCTGAATGAGTTGGAAAAATCCCCTAAGGGACAGGGATTGGAACATAGTAACTCTTAGGGGAATTCACTATAACAAAAGGTACATGGGTTTCTCATTCCTACGATAAATTATATGATATCACAAGGTAACCAATAGATATGATCGATGTTTGAAACATAACATTCTCGAATAATTCGATGTGAATTTTGGTTTCCCTAACCCTATCCTTGGGTGGAGAGGCGATACCTTCTTGGTATGAGAACCTCCGTCGAACTTTCGTTTCAATTTCCAAATATTTTCCTTAAACACGACCCTTGAGGACTATAGGGACATAAAATAATATTTGGGATAGTGACAAAAATTGATAAAAGTGTCATAAAATTAGAGAAGCATTAATTTTCCTCAAAATATATCTATATCAATGATAACAGGGTAGTAGAATAGCTACATGTTTCAGTCCCCTCCAACAATGTGTTCTCTTATGTTGTATCAAGTGGTGGAATCACTTTTTCATTTGTAGAAGGAAATGAGAATGACTAAATTGACACCACAAACATCTCCCCTTATATATGGGTTGGGCCTCACAATGGAGGCTCATCCAAACACACTAAATTTTCTCCCGCAACCAAGGAATTTGATACATGATCCTACAAGATATCTCATTTGGGACCTATATAGTGTTGAAAAGTCGAGATGTGATACTGAGATGATCCAGATTGATAGATGTGAAATTACACCCAAAACCAAGGACTATGGAAGATATAACTATAAAAGTGGAACATGATTTCATTTCCCACTCCCATCAAATGAAGTATCTCTAAATATTTTTAAGACAATATCATTGTTCTAGAAATGGAAATATCCACCCTCATATGGACTGGTTGAACTGGGGATCCATCGTCATCTATCCCCTACTCACTACCATGTTCATCTCTAACATTCATACCCTTGAGAGAATATATGTGAGGAGATAAAACTATAAAATAATCTAAGTACACCCACTACATCATAAAAAATAGAAATGAAATCATTATGGTCTCAGTGCTTCCACATCTATTTAAGCATACCAGAGAGTTCAGCCTTACTGGTTCATTGGTGATGAAATATCCCTATTCATCCAAATAAATTTTCAATGTGCTGAGAAAAAACATTTGGTAAACCAATGGGGAATTAAAATCTAAACCTTTAGACTCTCCAATGATAAGTCAACGTATCTCTAAAAATATTTATTCTCTTCATGGTTGTTATTTGAATGTATTTTCCAAAGGGGTGGTGACATGGTTGAATCCATCCAAAAATAACCTTGATAGGAACAATATTCCCAAGAGAAACCACTCTAATTTTTGCTTCGTATAACCCTTATACTACTCAGATGTGAAAGTAAATGATAACTCTGACATATCATCTCCACATGGTACTACATTCATTATGACCTCATCGATTACTAATCATGAAAATAATATAGATTTCATTATTTCCTCATGAGGTACATCTGTAGTTGTCAGCCCTCTTGAAACAAGTTGTTTTTTGGGACTAGTATTGTGGTCAGTAGTTATTTTTAAATAAAAATTTTCACATACAATTTTTGATAATTTTTGATTGGTTTATGAATGGATGATAATATCACTATAATCTAGGGATAATTTTATCTCTTCACCACAAGGAGGATGATTTATCTTAGCAAGAGTATAATCTTATGTGAACATCATCCAATACAGGTGAGCCACCATAGGATTCTACTAACAAAGAATGTGAATTTTGGGATAACATCTCGATTGGAGACACTTGAATTGGTTGATAAAATTGTAGGGTGCCTACCATTCACAGAGATGGTCCCCATAAATGAAAGTGTGTAATATTCCTTCACAAAGTTATATCATATAGGCTCAATCCTCAATGTTAGCTACATTGTTATCAAAAATGCTAAAAATTTGAGATAGACCATAGGTATTGAAGGAGATGTAGTCAAGGAGGCCCATGAAGGTCCTAAACACCCAGTACGTTTTGAAAACAACATTTATCCAACTAATACACTAATGATATAGTTTAAAATGGTCATTTGAGATGGTCATTATTTTTAACAACTCATAGAATCATAAATAAGCCCACATATATCACTATAACACTTGAAATGGTTAACAAATTTTATGAGGAGTATTTAACCTATAAATATGGTGTAGATGGTGTAAATTATTTTCCAATATAGGGATGGATGACCTGACACACTGTCCTCCAAACATGGATGTTTCCATCATAAATTTGAGGTCTCTATCTCTAACCATCTCTTTTACTAATAGTATGTACATACTTATGTATATGAAAAGGAATTTTGCCTACTAGATAGTCAATAAAATATTAGGGATGACCTCACATCCCCATTATATGAATTTATCTTCCTCAATGGTAATGAAATAAGAACCTAGAATGTCATGGAAGTCCTTTATAAGATAGATCTTTAGCTTCTCAGATTTTTTCTCAGAGCATGGTACTTGATGAATTACCCCACCCATTTCATGAACGTGTTATCTACAATAGGAAGTGGCTCCTTCATGAGGGCCAATTTGGCCACCCTAATAAGTTATTATGTGACAGGAGGATTCATCATTATATCATCCTAATAATATCATGGGGTTTGAGGGAAACCCATTTTTATATCTCAACATATTGGTAGAACACATATCTGCTCCAAATCCTTGATTCTAATACCCACCGCTACATAGATTATATTTAAAGTGTTTGTATTAGAGATCCAGTGACTAAAAAAGTCATACATCAGGCCCATGTTTCAAAAAGAAAATGTTGGAAAAATTGAAATAACCTCAAACATCCTAATGTGATTAAACTCTATGGAAAGCATAGAAGCAATATATTTCACAAAAGAAGGCCAGAACCAATCCATTCCATAGCTCCGCCAGATCGGAAGTCTCAGTTGGTGACCCACCGAAATAATTTGTTAGTGGAAGACTTCGTAGTTATTGAGTGGTATATATTGAAACCCAAATCAGTTTCACATTTTTTTCCAAAAATTTATGTTAGTAAGAACATCAATATTTGAACCTCAGTGTGTTCCACCTCAATAAGGAATTTTTCTACATAGGTGATGCTCACTTAAATGGCATTGTGGGTATTCAGAACGCATTATAGACTAAATATTTGTGATGGTGGTGATGTAATGGGATGTTCATTGGTAAGACTGAATCTATAGATGATAATATACTCAAAAAATAGATATTCTTGATTAGTTTCTCCCATAAACTCAATCAGACTTGTCTGAAATAAACCAAGATCATGGTAACAAGTATGATCCACACATGATATATTAGCATCTTGGTGTGCCATCCATGATTTATCCTCTTCCCTTAAAAGTTATTGGGATATATGATTAGTTTTTGAATCCATATATACAAAAGAAATAACGAAAATATAGATGAGTGAAATCCTAATAGAATAATTCACAAATAAAATATTCCCATGTGTATCGTAGAAATAAAAATAGGGATTCACAGTCACATAATAGATTAATGAATCACCCAAAAGAAAACAAAGTCATGAACCATATAAACTCAGAAAATATCATTTGGACACAAAAAAAAGTTATGATACTTGCAATAAAGTGACCTTAACATCGTCATGCGATCTACATAACAGTCGAGTGATCAAGTAATTGTGAAAAATATAATTCAGCAGAACCTCCAAGAAGGTTATACATACCAATGTACAATGTTCAAATAATTACCAAAGATATTTTTGGTTCTGATTATGAGATGATCCTACAAAAATAATATATTTCAAATCATATCATGCTAAATAGTATCATGGGATGATCTCCGGATGAGTTCTTTCATAGAGGTATTGAAACAAGGTTATGTGGCAATGAAAAGGTGCATGATCTCTAATATTTTGGATACCTAGTGAGTCAGATGTCGTTGGTTCCATTATTTATATGAAATTACAAAACAAATAAAAAAATCACCTGAAAGACCATGTGTCACCAAAAACAAGCAACTGGGGACTGTACGAAATCATTAAGAGGGAATTTAATTTCCTAAAAACCAAGGCATTTTCCCATAGGAATTACTCTTGAGGGGTGGTGGACTCATTAAATACCACCAAATGAGAATAATAAAGTCTATGTGGGACGATATTCAATAATATGGGTATTTTTTTCTATAAAAAATGTGAATTTCGTCAAAATCATGTGGATGTCATGAAAATCTAGAGTGAACACAATCAAACGTCTTTAATAAGGTCTTAAGAACACATTGCAAACAGTACTTTACCTAAGGAAGATCTTGCAGAACACCTTTTACTATTCCATTGGCTCTCATGGAGGATTCTAAGGGACTTAGTGATCATGTTTTAACCGCAAGATAAGGTTCCTTAGGTCACACAATTTGTTATCTAAAATGCATTAGATAAACCATAAAAACACCATTTAAAATAAGAATAAAAATATACAAATTGAAGGTTCAACATGAATTACTAAAAAACTTCAAATGTGATCCATGTGATTCAAAAGAAACTACAAACCCTAGACAACATGTCCTTCCTGTTTCATATGAGCTCACATACATGTCAACCTCATCACACGAAGAGCCTCATATGTTCCCAAGAGATTTGATAATCCCCTTTTGGCACTTTAGGGTTAATATAATCTTTTACCAATGAAATTATCATGAATCGCCACCTAAAAATATAATTTTCATTAGAAATGTAACCAACAGGGTTGGTTATTATCCTCCAAAACACTCAATCCAACTTTCAAAACCCTAGGCCCTTGGAAAATAAATATGGAAATAATAAAAATTATTAATGGAGGGAGCCTATTATGGTTATAAACATCATGTGACATATTCCATGTGTCTCATAAGACACTATAAGCAACCAACTACATGTCTGGATTGTTGTGAATAACCCACTAGCTTGTGACCATCATCATTTGAATGGATTCATACATATCTAGAAGGTCTCATACTTCCTTTTTTGATCTAATGTAAAACTGAATGAATTGCCTATAAAATTGATTATGCATCATTATATAACCATTTTTTACA
This sequence comes from Viscum album, assembly GCA_963277665.1. NCBI lineage: Eukaryota > Viridiplantae > Streptophyta > Magnoliopsida > Santalales > Viscaceae > Viscum > Viscum album. The sequence continues at coordinate 823,309,899 of OY728153.1, forward strand.
CTACACATCATCAATGGATAGATTTTTTTTTTGAAAATTATCGTACAATCTTAGAGATTCTCGAACTTCATGAAACAATGAAGGAAATAAAAATTGGAATTATGGGATCTTCATGAAAATGAAATATACATTAATATCATGAAAAATGGGTTGTGTACTCCATATGATCACCATAGATCCTATGGAAACCACCTATATATTTCGTCATATTCCCATGGAAATCTCTAGTAAAATACATCACATTCTCACAAGAACCTTGGATATTTCATCTAGATCTCATGAAGGCCCTCTTGAATGCCATCCTTGTCTCAAGACTAGTCTGAAAAAAATTGAATCTGGTCATGTGAATACCTTTCTGTAGGAATTATAAACTCGAAATGGCACATAAAGATATCATCATGACATTTAGTAAACCCCTTTGAATGTCTAAAAGGTTATTTAAGACTGCATTAATTAGATATAGTCCAATAAACGAGTCATTCATGGGATAGACTCAAATAAAATAATAATAATCAACGCCCTTGGAATGACCTATGACAGGTTCCGGAAAAATAACAGACTCTAAATCCCTCCATTGGATCAAACCTAGATTTTGGAAATACATGTTGTCCCAAAAACAAAACATAACCAGGGTGGGGAGGACCATAAATCCCTCACCAAAACATAGAAAAATGTAACCTTATCCATGGAACCTCACACTAGTGCACCAAGGAAATAGAGATAATTTCATAGATAGGTTGATATTGTGATTGGAAAGGTTATCCATTTTGTAAAATCCATGGAACAACCAAAGTCACCATCCAGCATGAATAATAACTTTCTGTGATCACTCGTGGATCATGTGAAGAACTTGTGGTGGGTTATGTGAAAGACATACTACATATCTGATAAATCACATGAGGCACTAGCAACATAAAACAAAATAAATAGAAGGAATACCCATTAAAATTCTTCATAATGACTAAAAATACAAGAGACTTATGCGATGAAAAGATATGTTTCTCCTCATGTAATATCTTTCAACCACCATGGTCACATGAAAACACCATGACACATCACTTAGATCATATAAAAATCATTTGGTATACTATTCATATGAGGTGATGTCCCCTATACATTTCACAGAAAGTCACACAATGCCTCCTTTTTATGCCACCAATGTATAATGAAACCCTCTGGGTTCGCTATCTACACCATGTGTTTCACTCAGGCATGTCCCTAAAATCATACGGATGTACCTATCACACCCCAAAAAATTAATGTTATTTTATTTTATTATTTCTTGGTTTCAGTTTTCCTCATTGAGATTCAAGTGGAGTTCTGGTATATATTTTTAGATAGTTGATGTTTGTGGTGGGTTTTAAAGTGGGGCATAGTCCCAACAAGTTGACTGGTAACCATGCGTTCATCCCAAGTGCTCATGCGATTTACAAATTCATAAAATAAATAAATTTTTATGGAAATAAAATAATTTGAATGTTTAAACCATAAGGAGAATAAAATTATTATTGTAGATAATAATAATATTTTTGTTATTAAAATTCTTACTAATATTAGTATTATTAAATAATTATTAATGTTATTATTATATAAAAATAAATTGAATATTATCGATATTATGATGATGATTATTCTTATTATTATTATTATTAAGAAAATTATTAGTATTGTTATTATTTTATTATCATAAATATTGTCATTAACAATATAATAATTATTATTAAGATTTTATTTATAATTAATTTATTTATCAGATTATTGTTATTGTTGTTGTTGTTATTGTTATTATTATTAATATTTTGTTATATTTTTTATTTTTACTTTCTTAGTTTTTTTTAATGAGGAACCATAGAGGTAATCAGCTCCCACCTTCACCATTTGTGAGGTGAAACTCCCCCTCCCCCCCCCCCCACACACATACACGCCATTCCCCCTTCACCGAACCCCATGCCATGCCAGACATCTCTTGTGACCCACCCTGCTCCTGGCAGCCCATCCCCCCTACACCACCCTTCACCCAGCAGCCTAACCCCTACTCGACCCTACTCCCAGCTGCTCGACCTGCTGCTCTGCCCTGTTCTGGTGCATCTTGAACAACTGTGCTCTTGTGCAGCCGCAACCTCCCTTGTCGATAACCCTCTCTGCTAGAATATATTTTTATTAATCAATTTATTCTGGTTTCATCATATTTGAAGAGCATTAGATTTATTTTTATTTTTTGGTCTAGTTTCTGTTGGGTTTTAGGGTGTGTGAAGGGATCACAAGTCGTTGTTATTCAGTATATTAAAGAGGAATCTCTTTTACATGACATTGAGGTAGGAGAATACTCAATTTCGCATAATGATTAAATAAAAATTATTCATGAGTGATTTTATTTAATTTTTAAACCATCATACTCACCTTCATAATAACTCTGGTTAGTTTGATTTTTCATGTTTAACTCATTAGAGTATGTTAAAAAAATGTTTTTTAGTGAATTTCTATTCATGACTATGTGTTTGAACACCAAATAGTTTTTTTGATTTTTTTTATAAATTTGTAAGCTTGTTTTGTAACTCCATGGTGCCTTTTTAGCCTGTTGTAGTGGTTCAGTGTTGGTAAAAATTGTTAAATATGGTTTTTAGGGTCAGTCTTCAATTAACACCATGTGTTGGAACCTTTAAATTTTTTTCTAAAATAACCTTTTTTTGTAGATGATTACTAGACTTGTTATGATATTTTCCCCTTGAAATATTTTTTCAAATTACTAATAATTATATTTTTATGGATTACTGTTCAAATTGGTTGACTTTTTGGTTCAGTTTCTATAGTGAAATGTTTTGGGAATTGTTTTTCAGGGTTTTAAAAGAAGATTGGTTAGATTAATGAAATTATATAGAATGATTGGGTTTGGAGTCTCAAGTGGTTTCATATAGAGGGTTCAATTGTAGGATTCAATTTTTCACCCTGTTTTTTAATTGAAATTCATTTTGGTTGTTTGGATATGTATCTGGCAATTTTTTCATAACTGTTTTGTTGGTTTTTTAATTACATCATAGTTCTTTTGTTTGAATTATTTTTATTTTAATGGTTTTCATATTTTTGAGCTTTCAATAATGTTTGTAAAGTCTGTTGGACCGTCCTATGGTGGTTTCAATCTCTAGGTGTAAATAACTTCAACATCTGTACGAATAGGGTAAGGCATATTTATGTATATATATATACCCTCTTAATTCGTATTCCCTCGTGGCACGAGGAATATGTGCAATGTAGCTAAGTGAATTTATATATATGTATATATTCATGTGCATGTAAGCGGGAAGGGTTGATTCGAGTGGTCATCATCAAAAAGAGGAATATTTGATGTTGCTTTCCCTATGCATTAGCCTCTAAATAAGATAATTTTTTATCTCTCGTTTTTCTCACTTTTATTTAATGCTACTTAGGAATTTATTGTTTTTTAGAATAATAACTTATTATGAAATAATATAAGACCCCTTGTGTAATTTAATTTTAGGGAATTTCTTGTTAAATGTGCATACTATGTGTTTGATTAAATTCCCCATTGGACATTATAAATGTGATAGGGATTTGATGTGGTGGATTTGGTTTTTTAAGTGGGTATCAATGTGTATTTCTGGTTTTCAATGTGGTCTGCCTATGATTCTGTAAAAAATAGTTTTTCATGAGAAAATAAAGTGAATCCCGATTGGCATTTTTGTAAAACTGGTTATCATAAAAACACTCTTGGAATGGGTCACAACCTTTTTGATTGATGAAATATGGGGGTTTCCTTGGTTTGGACTTTCCTTGTGAAATGATGGTTTAAAATTGGGGGACTTGTTCTTCTGGGTGAATCTAGGGTGACCTTGTGGGGGGTGTTGACTATGTAGGATGTATGTAATTGTGATTGGATTCTTGTTTGACATTTTTGGCTCACCACATTTTAGTCTGATCATGGGAACCTAGCATAGTGAGAAAATTCTTAGCGAATAATTGTTACACTAGTCTAGGTTATTACCCAAATTAGTGGCCCATAACATGGGTTATTTGGTTACCAATTCTATGGAATCAGGACCCTCTATCAGGCTCGGTAGGGAGAATATTGGGTGTAATGATGTCATCAGGTACGGAATGACTTTTGGATGAGTCACATATATAGTAAATTCTATATTATTCATGAATTCCTGGTTCCTCCCATGTTTTATGGTACTTAGTATACTATGTAATAGGATTGATATGAATATGTATATTGGTTTCCCTTTTGTGTTGTTTCTCCATTACTCGTGTCTTATGATTATTGTTATTATTATTTTTCTGTATTTTAGCTTCTTAATAAAGGTGATAAAATGGTTTCAAGTATTTATAGAAAATGGTTTTTAAAATGATAATCACTTCCTTCGTACTTTTTAGTGTAATCATCACCTCCTTTAGAATTCCAATGCAATATTATTAAAAAGGGAATCTGGTTTTTAATTGATAAAGGGTAGTGGACTGTGATTTTTTTAGAATAACATGTGTGAAAACCTTGATTTATACAAAATATTTCATTCTTAAAAATTATGGATATTTTATTTAATAGTAAATACATATGGGAATATTTTATTTGGGAATTCCTACTATGTTTTAATAATCACGCCTATATATTTATCTTTTTTTAGCTTCGGGTGTTGCACCTTTCTTGGATTTAGTCACCATAGTGCGACGTTGGTTTGAAATCGGTGGAGACCCATATCGTCACACAGAGGTATGTGCAACATTATTTTCTCATTGATCTAGTTTTAATTTTTTTTATTTGTCTTTCATTTATTGTCCAAATCATTCCCATCCATTTACTTTTGTTTCTCAGTACTACTTTCCAGCCTGTGGGGATCAGAAACACCCTTCGGACCATGTCACGAGCTGGCTTGGGTGACCGGTTCAGGGTTGACGTGGTGGATTCATGAAAATATTGTATCAGAGCAGGTTTTTATTGATATTTGGGGTGTTTTTTAGATGCAAATTAGGACATTTGGAACTCATGGGAAAAGTGTTCAAATATTTTCATGAACTTTTTCTCACACATACCCTCGCGTTACTAGGGGTAGTACGGGATTTGAGCATTTTTTTTCTTTGTTTTGGATTGACGTGTGAAAACAGAGTTGATCGAGTGTTACATTATGATCCCACATGGAGTATTGACCCACGTGGAGTCCAAGTGCACAATTGAATTCCCTTTTTGTGTTATGATCAACATTGGTAATGGACTACTACTATGTTTCTGAGTTAGGCATAGACGCTAGTCCCTCCTTCAAGTATTTGAGTGATTTGTGCTTTGTCTTGTTTTTGTTCAGTGTATGTGGACTTTGGAAGATGAATGTGGTTTTAAAATTAAAATAGTTTCTTTTAATTGGATTTAATTTGGTAAAGTGGGTATTAAAAATGAAAATTACTTTGGTTTGAAAATATGGTGCTTGTTTGGAATTAGTAAGTGAACGACTTGTTGTGACCCATGGTGTTCCTTATAAAAATTTTCCCATAAGGGGGTATGTGTATAGAATGTGTGTGTAGGAACACATGAATGGAAGTGGATGAACACATGTTCAATGGATCATGGGATTCCTTGTGTTTGTATTTGACATGAAAGGACTTGCCTTGTTTTCTAAATGTTTTTTTAGAATGGTGTGTTTTTTCTGGGTTTATATTTATTTGTATTTTAAGATGGTTGTTTTTGGATGAAGGTTATTTCATTGATGTTTCTTCTTTGTGATATCATTTATAGATGTGTGTTTCATATATTGTTAAAAAAATTCTACCTATAAAGGCCTCCACTCTTTCTAATGATTCATGCATTGTTTTTGGTCCTTCTCATATGTTGCCTATTCATCATTGTGATTGACATATATTAGAGGAAGTGTAGTGTCTTGAAGGGGCCGAGTGTGTAATCAGGGTATTGGGAACTCCCAAAGCTTTCAGAGTGCATGCGGTATTGGGTCTTCTAGAAGGTCCAACTATAGACTATTTGGAGTAGTTCGCCCCACTGTCAACTAAAGTCGGGATGACATGGGAAGTATTTAAATCAGTCTTAGTCTAATGCTTCATACCCAAATTGGTAAAGAAGAATAAAATGGAAGAGTTCATGTGTACTCAATAAGGACAACAGATCGTGAATGAATATGTTGACCATTTCAATGAACATGTTTTCATTTCCCTAGAGGCAGCGCCGCTAGATTTTACTGAGACTTATCTCTTCATCAAGGGTCTTCATCCCGAGATCAGGGGGAAACACCCTGTGAATTTATGAAAACAATATTCTTTTAATTTCATTGATGTCTTTTGTTGTAAGTTACAATAAAAATTATCTTTTTCTATAAAAAACTCCTTATAATATTATATTATATGCAAACACTATTCTTGTCTTGTGTTACACGCAGTCGCGACCTTCCTCTGTAGCGTGTGTAGTACGCAATACCAGGATTCACTAAACAATAATATATTGTTATAATATTGTTATAGAATAGAATTAATGAATTTTATTAACTAAATTTTGAATTTTATAAAATTATTATTCATCTTACATGTTTTCTAGAACATCGTGTCAGAACATAATAAATTCTCGAGTAAAATAAGTATTTCTAAAAAAATGCAGTTATCCAGCCTTTTTATGGCGCACCCACTTTAAATATAGTTTTTGACATGATTATAAGTTCAATTTGACAAAATAAAATACTCTTTTGAATCAATATAAAAAGATATACTTTGGATAAATTTTTCATATTATTCTAACAGCTTTCATAATTTATTGAATAGTAAAAACACCCTATATTTTAATTAAAAACAACTTTTTTCATCGCAATAATTTATATGGTTATATTATAATATTGAATGTTTTTAATGTATAAATAGAGTATATTTTTACCATTTAATATAATTTATGTCATTAGCATTAATTTTACACTGAATTCATAAGTAAAAACATTTCAATCTTTTGCAACGATTTATCTTTTAAATTCCATTTTCTAAACAACGAGATTAATATTAAATTAATTACTGCAACTTCTGTGTATTGAATTTTAAAAAATGGATTCAATTTTTCAATTCAGTGGGTCCAAAATATGTTAATAGGTTACTTTTATTTTTTTTATTTTTTGAATAGTAACTACGGTAATTTTTATTTACTACAGTGAAAGATAAATCGGGTAATTAAGGATAAAAATAAGATTATAAAATTACCCTAACACATGAAAAAAATCTATTGGATAAATAAAAGTCGACCAATATAACCAAAGGTTTGGATTAGATTCGTTTCATGGACTATTGACCATTAAAATGATATAATTATTATTAAAACCAAAGAAAGTGACAACATGTCACTCTCTTAAATCTTATAAGTATAATAATTTTAATTTATCGATAAACTTAATTAATCTTAAAAAATAAATATTCTCCATAACTATAATAAAATTATCTACATCATGTGAATTTATTTATAATTTTTAGGGCTTAGTTAATTATCATTAAAGGTGACACAATTTTGATGTTGAAATTATTTTATTTATTGAAATATCAAATAAATGGATTTAATAATATTAAAATAAATAATATATGAACTATTTAATGTTCTACACTAATTTTATCAATACATATGACATTTTATGTATCTATTAAAGCTTTTTTATTGAACATAGATTCTGTGAGGATTTTATTTATATTCAAATAAATGAATAGTGTCAAAAATGACACTATTGTTATTTTATAAATATAACATAATATAAAATTGTTTAAAAATCACAAAAATAATTAAAAATTATGAATTAAAATTTATATGGTCTCCAATATCATATAATATCCAATTATAGACAATTCACAACACATAAGTAATTATTTATAATAAATTTAAATTTATAATCTTATTACCACAAATAAAATTTAATAGATTAAATAAGGAAAATTCAAGTTGATAATGTTTAAAATAAATTCCCAACATGTCTAAATTTTATTGGTTAATGAGATTACAACCCTATCTCATCTAATATTTGGATTTGTTTCATTTTGGAAGTTTTTATCTGGGGTTTGAATTTATTATAAATTAATATTTTTGAGGTTTCCAAAGGTACACCTCTCCTCCCTTATAAAAGGGCACCTCCTCCCTCTCCACTTTACACAAATTTGGGCATTCAATCTCAGTAAACCCCAGAACATTACTCTTATAAACTTCCATATTAGTATTTTGGAGGTTCTGTTATTTTCAAAATACCAACTCAGGTCCCTTAAAAAGAACCATAAAGGAGGTGCGTCGAAGAAGAGGTAATCTCTTCTTCCAATTCATTCAAGTTTCATTCTTCTTCTACATCTTCTTATTTAGTTGCTTCATTATAAAGTAATAACATCATTATCAATAATATACTGATATGTTATTTTAAATATTAGACAACCATATTTCATCTTATATCCATCCTACAGAAAAAAAAATCATTCTTCATGCGTACGTACGTAAAGAATATCATCTCCACGCCGTGGTGTAATCTATTTTCCACCACCATCTTACATGGATTGGTATAATGGTGTAAAGAATAAATATTTATTCTTATTATAACATCGTAATAATTCTGAGATATTATATCATCCACTCTAATTTTATTAAATAATTATGGGAACGATATCATCGCCTGTGCATACGTACAGACTACCATCTCCACAAATGCAATTATATTCATTTTCCAGGATTAACCTTTCAATTATGATTATAAAGTATATATAATAAATAATAATTAATGATATTACATAATAATTTTACTTGATTTATGTACATATATGTTTCATTTACTTAATTCCATTTAATTCAATAAGGAAATGAAAACAGCGTTCTTGTGTACGTACGGCCTATCGTCTCCATGAACAGTGCATTTTTCAAACTATCTTATATATTTATATGCTGAATATATATTATATATAAATAATATTTTAAATTCTGGAATTAATTAAATCAGGATATAAGTAATAATATCAAGATCAAAAAGTCGAAACACGTACGATAAATGAAACGATTTTACCCAAAACGCCGCTTTAACATGGAATTTACAAATAAATGGGTAATATAAAGTCATAAGTGAACCATATATGATATCATAACAATGAATATGATTCTTTAATAAGTCAATGACATTATTTAAATCATTATACAAGAGGTTTGGATACATACAAATCATATCGAACATAAGGTAAGGGATAATTTTCCAATCTCGTTTTTTTCAGAGATTGTTCATTCGTAAGATTTTACTAGGGTTATATTTATCATCCATGTCTCTTTTTTCTAAAAATGGTTTCATGAATGTTTAATGTACTTTTTTCACATTTTTTACTTTTACTTCATGTTATGTAAGGAATCATTCTTTTTTTACCATATGAGGTACTTTTTGACTTTTCCGGCAAAAGTACGAGAAGAATGTTTTTTTAACTTATACAGCATGAACAGATTTTTACAGTTTCATAAAGCCTTATATTAATGAATCTTATTCCACAATATTTCATGATTATTTTCAAGAAAATCATTTTCTTTTAAAATTTCTTGTAATTTTTTGAAAAAAAAATTCTTTTGAAGAAGAACGGATATTTTGCTCAAGAATTGATTTCAAGTGTTTTGTCAAAACTATTATCCATCTATGATGACATTATTGAGTATGATTATGTTTCAAGAATAATTTCACGATGATTTACATGGTTTTACTCCTATTATGATGAAATGTAACCCATTTGTTTTATATGGATTACAATATGATGGGATGATGTTAATGAAACAAATTTATTCTTTGGGTTATGATGAATGATTTATGTTTATTCTGTGGCACACGTAAGAATAATTTCATAATGAGGTGGGTGGGGCCTATATCTCCCTCCAATGAATTGGGTAAAGATTTATATCTCATGAGATAGACATGGCTGGAATGACAAGTTATTCCGGTTCAGTGATACAAGACTAGAATGAGGAGTAAACTTGATTCAGAAAGGGACTTTGTCCCCAAAGATGGTCTTGGCAATAATGCCATGGATACTATAGAAATAATAACATGTGATTAATGATTTTCAAAAATTAAATTTTATATTCCCATACTATTTAATCATGATTAATTTATCTTTATGATCTATACATACTTCCATGTTTTATGTCATTGTTTGGGATTTTCATGTTTAAACATTATGCTCATGTTTATTTAAGTTAAAATGTATACGATTTGTTCTATTTTCTCTATGCTTACCCTTACTGAGCATTTCATCTCTCCCTTTATATTTTTTTCCCCAGGATTTAATGAAAGGTTATAGGTATGAAAATAAAAGGGGATGATCTTTATGGAAGATGATGAATATCTTTCACCATGATAAGAAGATTATGTTCCGAGTATCCAAAGACACTAAACTATTATGGTCCTTGAGTGTTGCTTTTTGTTATGTATTAAGTATTCTGCAAAAGTAATGTAATTTCTAAGTACATCAGGTTTGGGGTCTCTACAGTTGGTATTAGAGGAAAGGTTTAGATAACCTTTGGAAACTAGGATGCGGAAATTTTAGTGAGATCCCTAAAGACATTTATAAGGTATGTTTAGGGATTTCTCTAAGGATACGTATAAGTAAAGGTTATAGGCCTAGAATTACGGTAACGATATTAGAATTAATCCTATGAGTTTAGATATTTAATGTACTCCCTGTTTATTATGTTGTTTTACATAGCATGAATTTTTCATCTCATGCAATTTTTTTGGGTTTTAGAAGATGGATGGAACCTGAAGAAACTGTGTTGATCAATGTAATGGACAATGTAAAGATTTTCCTCCTGAACAAACCAATGTTATGGGAGATGGAGTGAAAATTTTTATTTCTATAACTACACATGCTATGAATCATTCTGGACATCCAAATGAGCAGAGAAGGGAACAATATTCACTTGATTCCATCATGAGGAAACGTCCACCTTCATTCTGTGGGTCTTCTGATCCACTTGTTACTAAACAATTGATCAGTACCATAGAAAAGTTATTTTCCATACTTCACTGTTCAAAACATGAAAAAGTCTTTCTGGCTGTTTAACGTTTAGAAGGTGAATCAGACTAGTGTTGGACTCTAATTAAGAATACAAGTCACCAAGATGAAATTGAATCAATGGAATGGGATGAGTTCAAGAACTTGTTTTTCAATAATTACTTCGCTCGTACTCTTCGATCAAAGATGGAAAATGAGTTCCTTGAGATTATGAAAAAGGATGATGAATCGGTTGGTATATATGAAGAGAATTTTAAATTGCTTCCAAGGTATGCATCAAGATTTATCATCCAACCTGAATGTAAAGTTGATCGATTATTCATTGTATTAATAACAAGTCATTGAAGGGAATTAGCTATAAGAGAATTTATTAGTTATAAAGAAATTGTGCGTTGTGCTATCAAGGTAGAAATGTATGTTGGTGTTATATATCCATCTCATGGTTTTGACAAGAAAAGAATGATGGAGTTCAAGGAAAAATCTCAGAACAATGGTGAAAAGAAGGTGAATGTTTCTTTATGCTCAATGTGTGGATTGAAGCATGGTGGAGATAGTCTAAAAGGTACCAGAAAATGTTTCAAGTGTGGAAAAGAAGGTCATCGAGCAGCTGAGTTCCGATGTAATTGGAAATTTTTTTTATTGACGTGAATAGAGAAACGACAATAGAGAACGCTCCACCAACACTTCAATGATTCAAGTGAAAGGAAATGGGGCATTATGCTAATCAATTCCCTTATCCAAGGGTTAATTATGTTCAATGTGAGCAACCTCTTAATGAAAAGGATAATGGGAACTCACATGAAATAACTATTTGTGATGTTGAGTATGACAATGATATTTTATAGTGATTAAGTGTTTATTTAATGGGATTTCAAAATAGTATCATGAAATCTCATGTATGGTATTTTGGAATTTTGGAATATCTATGTATTGGTTTTCAATTATTATATGGTACAGGTAACCATGAAAAGTGATTGAAATATTTTTTGACAGAAAATGATATGCGAAAAATAATGGGATATATAGAAAATGAAATGAGATCATGACTGATATTAGGAAAAAGTTATATCATGGTTTGAGTATATAGAAATTTCGGGATTTTGGTATGTGGAAAGAGTTGACTTTTGACAGCATTCATGTTTTCCCAATGATTCTATGGTAATTCATGTTTCATGAGAATACATGATTAAGGTGTTCACATGTTTGAAATGCGATCAACAAGATATATCTTATAATATATGGGGGATAAATGATGATATTCACATGCTTGTTATGTGACCTTTCAGGTAATCATTTTTTTATACTATGAGATTGCACAGATGTATTTTGGAGAATCCAAAATATTGGAATGGATTCTGTTGGACATCAGATAATATTATTTAAGGATAGAACTTGTTTTTCGGTATTATTTCTGTAATTTTGTAATATTATAGTTTTAGAAATAGGAAAACATGTAGAAAGGGTGACAAACCGTTGCATCAGACTAGGCTGTGGGAATCAAACCCACAAAAATAGTGTGATAGTCCTTTATCTCATACTACAGCCCTATAAGAAGTCCCTGGTTAGTATAAACTAGTAAAATTTTATTAAGCTGTATTATAGATGAAGTAAAAGTCCATTTTTGGAATCATATACGATTAACCTCACCATAGATGGACTTATATATATTTGATAACTTTTTCTAAACTTTTGTTTGAGACAGATAGAATGACCTATCATTCTATCAGAAGACAAATTAATCTTCATTTCTTTAAGAGATGAATTGGAAATTGTTCAAGGCATGAAAAACGGCGATATTGTACCAAAATCAAGTAAGTATTTCTTTTGATTCGAAAATTCATCAACATTAGGGAAATGAACTTGAAAACCAAAAATACTTTCCTAGTGCTCTCATATCTAATGAATCAGATGGTACCTTAGATCATCACAAATTTATGAATTTGTGACCGTTGGATTTTTCATAGCCATGTCCTCTACCACTCTCCATCAGAACTCGATGGTTAGATTTCTCTTCCACATCTATATTTTCACCTATGTTCTCCAATATGGCAACCCAGTGATTAGTTAATTTGGGTAACCATTACATTTCATAATTTATTTTTTAAATTTCAGTTTTGGTATTCATTTTTACGATTTGGGGTTCTATTAAAGAAAATTTCATGCAGTAAACCATTTATAACCCCAACGAATTTCGAGGGAGAAATTTATTTTATGGGGGGTAGAATGTTACACCCCGAGATTTTATGAAAAATATTCTTTTAATTTCATTGATGTCTTATGTTGTACATTACACCAAAATTATATTGTGCTATACCCAACACCGTATTAGCTTATATTATACGCAATCACTATTCTGGGCTTGCGTTACACACAATCGCGAACATCCTCGATAGCATGGGTAGTACGCAATAACGGGTTTCACTAAACAATGATATATTGTTATAATATTATTATGGAATAGAATTTATGAATAATATTAACTATATTTTGAATTTTATAACATTATTATTCATCTTACTCATTTTCTTGAACATCATGTGAGAACAAAATAAATTTTTCAGGTAAATTAAGTATTTTTTAAAAAATGAAGTTTTGCTGCCTTTTGATGGCGCACCCACATTAAATCTAGTTTTTGACATATTTATAAGTTCAATTAGGCAAAATTAAATTCTACTTTGGAATCAGGATAAAAATATTTTTTGGATAAATTTTTCATATTATTGTGATAACTTTCATATTTTAATGAATATTAAAAATATGCTATATTTTAATGAAAAACAAGTTTTTTCATCGAAATAATTTATATCGTTAAATTATAATATTGAATGTTTTTAATTTATAAATAGAATTTATTTTTACCATTTAATATAATGTATGTCATTAGCATTAATTTTTCACTGAATTCATAAGTAAAAACATTTCAATGTTTTGGAACGTTATAACTTTTAAAAATCGTTTTCATTACAACGAGATTAATTTTAAATTAATTACTTCAAATTATGTGTTTTTAATTTTGAAAAATGGATTCCATATTTTAATTAATTGGGTCTAAATTATGTTAATAGGTTACTTTTATTTTTTTGATATTATGAATAGTAACTACGGTAATTTTTATTTACTTCAGTTAAAGGTAAATTGGGCAATTAAGGGTAAAAATAAGATTATAAAATTACCCTAACACCTGATAAAAATCTATTGGATTAATAAAATTCGACCCATATCACCTATGTATCAGATCAGATTCGTTTCATGGACTATTGACCATGAAAATGATATAATTATTATTAAATCTAAATAAAGTGACAACATATCACTCTCTTTAATCTTATAAGTATAATAATTTTAATTTAGTGATAAACTTCATGAAACATAGAAAATGAATAGTATCCAGAAATCTAATATGATTATCTACATCATGTGAATTTATTTTGAATTTTTAGGGTTTAAAAAATTGTCATTAAAGGTGACACAATAATGATGTTTAAATTACATTATTGATTGAAATATCAAATAAATGGATTTATTAATATTAAAATAAATATTATATGAACTATTTAATGTGCTCCGCTAATTTTATTGATAAATAAAACATGTTATAAATCTGATAATGCTTTTATTTATAACTTATCTTCTGTGAGTATTTTATTTAAATTCAAATAAATGAATAGTGTCGGAATTGATACTATTGTTATTTTATAAAAATATCATAATATAAAATTGGTTAAAAATCACAAAAATATTTAAAAATAATAAATTAATATTAATATGGTATAAAATGTAATAAATTATCCAATTATGGAAAATTCATAACACATAAGTAATTATTTATAACTTTTTTAAATTTTGAATCTTATTACCACATATAAAATTAAATTGATTAAATAAGGATAAATAAATTTTATAATGTTTAAAATAAATTCCCAACATGTATAAATTTTATTTTTTGAGGGGATTACAAACCTATCTCATCTAAGCTTCGGATTTAACTCATTGTTATAGATTTTATGTTGGTTTTTAATTTATTATAAATTAATATTTTTGATGTTTCCAAAGGTGTCCCTCTCATCCCTTATAAAAGGGAACCTCCTCCCCCACCTTTTTACACAACATTGAGCCTTCATGATCAGACAAACCCTAACCATTACTCTTCTCAACATCCATAGTAGTATTCTCGAGGTTTTGGTCTTCTCAAACGACAAACTCTAGTCCCATCGGAAGAAGCTTAAAGGAGGTGCATTGAAGAAAAGGTAATCTCTTCTTCCGATTCATTGAAGTTTAATTATTCTTCTACTTATTATTATTTAGTTGTTTTATTATAAATTAATATCATCAGAATCAATAATATACTGATATTTTTTATAAATTTGATACAACCCTATTTCATTTTCTATCCATCCTGTGGAAAACGAAATCACCGCGTGTGCGTATGTACAGAATACCGTCTCCACGCTATGGTGTAATCTTTTTTCCACCACCACCATACTTGGATGGGTATAATGGTGTAAAGAATAACTATATATGGTTATTATAACATCATTATGATTCTGAGATATTATATCATCCACTCCAATTCTATTAAATAATTTTGGGAATGATATCATCGCTCGTGCGTAAGTACAAACTACCGTCTCCACGAACGTGATGAGATTCATTTTCTGTGATTAACCAATCAAGTATGATTATAAATTATATATAATAAATTATCTTGAAAGATATTAAATAATAAATATACTTTATTTATGTAATTATATGTTTCATTTACTTAATTCCATTTAATTCAATTAGGAAACGAAAACAACGTTCATGCGTACGTACGGCCTACCGTCTCCATGAACGGCGTATTTCATTCCATTTATCTATCTATAATATATATTTATATGGTGAATATATATTATATATAAATCATTTTTTACACAATGGAATTATGTAAATAAATATATAAGTAATAATATCATGAACAAAAATTCAAAACACGTACGATAAATGAAATGATTTTACCCAAAATGATGCTTTAACAAGGAATTTACAAAAAAAAACGGGTAATATAAATTCATAAGTGACCCATATATGATATCATAACAATTTATATGATAATATTATAAGTCAATGACATTATTTAAATCATTATACATGAGTTTCAGATACATATGAATCATATCAGACATAAGGTAAGGGATAATTTTCTAATCTCATTTTTTATCCGAGATTGTTCATTCGTAAGTATTTACTGGGGTTATATTTGTCATCCATGTACATATTATAGAAAAATTGTTTCATGTATGTTTAAGGTCCTTTTTCCCCATTTTTTACATTTACTACATGGTATGTAAGGAATCATTCTTTTTTTACCATACTAGGCACTTTTTGACTTTTCTGACAAACATACGAGAAGAATGTTTTTTAACTTATACGTCATGAATGGATCATTACTATTTCCTAAAGCCTTATTTTCATGAAGATTATTCCACAATATTTCATGATTATTTTAAAAAAAATCATTTTCTTTTAAATTTTCAAGGCATTTTGTGAAAAGAAAATGATTTTGAAGAAGAAAGGATATTTTCCTCAAGAATTAATTTCAAGTGTTTTGTCAAAACTATTTTTCATATAAGATGAAATTATTTTGTATGATTATGTTTAATGAATAATGCCTCAATGATTTACATTGTTTGACTCTTCTTATGATGAAATAATATCAATTTGTTTTATATGGATTATGTTATTATGGGATGATGTTTATGAAACCCATTTTATTCTTTGGGTTATGATGAATGATTTATGTTTATTTTGTGGGACACGTAAGAATAATTTAATTATGAGATCGGTAGGACCTATATCTCTATCCAATTCTTTGGGTAAATATGTATATCTCCTGATATAGACATGGCTAGAATGGAAACAGAATCTGGTTCAGTGATACAGGACTTGAACGAGGAGTGAACTCGAATCCAAAGGAGACTTTGTCCACTAAGATGGTCTTGGTAGTAATTCCATGGCTACTATGGAAATCATATCATGTTCTTATTGGTTATCCACAATTAAATGTTTTATTCCGATGCAATTTTATCATTATTAATGATTCTTTAAAGTCTATACATACTGCCATGTTTTATTTCATTTCTCATGATTTTGAGGTTTAAACATTATATTAATGTTTTTTTATGTTCAAATGTTTATGATTTGTTATATTTTATCTATGCTTACCGTTACTGAGAATTTGAACTCACCATTTATATGTTTTTCCCAGGGATTTAAAGAAAGGTTTTAGGTAAGAAAACAAAAGGATATTATCTTTATGGGAGATGTTAAAGATCATTCACCATGATTAGAAGATTATGTTATGAGTTTCCAAAGACACTAAACTATTACAGTACTTGAATGGTGGTTTTTTTAATGTATTAAGTATTCCATAAAATTAATTTAATGTCCATGTACGTCAGGTTTGGGGTCTCTATTGGGGGGATCCTCCTTTCTTAGGACCATCGTTTCAAGAAGCTATTAGATGATGTGTTCCTCACTGAGTTGGTACTTGGAGCATAGGCAGTTGGAAATCCAGTGTATCTAGTTGATCGTGATGGTTCCCCATCTGGTGAGAAGTATACGCCGAAGGAACATACTTCTAATTAGTCTCCTTCATTGGTTATGGCTTCTAGTCCATCAGGCCTTTCGGTTGTGTGCCACCAGTGTGGCCAGTTTGGAAACTTTAAGTCATCACATCACATCCCTCTAATGATGTGTCATCATTGCATCTATATGGTTCATCTAAAGAAGTTTTTTAGGAATGTCACCTAATGAAGAAGTTATGAAGAAGGTATTATAGTGCCTTAATGTGTGGTATCAGATGATTGATCCATTAGACCTCCATCTGTAGGTCTCAGAGTGAAGCTCATGTGTAACTAATATTTTCTTAGATTTTGATGCCTTGGTATGGGTTCTATGTCCCATGATAGGATTGAAACATTTAAAAACATTTAAAAACATTTATTTCCTATATTTTTACTATCATAAATTCATTTTCATTATAAATGTGTGATGGAGTTTTTAAATTATAGTTCAACAAGTGGTACCTCTTTAAAAGTGGTCATTTTGAGTCAATTATTTTCATTGAGTGCTTCATTTGTGCTCATTTTGGAGATATTTATTTTTTATGGAATTTAGGGCCAATTTTTCTAGCTTTTCTCTTGGTTTGAATTTCATTCAAGAACTTTCCCCTAGTATTGGGTTTTTTTTAGGGTGTGGGAAGTTTCCAGTTCCAATAATGGTGTTTTTTTCTCGTTCTAAGGAATGTTTCTCAGTCAAGTTGACAGATCTCTATTTTCTGGTTTCATGAAGGTGTTGTTCGGCTACTGTGGAGTGACTAAGTTACTTCTGAAGGACCCAATTTTTCATGTTTCATTCATAGTGGGTTTCTCATTTACGTCAATTCATTTTAGGTTGGGTTTCGATGTTTTTTTATCTGAGTCATTGTGTTGGGGAGAACCCCGCTCCCCCAAAATCTCTCCCCATGTGTTTTAGTTGTGTTTTCTCGTGGATTTGTTGGGTGTAACATGGGGAATAAATAGTCACCCTCTAATTTTTTTCTTTTCTAGTTTTATTCGTTCATGGACATAATTATTGATTAAGTCTCAGCTTGGTGAATTTTTGTGGGCATAAATTTTTGTGGGGTAGATAATTTTATCCCCATAACATTAATTATTTTTTTATTTTATTCATTTTTTATCTTCTAGTCACCTTGTTGAGGTTAGGGTTTAGTGAATGATTAAATATTTTTATATTTGATGTTTTTGGGGAGTTTGGGGTGGTTCACGAGCATTGAACCGTTATCCATAACTATGCAATCATCCCAGGTTCCTATGCAATTTCCTAATGCTTAAAATATATATATTTTTTCGGAAATAAAATAATAAAAATGTTTAGAGGATCATGATTCTAAAACTACTATGGTAGATAATAATATTATTATTATTATAATGAGTGTTACTAATATTCATATTATTAATTAATTAGTAATGTTATTATTTTTAAAAAAGTAGGGGAATATCTTTAATATTGTGATTGTTATTATTGTTATTGTTATTATTATTTAAAAGTTATTAATATTGTTATGATTTTATTATTATTATTAATATTATCATTAAGAATAAATTTTTTATTATTATGAATATCTTTTAACTTAATTTATTATGTTAAAGATGATAATGAGAATGACGATGATGATGATGATGATTATTTTGATATAATTGTTATTTGGTTTTATAGTTTTCTTTTTTTCATAATATATATAGGGAATTAGCTCCCCCAGTCTCCTTTTATGCATCACAAGTCAACACCCCCCCTACCAGCACACCATTCTTCTTACGCTGAACCCCCTTACTGGATAACCAACTCTTACACTCCAGCCCACTCCTAGAAGCCAGACCCCCTACTCTGCCCTACTCCTGGTGGCCCAACCTCCCTACTCAACCTTACCCCTAGTGGCCTGCCCCCCAACTTCGCCATATTTTGGCATGGATTGACCCACCCTGCTCTAGCACGGCTGTAATCCCCCTCACCAACAACCCCCTCCTCTAGTGTGTAATTTTTTTTTATCAATTTTTGTGTATTTCTACACTTGGTATGAACATTTTTTATAGGGTTGATATTTGGTCAAGATTTCCTTGGGTTTTAGTGTGTGGGAAGGTGCAGCGAGGCTCGATTCATCCTTTCGCTAAAGTGGCATAGCATTCACATATCATTTAGGCAGGCGAATACATGTTTTTTATTCTGATTAAATACATATAATAATTGATTGTTATTAGTTAATTTTTAAACTATGATATGAACCTTCATGATGCATTTAGTTAGTTTTTTTCAGAGTTTTTAAATTAGTATAGTTTTATAAAAAATCGGTTTTGTAGTGAATTCATATTTAGGTTTATGTTTTTTCACAATAAATTGTTTTTGTACTTCTTTTATAAATTATTAAACATGTTGCGCACAACCATGGTCCCTTTTTTATCATGTTGTAATATTTTGGTGTTTGTAAGAAATGTTAAAACTGGTTTTTAGGGTGATTCTTCAATTATTACCATGTGTTGGAACCCTTAAAATGTTTGAAAAAATACCCACTATTTTCATAGACGAAACAAATAATTTTTATGATATTTTCACCTTGAAATATTTTGGCAACATAGTGTTAATTTTATTAGTTTGAAATAGTGTGAAAATTGGTTGTTGTTTTGGTTTATTGTCTATAGTGAAATGTAATAGGAAAGAGTTTTCATGGATTTAAAAGAAGGTCAGCTAGATTATTTCTACTATTTAGAAAGGATGGGTTTGGATCCATAGGTTGTTTATTAGAGTAGTTTTAAAATCACTTTTCAATGTTTGACCCATTTAATAATTGAAATGCATTATTACTGTTTTGATAAGTTTTTGGACTTGCTTTTCATAAATGTTTCTTTTGTTTTTTAATAGCATCTTGGTTCTTTTGTTTGAAAAAAATTTATTTTATGAGTTTTGTGTTTTTTGTGTTGCCGATATTATTTATAGAGTGCATTGGACCTTGATTCAATGTCTTCTAGTTGCATGTGTCAAGAACAACAACATTAATATTAAAATGGTGAGTCATATATATATATTCCAACTTTTTTCATATTCCCTCTTGGCATGGGGAATATGTGAAATGCTGCTAAGGGAATTTATATATATTTTTATAAATAAATGTGTGTTCATGCCTAAATGGTTAGTTTTAGTGGTAGTCATCAAAAAGTGGCATGTTTGAGGTAGGTGTCCCTATGTATTATCATTTCAATTAATGAATTATTATTTTCTTGTTTCTCCAAATTTTATTTATGATAGTTAGTAATTTGTGGTTCTTAGACGTACTGTTTATTATGAAATAAAGTAAGACCCTCTTTGTAATTGAAATGAATGGAATTTCTTATTAAATGTGCATACTATGTGTTTGATTAAATTACCCCCAGACCCTTATAAATGTGTTTCAGATTTAAGGTGATAATTGGGTTTTTGAAATGGGTTTCCTAGTGTGTTTCAAGTATTCAATGTGATGTGTGTGTCATTCGTTAAAAAATTGTTAGGTATGAGAAAATCATGTGAGGTCTAGTTAGAATTGTTGACAAACTAGTTTTCTTAAATTCTCACCTAGGAATGGGTCAAATCCTTACTGGTTGATGAAATATGAGAGTTTCCTTGGTTTGGGGATTACCTAGTGTAATAATGTATTAAATTTGAGGGAATTGTTCTTCGGGGTGACTCCATGGTTACCTTTTTGTGTGTGTAGACTATGTGTAATATATTTACTTGTGACTAGATGCTTGTTTGACATTATTGTATCACCCCCTTTTTAGTTTGAACATGTGCACCTAGAATAGTGATCGAATTCTCAATGAATTATTGATTCACTAGTTTATGTTATTTCACTAGCTTGTGTCCTATTGTATGGGATTATTTTGTTATCATTGCTATTGTATTGGTGCCCTCAGTCAGGCTAGGTAGGACGTCGGTCAGGACTTTGAGCATTATGAGGTCATTGGGTGGTCATTCTATGAGGATGAGTCACATGTATAGTATGTTCAATATTATTCATGAGCATATATGTTCTCCCATGTTGTATATTACTTAGTATTCTATAGAAGATGATAGAGATGTGTATATTGATTGGTTGCTCTTGTGTGGTGTTTCTCTGTTTCTTGTGTTGTATATTTGTTGATCTTATTTCGTTGTTTAGCATAGAAACCTACTAAAGGTGATAAAAAGGTTTCAATTGTTTAGGGTTAATGGTTTTGAATTTTTTTGCACTACCTTCATCCTTTTTTAGTGTAATCATTACAAATTTTAAAATTCCAATGCTAGGTTTTTAAAAAGTTAATCTGGTTTTCAATTGAAAAAGGAAAATTGACCATGATTTGTTTTAAGAAGAAAATGTGTGAGACCATAGTTATATACATTATATTTCAAACATGAATAAGATGGTTCATTTATTTAAAATAAATTCATATTGGAATAGATTGTTTGGTCACACCTATTGAGTATTACTACTCACAATTACATTTTTATCTTTGTTTTAGTCTTCAGGTTTTTTACCTTACTTGTATTCAGTCACCATAGAGAGAGGATGGTTGGAGGTCGGTGGTGACCCGTAGGGTCATATAGAGGTATGTAAAACTGTATATTCTCTCCACTGTTAGTTTTTGTTTTCATTATTTAGTTTTTGTTAATTTATTTTTCTTTCATTTATGGGCCAAATCATACCCACCTATTTAATTTTGATACTCTGAAATAGTTCCCAGCCCATGGGGATTGGCACAAGTGTAGAAAAATATTTTCACGTCACCAATTTTTAAGTCGGTTACATATAACCGACATGAAAATCTGTGATACATGGATTTTTAGATCAGTTATTTTATAATCAACGTAATAAATACAGAGAGTAAATTTTTTACATTGGTTATATTATCTACCAACGTCAAAAATCCAACGGGTTCATCTTTTACGTTTGTTATAAATTAACCGATGTCAAAAACCAATGCGCCATATTTTTTATGTAGGTTATTTGATAACCGACGTAAAAAACGAGGTATCTACGATTTTTTTATGTCAGTTATTAAATAACCGACATAAAAAAGGCAGCATATGAGGCCTTTTTGAGGTCGGTTATCAAATAACTGACGTAAAAACCCATCCTGCTGATTTTTTAACATCGGTTATATTATAACTGATGTAATAAACCAACACATTGAATTTTTTACATCGGTTATAAAATAACTGACGTAAAAACTGTTGTTTCTAATGATGTTTTTATGGCTGTTATATTATAACCGATGTAAAAACCCAAAACCCGAAAGTTTTTACGTCGGTTATAAAATAACTGACGTAAAAAACTATGGTTTCTGGTGTGTTTATTACTTCATTTATAGAATAACCGACGTAAAAAAACAGATACGCTGCTTTTTTTACGTCTGTTTTAAAATAACTGACATAACAAAATGTGGTATCTGATACATTTATAACATCAATTATTATAATAACAGATGCTATAAATGTAATAAAAATATTTTATAACATTGGTTATTAAATAAACGACATTATAAATCATTTAAAAATTTATATGCCCCATGGATTTGTCCTTTATGATTTTTCAATCGACTGGCCGACGACTCGTCTCTGTCGCGAAGAAAATCCTAATCGACTCTCCAATCTTGTTTTGTCAAACTCATTATCCCATCATCATTTATCATCTTTACTCTCCTCGAATCTATAATCTCCACTCGAAACACTCAGGTTAGCCTCCCACGACTTTATTTCTCTTGTTTTTTCCCGGATAGTCTATATTTACATTTTGCGATTATTTTTGCTAAACTAGCTAGGATTCTTTGATTTCGAACCCTTTTACCTCGTTTTTCCATCATCATCTTATTTATTATCACCAAATCTATTATATCGACTCGCAATATACAAGTAAGCCTCGCCTACATCTATTTCATTTGTTTGTGATTCGCGGATGAACGACATTGATGGTATTTTTCATTTTCATTGAAAACTCATGGCCTCATTCACCTATATTATTATTATTTATTTGTAAACCATTTTGATACACCCATTCCATGTACCAGTGTGATTTATCATATAAGTATATATGGTTTTTCATGGTGGAATGTTTTTTTTATCCTTGGTTGTTTCTATTGAGGGTATCACTTTTTGTTGTTCCATAATCTATTTATGTCATTTATTTTCGTGGACTATTATAAGTCATCATATGTGATTAAAACCTGATTAATTGCACAATAGATCATTTTTGACTTGTAGGAGATATGATTCATGGTTCTCATTTTGAATAATGGCATGATACAAAAACTAGTATCTTGAGTTTAAAATCCCTAGATATGCCAAAACTAGTTGCTTTCGGTTAAAATTCCATGGTTCTGGGGCGTTGTCAAGAGGGATGGTGGTTGTCTATGGGGTTGGGGGTTGTCCATAGGGTTGGGGGATGTACATGGTGTCCATGGAGGTGGGGGGGGGGGGAGTCTAGGGGTGTGTGGGGAGGGGGGTGGTCCACGGGGGTGGTGGTGTCGAAGGGGGTTGGGGAGCTGTCCAAGGGGGTGGGTGGGTGGATGGGGGGAACTGTCTATGGGGTAGGGGTCTGTCCAGAGGGTTTAAGGGGGATTTTGGAAAGGGTGGGGGATGTAAAGAGGGTTGGGGGTGTTCAGGGGGGTTTCCAAGGGGGTAGGGGTGGGGGTGGTGTGCAGGAGGGGTGGGGGTGCTGTCTAGAGGGGTGGGGCTGTCAAGGGGGTGGGGCCTGTCCAGAGGGGTGGGGGATTTCCAAGGGTGTGGTGGTGTCCAGGGTGTGTCCAAGGGAGTGGGGGTGGTGTTTAGATGGTTCGGAGGGCTATCGATAGGGTTGGGGGTGTCCAGGGTGTCCATGGAGGTGGGGGAGGGGGCAGTCTAGGGGTGTGTGTTTGGGGGGGGGGGGTGTCGAAGGGGGTGGGGGCTATCCAAGGGGGTGGGGGTGGGGGCCTGTCTAGATGGTTGGGGGTGTCCGGGTGGTTTCCAAGGGTTTAGGGGTGGGGTTGGTTTCCAGGAGGGGTGGGGGTGCTGTCTAGAGGGGTGGGAGTTGTCCAGGGGATCAGGGTGTCCAGAGAGTTGGGGGCTGTCCAGAGGTTTGGGGTGTCCAGGGGGGTGTCCAAGGGGGTGGGGGTGGGGTTTGCCGTCCAGGAGGGGTGGGTGCTGTCTAGAGGGGTGAGGGTGATGTCCAGAGGGGCGGGGGCTGTCCAAGGGGTGGTGGTGTCTAGGGGGTATCCAAGGGGATGGGGTGGTGTTCAGATGGTTAGGGGGATGTCCAGAGGGTTGGGGGTGTCCAAGGTGTCCATGTAGGTGTGGGGGGGGGGATTCCAGTGTTGTGTGTGTGGGGGGGGGTCCAAGGGGGTGGGGGCATCTAATGGTGTGGGGGTGGGGTCTATCCAAGGGGGTGAGGTCCTGTCCAGAGGGTTTGGGGGTTTTTCGGGGTCAGAGCTGTCCAGAGGGTTGGGTGGTGTCCAGGGTTTTTCCAAGGGGGTAGGAGGTGGGTGGTGGTGTCCAGGAGGTGTGGGGTGTCCAGGAGGGGTCGGGGGGCTGTTTGAGGGTGTGGGGGTGTCCAGTGGGTTTCCACAGGGGTGGGGTAGTCTAAGGTGGTGGTGGTGTCCATGGGGTGTCAAATGGGTATGGGGGAATAGTGTTAGTTGGGATTGACTACTGCATCGTGGTTTGTGAGATTATTACATGATGATTTTATTGTTTCATGGAGATTAGTGTTGCAATATGATTATATTTGGTTATATATATTTTGAACAGTCATCAACTATAAGAAAATTATGGGTTATGGGGGAGACCATGTCGTGGTTTTCAAATATGCGTAGTTGTCTGGACCTCATTGTGCCATGATGATTTTCTTTACACTGTTATTTTCTCCATCTGAGTTTTTATTTTAATTTTTTTTATTCTCAAGTTTACTCCATTTTCTCCAAATTTCTATCAACCATTAGAGGCCCCATGGTTTTCTTTGATTCAACGGAATTTAAAACTATTATATCTAACTATATTTTTTTTAAAAAATCATATTCAAGCATATTTTTTTAAATACGGATAGATTTGTTTTATATTTCAAAATTTTTTTACATTCAGATTATGATTTCTTTCATATAAATATATATTTGTCTTATCATAAAAAGATGTATAATTTTGATATTTTTATAGGTAATAATGACTCAAAATTGGATTATGGCACATCGAATGAGATATGAATATGAGGAAGGTGTTGATGCCTTTTTGTAAATCTCTAAACGAGATGTTCCAAGTAGTTACATTTTTTTTTGTTCATGCCTCAAATGTTTGAATATGAAGAAGTTGAAATGTTGAGAGATAAAAGATCATCTGATTTGTCATGTTTTTAATCTAAGTTACAACCCTTGTATTTGGCATGGTGAAACTGGACGGAATGCACCTAATGATGGTGATTTGCAAGATTGTAACTCTGATGGAATTGAAGAAATTATTCATGATATTGTAGCAGAACAAATTGAGATAGAACTGAGAGTTTCGCATCTATATGGTGATGCTGAAAAACCATTATATCTTGGTAGTATAGATTTTACGATTTTAACAGTCGTGTTATGATTTATTAACCTAAATTTGGAACACGGATTTAGTGACAGATGTTTTACAGAGCTGCTTAATTGATGAAAGACATTCTCCCAAAAGATAACGATCTTCCATATTCACATTATAAGGCCGATATAATATTATTCCAAATGGGATTTGGATACAAAAAAATACATGCATGTCCGAATGACTGTATTATATATATTAAGGAATATGAATTTCTATTAGAGTTTCCTAAATGTGGGAAATCACGGTATAAGGTGAATGAAAAATCATAGGATGATGTAGAGATTACAAAGATCCCTTCAAAGATATTTTGGTATCTTCTTATAATTTATCGTTTCAAACGTTTCATTTCTAATTCACATTATGAAAAAAGGATAATATGGCAAGCTGATGAGCAGTTATGTGATGGAAAAATACGTCATCCAGCTGATTTTCCACAATTGAAGAAAATTGATGAGCATTATTCTACATTTGGAAATTAAATTAGAAATCTAAGACTAGATTTGTGCACAAATGGAATGAATCCATACCGAACCCTCATATAACACATAGTTCATGGCCTATTTTGTAAGTAATTACAACCTCTCTCTTAAATTTTGTATGAAGCACAAATATTTCATGTTGAGTATAATTATATCTGGTCCGATGCAACCCGACAATGATATTGATGTTTACTTGTCACCGTAGATTTATGATTTGAAACTTTTATGGGCAGATTGTATTAGGGATAATGATTCTTATAAAAAAGAATATTTTCAACTACATGTGGTGCTTTTGTTCACTATAAATGACTTCCCATAATATGGAAATTTGTTTGGATAAAGTGTGAAAGGGCCTAAATCAAGTCAATTTGCAAACAACAGACGTCATATTGTCAACTGCATCATGGGAGGAAAACAGTGTACATGGGTCATCAAATGTTTTTGCCTATGGATCACCCTTATAGAAGACTAAAAAAGGAATTAAATGGCTCACAAGAATTTGATATTTCTACAAAACCTTTATTCCCTGATATGTATTTTGAGAAGGTTATGACCCTTAATGTGACATTATGAATGACTAATAAATCTGGTAATGATAGACATATTTGTAAGAAAAGGTCAATATATTTTCGTCTACCATATTAGAGATATCATGAAGTTAAACGTAATATTGATGTCATGCACATGGAGAAGAATATTTGTGATTTTTTGATTGGAACATTGTTATATATTAATGGAAATACAAAAGATGGGTTGAATGCAAGATTATACTTACTATCAATGGGAATAAGTTTGGAGTTAGCTACCACTCCTAAATGAAGACAAAATTTTATTCCCCCGGCTTATCATACATTATCGAAGAGGGAGAAAAACATCTTTTGTCAGTGTCTTCATGATATCAATGTGCCTCAAGGTTATTCATCAAATGTAAAAAAATTTGTCTCATTCATGGACTTGAAGTTGATAGGTATGAAATCACCTTATTGTCACGTCATGAGAAAACAAATTCTCCCAGTTGCATTGCGTGTAATATCTCCCATCTGTGTTAGAAAGACTATAAATAAGTAGCTTTATTTTTTCAATTCAATTTTTAATAATGAAATTAATGTTAATGCTTTGAAAATTTTGGAAATGGATGAAATTTTATACTTTTTAAATTGGAAATGTATTTTCCTCAACATTTTTTTGATATAATGGTGCATTTAATTATTCATCTGGTTAGAGAAATAATGCTTTATGGACCGGTTTAGATTCGTTGGATGTATCCTTTTGAAAGGTA
Organism: Viscum album; assembly: GCA_963277665.1. Taxonomy (NCBI): domain Eukaryota; kingdom Viridiplantae; phylum Streptophyta; class Magnoliopsida; order Santalales; family Viscaceae; genus Viscum; species Viscum album. The sequence continues at coordinate 823,337,793 of OY728153.1, forward strand.
TTCGAAAATATTGAAGGGGTATGTTAGGAATCCATATCTACTTGAAGCCTCCATTATTGAAAAGTTTAGTTCTGAGGAGGTTTCATATTTTTGTACGAGCTACATGGCTGCGAAACATCACATAGGTTTGCCTCCATCTCGCCATGAACGAGTAAATAAAGAGGGAAAGGGGATTCGTGGCATGAAAGTAAAATCATTATTAGCTGAACAAATGAAGAAATTTGAATCATGAATCTTGAATAAAATAGCTGATGCTCAACCGTATCACATTTCATATTAATGAGTTGAAACAATGTCATCCAAAGAAGAAAGAAGTGTGGATTTTGAATGAGCACAAAAAACAAATTTGTTATGGTTTAAAAATAGCTTTCATGTTAGATCAGATGTATCTGAGACATTAAAATGGATTTTGGGTGGTCCATGTTTAAATGTGATAACATGGTCCATTTATGACATTAATGGCTATACATTTCATATAAAATCTCAGGAAAATAGAAGTGTAGTTCAAAATAGTGGTGTATTGGTGTTTCTAGAAGAAATGAATTTTTGGAGTGCTAAGGAAAAAAACCCAATTTCTACATCAAGTGCATATTATAGAGTGATTGAAGACATATGGGAGGTTTATTACTTTAAAATTAATGTTCTTGATTTTAACTGTAAATTTTTTATCAGTAAAAATAGTGTCAGACACGATAAATTTAGAATAACACTTTTTAATCTGAATATATTGGAAGATAGAGCTGATTCTTTTATAATGGAAACACACAGAACAAAAAATTCTATATTGTAGATCCATCAGATATGCAGTCGGTTGCTATTTTACAAGGGGAAAAACAATATTTTTGTGAGGATGAACTTGATGAAGATGCTGATATATGTGAGATCCCTACTTCCATGGAATGATTAATAGAACATAGCGATGAGCATGTTGAAGACATGGTTTGTGCCATAAAGAATGATCACGAAGATGGAATTTGGGAAAACAATCTATTTTTACATTTCTAAAATTATAGGTAACATATATTTATTTCTTTTTTAAAATTATTATTTTTCGTACAATGTTAGATATTGTACGTTTTTTCTTTATTAAAACATGTATTAAAAGATAATAAGTATAAGTTTTTGTTTATTTTATGTTTGTTTAGTTTACATTATAATGTTTACCATTACATGAATTATATATATATTATTTTTGTTCAGTGACTATTACATTACCATGTTTACCAGGTGTACCATGTTTACCATCTTGACAATCTTGACCATATTTACCATTTTTTAACATGCTTACCATATTAACAATGTTTACTATTACGTAACATAGTAAAAATTTCTATTTTCTGATTATAGTATAAAAATATTTGAATTTTCATATTTGTGAACTAATATTTTATTTTTGATTTGAAGTATAATGATAGATCATTCAGTTGATCAAAAAAATGATTCTGGAGATGATCATATTGGTCATACCTTTAGGGAGGAACATTCACATGCTTCTCTTGATGTTCCCCAATATTCCTCATGTGCTCCTATTATGAAAAAGATTTCAAGAGTTGGTAAACATGGGTGCACATGTTTACCAAAATTATCTCTTTCTCGTATAAAGGATCATATGATACTCGATGATTTTGATGATGATGATATTCTTAGAGGTCCAAATGGAAAATATTTAAAGAGTTTTGTATCAACTCAGTCTAAGAGAAAAGTAATCGTTTCGTATGATGACTGGAGAATTGTTGATAAAAAAATATTCTCTCAGTGGTGGGAGACGATTTTGGTAAGATCTTTTACTATTGTTTGACTATTATTTAAATGTTTCTAGTATATATAATAGGTTTGACCTCTTCTTTATCAGATGACAATTTATATTCCTGACATTGAAGGAGTCAGGAAGAAATACTTATTGACGACTGGCAGGATATATAGGGATTTCAAATCAACCCTCTCATCTGATTTCATTTTTGGTCATACGAGTCATGCCAATCCATGTCATATATGTCCTTCTATAGATGAAGACACATGGAGACTGTTTGTTGAAAGTAGAAGAAAATAGTCATTTTTGGTATGGGCAATGTAAAATTTTATATGCTTTCTTGTATAAATGATCATATTAATGTTTTCTTAATGATTTAATATTCATAATTTATAGTGAACAAGGAAAGCACATCAGTAGATCCAATGTAAAAAAGTATACCTTCATATTTTATATCAGGGAGGGTATGCATTATTGGAAGAACAAATGATGGCGGAAAAATTTCAAAAACATAGAACTGAGTCATCATGCTCTGGAGAGGTGACCCCTCCATCCCCTCTATCCATAAATAAAAAATGGAAGAGAGCTCGGATGGGTAAAAAAGAAAAATATCTTTCTGAAGAATCAAGAATTGTATCTTAGAGGATTGTAAGATATATATTTTATTTTATTATGATAACTATTTTCATCAAATAATTTCACTCATTACAGATATGTTAAATTAATTAATATAGGACTCTCTTTTGGAGAAGAGCTCAGAGGGGGCATTTACAGCTATTGGGAGGCAAGATATTTTATGTGTAGCATTGGGAAAGCCCAAACATCCTGCTCGTGTAAGAGGATATCCGGTAGGTGTATCGGTAAGAAATGTGTTTCCACGTTCTTCAACTTCTAACATTGAGGGTGTTTATACAAAATATAGAATACTTGGAGGATAAAGTTCATAATATTAATGCAACAATGAATGAAAAGATTAGATCATCGGTAGAGTCTATGTTTGCAGACATTCAAAGACAATTTCAGGCTACAGCTCCCACTCCTCCACCTCCCCCTGCAGACCCCATTATTTATCCTCCTCCTCCGCCAGTAGCTCCGACTCCCCAATATCAGCCTACAGATCCCATTTTCTATCCTAATGCATCATCGCAGCTTCATAATTATTGCGAGCTGTATGTTGATGATCTTAAAACATCATATAGTTTCATATGGGTTGGTATATTATATAGGAGATATAGTTAATCATCAACAATTAGAGGTAGAGAAACACAGGGTCCCAGTACATGATATTATAGATAGATCATCTTGTGTACCATTACCTACAGATGAGGTGATGACAGTTGGACATAGTATCGACCATTTTTTAATTTGTCCATCCTGACATATTCGACTCATTACCATAGAGGTATGAATGTTATATTTTTTATTTTATTTATTTATTAAAGTTGTTTTATCATTTTAAAACTAAAATATTTTTCTATTTACTTTTACAAGAATACTTTAAAGGTAAATAAATTATGTATAGACAACAAAAAATAAAAATGACTATGACATCAGATACTGATTCTAGTAGTCAAGAAAGATTGTCAGGGTATTCAAATTCTTTGGTGGAACATTATGTGTATCCAATGGAATCTCATGTTTGTGGACGTGTAATAACTGTGGGGAATATGAAAACTGATATCATAGAGCTTGTTACTAGAAATAAGTTGGGCATCAACATGGTGAAAATTTCTTCCATGTAAGTATTAACACCTTTTCCCTACGTTATATTTATTAAAAATGTATAGTTATGTCTATTTTGTATTAGGTATCTTTATAAAATTTGTGAGAGGAATGAGTTGACATGATGTATATGGATTCGTGGACCTGCAATTGATTGCCCCTAAAGCATGTCTATTGGACGAGGAACAAAAAATGCTTTATATTACTGAAAGACATAAACTGAATATAGTTACACAATGTTGTATGATTCCATTTTGTGATAGGTATGAAACACATCTCTCTCAATTATTTCATTATATTTCAACATAAAAAACCACTAACCTTAAATTTTCTTTTATCAGTGATCATTGGATGATAGGGGTTTTTTCCCAAGGGAGAAAAAAATTTATTAGATATTCTCTATCCATGATGATGTGCGGGAATGTTTTAAGAATATATTGGAAAATTAAGTCTCATTTTCTCAATAGATTATATATATTATACTGAATTTTAAATTTACCCCATTTGTATTTTTTTCTAATAGGGGATGGTTCTACATTCAAAAAAACACCATGAAAAGGTGTGAAAAGATCAAATATGTAAATGTGAAGGTAAATATCCATTTATAGTTTGTAAATTTTGATTTATTACATAAAAATATATATTGAATTTACACTGATTAAAATAGAATTTTCATGAACAACAAGGCTTCATCGAATGAGGATATTATATGTTATGATTTATGTATGAAATAATAACAATTGGGACAGTTGTTAACATTGACCTGGTAATATTTCCTTTTAAACATTGTTATAATATTTCAATTTGACTTATTTATTATACATGTTAACTAAAATCCTTTTAATTTGTAGCCATTTGATGACCCTCACCCTATACTACTCAAGACATCAAACACATACAAGTGGAGTGGTCAAATTATTTTACAGGTTTGATTGAATTTTAGTTGTTTGAAATGTAAAATGTAATTTTTAATATTTTCATTGTAATTGTGTATTTGGAAGTTGTTTAGGTTGGATTTGGTTTTTTTTAAGTTGACAGTGTATGTTTTGTATGCTATATATGTGAATGTTTAATTTTCTCTACTTTTTGTTTTGGTCTACTTATGATTGTTTTTCTGGTATGAATTCTGGTCTGGGGGGAAGGGGTTACAAGGGTGTGGGGGTGTTCAGTGGGGTGTTGGGGGTGTCCAGGGGTGTGGGAGGGTTGTCCGGTGCGGTGGGGGTCTTGGGTGTCCATGAGAGTGGGAGGCAGTCCGGGGGGGTGGCAGCGTTTCCATGATGGTGGAAGGGCTGTCCAGGGGAGTGGGAGGCTCTCCAGGGGGTGTCCAGGGGTGTGTGGGTGTCATGTGGGGGTGAGGGAGGTTTCCAGGGGTGTGGGAGGGCTGTCTAGTGGGTTGGGGGGGGGGGAGGTCCAGGGTGTCCATGGGGATAGGGTGGGGGGCAGTCCAGGGGGTGAGAGAGGAGGTGTCGCCATCCCTCAGGGGGATAAACGCCGCTGGACAGTAGTCATCACTCCCACATGTGAAACATTTTGATGACTCAAGCATCACATGTAGGAGTGATGATTACCTTCCAGTGGTGTTCCCCCTGAGGGGGTGTCCAGTAGGGTGTCCCGGAGTGTTGGTGGAGCCCAGGAGGGTGGGGGTGGGGGCAGTCATGGGGGTGGGGGAGGGGGGGGAGTCCAGGGGTGTGGGGATGTCCAGGAGGGTGGGGTCATCCAGGGGTGCGGGGGGGGGGGGGGGGGGGGGGGGGTGTCCAAGTTGTGTGGGGGAATCCCATGGGTGGGGTGTATAGGAGGGTGGGGGGTTGTCTAGGGGGTGGGGGTGTCCAGGGATGTGGTGGGGGAAGTCCAGTAGGGTGAGGGGGGTTCTGGCCTATTTTTGGTAACTTTTTGGTCTATTTCAGGGGTGTTGGATGGTTGTCCAGGGGTGGGGGGACTATTGTCCAGGGGTGGGGGTATAAAAGAGGGTCAGGGTTGTCCAAGGGTTTGGGGGGCTCTCCAGGGGGGTGGTGGAGATGTCTAGGGGTGTGGAGGCTGTCCAGTGGGTCGGGGAGCAGTCCAGGGGTGTGGGGGATGTCTAGGGGTGTAGTGGGGGTTGTTTAGTGGGGTGAAGGGGGATGTCTTGGGAGTGGTGGTGTAGTCCAAGAGGGTGGGGGTGTCCTGAGTTGTTGGGGGCTATCCAGGGGTGGGGCAGTCCAGGGGTGTGAGGGGGGGTTGTGCAGGGGTATGGGGGGCTGTCCAGGGGGTCAGGGGGCTGTCCAGGGGTGTGGGGGTGTGCAAGGGTGTGGTGGGGACTGTCTAGTGGGGTGAGGGGCTGTCTAGGGGGTGGTGGGGCAGTCCAAGAGGGCGGGGGTGTCCAGGGGTGTGGGGGGCTGTGCAGGGGGTGGTGGAGAAGTCTAGGGTTCGGGGGGGTATCCAGGGGTGGGGGTTGTCTAGGGGTTTTGGGGGATGTCCAGGGCTGGGGGGAAGTCCAGGGGTGTGGGGGTATCCAGGGGTGTGGTGGGGTGTCCAGGGGTGTGGTGGGGGCTATACAGTGGGTTGAGGGGGTTCTTGTCGGTTTTTGGAAACTTTTTGGTCTGTTTCAGGGGTGTGGGAGAGATGCCCGGGGTTGTGGGATTGTTGTCCAGGGGTTGGGGGGTATACAAGAGGGTGGGGAGATATCCTGTGGAGGTGGTGATGTCCAGGGGTGTGGTGTGTCGAGTGGTATGGTGGGGGCTTTTAAGTGGTTTGAGGGGGTTCTGGTCTGTTTTTTGTAACTTTTTTGTCTGTCTCAGGGGTGTGGGAGGGTTGTCCAGGGGTGTGGTAGTGCTGTCTAGGGGTAGGGGGCATAAAGAAGGGTGGGAGGATGTCCAGGGGTTGTTGTGATGTATAGGGGTGTGGGGGTGTACAGGGGTGTGGTTGGGACAGTCCAGTGGGGTGAGAGGGTTCTGGTTTTTTTGTCTCTTTTTAGTCTATTTCAGGGGTGTGGGAGGGCTGTCCAGGGGTGTGGGAGTGCTGTCTAGGGGGTGGGGGTTGTCCAGGGGTGTTTGGGGATATCCAGGGGGTCGGAGGGCAGTACAGGGGTGTGGTGGGGGTTTTCCAGTGGGGGGGGGGGGGTTGTCCCTATGTGTTTGGGGATATCCAGGGGGTCAGGTGGCAGTCAAGGGGTGTGGTGGGGGATGTCCAGTGGGGTGAGGGGGATGTTCATGGGGTGGTGGGGGGTTGTCCGGTGGGGTAGACCTTAAATGATATCAATGTAAATGATTAATTTTTCTTTGGTTCTTGTTTTGTTCAAATTTTGTTTTTGCGGTACGAATTCTTGATTTTTTTTTCTGGTTGTTTCTGGGGAGAGCATAGGACTGCATTCCATTTATGAAAAGTTGGTATTCCACGTCAGTTATTTTATAACAAATGTGATAAATGAATAGGTAAGTGTTTATCACGTTAGTTATTTGAATAACTGATGTGATAAACACATGTGGAAAGGTTAATCATCTGTGTTATTTAATAATCGACGTGATAACCCCCCCCCCCCCCACACCCCCCGAAATGTTTATCACATCGGTTATTATATAACTGATGTAATAAAGGCATCAAAAATGGTTTATCACAGTGGTTAATAGATGACAGATGTGATAAACACCCCCACACTAGTTTATCACATCGGTAAGTTAATAACCGACGTGATAAACCCTCCCCCTGGATTTTGCACTTCAATTAATTAATAACTGACATGATAAAGACCGCGATGTTATTCTTTTTACGTCAGGTTTTAAATAAGTGAAGTAAAACCAATATTTATAACGTCTTCTATATTAAAGTTGGCTAAAAATGACATAAATAATAAAAAATAACTGACGTAAAAAATGATTTATTCATTAGCGCGGGAATGCCCTTGGATCCTTATTGTGGACCAGCTCAGGTGACCGGTTTAGGTTCTACCCTGGTTGGTTTGTGATAGTTCCAATACATGATATATTAGTCTCATGATATTACCATGGAATGTCAAATGGATCTCGCAAAGTCTTCTATACATTCCAGATGGATCTCATGACATCCTCCATACAATTCGTCTAGCTTTTCTGGTGCCCTCCAAACATTTCAGTCATTATTGTACATCACCCTCAAGGCATGTCACACTAACTCTTGAAACACCTTAAAAGAATGTCATACAACCTTCTCAATGACACTAGGGCAGGACTACTGGATCATGTGGCACCCTCCAGGCTAGTCGACCATGATCATGTGATGAACATCTAGAAAAAGATGTCCATGTCTCACAATTTCATCCAATCAAGTCATCATTGATCATGTGATGGCCTTTAGACATGTCATTCAGATAATTTTATGTCACTCGAAAAAGCTAATGGGATCATGTGATATTCTATGGACATGTCTGCAATAGAACTATGAATGTTCAAACAACCTTCACCATATTTTTTAGAAAATCATGGCCTTTTAGGAAAATAAATGATCAAATCTAGAAGAAAACTAGGCTAGGTCAAGCAGGTATCCTAGCATAAAATATCCATTTCCACTAGCACCAATATAACAAAGTCCTTAGTGTGTAAGCCTTAATCACCTTAAATATTATGAATCTAATTTATTCTATAATTAGGACACATGGGATGTCTTCTTAAGTTCTGATCTCCATATTTAAACACCTTAGTAGGGCAGTCCCGTCACATGAGCCTCATATCGATGAGTAATGAGACTAATTAGTCAATATCCATTTTTATCACAATGAGAATAGATTACATGGAATTAGGGAGATGAACTCATCATATAATTCACATTTTTAAACTATAGAGTGCAATTCCCCATCAATGGTATAATATGAATTTTTCACAAAATAAGTGAAACCAAAATATGTAATCCCTAATCAATTGAACTATGAGAACTCTAATTCCTCCAATAAACAAAATATATACGATTCCTTCTTTAATCATGATCTTAAATGGAAATCCAATTCAATGTAAGTACCTTAATGTATCTGAAATTTGAACCATTGGGACCCAATAATTCTAATAGGATGATCGTTATACCACATAAATTAGTGGGATTAGAGACCGATTGAACTATGAGAACATAGATTCCTTCCATTACTAGGATACATAGGCTTCATTCTTAATTCCCAAAATCTTTATCAGACATTGAAATGGTTGTCCAATTACATAAGTGTTTTTTCTATATGTGGTGACACTAACTACTCTTTATCCAATATTTATCATATTGATATTGGATCACATGGGCTTAGGGATTTTCAATGGTCATTTTATTTGCATGATGAATCTCTACTAGTCCGTGAAACCATACTGTGTATTCTGTATTGAAAAGCCATATGATTACCTCAATATAAGGGAATATACTTTGGGGACAATCTCAATGACATGCAAAATATATGGTAACACTTATTCCTACCATAACTAGGATACATAGGATGTCTCCTTGAGACACTTTCATAAATATCTAGACCCTATGTGATAACAGATATTTCATTTCTAGATGTTTTTGAACTAAAATGGTTGAAAAAACTAAATGGGATTTTATTCCTACAATAAATAGGATATATATGAAGCCTCCTAAGGGAACAATACCATTCCTTCCATATTAAATGCCTCCCAATATAGTATATAATTATGAAGTATCGTTCTATATCGATTCAACATATACTAACTACCTTTTAGGGGGAATTTGTGAAGAACCTTAAATACATAAAAATAGATTCACCCAAACATTCCCCATTATGTATAAAAGCAATCCAACCAATAATCATTCATTGAGGGTATCCAGTTTCATTTCAAGATTGAAGAAGTGAGTTAACTGATGGTCAATTTGTTTCTGGAAATAATTCTCATATTGGGATTAAGAAGAGATTCGAGATCATGTCTTATACATATAAGTTAGTCCTGGAGTAGGAATACATTCCCCCCAGAAAGGTGCAATGAGCCTAACCTCACATCCTCTCAACCAATGATAGTTCCTACATTTCATTTCGTTTGAATCCTAAATTCACCACCTATATTTTGAATGCAGGTCAATACCCAGTTACGTATATGAGAATAATTGTGAGTTTCTATTAGGGATGAAAATTGTGACCCAACATCTATGGACGTGCATGAAATTGAAATCCTCACAATCAACCATAGGGCCAAATCAAATTCACGTCAGTTGTCACCCATTCGTTTGAAAACAACTAACATACTATATTTTTCCACCACCATAACCATTATAAACTTTTGATATTATTCTTCATCTTTATATGGTTTTAAAAAAATTTTAAATTTTTTTTTAAAATTTTCACTTCCATTTTCTTCTATTTTATAAGTGAATATATTTTATTCAAAAACATACAATGATGGGAATTAAATGGTAATATTTTATCTCTTATTAATTATTTTAGCAAATATATTTATCTCAAACAATTTACTTTCTCATCATCATTAACCAATCATTAAATTTACCTTCCTTGTCAATGTTTTTTATACCATATATATTCTTATTTCTAAATCTCTATAGAATTTATATTTTTCGTTTTTTACTATAAATGCTATTTGATTTACTGGGGAAATCTTGATACACCATATTTTTTTACTAAATAATTATATTTATTGATATTTCATATTGTTTATTAAATAAATCAATCATTCAATATATAATTAATTCATATCACTAGTAGTTATTTATGGGGTTTTATTATAGATAGCCCCTACATGTATTAGATGGCCTCAAAAAACAAACTAGTTGGGTAACCATATTAAAAGGATTTTGGTGTATACCTGCGTATATTTGAAAATATATTTTCACAACACCCTAATTGAGGTGTCTTAAAATTTGAATTTCCTTCATTGTGAGTTCATTTTTTATTATCTATTATATTACAACATTGATATTTTCCTTTGATTTATTTCGTTCTCATGTTATTGACTAAAATTAATTTTTATTATGTTATCAAACATCCCACACTAGTGAAGAAAACGTTATTTATGTCACCATTTTTTACGTCGGTTATATATAACTGATGTGATAATCTGTGAAACGTGGTTTTTACGTCGGTTATTTTATAACCGACCTAACAAATTTGGTGAGTAGATTATTAACGTCGGTTATTTTGATAACCGAGATTAAAAATAGCTCGTGTTCGGTTTTTACGTTGTTTATTTAATAACCGACGTAAAAAACCAAAGCGCGGGGGGTTTTTTTATGCCAGTTATTTGATAACCAACGTAAAAAATGTGATATGTACACCTTTTTTACGTCGGTTATTTTATAACCGACTGAAAAAACCGAAGCCCAGGGGTTTTTTTACATCAGTGATTTTATAACCGACGTAAAAAACGAGATATCTACAAGTTTTTTACATGAGTTATGTAATAATAGACGTAAAGAACTATGATTTTTGATGACTTTTTTACGTCGGTTATAAAATAACCGACCTAAAAAAGCCGTATCTGATACATTTATAGCATCAGTTATTATAATAATCGATGTTATAAATTTAAAAAAACAGTTTATAACGTCGTTTATTAGATAACCGACGTTATAAAAACATTTAAAAAATTAACAACCCCATAGGATTGTCATTTATGAATTTTCGTTCGATAGTCTGGAGGCTCGTCTCTCTCGTGCGATAAACCCTAATCGGCTCGTCGATCTCGCTGCATTAAACTCGTTTTTTCCTACAACGTTTATCATCTTTACTCTCCTCGGATCTATCATCTCAACTCGTAACACTCATGTAAGCCTTCCATGAATTTATTTCGTTTGTTTTTTTCTCGGATAGTTTATATTTATGTTTTGTGATTTTTGTGTGCATTTTTTCGTTCGTTTTGTGTGCTTTCAACTCGTTAGAATTTTGTGTGCTTTTTTCCCCAGATCTATCATCTCAACTCATTTTGTGTGCTTTCAATTAGAAACATAAAAGGCTTTCCAAAACCCCCATTTCATGTAAGCCATCAACTCGCAACACTATATTTTTGTGTGATATTTTTCATTTGTTTTTCCTACATCGTATATTTTTTGTAGTCCCAAATTTTTTTTGATGGAATTGGATATGTCTTTAATTTTATACATTCATTTTATATTGAAATAGGGTTCTTTTAATGTGTGTCTCTTAGGTTAATATTTTTTTTTTTGTACTTTATAACCTATGAAAGTGATTCATTAATTTTCAAAGGGGGATCCAATTGTGGTTTTTTAATTCAATGTTGTCATGTAGGCCTCAAAAGGGGGGTTTTGAATGGGTGTTACGTGTAAAACCTTGTCACACTTCTTGAATGTGTTTTATGAAAAAATATGTTTTTCATGTGTATTGTTTGTGAAATTATTTGAGGTAAATTATTAAAATATCTGGGTTGTTAAATAAATGTGTATTGAGCTGAAATTTATATTTTGGATTTGTATTGATATGAGTTTTTTTCTTGAATGGGGGTTTTGGAATGTCTTTTGTGTGAAAAACATTGTTGTACCACTTGGGATTGTTTTAAGGAAATTGAAAATGATTTAGTGAGTTAAAAAAACTGATAAAATGGAGTAAATGCAATATTTTGACGATGTTATTCACCTAAAAGGGTTTTTGAAATGTAAAGAGGTGATTTATGTTGTCAAACATTTTCAGAATGTTTTATAAATTGAGGAATTGTTTTATTAAATTGTGATGTTGGTGCGAAACATGTTTTTGGAGTATTTTGTGTGACTTTTATGAAGAAAATAAATTATTATATTAGTTATCGAGAAACTTGTGATCATTTGTCTAGTTGAATATCAATGATTTTTTTTAATTATCATACGATCATTTAAGTATCCATATTTAATAATATATAATTCCATCTATTTCATGCTGAAGTATATATTAAATACATGTGTTTTTTGTTGTTCACCATCCCTAGTTTTATATATAAACCATTGTTTGGGGGATTTTCTGGGGGTGGGGGTTGTCCAGAGGGTTGGGGGTGTCCAGGGGGGTTTCCAAGGGGGTGGGTGGGTGTGGGGGGCTGTCCAAGGGGGTGGAGGACTTTCTAGAGGGTTTTGGAGATTTTTCGTTGGTGGGGGCTGTCCAGAGGGTTGGGGGTGTCCAAGGGGTGTCCAAGGGGGTCGGGGGGTGGGGGTGGTGTCCAGGAGGGGTGGGGGTGCTGTCTGGAGGGGTGGGGTGATGTCCAGGGTGGGGGGGGGGGCTGTCCAAAGGTTTGAGGGGTGTCCAGCGGGGTGTCTAAGGGGGTAGGGGGTGGGGCTGGTGTCCAGGAGGGGTGGGGTGTTGTCTAAAGGTGTGGGGGCTGTCCAGGGGGTTGGGGGGGCTGTCCAGAGGGTTGGTGGGCTATCCTAGGGGGTGGGTGGGTGTGGGGGGATGTCTAAGGGGGTGGAGGCCTGTCCAGAGGGTTTTGGGGGTTGTTCGGGGGGTGGGTGGCTGTCCAGATGGTGGGGGTGTCCAGGGGTGTTTGGATTTACATTGTGATTTTACCCATCTGAATTTTTATTTTAAATTTGATTTGATTCTCAGGTTTACTCCATTATCTCCAATTTTCTATCAACCATGTAGGCGCCATGGTTTTCTTTTATTCAATGGAATTTAAAACTATTATATCTAACTATATTTTGTTTTAATAATAATATTCAAGCATATTTTTTTTAAATATTCATAGATTTGTTTTATATTTCAAAAAAAGTTTACATTCAAATTATGTTTTTTTCATATAAACCTATATTTGTCTTATCATAAAAATATATGTATTTTTGATATTTGTTATAGGTAATAAAGAGTCGAAGTTGGATTACGGCACATCGAATGAGCAATGAATATGAGGAAGGTGTTGATGCCTGTTTGGAATTTTCGTAACGAAATGTTCCAAGTAGTGACATTTGTTTCTGTCCATTCCTGAAATTTTTGAATATGAAGATGTTTAAAAGTAGAGAGATAAAAGATCATTTGATATGTCATGGTTTTAATCCGAGTTACAGCCCTTGGATTTGGCATGGTGAAACTGGACGAAATGTCACTGATGATCATGATGATTCAAAAAATGGTAACTCCGATGGAATTGAAGAAATGATTCGCGATATTGTAGCAGAACAAATTGAGATAGAACAGACAGTTTCACGTCTATATGGTGATGCTGAAAACCCATTATATCCTGTTTGTACAGATTTTACGGTTTTGTCGGTGGTGTTAAGATTGATTAACCTGAAGGCGAAACATGGATGGAGTGACAGAAGTTTTACAGAGCTTCTACAATTGATCAAAGACATTCTTCCAAAAGATAACGATCTTCCAGATTCACATTAAAGGGCCAAGAAAATATTATGCCCGATGGGATTGGGATTCAATAAAATACATGCCTGTTCGAATGACTGCATTATTAATAGGAAGAAATATCAGTTTCTATCAGAGTGTCCTAAATGTGGGACATCACGGTATAAGGTGAAAGAAAAATCACAGGCTGATGTAGAGATTATAAAGCTCCCTTCAATGGTATTTTGGTATCTTCCTATAATTCATCATTTCAAACGTTTATTTGATTTTTCACATGATACAAAAAGGTTAAGATGGAATGCTGATGAGCAGGTATGTGATGGAAAAATACGTCATCTAGTTGATTGTTCACAATTGAAGAAATTTAATGTGCAGTATTCTACATTTGGAAATGAAATTAGAAGTCTCAGACTAGGGTTGTGCACAGATGGAATGAATCCATATCGAACCCTCTGTAGCACACATAGATCATGACCTGTTTTATTGGTAATTTACAACGTCTCTCCGGATGTTTGTATAAAGCACAAATATATCATGTTGAGTATAATGATCTTTGTTCCAATGCAACCCGTCAATGATATCGATGTTTACTTGTCACCGTTGATTTTTGATTTGAAACTGTTATGGGCTGATGGTATTAGGGTGTATGATTCTTATAAAATGGAATATTTTCAACTGCATGCAGTGCTTCTGTTCACTATAAATGACTTCCGAGCGTATGGAAATTTGTTTGGATACAGTGTTAAATGCCATAAAACATGTTCAATTTGCGAACAACAAACGTCATATTGTCAATTGCATCATGGGAGGAAAACAGTGTACATGGGTCATCGAAAGTTTTTGCCTATGGATCACCCTTATAGAAGACAAAAAAAGGAAGTCAATGGCTCACAAGAATTTGATACTCCTCCAAAACCTTTATCCCCTGATCTGTATTTTGAGAGGGTGAAAAACCTTGATGTGACATTGGGAAAGACACAGAAATCTGGTAATGATAGACATATTTGGAAGAAAAGGTCAATATTTTTTGAGCTACCATATTGGAGGTATCATGAAGTTAAACATAATATTGATGTCATGTACGTGGAGAAGAATATATGTGATTGTTTGATTGGAACATTGTTAGATATTAAAGGAAAGACAAAAGATGGGATTAATGGAAGATTAGACTTACTATCAATGGGAATACGTTTGGAGTTAGCTCCCACTCCTAAAGGAAGACAAATATATCTTCCCTTGGCTTGTCATACATTATCGAAGAGGGAAAAAATTAGTTTCTGTCAGTGTCTTCATGATATCAAAGTGGCTCAAGGTTATTCTTCTAATGTAAAAATTTTTGTCTCATTAAAGGACTTGATGTTGATAGGTATGAAATCACATGATTGTCACGTCATGATGTAACAAATTCTACCAGTTTCATTGCATGGAATATTTCCCATTCATGTCAGAAAGACTATAATAAAGTTGTGTTATTTTTTCAATTCAATTTGTAATAAGGCGATTGATGTGAATGCTTTGAACATTTTGGAAAAGGATGCAATTTCTATACTTTGTCAATTTGAAATGTATTTTCCTCCAACTTTCTTTCATATAATGGTGCATTTAATGATTCATCTGGTTCGATAAATAAAGCTTTGTGGACCTGTATATCTTTGTTGGATGTATCCTTTTGAAAGGTATATGAGAATATTAAAGGGGTATGTTAAAAATCCATATCGACCTGAAGACTCCATTATTGAAAAGTATATTTTTGATGAGGTAGCAGAGTTTTGTACGAGATACTTGGCTGCGGAACAACACATAGGTTTTCCTATATCTCGCCATGAACAGGTTAATAATGAGGGAAAGGGGATTCATGGCATGAAATCCAAATCATTGTCAGCTGAAAAAATGAAGAATTAAAATCATACATCTTGAATTACATAGCTGATGCTCAACTGTATATCACATTGCATATTATTGAGTTGAAACAATGTCATCCAAAGAAGAAAGAAATGTGGATTTTGAATGAGCACAACAAAACTTTTTTGTCATGGATTAAAAAGACTTTTCTTGGTAGATCAGATGTATCAGAGACATCAAAATGGATAGTGGGTGGTCCATGTTTAAATGTGATAACATGGCCCGGTTATGACATTAATGGTTATAGATTTCATACGATAGCTCGGGACAATAGAAGTGCAGTTCAAAATAGTGATGTATTGGTGTTTGCAGAAGCGATGCATTTTTCGAGTGCTAAGGACAAAAACCCAATTTCTGCATCAAGTGAATATTATGGAGTGATTGAAGACATATGGGAGGTTGATTACATTAAAATTAAAGTTCCTGTTTTTAACTGTAAATGGTTTATCGGTAACAACAGTGTCAGACACGATGAATTTGGAATGACACTTATTAATCTAAATATATTGGAAGACACAACTGATTCTTTTATAATGGAAACACATGCAAAACAAATTTTCTATATAGTACATTAATCAGATATGCAGTGGGCTGTTGTTTTACAAGGGAAAAAACAATATGTTGGTGAGGATGAACATGATGAAGATGCGGATTTATGTGAGATCCCTACTTCCATGGAAAGATTAATAGAACATAATGATGAGCATGTTAAAGACATAGTTTGTGCCCTAAGGAACGATCACAATGAAGGAATTTAGGAAAAGTATCCATTTGTACATTCCTAAAATTATAGGTAACATATGATTATTTCCTTTTTACATTTATTTTTTTCATAAATGTTAGATATTGTAAGTTCTTTATTTATTAAAACATGTTTTAAAACAAAATAAGTATAAGGTTCTGTTTATGTTAAGATTGTTTAGTTTACTTTATCATGTTTATAACCATTACATGAATTATATATCTATTATTTTTGTTCATATATAATTACTTTACCATGTTTACCATGTTTACCAGGTTTTCCATGTTTACCATCTTTAACATCTTTACCATCTTTACCATATTTACCATTGTTTAACATGCTTACCATATTACCAATGTTTACTATTACGTAACTTAGTACACTTTTCTATTTTCTGATTACTAGTATTAAAATATTTGAATTTTTATATTTGTGAACTGACGATTGTTTTATTGATTTTATGGATAATGAAAGATCATTCAGTTTATCAACCACATGATTCTGGAGATGAGAATATTGCTGGTCATACCTCTGGGGATGAACATTCACATGCTCCTATTAAGACAAAGATTTCAAAGGTTGGTAAACATGGGTGCACACATTTACCAAAATTATCACTTGCCCGTACGTAGGATCAAAGGATAGTCATTGAGTTTGATGATGATGATATTCCTAAACGTCCGAATGAAAAAGATTTTAAGAGTTTTGTAGCAACTCAGGCTAAGAGAAACGTAAGCATTTTGTATGATGATTGGAGAAGTGTGGATTAAGCGATAATCTCTCAGTTTTGGGAGATGATTTTGGTAAGATCTTTTGTTATTGTTTGACTATTCTTTTAATGTTTCTAGTATATATAATATGTTTAACCTCTTCTTTATCAGTTGACATTTGATATTTCTGACACTTGAGGAGTCAGGAAGAAATGCTTATCGTTGGCTGCCAGGAGATAGAGGGATTTGAAATCAACCCTCTCATATGATTTCATTTATGGTCATAGGAGTCATGAAAATCCATGTCATATATATCCTTTTATAGATGAAGACACATGGAGACAGTTTTTTGAAAGTAGAAGAAAAGAGTCATTTCTAGTAAGGGAAATGTAAACTTTTATAAACATTCTTATATAAATGATTTTATTAAGGTTTTGTTAATGATTTATTATTCTTAAATTACATAAAACAAGTAAATCTCATCAGAAGATCCAATCTAAAAATGTATACCCTCATAGTTTATCTTGGGGAGGGTATGCATTATTGTAAGAACAAATGATGGTGGAAAATTTTCAACAACTAAGAGCTGAGTCTTCAAGATCTGGAGAGGTGGCCCCTCCACCCCCTCCATCAAGACATGAAAAATGGAAGAGATCTTAGAAGGAAAAAA
This sequence comes from Viscum album, assembly GCA_963277665.1. NCBI lineage: Eukaryota > Viridiplantae > Streptophyta > Magnoliopsida > Santalales > Viscaceae > Viscum > Viscum album. The sequence continues at coordinate 823,355,514 of OY728153.1, forward strand.
GGGAAATATCTTTCAGAAGAATCGAGAATCATAGCTGAGAGGATTGTAATATATCTATTTTATTTATATAAGTTAACTATTTTCTTCATATAATTTCAATAATTACATAAATGTTCAATTAATTAATACATGACTATCTTGAGGAGTAGAGTTCACAGGGGACATTTACAGCTACTGAGAGGGAAGATATTTTATCTGCAGCATTGAGAAGGCCCGAACATCCTGGTCGTGTAAGAGGATATCTGACAGGTGTACCGGTAGGAAATGTGTTTCCACATTCGTCAACTTCTAACATTGAGGGGGATTATAAAAAAAATAGAATCCCTAAAGGTTGAAGTTCAAAATATTAATTCGATGATGGAGGATAAGATTAGAGCGTCGGTGCAGTCTATGTTTGCAAAAATGCGAAGACAATTTCGGACTGCAGCTCCCACTCCTCCACCTCCCCCTGCAGACCCCATTATTTATCCTCCACATCCGCAAATAGCTTCTACTCACCCACCTCAGCCTGTGGACCCTATTTTTTATCCTACTCTTCCGCCGTAGCTTCCTACTTATTGCGAGTTGTATGTTGATTATTATCAACATCATATAGTAGAATATGGGTTGGTATATTGTATAAGAGATATAGTTCATCATCAACAATTAGAGGAACATAATCAGAGGATCACTGTACATGATATTATAGATAGATCATATAGGGTACCAATACCTACAAATGAGGTGGCGACAGGTGGACAGAGTATCGACCATTTTTTAGTTTGGACATCCAGACTTCTTCGACTCATTACCAAATAGGTATGAATGTTATATCTTTTTTTATTTATTAAATTTATTTTTTCATTTGAAAACTAATATATTTTTCAATTTATTTTTACCGGAAAACTTCAAAGGTAAAGAAATACTGTATAGACAACAACAATGACAAATGGCTATGACATCAGATACAGAATCTAGTAGTCTTGACATATTGTCAAGATATTAAAATTTGTTAGTGGGTTATTATGAGTTTTCAATGGAATCTCATGTTTGTGGACGTGAAATAAATGTGGGGATTCTGAAAACTGATATTATGGTGCTTGTTACTGGAGATAATTTGGGCATCAACGTGGTGAAATTTTTTTGCATGTAAGTCTTAACACCTTTTCGCTGCGTTATATTTATTAAAAATGTATACTTATGTATGTTTTGTATTAGGTATCTTTATAAAATTTGTGAGAGGAATGAGCTGACAGATGTATATGGATTCATGGACCCGTAATTGATTTCCCCTAAAGCATGTGCATTGAATGAGGAACAAACAATGGTTTGTATTGCTGAAAGACATGAAAATAATATAGTCACACATTTTTGGATGATGCCTTTTTGTGAGAGGTATGAAACAGATTTCTCTCAAAGAGATAATTATCTTTTAACAAAAATAACCACTAATGTTAAATTTCCTTTTATCAGTGATCATTGGATGTTAGGGGTTTTTTTCCCAAGGGAGAAAGCACTTTATTGGATATTCTCTGTCCATGGTGATGTGCGGGAAATTTTTAAGAATATATTGGAAAAGTATGTTTCAATTTCTCACTAGTTTGATATATTATAATGAATTTTAAATTTACACCGTATGTATTGTTTTCTAACAGTGCATGGGCCTACTTTAGAAAAAACACAAAAAAAGGAGTGCAAAGATCAAATATGTAAATGCGAAGGTAAAAATCCATTTATAATTTTTACTTTTTGATTTATTACATAAAAATAATATATTAAATTTACACTCATTCAAACAGAATTTTCATGAACAACAAGTTGTCAACCAATGTAGATATTATATGTTAAGGTTTATGTATGAAATAATAACAACTGGGACAGTTGTGAATTTTAACGTGGTACGATTTCTTCTTAACCATTTCCATAATATTTCAATTTGATTTATTCATTATACACGTTAACTACATTAATTTTCATTTGTTGCTTTTTGATGACCCTCAACCATATACTACTGAAGACATCAAACACATACAAGTAGAGTGGTCAAATCATTTTACAGGTTTGATTGAATTTTAGTTGTTTGTAATGTAAAATGTAATTTTGAATATTGTAATTGTAATTGAGTATTTGGTAGTTGTTTAGGTTGGATTTATTTTTTTTATGTTAATAGTGTAAGTTTTAATGTTAAATATGTGAATGTTTAATTTTTCTCTACTTCTTGTTTTGGTGTACTTATGATGGTTTTTCTGGTATGGATTTTGGTCTTTGGGGGAGGGGTTCTAAGGGTATGGGGGTGTGTTCAGTGGGGTTGGGGGGTGTCCAGGGGTCTGGGAGGGCTGCCATGTGGGGTTGGGGTAGTCCAGGACTGTCGAGGGGTGTGGGAGGGCGGTCTAGGGGTGTGGGAGTGTTGTCCAGGGGTTGGGGTGGTATACATGAGGGTAGGTGGGTTGTCGAGGGGTGTTTGGGGCTATCCAGGGGTGTGGTGCGGGCTGTCAAGTGGTGTGAGGGGGTGAGGGGGTGTTGTTCAAGAGGGTGGGGGTTGTCGAGGGGTGTTTTGGGCTGTCCAGGGGGTCGGGGGCAGTCCAGGGGTGTGGTGGGGGCTCTAATGGGGTGGGGAGAGCTGTCCATGGGGTATAGATGCGGGTGGGGGCTTCAATGGGATGGGGGAGGGCTGTCCAGGTGGTATACATGAGGGTGGGGGCTTCAATGGGGTGGGGGAGGTCTGTACAGGGGGTATACATGAGGGTGGGGGCTCCAATGGGGTGGGAGAGGGCTGTCCATGGGGTATAGATGAGGGTGGGGGCTGTCTAGTGGGGAAATTTTTATATGTTATCAATGTAAATCCTTAAATTTTTTCTCCTTCTATTTTTGTTGTACGATTTCTTGATTTGTTTTATAGTTGATTATGGGGGAGAGCAGATGACTACATTCATGTTTTTTTTTAAAAAAAAAAATTTGGCTTCCACGTCGGTTATTTTATAACCGACGTGATAAAGAAAACATGAAGGATTTATCACGTCGGTTATTTAGTAACTGACGTGATAAAAAGCCTGGGAAATGGATTAGCACGTCGGTTATTTAATAACCGACGTGATAAAAAAACAGGAAGGGTTTATAACATCAGTTATTTAATAACCAATGTGACAGAGGGCCCAGGAAAGGGTTTATGACGTCGGTTAATTAATAACCGACGTGATACAAGGCCTGGGAAATGGTTTATCACATCGGTTATTAAATAACCGACCTGAAACACAGGGGGGGGGGGGGGTTTAAAACATCGGTTATTAAATAACCGACGTGAAACATGGGGGGGCTGGGTTTATAATGTCAGTTATTATATAACCGATGTGATAAACCCCCCACGGACTGGTTTATCAGGACGATTATTAAATAACTGACGTATAACACGGGTGGGGGGTGGATGGGTTTATAACGTTGGTTATTATATAACCGATGTGATAAACCCCCCTCCCCCGGTTTATCACGGCGGTTATTTTATAACCTACGTGATAAACATCACGATTTTATGTTCTTGACGTCAGTTTTTAAATAACCGATGTAAAAAACGTTATTTATAACGTCACCCATATTAATGTCAGCTAGAAACCGACATACAAAATTAAAAATAACCGACATAAAAAATGTTTTCTGCACTAGTTTAATATTGGTTATTCCTTATTTTTTCATGATGTATTCCACTTCACACAACCCTTAATGAGTATTTGAGTTCAACTTTATTTTTATCTCTATTACCCGTGACATTGAGAAGTAATATTTTAATGAGTTTCGTGGATGTGGAATATTTAATTTTAATATTTTTTTATATTTTATTTACATTGTAACATAAGAATAATTTATATGTATTTTTCTTTAATACTAATAAAAAGATCCATCCTTGGTGATGTGATCCTTTTAATCCTAATACATTGTAATAAAGTAGACACCAGCTCCAGTTTTCTATAGTTGTGTTGGATTCACCCTATGATGATGTAATGTTATATTTTCTTCTTATTTTCTGGGAAATTCATGTTTCTCACAAAAGCCTTCTTCCATGATGAATATATTGTTTCATAAAATAATATTATGATCTTGGATTACATCCAATCTCTTTTGGTATTTTATTCTCCATAACCATGTTTTTACATCCAGGCAATGTCCTATGTTCCCTAGTGCAAACTCAAATTGTTTTTATCTCAAAAAATACTTATATTCCCCACTTTTATTTTTTTTAAAAAATTATCTCTATCAATTTATTGACATTGAATTTCAAAAAAAATAATTTTATATTGTTTAAAAGGATTTTAATTACCATGAACAAATATTCATCACTTCAATTTCGCATTTTAAAATTTGTTTTATTTAAAAATATGGTCTATTTTTTGGAATTTTTTGTAATGTTTTATACATTTTTCTTTTTATCTTCTATGAATGTTTTTTAGAAGGTAAATTGAAAATCATGTCATTTTAAGTTGATATTAGGAATTGGTTTTTAAAAATTATTTTTGTGGTTTTTCATCCATTTTCAATAGATTATTCTCTATTGGAGTAATAGTTCATAAATCCCCCAATATGTGTTTTTAATAAATAAAAATTTTATAATATTATATTTTTTTTATAGAACGATCATGGATTTTTTGTGATTACACATTGATAATTTAGAAAATAAATTTTCATCACATATATCATTTATGATAAGATGCATGATTTTATTCTATATGTAACTCATATATATGGTTGATGATCATTGGGGACTTATATATATCCACTTAATAAATTGGTTATGGTTCTATATATCATGAAATAAACATGTGAATCGAGTATGTACTACTTAATATAGTGAGGTAATTGAGTATACAATGATATTTTTTTTGTGGGAATCGAGTATCGATTGGTCATTTGTAATGTCCAGAAATTTTATAATTAAATTTACCAAATTGATTTGATTAACTGTACTGTTTTCTATTATGGTTGTAAAAAATGAAGTGATAACCTCAACTAGTAGGAGCACACCATATAAAGCCCATTTATCATATATTCCTAATGAGATATCATGGATAGGTGATTCTCTTGACCAATCCCTAGAAGGGATTCATAAACTAAAGCATGAGTGAATCCATTTACAAGATTTGTTCAAGCTCAACTATATTGCATCCCAAACCATGTATGTTTACCCACCCCATGAAAGCCTGACAATTTTATACATCAAACATAGTGAGTTTTCTGGTTTAATAAAGGGATTTGTATCAAGACATTAATAATATGAATATTTAATTTTTATAGAAAAATTAATATATTTTCATATTATTGTAACTTTTTAAATGATTTTTGTTTTTATAAAATAAAGAAAAAAATATATATTTTTTTATAATATTCAATTTCAATTAATACACTTATTTTGATTAATTAATGGATTTTCAAGATCAAAATATATATTAATATAATATAATTATTAAATAATTTTTATTAAATATAAATTATCTCTTAGTTTTTATGAAGTCAAACATAATTTTCAAAATTGTTCGAAAGATATTATTGTAAAAAAACCAGCATTTCTCAATAAATGTCACATCCATTGCAAAAGTGAATACTCATTTATTTATAATTTTATATGAATAAATGAATATTTTTTTCTATTAATCATATCAGAATTATCAAATGAATAATCTTCAATAAATTTCAGTGATAGTCCAATTTTCTGGTAAAAATTAAATAAGGTATAAATATAATGTTTGCATTATGAAATCATAAAGAACCAAAACTGACTTGATAAATTCTATAAAAGTTATAAAATATAGTCTATATAATTCACCTATAAATTAAAATTTTTTCAAGTTACATTATTTACTATATAAAGCTTTTATGTATCTTATAAAATAGAAGTTATATTTATTATGTTTTAAAATAATTTCTTTTGGATATTGAATCACTTCAAAATCACTACCAGTAATTTTTTAAATTTATCAGACCTTGTACTTAGAAAATAAATAAAAACACTCATTTTGGATGAAACCATCGTAGAAATATGTGAAGGGGTTTTTTATTATGTCATTATATAGATTCCAAAACCTAAGATTGTGATATAATGAAGAACTCACCACTCATTTCCTATATAAACCTACACAATATCCCATTAGTCTTCTATCAAAAAACAAGGATCCCATCCTTACTATTGAATACTGATAGACCTTTCATGGTTCCCCCATTCCCTCAAGAATAACCTCCCATGATTTTGGAGTGACCCTCTCAAGGTGTGAGATCCTCTCATTTCCCTCTCTGATCAAACATTTTTATTTCCATGTGAATTCAATCTCCAATTTCTAATGTTTGTACATGTTCTTACATTCCCCCCTTACATCCATTATGATGTATAATTGAAGAGATACCACATAAAATCATCTTAACCCCACCCATGGACATTTCTTTCTCCCCGTTATGCTATCAAAATTTCTTTATGATTTCCCAAGCCAAACAATAGAATAGTGAATACCCATACAAATTTCCTATCATGAGTGTTCAACATTATGAACATATAATTATTTTATTGAGTATTTACATATATTTAATCCACAAACCATTATATTGGTATTATATTCAATGAAATATGTTATTATATATATGACTTATGTGGCACATATAACTATATACATGATATGATTATGATTGGTGCACTCGATAGCGATACAAGGCATTGGGTAATGTTTAGGTCTCATGAGATGTCTTGTAAGGATTATTATAGGATATCCTAAGCACATTATGTGATGTTTTCATTGTTTTTAAACATTAATTGTGCATATTAAGTCATTTTTAAATTTCTTCCACATTCCCTTGTTATATTTATGTTGTCATACTATAATCTGTGTCATTATTCATGTTTGTGATTCTCATCATTTTTATGTCCCATTGATATGAATATTCTCTAAAATATAATTCCTTATTCATGTTACACTTTTCACATCCTATTTCTAGGATTAATATCTTATAACTTTCTTATGTATGTCCCCTTGTTATCCAATGACATATTAAGGATGAAAGAATAATATGAGAAAGTTATGGTTTTTTTCAATGGTGACAATGTATCCACAATTTTAAGATGTTGTATAACATACCATATTCAAAAATTCACTAGACATATTGATATTCAATGTATTATTATGTATACAATTATATAATAATTCATGAATTAATTTTTAATAAATACATGGGTTTTAATATTTGATATCATAAGAAATTCTTGTTGTCTTTGGATAATGATTTGAAACCTCTACGAAAAATCATATGGATAAGACTAAACAAAATAATACATCAGAAATTTTTTGATAATGTATAGAGTAAGTTGTTTCAAATCAAATGATTCCATATTTTGATAGTAAATGAGGATTTGGATCTATCTTTGGCTTACCTTCGGGTAAAAACACAAGACACACTGTTGAGCTAGAGATGATCTTGAATTGGTTTATGACAATGGACCTTGCTACAAACCTGGTTTGACACACTTGTAAGATATTATTTGGTAAATTCAAAAACACATTTTGAACCATTATTAAGGGATCCTAAATAAACATATGTTTATATGTTAGAAAATAGACCATGTATATCATAGATATAATTATACATATTAATAAACAAAGAAAATTCATTTTAATTTTATGTCATCCTTTTAATATAATTAGATTATAATTTATGCAATTAATTGTTTTAAAATACTCATAACCAATTTCTATTTATTCTACCCAATGGCCAAAAAAATAGGAACTTTGAAAACATCTATTGTGTAGGGAAATTTGATGACTTCCCAAAAACTATTCTTAACCCAATGGGAGAAACAATCAGGAAATTTTGTATGATAATCTCTTAGTTGACATAGTTTATGACTACAAAAAATAATAAATTAGAATTCCAAAATCCACCAATGAAACTAGAAAATGGAATTGACACACTTATTTTTCAAATTCTAAGGATTTTAATGGATCATATAATCCCTTATTCATTGAAAAATGCATCAAATTCACTAATAATATATTCTCCCTCTATGAAGGTTATAACAAATATTTTTTTATTGGATGGTTATAATATAGAAGGATAATATAATCAATGATGGAAATTAATAAAGAATAGGAATACTGAGGATGTTAATGAACTGATGGGGTTTAAGTACTTCCAAAAAAATGAAAACTTAATTTCTTTCACTCTCCAACATATAATGGAATGTTATTTTCTTTTCCCAAATGAAAAAGATGATGAATCCATTGGGTGTACAAGGAACCCATCACATGACCTGAACGATATGACTATGTCTTTGTCATTAACCGTGAAGTAAAAGTGGCTGGATTATTTAGTGGTCTAAATTCGAGCATATGAAAATCACAGGTGGTAAGAGACTTTGATATCCATGAGGAAATTTTCTAGTGTTCCATCAAAATAAAAATGGATATTTTGAAATATAAAATTTATAATGGAGATAAAAAATGTAAAGTGGATTTTAATTATGGTTATATGATGGTGAATTATTAAATTTGAAAGAATTTTTAAAATCCAACTTGTCAAAAGTTCGGAAAGAAGAACCATGGAAATTGCTAAAGGGGAAATGGAAATGATTTTAGTGATGATCGGAAGGTCACCTATATAGTGATATTCGATAGGAGGAACACACCAATAAAATATTTGAGAGAAATTATGTTTCCATCCCTTAGTCTATTTTCAAATGTTTCTAATTCAAGGAATATTGAAAATATGTCAATAAATTTCTAAGCAAAAGGCTGTAAGAATTTATCCACTGCAATAACCTCTATAGCAGTATGAGAGGAAATATTGCATCCTAACTATTTTGGTGGATCATGAAAGCTAAGTTGTGATATTTACACTTTTTATTCTTTCAAGAATATAAATCATACTTTTTTATTCCATTTCATTGTACTCATTAATATCATAAAAATTTATTAAAACTATTTATATGACACCATGAATCATGGAAGTAGTGTTATCTAGGAAGACGAATAATTGGATAATTATTAAATATCAAGTACATAACAACACCCCTATCCCAATCTTTTGGACAAACATCACAAAAAACTTATGATACTACATTTAGTGTAATTTGATGCAATTCTATGTATCGTTTGGCTTTTCCAATATAGATCAAACATAAATTTCCATGATAAATAAATTACAATCCGTATCGTGAATCTTCCTATGATTCTTTATAAATAAAAATAGGTGGGGTGAATCTAATTATGCACTATTGTGTCAATAATGTATATTATATCCCTATAAGAATGCATATATAGCACATATTATTGATTCTAAGTAAATTATCATCTCAAAATACATGCCCATTATGAGGAAAGTAACATATGTTTATTCAAATGAATATCATTTTCTCCCTCCAAGAAAATATGTTGAATTATCAATAAATAATAATCTCAAGTTGGTTCTATTATCCAAAACACCATATAAAATAGTTTTTCTGGAAATTAAGGATCTATAGAAACAACTACATGATAATATGGTTAAAGGGTTCATACAACCTTGTTCATCACCTTGGGGTACACCTGTAGTCTTTTTGAAAATATGAATGGGTCAATACACCATTACAGTGATTTTTTTGGGCTAAAAATATCCTAATAAAAGAAAACGTATATTCTGATAGTTATTTAATTTTTTTTGATCATCTATGTTGATTTAAATACATCTTCATAGAAGAAATTCAATTAGGGTAATATCATGTAAGGGTGAATAAATGGGATTTCCCCATGGATGATTTCTCTAAAATATTCAAGAAATATGATTTCAGAGTAATTCCATTCAGTCCCACTAATTCTCTAGAAATATTCATCGACATAATTAATATATTTTGTAGAGGATAACTTAAAATAATTGGAAGTATTTATAGAATCGATTCTAATATAAATCAAAAGTAAGGATGATCTTAAGGATTATTGGAGCACTATGTTATAGACCTTATGACCAGAGAATCTTTATGATATTAATAGAAAATGTGATTTTTTGTTGAAGGAAGTATCATTCATGGGGAATATTCTCGAAATCAATGTTATATATGAGACTCTCTAAATAAAGATACAATTTTAGAATTTAGAAGGCCAATTTTCATGTTAGAAATCCACAGTTTCCTTTTAATAGTTGAGTACTATTTTCAATTTTTAAGTGATTTATCATTAATATCATACTCTATATCAAATATAACATATATTGGAGTAATTGTTTTCTTGAACATTGAACGTGAATAGAGCTTCATTGAGTTGAAAAATTGTCTTATCGCTTCACCCAATCTTATGAAACCCATAAGTGAAAAAATTTTCATTGAATACATCTATTCATTGAGGAAGTTCATGGGTAGTGTGTTAATGATAAATGAAAATGTAAAAGTATATGCCTGATGTAAAATTAATGTTAATGAAAACAAACTACCCAATTCATGATCTGGTTTCGGTTTTAGTGATATCTTCATTGAAAATCCATTGGAATTATCTCATTTGGTAGAAGAGGGAAATATATATGTATCACATGAGGCTCAAGTATATATTCACATATAAAGAGTTGAATATAAACCATACAAGATTGTTAAATCTGATTAAGGACTATGAATTCAAAATCTACTTCCATATAGGGAATGAAAATAATCTTCCATTCACTCTATATAGAAAGGATATAACAATATTACCATTAATGAGAATTGAGAACGAACTAATTTTTTTACATATATTAAGGATATACATGGGAATCATAAAGGAAGTATCATCATAAATTGATTCATAAATTATATCTCAACTATTACTTCAAGAGATGATAATTGATACACAAAGAGAACATGTGGGAATTTATAAAAAGGTTGCAGTATTAAGAAAATGAAAATCCTCAGAGTTCAAAATTATTGAAGAATGATTTGTACGATTTGGTTCATTACTCTATGTGTAATAAAATTTTGAGTTAAAGATGGTTCTATTAGATGATGCACATAGTTTGACCCTCTCCATCCATCAATGGAGTAGATAAATTTTTCTAGATATATTATAGAACTATTGGAGAAACAGTTTGAAGGAGGTAAAAATATATATCAATTTGTCTTGTATGTCAGCAAGTGAAGAATGAAATGAAAAAAATCCCTGGAGATGACAAAACCATCAACCATACCTACATGGAAATTAGAAAACGTAACCATGTACATTTTTACTAGTCATATGAAGTAATAAAGATGAAATAATTGTATTTGGGTTATAGTGTATCATCTTATAAAGTCTTCTCACTTCATTGCAATACGAGAGGACTTCTCAATCGATCAACTTGCATGAATATACTATATTAAATTGGTGAGGATTCATGGATCACCATTATATATTAGATACGATTGATACCCTATGAATACATAAATGTTTATTAATAGCCATTTACAAGCTCTAAATACTATGTTAAACATTATTATGACTTCTCATCCTCAAACGGATGGCCAATATGAGCAGATGATCCATACACTCAAGAACATATTAAGGTAATGCTTGTTGACATTAAAAGAGGATGGCATTAATATATCCTCTTTTTTATTTCTCATGAAATTATAGTTTCTAATAAAGAATAATAATGTATCTATATGATTACATTTATATGAAGTGGCTGAAAATTGCTACATATAGGGATGAATTTGGGAATCATAAACTACTAGATCCTAAAAATGGTAGATGAAATTGTGGAAAATCTAATGACCATTCATCATCACATAAAGGATGTTATGAGTTAATAGAATAAATATACATAAAATCAGTAATGAGATAAAGAGTTTTATGTTTGATATAAGGTATTCCACCACATATCACCATAAAAGAAATCTGAGATATTTACGATGAATGGAAAGCTTAGTCCAAGATACAACAATCCCTTTGAGATCCTTGATCGCATTGAATTAGTGGCTTATCAACATGAACTCACACCAATCCTATCATGAATACATGATTTTTTCCATTTATCCTTCTTGAGGATGTACATACAATACACCATAAAATGTGTTTAATCCCTAGGTTGTATCATAGGAAAATCAATTTTATTATAAGGGGCATCTAGTGAAGATCTTAAATCCTAGAGACTAAGTTCAATGAAATAATACAATGGACCTAGTCAAATTTCTATTGAAAACCCTACAAGTTTTAATAAGTGATGTGGTACTGGATGAGGTGATGAAACAGAATTAACATCATCAATTTTAGTATGTGTAATGAAATCATCGGCGATGAAACTTATAAAGGGGAGAAGATTATAATAACATCATATTTTATAAATAAAATTCCCCTTGGTATTTAAATAAATTTCATATTATGTATTATGATTGATGAAAATACATACACTTATATAGTTTTATTAAATCCTATTATATTTTATAGACTATTAAGAATAAAAACCTCTTATAATATAATCATTTAATATTTATCATATGACTAGTAAAAATACAGTGTTTTTTGAAATCTCATTATCATAGAAAAAGGAAGTAATGGGATTAATCAGTTGGATTGAACCCTATTAATATAATATATAAGATATTTTTAGAGATATAACATCACTATTATTTTCACTTGACTAATCCCATGCCTAAATACAACAAATAAAGCCCATGTGATACTATTTACAAGAGAATTTCAAGCTCATAAAGATTATTTCCCAAACCAAATAAACAGAACCACCACATGAAAATATGACCATTAGACCCATTACCCTTAGAGTGATAAATATATTAATTAGTAGTTAAGTATCAAAACAATAGTTATATAATATCTATTTTTTATATAATAATGTATATATTTTCTTCATATAATTATTTTATAAATGATTTTGATTTTAAAACAATAGAATAGAATTTAAAGTTTTGGTTTATAATCAATTTCAATTTTTCCATTTATTTGGATGAATTATTGGATTTTTGAAATGTGTAATAATTTTATAAAATATTAATACTATATAATTTTTATTAAATATAAATTATCATATAATTTTTATAAAGTCATATATAATTTCTATAAGGGTTCCAAAACTGTTATTGTTATAAAAACCATGCATTTCTCAATAAAAGATGTTTCTATATGAGAAGTGAAAATTCATATATTTGGAAAATTATATAGATCAAATTAATATTATTTTTGTAATCCTCATTTTAAAATTAACCAATTTGTATTTTCTCATAATTTTTTAAGTCAAATTTTCTTGTAAAAATGTAATGTGGTATAAATATACTCAGTGTATTATAACATCATTATGACCCAAAAATGATGTTATAAATTTTATAAATGGTATAAATTACCAAAAAAACTCCCCATTTAAATTAGTGTGTTATATATGTTATTTTATTAATTTATAAAATCTTTTGGGATCCTCTAAAACATATACTATATTTTAATGTTCTAAAATCATTTCTTTTACAGCATGACCGGGTTCCACATCACCAAGGGTAATATTTTAATAATTTTGGAAATTTTCCTTATTAAATAATTAATATATATAATATTTAGAAGAAACCAATATAAAATAATATTTTATTCTGTGGTTTTATTACATTTTTATACAGAGTACAAAACCTATGTTTGGGAAATAATGAAGAACTCATACTCTTTTCCAATATAATCCCACTGAAGAACAAATTAATGTTCACTAAAAACTATTTTGATGTTTGTTACTATTCTATCCCCTATCCAATGTCCTCCCAAGTTCCCCCAAATATCTCAATAATCCCCATCCATCTTTTTGGAATTAACCCCTCAAGGTAATGGATCATCTACTTCTCCACATTATTCAAGAATCCTCATTATCATATGCCTTTTATATCTAATTCAGAATATTTGGTTATATTTTTACATATCCCCCTTACAATACTTATTATTTATACATTATGATTGAATAATTTCACTCTCATTAGGTTCTCTCAGGACCATTTATTTTTCACTCTTATGTTACTGAAATTTCACTCTATTTTTCCTTGAAAAATAATTATGTAGTGAATACCAATTACAAATTCTTATCAATGGGGTTTTCCATTATAAACATATATTTATTTAATTTGGTAATTACATATATGTAATAAAAAACCATTATCATTCTATTAAATTTAATTAAATGTGTTCTTATGAATATCATCTATGTGGCACACTAATGCATGTGTATGATATGATTATAATGGGTGCACCCAAATAGCACTCCAATTTATTGGATAATATTTTATTTTCATAAGATAACATGTATGGTGTAAATGAGGTTATAATTTGCACATTATTCAATTATTTCTATTTATATATCCTTTCATTATGTTTTTATGTCACTTTTATAGTAGTTTTTTCAATCCCATGTTGCCTTTATGTTGTCCTGCTATATCATGACTCATTGTTCATGTTTATGATTCTAACCCCTTTTATATCCCTCTGATATTCCTATTTTATAACAACTAATTCCATTTTTTGTTTTTATATTCTTATTCAAATACTGGTATTTACTACACACCCGTTTATAAATTATATCCTCGTGATATCCCAGGCAGTTTTATGAACAATGGAATAATATGAGCTTGTTAGGGATGTTTTCAATAATAATGGCATGTTCCTTATTTTATGATTCTATATAATGTAAGAAATTCCCATGGACACTATACTTATGAATATTATGGGTGTTATTATTTTTACTCTTATATATAAATCATTAATAAAATTCTAATAAAGTCATGTGTTTTTATATAACTCTATACTGTGAATGAGTTAGTGATGTCTACTCCAATATGGGAATTATGTAGTGACAACTTCTCCTTTATGTTTTAGGAATACTGGGGTAAATCCAGACCCACTATATTATTCATTTTTCACATTTTTCACTTATTTTTCATATGATATGATTTATTTCAATTATATTCTAAATTTTTATGATATTCCATGTTCTAAAGATATTATTCGTTATTATGTTATGATTTCATTTTTTGTTTTTTCATTTGATTCTAAGAGATTATTTTCTGAAATATATTCTGTATTTGGTTTCAATAACATGATCCCTAATTCTTAGTCGTGTTTTATGATTTTTACATATGATATTGTGATCTTTTTATAATATCTTTCTCCCTTTATTATGTTTTTATACACGTTTTTAAGGTAACAGTTATGCCTTATTGATATGTTTCTTTTACTGAATATCCATTCTCATATATTCCTTTTTTTTCATTCAATGGATTGTGGTTATTTTTATATATTATTTTATTTCTATAATAGTGTATGCAGGAGCACACTTATGGAGATATGTTAATATTTTTTTAAAATAAGATGTTTATGTGGTTATAGTCCAAGACACATAACCATTAGTTCATTGGGTTGTGATACTATTTGTAATAGTATTAATTTATTATTGGAATCAATGTAATATTTACATATGTTTATCTTTGGTCTTTATAATAAGCGCCAAATATTCCGTAGAAGGATGGGGGTTACTTTAGCACAATTTCTCTAGCATAATCATCAATTGTGAGGGGATCAATTCAACCATGATCCATAACTATATTGAAGACTCCAGGATAATGAAGTTAAACATCATGAAACACTATATATGACATAGGGGCATCACCAATATCAAACATTTCCAATTAGTAGTGGAACATATTGTGGGAGTATTATGTTTTTCTCTTGATGGGAGACCCCTTATATAATCAAGGAAGAATTATTTTTAATAATATTTTTTTTAGAATTCATATAACAGTTTAGATAAGGTAATAAACTATGTGGTTTATAGACACAAATTATTTACACTAGATAACTATCTGAGGAGGCTACCCATAAGGATAACTCATTACCCTCCTTTCTCCACCCATATATCTAGCCTAGTCTTATGTCCCAACATGTTAGTCACATTCATACTTATTATGAAAATAAGGATGGTAAACATCAAGATATCTAAATGTCAACACATTATACTATAGAAGCAAATATGAAGACATTTAAATAAATGAACAAACATAAAAAACAATACGAATGTATATATGACATCATGACACTGGGTTAATAAAAATGTTGCATGTATTCACCAAAATTCCATAAACTGTAACAACACAACACACTCAGGACTAGCATGAAATGGTCATGTAAAAGCTATTATAACAGTATCATCATTAGTGACTCAAAAGGATGTCACATAAGAGCTGGTCAGGAAAATACAGGACTCCCCTACCTGAGTTCCACATTATCTAACTCCCTTATACCTTTACCTATACAAACTAAGGAATAAAATAAAAGGAAACCCTATTTTTATATGACATTGTAATGCCCTGATCCAAATCACCAAGTCTATGTCAGAGTTCTAGATAACCTCATTCACATCTCCCTATACATAAGAGATTGAATAAAAGTAGTTATGGTATGAATTCAGTCATGGGACCACTATATCCTCAGTTTCAAAATCCATATATTTTATTAATATCATGAAAAGACTAATAAGATAAACATGCATTATATAACTGAATAATAACTATTCAATAATAAATGAAATTTTTGTATCTCAGGGGACATTCAATGAAATAAAATTAGGACCCTAATGTTGAAGGTCAATCTATAAAATAATTAACTGAACAGAAAATAAGTAAATACACTGCTGATTCTCTCTACAATGAATATAAATATGCCCTATTAACACTAAACTCCATCTCCATTTTTTTTCTATAGCTATGTAATTTCACTTTCATGGATCATTGGCCATTATGTCTACATGTGTATCAAGATTCTCATTAATTGATTGGTTTTTAACTAAGTAATCCACCACAATTTCCATCTTAACATATTTCCTCATTTTTTTAATTTTATAAGTTACGATGATAAATAAATTATCATGAAAAAAACAATAAAAAGTTTTTAATGCATTCATGTACAAACTATGTCTCCATGAACCCTATCTAAGGTTTCTCTCGATCCATATGGGATGAATTTTAATAATGGTATTCATGATCATGGGTTATCAATAATTCAAAAATCATATATCAATGACAATCCAAAATTCTTACAAGTCTATAGTAAGGCCATAATGCCATCAATCCCTATCCCTATCACAGGTCATGCCTCAAGTCCATCATACCACAACTTTACCTTGTGTCCGGATTCAATTACATCTTATCCCAGTATATCCATAGTCTCAAGGCCATTTCACCCCATCACTATGTCCTATTCAATCAATATATTTTCCATATGTCACACATTTTCCCCCTCTATAAGAAGACCAGGCCACATTTATCCACATGTCACTTGGTTCTTGAAGAAAAACCACCCTGGAAGATCCCGGATATTCTTTTCAGGTGTGTTTTTCTTTTCTGGTCATTTTTTAAGAATAGAGTATTTTCAGGAAATTTTAGAAGTACACACCATGTACTTTATGTTTAAACTTCATGTACTCGGTTACCATAGGTTTTTGTGTTCTGGCCCTGTAGCAACCATGCAGACGACCATTTGGGGTGACCTAGAGGCTGCCTAAAGCAGAGTACCGAAATAGGGAGTACACACCGTGTACTTTCAAAAGTACACACCGTGTTCATTATTTTTTTTATTAAATGCAATGGGGTCTCGTCTAATTGAAATAAATATATCCTTTAGGTCTTTTTCGATAGAGAGCACCATATGGCCACAGTTCTTCGACAAACCCCTGAGTGACCATCTATTCTCCAAATCGAACAACGTCAGTTGCGTTTAGATCGCATCGATGTGTTCTATCTTCTCCTAGAGCATCATCTTCTTTTTTCACCTCTTTCACGAGTTATTGCGGGTTGAACATTTTATACATTTTCATATATCTATGGAGTTCTATTTTGATTCAAGCCTCGAGGATCTAGCTTATTGATCTCACAATGCCAAGGTAGGTGGTTTGTGCCTTTCTATTTAATGTCTTTGAGTTTTATGGGAAAATTTTCCAAATACCCATGAACAAGGAATTGCGTGTTTATCGTTTTTTCCTTATTGATTGTCTTCTATTCTGGTATGCTTTAGTTGTTAATATTTGACTATGAATATGTTTAATTTATGTGATTTGTATGTGTTGTCCAAGCATGTTTTTCCTATTTTTACCCTTTGGGTCTAGTTTTCCAATTAGGGTGATTTTTACTTTCTCATGCCTAGTATTGTAGGATGGTGTGACTGTAAATATATTATGATGTTATGCTGTAGAATGAAAGCCAAGTGGTTCTTGAGGGTTACTTGGCTGATACGTGTTGCGTCACATTCTAGACTTACATAGGGTTGTGTAAACTAGATGCATAGACCATATGGAGAATGGACGTAAGGGCTTCTCCAGAGTGTCTTTACATGTTACATTGCGATTCCACTGGGGGAATTGATGTTGAGTGCTTCCTCAGAGAGTTTGTAGTTCCTTGACGTGGGCCACAGAGGGAATGTGATGTAAATTCTTCACTAGGGTATTTTTAGTATGATATGATACTATAGGGGGAATTTACAGTGAGTGCTTCCTTAGAGAGGCTACGCTTAAGATGAACAAAAGGGGTTACACTATGTGTATTTCCCAGAGAGTTGCTTTTACATATTAGGTAGGAATAGAAGGGATAGGATGTTGGTACTTCCCATAGGTTTACCTTTGTGTTATCTACTTCCTTGAATTGCTATGTAGGACCAGAGGGGATCAGTTGTGGGTACTTCTCAGAGGGTTACCAGATTGTGTTTATCTTCTTGGTTAGTTGTTGCTTGATATTGAATCTGTGGATTGTTAACTATTGAGTACTTTCCTATCTACTATTTCCAGTACTTTTACCTGCCATAATCTCATTCCCTGTTAGGCAAAGATCTCATGGTGGGTGACTACTGGGATTTAGTCTCACACCCTTTTTGGGCTATGCTTTTGGGCCCAAACAGATTATATTGTTGCAGGTATAGACAATGGAATGATTCCTTATACATCAGGTACGTGACATGCTGTGGAGCTGGAGGCACGAGACCAATCTTAGTCTTGAGATGTTGTGGATCTGATTACTGTTTTATTTATTACATGGTTTATTTCTATATTTTAGCATTGTGCTTTTTTTGGATTCTTTCATGGACATATGTATCATGCATCATTATATATATATGATACAGTTTATTCTATTATTCTTACGCTATTTATTTTTTTATGATATTATTACTACTTCTGCTCTTGTATGTATTTCTTTACATCTACTATGTACTCTTCCAATGAGGGCATAACTTCCCCACTATCACACCCATGGCCCTCGCTACTAGTCGGAAGCCTTTGGAGTTCAGTGAAATGTTTTTTAGGCCATGTGACCAACCGGGTATGGGGATCCATTTGGTGGCTTCAAGAACTGGGACGTTACAAAGTGGTATCAGAGGACTTTTCATGTTTGACTCTTGAGCTAGAGGTGGAATTTCGTATCAGATCGTGCTAGGAGCAGCACCATTGTCCATTCCTCCTTATAGGATGGCTACACAAGAGTTTCAGGAACTGAAGAAGCAGTTGGATGAGTTGTAGGCAAAGGGTTTCATTTGACCCAGTACTTATCCTTGGGGTTCACTAGTTGTATTTGCGAAGAAGGAAGATGACACCCTCAGGCTTTGTGTGGATTATCAGATGTTGAACCAGTTGACAGTCAAAAACCGATATCCTTTTCGAAGGATTGATGATCTCTTTGATCATATTCAAGGAGACCGGGTGTTCTCAAATATTTATTTGAGGTTAGGTTATCATCATTTTTTCATTAGACCATATGATATACCTCTCACAACCTTTTGGAGTAGGTATTGTATATATGAGTATATTGTTATTCTTTTCGTTCTCACGAATGCACTTGTAGTTTTCATGGAACTAATGAACCGAGTGTTCCATCCATACATGGATTCCATCATGGTTGTCTTCGTGGAAGATATCTTGGTGTACTATCAAACTCAAAACAACCATGCTACCCTTCTTGATATCATTCTGAATACATTGAGTGAGAATCGGTTATATGCTATGCACTCAAAATGCCACTTTTGGATAGATCAGATTCACTTCTTGGGTCATGTTATCATAGATTCAAGAGTGTTAGTAGACCCAAAGAAAGTGAGAGCAGTAGATTCATGGGAGAATATAAAGAATAAATTTGAGGAGTAGAGTTTTATAGGGCTTGCTGGATACTACAGACGTTTCATTCAAGAATTTTCATGCTTAGTAGCACCACTAACAGGTCTGAATATGAAGGGTGTGATGTTATTTTGGTCAGATTCTTGTGAGTCAGCCTTTCAATAGATGAAAGGGATATTGACTTCAGAACTGATACTAGTATTGATATATTTGGGAAAGATCTATAATTTTTATTGTGATTCTTCAGTTATCGATCTAGGAGTAGTGATTATGTAGGGATATGGAGTCGTTGTGTACATGTCTCAGCAGTTGAGACCACATGAGAGGAACTAACCGATGCCAGATCTCGAGTTAGCAGTAGTTGTTCATGCCTTACGTTGTTGGAGACATTGTCTTCTAGGAGATAAATTTGGGGTTTTCACCAAGCACAATAATCTCAAGAACATATTCACTCAGCGTGATCTGAATTTGAGACAAAAAATGTGGGTTGAGTACCTTCAGGCTTTTGACTTTGAGCTTTCCTACATGCCTAGGAATCGAAACGTAGTACCTGATGTATTGAGCAGAAGTAATCAGATATAGGTGGTTCAGGAGGCCAACAGGGAGAGGAAACAAATGGCTCTGTTCTCTAAGATGCATCTGGAGGTGCACGACAGAATGGGGCAAACATTCTGTTCTTCTGTAGCTATTACCTCTACCCATCTTGATCGAGTATGAATGAGGAAACTATCAGATTCTAAGGGACTAGTCCTACAGGAATGTGTGTTAGGAGAGGACCCTACTCAAGGATGGAACATAGGCGAGGATGAGATCTTGTGTTTCCTAGGGCACATATGGGTTCCAACAAACATACGCAAGTAGAGGACGTAGAACTGTCAATCCTCGGTTTGGGATGTTCATCCTGGTTTCATCAGGATGTATCATGATCTACACTATTAGTATTGGCGGCCAGTTATGAACAGAGATGTTTCAGGTTTCGTCATGAGGTGTTCCACCTGTCAGTAGGTGAATGCGGAGCATCAGTGACCAGAAGGGATTTGCAGTAGTTACCCATTTTCTAGTGGAAGTGGAATGATGTCGTGATGGATTTCTTAAGAGGGTTAATGAGGTCACCCTGAGGGAATAATGTAGTATGGGTTTTCATTGACTAAAATACGAAGGTTTCTCACATATTGCTGATAAAGGAGACCTCTAGTGTCGATGAGATGGAATGGTTATACATCTGTTAGATTGTATGTCTGTATGGAGTTCCACACACCAACATTTAAGATAGGGATGCACGTTTTAAATCTCAGGTTTGGAAGGGGCTATAGGAAGGTTTGGGTACACAGGTTATTTTGAGTATAGCTTACCACCCCTATACTGATGGCAAGTCTGATCATACGATTAAGGTGCTTGAGGACATGGTACGAGGATGCATCATGGATTTTAGAGGTTCTTGGGAGAATCATATACCTCTTGTGGAGTTTTCCTACAAGAATAGTTTTCAAGAAACTATACAGATGGAACCTTATGAGGATTTGTACAGTAGGCCATGTCGATAACCATTATGTTCACTGGATGCAGGAGAGGCTACATTACTGGGACCTCATCTTGTTCAGAATACCACATAGCAGATAGAGTTGATTCAGAAGAGGATGGCTACTTCACAGTCTTGATAGATGTCTTATGTTCATCAGCGAAGATGACCACTAGAGTTTGAGTTCAGGTATCATGTTTTACATCATGTCACACCGAGGCTGGGACAAAAGAGGATTAGGAGATAGGGTAAGCTTTCACTAAGGTACGTTGGTCCGTTAGAGGTGTTGCAGAGAGTTTGGCAGGTTCCCTGTCAATTGATGTTTCCTAAGAGGTCCCAATCTATGCATGACGTTATTCATGTTTCTAAGCTCCGATGATTATTTTAAGACTCGTCTCATGTCCTTTAACTTGAGGAGGATGAGATTTAGGTGGATACATCATTCGAGGAGAATCCTATCCAGATTTTTTGTCGCAATACAAAGGTTCTTCTTGGCAGGTCTGTTCCTCTGGTACGAGTTCTATGGTAGCACGAGCAGGTACAGTACAAGACTAGGGAGAGGGAGGCTGATGTACGAGCTCAATGACCAGAGTTATTTAGGGTTCATGCTTCTATGACAACATTCTAGGGAAATTTGAGGAAAAATTTCTTTAAGGGGAGATGTTTGTAAGAACCCAAGCCTTTGTTTTAGGTATGTTTTCCTTTTCT
Organism: Viscum album; assembly: GCA_963277665.1. Lineage (NCBI taxonomy): Eukaryota > Viridiplantae > Streptophyta > Magnoliopsida > Santalales > Viscaceae > Viscum > Viscum album. The sequence continues at coordinate 823,377,790 of OY728153.1, forward strand.
GGTCATTTTTTAGTAAAAGATGTTTTTCTGGAAATTTATGAAGTACACGCCATGTTCTTTATGAGTACACACCATGTACTCAGTTACCAAAGGTAGCCGTGTGATGGATATGTAGCGGCCATGCACACAACCATTTGGGGGTGACCTAGAGGCCACCTAAAGTGGAGTACGGAAATGGAGAGTACACACCGTGTACTTCTGAAGTACAAATCGTGTATGTTCATTATTTTATTAAATGCACATGGGTCGCATCTCATCACCAGAAAGCTCTCCTTCTATGTATCATTCGACCAAGATCTTCATACGACTTTAGATCTTCGATAAACCCTTGATAAAGCATCCTTCCTCTAAATCGAGAATTGTAGGTTGTGTTGGGATCGCATCAGTGAGTTCTCTCTTCTCCTAGAGCATCATTTTTTGTTTTCTCCTCTTTCGTGTGTTATCGTTGGTTGAATGTTTTATACGTTATCATATATCTACGGTGTTATTAATTGATTCAAGCCTCATGGTTCAAGTATATTGATCCCCTAACTCCAAGGTATGTTGTTTGTGCCTTTTTGTTGAATGGTCTTCAGTTTTATGTGCAAATATTCCCAATACACATGAACGGGGAATTGCACATTTACCATTTTAGCCCTATTGTTTTTCTCCTATGCTTGAATGCATGATTAGATGATATTTGAATATGAATAGGGTGAATTGATGTTCTTTTTATGTGTTTCCCATGAATATATTTCTTGTTTTTACCCATTGGGTCTAGTTTTCTGGTTAGGAGTTTTTTTACTTTCCCATGCCTAGTATTGTAGGACGGTGTGACTATTGTTCTATTATAATGTTATGTTGTATAATTCATTCTATGTAGTTCTTGAGTGTTCTAGGTCGATACGTGTTGTGACACTTGCATGACTTACATAGGGCTGTGTGAACCTAATGAATAGACCATAAGGAGAATGGACGTAAGTGCTTCTCCAGAGTGTCATTCTTAGTTACGATGTGATACCACATGGGGAATTTGCATTCAGTGCTTCCTCAGAGAGTCTGTAGTTTCTCGATGCAGGCCATAGAGGAAATGTGACGTAAGTGCTTACCTAGAGAACCTTTAGTTACGATATGAGATTATAGGGGAATTAACGGAGAGTGTTTCCTCAGAGATTTTATGATTATGCTAAACTAGAGGGGTTAGACTGGGTGTACTACCTAGAGGGCTTCTTGTACTTGTTAGGTAGGACCAGAGGGTATATGCTGTGGGTACTTCCCAGAGGGTTACCTTTGTGTTAGATGGTGGCTTGCATTGCTAGTTAGGACTAGAGGGGATAGGATATGGTTAATTCGCATAGGGATACCTGTTTGTGTTTATCTGATTGGTTAGATGTTTCTGGATATTGATACTGTGGATTCTTTACTATTGAGTACATTCCTTGTAATTGTTTCCTGTACATTTAGATTCCATATACTAATTGACTACTAGGAATAGATCCCGTGGTTGTTTACAACTGGGATATAGTCTCTCACCCTGTTTGGGCCATGATTTTGGGCCCAAACAGATTCTTTTGTTGCAGGTATAGTCAAGGGCAAGCAGCCTTCTACTTCAGATACTTGACATACTGTGGAGCTGGAGAGCATGGGACCAAGCTTTGGCTTGCGATGCTGCAGAGATGATTAATTTTTTTCTTTTGTACTTGTTTTAGTATTGTATTTCATCATTTTGCTTTGTTTCGATGCTTTCATATACATATGTACCATGCATCATATTATATATGAACTCCACTTTTTTCTATCAGTCTTCCGCTGTTTATTTTTATATGATATTATTACTGCTTCTGCTCTTGTATGTATTTGTTTACTTCTGCTATGTACTCTACCATTGAGGGCATAGATTCTCCACTATCACACCCTAGGGCCTAGCTGCTAGTCGACAGGCTCTAGCATTCGGGGAAATGCATTTGAGGCCATGTGACCTACCCTGCATAGGGCAACTCTGGGTGGCTTCCGAAATGGAGACGTTACACGCCCAATTCCATATATTCACAAAAAATAGATAATATCAATAATAAGAAAAAACATAAAATATAAATTATGGGTCTGATAATATATAAAAAATCTGATCATTTTCAACCAAGCTTCTCATGGGCTACACATGCACACATTTGTCCAGAAGTACAAGCAAGGGTCTCACAAGCCACACAATCACACTCACGGTATATATATCCTAGAAAAAAATTATAATGGTATCTACATGGTATGGGACTGAGAACCATAAGATTTTTGGAACAAAAAACTGAATAATCACCACTCCAAATTTTCCTCACATGATAACTACCCAATTATAATTTCATGAATGAATGGTTCTCATGTTGGTAAAGAATTCAAAATAAAAGTCTTCAGGGGGTATTTATTGATCAAAGGATATGTAATGTACCTATAACAAATTATCATTGGTCGAGAATTCCCTGAATCCAATTTTTCATCCATATTACATGATTTGAGCCCCTTAATTGTGTAAGTATGGAGAGAAACAATATGAATAATGTAGTAAAACAAAATAGAATTGTTGAATAAATTAAATATAATCACATAGAGTTTATCTTCCAGTTTTTAAAATGAGGAAAAATGTTTTTGGGAATGAAGTAATATTGACGGTGAACTATATTTTCCAATTTATTAAGAGGAAAGGTTGTGAAATGGTATGTTTTTAGGGGTACGAAGAATTTATAGGAAATATAAAAAATAAGCATCATAGTGATGCACATAGTGTCATAATGTAATCAGTCACAAATATGAAAAAACTAAGGCATAAGAGATATTTCCACACTGATGTGGATGTTGGTAAATTTTAGGTTTTCAATACATTATGTGGTCAATACTAAGATCTTATAAAAAGTTAAAGTTACCATTTTACAATGTGAGTCACCTCACCAGACCAATAATCCCGCACATGAACACTATGATGTAAAATCCATCTAAATCATAACAATACTATTTTTTGATGCAATACACAAACTCTGCCTTCTAAGATTCCATGACACAACAAATGCTCGATGCTAGAGTTATGCCGAAATAACCAAAACCATGAAAATTGATCACCATTATATAATGTATTAAGAATTCCACAACCACACCCTCCATGGTGAATGATATACACCACAACATGGTATTTAGATCTATATGAAGAATTAGTCCAACTTCCCTCTTTGTACTCAAAACCCAAACATGTGCTATTTACAAAGAAAATATGGGGTCAGATCAAAGAGGCCCTATTTATTCAAACACAAAGAAATAAAAATACATTTTATATGATAAATAATCAGATTTTTGATCCTCCACATTCATTAAAATATGAGGGGTGTTACAATTTTGTGGTTTCTATGTTATCAATAGTAAAATACATTTTTTATTTTGAATATTTTTTCAGGGTTGGCCACTATTTATAATCCTATAAAAACATTAGTAATATTTTAATGGATTTTTCACTATAATAATTATCAATTATCTCTTCTTCATGATGTTTTTAATAAATTTTTCTATTCCATGTATATATCATTTTCCTTGGATTGAGATAATCATATTATACTACATTGACTTTCTAAAGTTATATATATTGGATTTTTATATGATATGATATTTAATTCTCAAAAAATTGATATCACTTAAAATATTATATTCTATTTATGAAGTCCCATATTTTTATTTCACTCCTTCATTGGTGTGTTTAGGTGTTTTTTAGGCGTTGGAGGAAGGTGTGGTTTTGTAAGTGAACTGGGGATTTTAATATGATATTTTTATTTTATATATAATCTATGATGAGTTTGTGCGGTATATTTTTGTATATAATATCATTTAAATTGGAATAATCCATTTCATAGTACATAATTAGGGAATAAAATGGCATTGGTTGAGGAGAAACCATCTTGTATTCATCACATTGCTTGGAATGAATTTTAGGAAACTTAGTTTTGGTTTATTAACCTAGTAATTGTTTTGATAAAATATATATTATACAATGAATGAATATTCTATTAATTTATAGTAGTTTGAGATTTAAGTAACTATTCTTTGAGTCACCTTGGACTAACCCAATTCATGGTGTGGTTTAGAGCACAACACCTTGGGGTTTTCCACGTAACCATAAATAATAATTCATGTTCCTATCCTTCCCATAATTCAATGATTTTTTTTAAATATGGAAAGTTTATTTATCTCCAATAGTAATTTTTTACTACCTTAAAAGGATACATGATTTCATATTCTCACGATATGAAATATCTAAGAATTGGGGTTTTACTCTTCTTTCTCTCTCTCCATTATCTTGTTCTTTCATATCAATGGTCTATGAGAAATGGTGGATGTGTTTATATTATTTAGTATTGATATTTTATCAATATTTTCAATATTAAATATATAATCCCCATGAGAACATATAAATTTGGTTACCCAAACAAATTAATTTTAAAGAATGATTTTTTATTCATGGTTTTCAGTTATGTGATATATAAAACCTATTCCATAATACTGTTGTTAATATAATATTTTTTATGTATTATTCTATGTGTATATTTTTTATATTAACTTTATTATATATAATGAATTAATCCTATAATTTATCATATAGTGTTTTTAAAATGTAATTTTATTTTAGTTTTTGTATCCTAGGTATTATTTTAGAAAAAATTTATGATTGATTTAAGTGGTTAAGAATGTAGGAGGAGAGTCAGAGGAATAATTACTTGATGTTATAATCTTTTAATTATAAGAATAAACCACTTGGTTTTTAATATAGATCAACCTAGTACCCCTTATGTGGGAAATATGGATGGTTTCCTGATAAGGTCACAAAATAATCATTTGGATTGAATCATGTGTTCGGTGACTTACGGGTGGATGATGGTGGGGAATGGATACCTAGTAACATGTTATAGTTTTTAAAGCAGGAACAATTATATCATTTTTATACTGTTGGATTTTGAACTTTAATATTTGTTTTCCAATTCTACGGACCAGTGCTAGTGAACCTTAGAGTCTACAATCTCTCTCTTTCATCTCCCAACATCTAGGAGATATTTATCCTACATTTCAACTAGAAATCCTATCAAATCAAAGGCATTAGATATGTCCTGGTATATTCTTAAAAAAATCCATTCATGTATAGTAAACTTGGTTTAGTCAATTTCACATTCACCTTTTCATTATTTTGGCCTAGTTTTTTGTAATATTTTTGATATTAAAAGGATAGATATGGAAATAGGCATCTATTCCTATTGTATATATATTACATAATAAGAGGATGGTGTTGTTGACCATAACTATGAATTTAGTTCACTAATCTAGTATATTGTGTTTAATGTGATTCTTTACATTACAAGGGTTTTTTTATTTTAAATTCGATGATGATTAAAGAGGAATTTAAATATGTGATTTATTGAATTAATAACATCTTTTTGATAACAAATTAATGTATGATGTTGAGTATTACTTATGGTAAAAATGGTAGTAGTTGGTGTTAAATGGGAAATATAATTAGTAAATGGATATAATTAATGAAAAAAAGTTAAATTATGGATTATTAAAATGATACCTTAAAATTATTACTTTATAATTATATTTTAATAATATTATTATTAGATTGAATGTGTTAAATTAATTTTATAATGTTTATATTTGATGGAGTAATTTTTTGAATAATTAATATGATTAAATATTATAAGGGAATTTCCCGGTGAAATATTTTATTGCATGATATATGGATATTGTGGATTCATATTTCTTTGAATGTTTATATGGTTTAGTGGTGTTGATAATAAAAACATATATGTTATCTATTTGTTCTGGGGTTTGATGAATATTTCTGTGGTAGTAGAATGTAATTAATCATTATTAATTAATAGTTTTTCATCCTCTTAAATCATGAATGAGACTAGTGGATGAAATTGAACAATTTTAGGGTCTTAAGGGACGTTTTAATATATGGATTATTTTGTAAATTATATAATTATGTTTTGTAATGAATATTGCGGTTTTATATCATATAATTTATTTTATGTGTCTTGAAATACCATAGGTTATGTTTAATCATATGAAGGATTATGTGTGTGTTTGGGTTCATAACATTCAAAGGGGAATTTCATTCAAATTATTGAACTTTAAGGGATTAGCGTGCAATTTAATATTGATGATAAAATGATTCATTTATGAACTTATAGGTATTCGTATTTGAGTATTGTGTTTTGGTGTTGGGATGTAAGACTTTATAAATTTAGAGGACTATAAATATTTGATTTTATTTTGGTTATATAAATCCATGGGATATGTTTGGGATGAAATTTATTTTATTCATTTAATGAGAATGATTTTTTATGATTATGTTGTTATTGGACACATTTTTACATGTAATGGTATTGAATATAAATATTGAATGTGATATTATTTGATGAAAAATTTATAGTGTGAAATAATTTCATAATGTTAGCAATAATATTTATGAATATTTTGTATAGAGAAATAACAATACAGCGTTTAATCATTGTTGGGTAATATTTTTGATAAAATAAATATTTGAGTTAGGGTAATATAGTTATTTCATATTTTATTTTTTTATTGATGATGGGAATTCAGAATTTATGCTAACATCCAATATAATTGTTGGTTGGTAAGAGAGAAATCAATTACATATTGAATAAAATGATGGTGTTTGTATTGGGATTATAAGATGATCTTGATTTATTTTTTTGTAATATACATAGGGAAAACTATCATATTTTTAATATTTTAAGTGACAAATGAGATGTGTTATGAGATGTTTAAATAGGGTTTAAATAGGATTCAATGATTGGAAATGGGTGGTTAAAAGGGGAATTTTTTTTTTGTAAACACTTTTTTTATTAAATATTGAGTTAGATGAATAATTTAGTTAAAATGAAATGAATTAGTTAGTATAATATTGATGATGAATTTCATGAACTTTTATGATGAATTTTATGGAATTAAAATGGTGAATTCCTGACAACATGTAGTTTTTATGTGATTATATGGAAGTTAATTTATAGATTTCTTTTAGGGTAGAATGTTTATATTGATATAGAGGTTATAAATTATTATTTATTAGATTCATGTGAATCATTATGATAACATGGAATGTGTTATTTCATGATTTTGATAACATATATATTTTTCCAGGAGTTTCGATACACTGTGAGTTTGATAGCAAGAGTATTTTTCCTTGAGATTTTCAATGAAGTGAGTTCAGTTATATTCGATTTGTACAATTATTTTTAAAGTTTTGATAAATGTTCCACGAGTTTTTTATGTGGTGTGTTGACATATTCTCAATTAATTTGTCAATCAATAAAGTATGAAAATTCTGAAACAAAGTAGTAAAATCATTTGAGTATTTTCTTTTAAAATGTTTTCTTAATTTAAAATATATTAAATATTTTTACTATATATAATGGTGTAAATTGAAAACCTATATACTTTTAAGATCGTGGTGGAATATGACATGGCAGTATTTCATATAGAATAAATATTAATATATAATGGAAATTAAATATTATATATTTTTATATAAGGGTGATAAATAATCTTATGTAGCTAAGAGTTGGATGAATGGATCACTAGTATTATTTTAGATGATTACAGAGGTGTTGATATAGATTTTTTCTCTCATTAATTTTATTTTTAATTTATTTTACTGATTCTTTTATATATTTGATGTGTTTGGAATTTTTATAATCTTATGGGATTGTATTACATATATGGAATCACAAGTATTTATTCCTTATACTATTTTGGTCCATCTAGAAATGATATATTAATAGGTTATCCTAATTTTATGAAAGATCTTAATCAATGAATTGTGGATGAAGTATGCCAAAATATATTTCATGGTAAAATTCTCAAAATCAGATGATTTTATTTCAATTTTATATCGAAAATTTACAACTCTTTGATGATTCATAGAGGGAATAAGGAAATGCTTATCTTTATTAGGGTTGGTATTCAATGAGATAGATAATAGTCCCTTGGAATTTGGACCACAATTTTCTATTATGAAATTACAACCAAAACACCTCTACCTCCCCTCATTTAATGGGCTGATCTAGGAATATGACTAATTAATGACCTTGAAACTATTTTCCTTAGTGGTGCATAACATCACTCTAATTTAATTTTGGGTAATTATTGTTTTTGAGGAGTCAATTTCTAGACTTTATTATAATTTTTATAAAATTAATAAGACCTATTATGTTAATTCTTCTGTAATTAATATTATGTATATTTTCTAGTGGATAAATGTCTTCTGGTTTTAATTTTATTTTCAAGTACATTTATAATCTCATATATATTCTCTACTATTAGTATAACATGGGGTATTTAAAACCCTATGAGATAGGTTTTGAGGGTGAATAATTAATTTATTAATTTTTAATAATTTATGATTTATCCTTTATTTACCTCTTCACTTATTCACTAAATGGATCTATTATTTCCTTTTATCTCAACTTTGGTTTGCGTGCATGTGATATGAACTAGAAATCACACAAAAATGGAAATAATGATTTTTTAATAGGTTTCCCCTCATGTATTGGTGATTATTTCCCTGGTGAATAGTTTTTATTATGAAACTCACTCAAAAATAATCATTTAGTAGAATTAAAGGCTCTGAAAAAGGAATCTCATCAGACCTGTATTCCCAGTCCTATATAGGTAAAATGAATGCGCCAAAATTAATGTAAGGATTTGGATATTCAGGAGGGAAATTTTGAGTAGAATATATAGTTGAAAAGGATTTAAAGTAAATTTTACACATGTTAAGGTAATCAATATAGTCTGGACATTGGTTTTGAGAGTTACTGAGTCTCAGGGGACTGAAATATTACACTGGACAAAACAAACACCACGATAAATGGAAGTAGAAGTGTGGTTAGTGATTTAATTCATGTATGAGTGTTCTCATAGAGTAAAGGGTTAAATGAAAGATTTTAGTCTAGTTATTTTATCCATAATTCACTTTATGAAAATGTATTGTAATTAGACTTCGTTAAAAACTAAGGTATGGTGTCATCACACATTTATGTGGGGTGGGTTTTCCCTGAAACATTCATGACTAATGAATTTTAACATTTTGAAATTTGATAAAAAGGGAAATAGATTCACCAAAATATATGTGGTGGTGAAATAATGATACATGATATCTATTTGAAGTGGCGTAAAATATTTGAATTTTAGAAATAAGGATGTATTGAGGTGTTGGGTTATGACAAGGGTGGTTGTTCTATAAATGGGGTCTCATGGTTGAGGATTGTGCTATGAAATATACATTTACCTAGATCATCACACTATATAATATTTGGTATATACTATAATGTGAATTTTGAAATAATATAGATGGTTAGATTGAGGTGTGTCACACCAAAAAGAGGGGATTATGCCATGAGGGGTGCTGGAATGGGAGGATTTGTTACACGAGTTGTGGGTTACATCATGGCATTAACTATTATTTTAAAAAAATTGAAATTAAATCAAATTAATTTTATATTAATTTATGCTAAATGATAAAAGAGTATATTTTTCATAGAAGTAATGAGTTTCCCAAAGTCTACTTCAACCTTTTTCTCTATCTCCATGTGAGGGATACCCCTTATTTCACATCAAATCTAATTTTCCTCAGAATCAGGGACTAGATAAGGTTAAACACTCTTGTCATTTGGTGTTTGTTTCCAATATTTACCATTATTTTCTATGTTTCATTTAATTCTACCAAAAAAAAAATTTCCCCAAATTTCTGTAAAATATTTTTTTAATAAAGACAAATAAACTAGACATACTTTAAAATTGGAGGCATTTTAACTCCATGTCATTTTTCATTTTTCAAAATTGATATATCTATTATATGTGTAATAAATTGATTTTTGTAGTTAAATATTATATTCTTTGATAAAAAACCATGTGGAGTTTCTTTTAATTCAAAGAGAACCGTAACTATAGTCTCCTGTGTAAAATTATAGGTATAGAGACGATATGGCATGGTTAGTGTGATATGTTGTTTTATAGACAACTAGTTTTAATGATGCTAAGTGTTGTTGTTTCTATTATTATTTAACGACAGATATGGTTCCATTCGAATTTTATTGACATGTATCATATGATAGGGGGTGATGTTTGTCACTATATATTAGTGAAATGATTAATTGATTTAAAATGGGTGGGGTGGACCATTACATTGGGTAAGACTAACTGTTAACTAAAGGTGTGGCCAAGGATCTTGGTGATAGTATTCATTATTGGGTATTAGGATGTTTGGGTCATGTCTGAATATAAAAATGCACATAATTTTATTAAATCTATCCATTTTGGGTGGTTTCCACGATGTATTAAATGACATTTGCGGATGGTGTCGACCATCTATATGGAATAGGTGTGCACAACAGAACGCCATTGTTAGTGGTTGTGGAAACCATTATATATTAGATTGAGGTTCTCAAATAATTTGATGTCTATGGGCTAGAATTAAAATAATTGGAATTCTCGTGCCTTGGGTTCATTGGGATATGGATTCGGTGGTTGAAAAATTCTTGTTTAAAATTATGGTTTATTTAATATGGATTATTGATGTGCCTATTAGGTGTCATGATGGCTCGTATTGGTTATAGAGTTATATTTGTTTGGATAATTCATGTACTGTTGAATTTTTTGTATGCTTATGGGTTTTTTAAAATAAAAGATTGTGTATTTAATTTTCCATTATAGAATAGGTAGAATTAATTAAGGGATCACTCATCTCTGGTTATGCATGGATGGAGTATGTTTCAAATCCATGTGAGTTTCTATTGATAGAATTTTTATAGACAATGGAATACATATAGATATAAGATAGGGACATAATTATTTCATTCATGAGGAGATAACACTCACACCATGAATGAGACCTCATACATGTGTGAAGACATTATATTTCCATGTATAGGAAAGGGGAATGATTTATCATTTAGTAAATAGTATATGGGATTTCATATATATTGCGTACAATTGTTTGAAGTATTTTTAATATGGTAAAGGTGGTTCCCTAATGAAAATTTGGTTATTAATTTTTAGTTATTTTGTACATATATATATGTATGTGTTTATTTGATCAACCAATAATTGATAATGTATACTCTTGTATGCTTGAACATGAAATGGTAAATGTTTGTTAAAATGACTCTATACTCAATTTTTCTTTTTTTTAAATCATTATACTATTTTATATAGATATTATTATTATTATTATTATTATTATTCACCAGTGGGTATATTCTCCCAACTCTTCCCTATAGAACCTTGTTTCTAGTTTATATCTGTTGGCATACTAGAAGGCCCTCATAATTTCTAGTCGGTGCATTATCTTGGTTTCCTTGGAGTGAGTTGATTTAGGTCATTATGAAGTTCCATTGTAGAATGGTTGTCCTAAATTGATATAATTTTCTGGTATTAAATATAATTTATAAAACATTAGTGTTTGGATTTATTTATTTGGGGTGTGGTAGAATATACACTTTGGAAAAGTGTTCATTTTCTTTTAAATTGTGTCCTGGGATGGATTCGACATTACTTATCTATTCCATTACATTCATGAGTAGATTATTATGTTTCATGGGAAACAATAATATCTATTTAGAGTTTATGATTAATGTTTTTTAATTTTTTTCATATAAATTGGCATGTGATGTTATCTATTTATGGTTTTAGTATCTTATCCATGACTGGTATGATGGATTACTCATGCATCATGTTATCCATGAAGGTATCACATTACAAATGTGTGTTAACTATGGTTACTGTTTATAGACCATAATAAATATAACATGTTTGGGTTTTTATGTTGTCTAAAATATACTATATAGTGTATTCTTATATTTTATATTACTAGTATTGTACATAGCTAACATAGGAAAGTGTGGTGTTTTATAAATTTAATGGGGTTAAAAAATTGAAAGTTATACACATACTGATAATATTTTTTCTCGCAATGATTTTTGATGATCTTCTACTAACGTATCCCAAATATGTGACATTTTTATTAAAATTATGTGATATTATGTATGTATTATGTAGGTTATTCCTTACTATAATGTTATTAGGAATGGATATGTTGATGAATGAGACAAGACATTGGTGTAATATGGTAGTGTAAAGGCTATTTGGTCACACTTTTTATTAATATATAGATTAATATATCTATGCATATTGTGGTAATTGATTTTTAGAATTATTTCATCTAGATTTTCATTGATAAAATATAATGAGTGTGTAGACATTTTGTTGCTGAGGGATTCATGGGATGATGCCATAATAGGAGGACGAGAAGATGAGCCATGGGTAAGGGTTTTGTGCTAGAAAATATATCCACATTGCGGAGAGTATATGTGGTTGTAATTATGGGTTAATCAATAGGAAAACACTGTGTGGTTCATATAGAGTATTAACGAAGGATCACTAGGAGTTCTCCCATATATGGAATACATGTTATGGGAAATCCACGTTTTTTCAAAGTGTTGGTGGACCCTATAAAATATAGTTTTAGATAGTGTCATTATTTACAATATTTGACCATATTGAGACACCCTTAGGGTATAGGGTGAATGTCTCAATGTATATTATAAAGGAACCAACAAATTGCCAGTGTGATTTATAGGTATGTGCATGATAACATGAGGGGTAAACATGTAAACATTTTTGTACTATATATTTAGAAATTCATTCTGGAGACAATAAGGGATGACAAAGCTCTTGAGTTTATGCAAAAATAGTAGAGAGAAGCATCCATTATGGATTATGATGGGAGGTTCCTATATATTTTTATTTATTTTCACTAATGATGGTAGGAGGAGAAATCATTATAGTAAGATAGTTAAATGAGGGTCTATATTATGATATCTTTGTGGAGGAAATATATTTATGATGAAATCATCCTTATTGGTAAGGAAATAGAAAATAATAAAAATGAAACACTAGATAAATCGGACTATACTGAGTCATAAATTTTGTTCTGGTGAGATAGGAAGTGGAGTTCAGGGTATCTAGAGGTGATTCCTTATTGATACCAAAAATGGTATACAGATAAGAGGTTCAGGGATTCCATCATGGAGTGGATAATTTATGATTAGTTTTAATGGGTATATACAAGGAATATTTTATCATGGTGTAATCATCCATCATATGAGTTTAGAGAATTTTGAATTATTGTGAATTTTTTGTTTTTTTTTGTTTGAAGACCTCATAGGTTTCTCAGATTCATCATCTTGGTTATACATATGGATATAAGGATGGAAATGGATTTGGACCATGATCAGATGGCTAATATTAATTTATACATATGGGATGTGGTAGTTGGTGAGATACTTATTAGTGGGAAAAATGGCCAGTGTTGATTAAATCTCTATATCGAGGACATTTATTGGGAAATTGGGCTTCGTGCCAGAAACATGTGGTTGAGTTGACATTTTTAGAGAAATCTATATGTTAAATGATAATTAGAAGAATTAAATGGTCGTTTGAGTATAGCTTCATTTTTTTATAGTGGATTCTAGTTCCCCATGTGCTTATATGATTAAATAAATATTTATATAATGTTTATGGTATGGATATTGGATGCGTTCTATTTCATGACTATGGGATGCATTACTATTAGCTATAAAAGGGGGAATTGGGATTGACGTGGGATGAGATATGGTAATCTGGATGATACTGGTGAGGATGGATAATGATTATTTAATATGTTTGGGTATCTATTGTGTGTGGAAAATATGGGTCTGGAAATATTATTTCATCAAGAAATTTGTTTTAGATAAGATTGGGTTGGAGATTCCTATTATGGGGAGTTCTCAGGGTAGAAATTGAGAACTGTATGTTGTTTAGTTGATGTATTTAGGATAAGGATGATCTGTTCAATGTCGTTTTTTTGAATATCTGGAGAACATGATTCTCTGGTTTGGTGATTTTTGATAAGTGTGTGTCTGGTGATTTCTTTGGGATAATATATCATATTGTGGGGAGTTAGTAAGGGCTCATGTATTGAGGAGTATGTATTTTGGTGGGATATTCGATCAAAAGGATGTGACTAGACCATGGATAGGTATTTAATTTTCTGTTGTTGGGTAGATATTATGTTCAAGAGTTAGATAGGATCTGAGGATTGAAGTTACATAGTAGTTATAATTCATGTTGTAGCATAGGGAGGTCATGGTATAGAACGGGATTCATGCCATATATTATTGTCATCGTGACATGTAGTGTTAAATTTCATTTTTTATTGATAAATATTTTATATGTATTTTTAAAAAATATAATGTTGTGGGAATTTATGAAAAAATAAGACTTGGTCCATCAGTCAGCAATGTGGGTTGTTGTTCCTTGATACATCCTTGTATATGATTTTAAGACATTGTGAATTTGAGATAAAGGGTAATTGTCATGAATTGATAGATATTTTCATTTTATTATGATACGTAAGATTTAAAAGTGGGTTTATGTGATTATAGAGTTTAGGAAAACATATGGTTTTAGGAAATCTTTTTGATATAATGGTGGAAAAACCATGATATGGCTATTGTGGTTGTGGTTTGAGCTATGAAGGGTGTCTTACATGGTGTCATCATACCACATATTCTAGGTTTCATTCCATGGTGCTACCGATGATATTAAATATGAGGATAATGCAAAGGTGTAATGTGCTATGAAGAGAGGATCACACCAAGAGGGGTGTTGGCATTAGTGCTTCAGGTAGTGAGTTGTGGGTCACAGAATGACCTACAAAGGGTTGTTAAAAAATAATGTTTAAATTAGATAATGTTAATTTATTTATAATTGATATAAATTGATGACTGGAAATAATTTCAATTAAAAATAATTAGATTCCCTAACTCTAAAAACTCTATTGTTATTGTCATCTAGGTGATGGATCCCACTCATTTCTCATCTGATCATCATAACATTTAAAGTAGGGAGTATCTAATGGTATTTGTATCTGTTATTAATTATTTACTTCAAATATTTAATTTCATTTTTCCTATTATTTTAACTGACCCATAAAATAGGGTTTTTAATATTTCATAAAATAGTTTGATTGGAGCTGAATCAGACAGAGTTTATAGGAATGTGGAGTTCTACTAACATAATTTAAGTGGTTCCAATATTATTCCTATGTTATATATGTGTTATTAACGTGTAATACAACTTTTCAGGTATTCCAGTTGATGTGTTATTGAAAACATAACCATTTGTGGTTTCCATTATTCTTATGGGATTCTGATGGTAGTCTTGTGTGGAAATAGTAGATTTAGGACTGATATGACATGGTCTCTGTGAGATGTTGTTCCATGGATTATTCTGTGTTATGGTTGTAGTTGGTTTGTTATTTTATCTGATGTAAAAACTAATATGGTTCTATAGTATATTGTTTTTAATGTAATATATTATTGTGGGTGATGTTGATCTGTAGATATGGGTGACTTGTTTCACCTATAAAGAGAAGGTGGTGATCATCATTGTCATCAGTGGTGATTGTGGTTTATCAATGTCAGGGCCAATTTTATTGTTGATACTACTCACCATGGGTGATAATGAAATTCGGGTGATGTTCATTTAGAACATGGACTGGGAAACTGTTATGTAGAATCACTGTGGGTGTTGTACTCTAGATATTATGTGGAATAAGGGGTGGTGTTTATCATTAGAAAATATAAGGTGCACATTATAAAAGACCACAATGTTTGGTAATTAAAACCAATGAGTAGGAGATTAAGGATCGACATTTATGTGGGGGCGATGGGATGTGATTGGAAGAAACTTTGTTGATCTTCATTGTATTTATTTATATAGTGAGTTGATGATTGAAAAATTGACTCAAAAGATCATCGTTCTTGTGATATATATAATAGATGTTCATATGTGGAATTGTGATGAAATGGAATTGTTGAATGGTTATTTTTTGTTTGTAATAAACTAAAGTGTAGAATTAGTTTTTAAGCCAAAGGAATTTCTAGTATTTTTAGTTATTGAAACCACTTACACATACTATTACATATGTTTTTAATAATTACCCAATAAACAAAACAGAAAAATCAAGATTCCTATTGAATTAGGGAGACTAGGTACATAAAACATTGATAGGAAAATGAAACAAAAATAAAATATTTTAAATTACATAATGTGATCATTATCCATTTTTTATTCTATAAATATATAGGAAAAATTAGGGAATATATATACAAAAGGGGTGAGTTATATAGAATAGCACGTGAATGTTAAATGTAGCAAATCATAACATTTGAGTCAGGTGGAATAACTAGTATTATAAAAGAAAAGGATCATGATTAATTATATAGAATTACTATATAAAGACTATGGAATCATATTATCCTGGAAAAATAGTTATGTGTTATCAAAATAAAATATGACATAAATATATATCATGTATCACTTCCAATACAACATAATCAGGAAGACATTGTCTCATCATGGGTATGGTTTTGATCCTGATATGATAGATATCATCTCTAGAGATATAAAAATTACCTAATTAATTGGTTCACTATCCTGGTTCACTGGTCAAAACTATTACATGAAATTTTTTCACAAGTAATTAAATCGTTTATAATGCATAATCATATTGAATCCTTCAAAATAAGAAATTGAGTTGCATAATATTGTCCTGGAGATTAATAGTATGGAATATATCAAATATTTTATTGGAAGATGGTGTTAAAGAAATATATTCATGAGGGGGGTATAGAAGCATTGTTAATGGAAATAAATTATATTTTATGGGAAGACACAAACTGAGTAGAGAAATGGGTCTCGTAATGGACATCATAATCAAGGTTTTTAAAAGGGTTAATGATTCCATGAAGAGTGTAAGAGAATAATAATTTCCATTAAATTAGAAATTTTTTAAAATAATTTTCTATATATTTTTTCTAAAAACAATGAATATTAAAAAATTGTGAGTGGGTACTTGAAATGAGGCTAGAAAACAGAAAGTTCCCTTGAATCAGATCTTCTTAATGAAAGAAATTGTGAATGAAACATTTCAAACATGTGTATACTAGTCAGATAATGGTGAATTAAACATTTAATAAATTTTATGGTCATATATACATAATAAATAATATTTAAATAAAGAATATATATATATAGTGATGTAAATATATAGGTAAAGAATGAACCTAGGAAAAAAGGTTTGTTCAAAGAGATTCCATAACCAGTTCTGGATTCCCTATGATCATAAACATTACATCCTAAATAATAAAAATATACCAGAAAGTTTAGTCAGAGGTAAACCTCCAACCATTTATTTAAAATAAAAGAAGATGAAAAGTACATCAGACAGGCACAACAAGGTGAGAACAACAATTACATATCATAAAATTCAGACCCATCGCCACATCCCTGATACACCATTTCCTCCGCAGTAGCCGAATCCCACTCTGAACATTCATAATGTTTCAAAATCTAAGCATACTTCCTTCTAAGATTGAGCTTCTCCAAAGAAAGAATCTCCTTAGAAGAAATCTGTCCAACCTTCCCACTAGAAGCTCTCGTAGTCAAAGGCATTGGCAAGTGAGAATAGTCCTTCCGTGGCCTTCTTCGTGGTGGGTTAGTCTTCACATTCTCCTCCACATACACTCTATTTTTGCAACCCTGAACCATATCACTATATGAGGGCTGAACCATACCACCATCATTTTCTTTCTCACTATCAGAGCAGTCCCCCCATTTACCAGAAATGTGCACCACCCTATACCCGCCCTTCACACCTTGATCCTGTTGATATTGACTGTTGGAATCCATCAGATTATGGCAGGGGGGGTTGTCGACAGAATCACAGCCACCATGAATACCGTTTTCCACATTGCAATCTCCTACTAAGATGTCCAGCATTGAACTGTTGTCCATATCTGCTTCAGAGCCCTTCTCAGTAATATATGTCCTCACAGCCCCCAAATCTTGATCACAAGTTCCAACACTAGCTCCCCTTGACTCAACATCAGCACCAAAAGAAACAGAATATTGGTCCTCATGAGTCCTTTCGACATCCTTCTCTTGATCCAGGACCAAATCTGCAGCCATCAGGCATTCAAACCGATTGCCAAGCTCAACATTGGTCGCCTACCTCCCAGGTGGTGCCTGCATCCCATCTGCTGTCATCAAGGCACAAATGGCATTAGCGGTTTCCTTGACAGTGGTTTCTTGATTCCCAACCATTTTCACAATCCCAAGCTGCATGTGTTGATAGTGCCTCTCAATCCCCTCTTGGGCTGGGGCATTATGATCTGCAGCAGCGACTTTCTCATCCTGGACCGTGACAACTGCTGCAGGTGCACTCACAGTTTCCCAGTAGAGAGAGTCCACATCTTCCTCCACAGAAGCACAACTTCGTTCAACAGACTCATCTCTTTCAGCCCTATCACCCACTTCCCTTCGGGGGCTTGCCATCAAGGATGGAACCACAATCATTGGATTTCCAGCAATTCCTCTTGCATCCTTAACATTATAAGAAGGCTCACCACGATCTTTCAGGAGATCAACTTTCCCCAAGTCCTGCTTCAACCTGTTAAAAATATCACCGACCTTTGGTCCAGGAGGCTCTACACCGGGCTTCTTCATTTCAGTCCGAGTGCCCAGAGCCCCACTATCCACTAATTTGACCATCTCATGTCGAGGAAGCAAGGTTTGTTCTTCATTCACCCCACCATCAACCAATTCTTTCCCCAAGTCCTGCTTCAAATATATTTTTATTTTATATTAAATATTTATGTTACATTATTGTAATTAATTGAGATATTTTTTTCTTTTTTACTATACCATGGATGTCCTTGTCATATACCCATGGCAATATTAGTTATTGATTATATTAATATTTTTTTTTGAATTAGATCAATTCTAATATACATATGATGGTTTAGAGTTTTATTATATCCAAAAAACTAAAATTTTATTTTTATCCAATATTATCCATGACATATATTTATTTATAGAGTATAATAATTTTATGATTTGTTCATTTAGATTGGTTTTCTAACAATGGTGATCCTGTTATGTTTATTTTAATATCACGGCAATATATTCAATATAGAAAATGAAAAAATTAAAATATTTAGTTAATTTCAATCATTTTTATTTTTATTTCTAACAGTTTGAAGATGGTATTCGAAAATGGATGACATAATCCATGAAGGTGGGGAAAAAAATAATACAAAACATGTTTTAATTTTTTGAAAACGAAGGATGTGTGGAAGAAAGAAAAGGTGTATTTTATAAATAATATTTCTACTAATAATATATAAAATAATAAATTCATACTATCATAGAGGAAATCGATATGATATGGTATAATAATAAATTATCCAAACATAGTTTGGTTAAGTCAATTACCTCTTTGGATGTCCTCTGTTAGACTTCCCTAAGGGCACCATTGATTGGAATTTTGATGAGGCCAACGATCCAATAGATGTTTGAGGATATATTTGGAGATAATTTGGTAGAGATATGGTAGGGCGATAATGTGACACCCAATTGTTTTTATGAAATAGTTTATCTAAAAAAATTTATTTATTCAATAGCATGCATTGGCTAAAATCTCGAGTTTAAACGAACTGCAAGATTCCCTTTGTATAAAATGACTATTTTAACCTATCCATTAGGTTTTCATGAATAAATACAATAACTTATGAAAAATTATGATAATGTAATTCGCTGCTAATTATTTATCAAAAATATAAATCAATTATATATTTTTATTAATAAATTGATCCAATTTCTATTAGTAAATGAAATTAATGAAATATATATGTTATATACTAAACAAAATATTTTTGATATTCTATCAATAGATATTTTTTGTCATATGGTATGAATAAACCCTATTTAAAGTATAAAAACATATATTTTTCAAAAGTGTAATTTTTTTCCTTTTAATGGGTAAACCCTTTTAAATTAAGCTTTTGACATAGAAAAAAAATTTATATGAAAAAATAAACATTTTATTTGGATGTAGGATATACAAATTTACCTTGGATGAAATTTTAAGATTTTGTTGATAACACTCAAATTTTGATAAATAGTAAAAATACAATATATTTTAACTAAAAACATATTTTTTCATCAAAATATTTTATTTTAATAAATTATAATATTTAATTATTTTAAAGTAAAAATGGAATATATTTTTATCACTTAGTATAATGTACTTAATTAGCATTTATTTTACATTGAAGTCATATGTAAAAACATTTCAACCCATTACAATGTTTTAACATTTTAAACTTGCTCTCTCTTTAAGAAAATGAGAATAATTTAAAGTTAATTACTGAAGCATCTTTGTTTTGAACTTTGAAAAATGGATTCCATATTTTGAATCATTAGTTCCAAATTAAGTAAATAGATTTGTATTATATATAGACATTATGAATAGTAACTTAGGTAATTTTTATTAATACGGTATAAGGGTAAAATGAATAATTAAGGGTAAAAATGCAATTTTAAAATTACTCTAAAAATTGCTTTAATATCATATGATGCATTTGAATTGAAGTAAAATAGGCTTCGGTAAAAATGGGGTCCTTTGGAAGCCACTTAGATAAAATTAGATCATTTAAATTATTTTATTTAACGAAAAGATAAATATATCTCACTCAAATTCTAATAACTAAATAATTTTTTATATTGAGTCATAAAAAAGATAAATTAAATAATAAATACTCATTTTAAATATAAATTTCATTTCATTATTTTGGATATTTATTTGTAATTTTTATAAAATAAGTAATTAACTTAAAGACTTATACTTTGATGAGGTAAAAATTAATTCTTTGATGAGAAATCAATAAAATATTTTTTATTTAAATATTTATAACCAAAAAAGGACCCAAATAGTTAACAAGATCTTATTTGTCGAGTATATCTATAACATTACCTTATGTGGTTTGAGTTCGTGACCATTGTGATCATTATAGAATATATTATGACACTTGTATTATTTTATTTAATGTGATGTTGAAGTAGTCTCATTCATAATTTAATAAGTATAACAATTTAAATGATGGATTTTATAAAAGATAAATACAACTAATTATATTTTTCTGAAATGTAGTATATTCATATAGATAATATTATTTTAGTTTTAATTTTTATTCTCTAAATAAATAATCTAAATAATTACACAAAATTGATGTAGTAATTATTTTATTAATGGAGATATCAAATAAATGTTACTAAAAATATTAAAATTAATTTATGTTAATTAAAATTATCAATGACTTTTCTATACTACCTTAACATATTATGAATATAATAAAATATTTTGTTTGATGATAACTTATTATATTAATATTTGAAAAAAAAATCAATGAATTGAATTGTGTTAAAATTGACAATATTATTTTTCTATCTAAATAATGATTTATTAAATTATTTGAAAATCATAAAATTTTAAAAAAATATAGAATAATTATTATATGGTATACAAAGTTCTATGGTACATATTTTTGGTCTAATCACTACGGAAAAAAGGCATTTAGCCGCGGTTACATTTCGCGACGGTTTAAACCGCCTCGAAATCGTGCATCAGGAAACTATTCGCGGTGGTTTTTAAAACCGTCGTAGAACGTTTCACTGTGGTTTTTTTAGTGGTGGTTTAACCCGATTCTAAATGATTTACCGGGGGTTTTTTAAAATTTTTTATGTTTATTTTATTTTTTAATTTTTTTTTAAATATTTCAAATATATATATTTCTTTATTTTCTTAAATTTTTTATATTTTATAAATTTATTTATTTCATATTTATTCCATATTTATTTTATTTATTTTACATATCTAGTTATTTATTTATTTCATATTTATTTTATTTATTTTCTTTATTTCGTATTTATCATATTTTTTCGTATTTATCTAATTGATTTTATTTATTTTATTTATTTTGTATTTATATTATTAATTTTATTTATTTCGTATTTATTTTATTTATTTTTTATTTTATTTATTTATTTATTTATGTCTTATTTATTTATTTATTATTTATTTATTTCATATTACTTTATTTACATTATTTATCCATGCATGCACATCCCATGCACATGTCCATGCACATGCCCATTCAATATAAAGAAATTCTGCTTTTGGTGAGATTTGAAACCCTAACCTCTTGCATATTTTCCAATGACATTACCACTCCAGCAAGCTCGTCATGTGGTTAATAAACAGAAATAAATATACTTATGTATATTAATTAAAAAAACCAAATAGTATATAAATAATAGATATAAACTCAATAATAATAAATAATAAATAATAGATAATAAAAAATAAATAATAAATTATAAATAATAAATAATATACTATCAATAATAAATAATAAATAATTAAAAATTAAAAATAACTAATAAGTAATAAGTAATAAGTAATAAATAATAAATAATAACTAATAACTAATAAATAATAAATAATAAACAATAAATAATAAATACTATAAAATAAATAATAAACCATAAATAATAAAAAATAAATAATAAAAAATAAATAATAATAAATAAATAATAATAAATAAATAATAATCTAAAATAAATAATAAATTGTAAATAATAATAAATAATAAATAATAAATAATAATAAACAAATAATAAAGAATAAAGAATAAATATTAAATATTAAATAATAAATAATAAATAATAAATAATAATAGATGATAAATAATATTAAATAATAAATAAGAATAAATAATAAAGAATAAATAATGAAAATAAATATTAAATAATAATAAATAATAAATAATAAATAATAAATAATTATAAATATTAAATAATAATAAACAATAAATACTAATAAACATTAAATAATAATAAACAAATAATATATAATATATAATATATAATATATAATATATAATATATAATAAATAATAATAAAAAATAATAGATAATAATAAATATTAATTAATATGAATAAATAATAATAGATAATAATAAATAATAAATAAATAATAAATAATAAATAATATATAATATATAATATATAATATATAATAAGTAATAATTAATAAATACTAATTAATAAATAATAATTAATAATTAATATATAATATATAATAATTAATAATTAATAAATAAATATAATTAATAATTAATAATTAATATATAATAAATAATGAATACTAAATAATAAATAATAAATAATAAATAAATAAAAATAATATATAATATATAATATATAATATATATTATATATTATATAATATATACTAAATAATATATAATATATAAATAATATATAATATATAAATATATATAATATATAATATATAAATAATAAATAATAACTAATAAATAATAAATAACAAATAACAAATAATAAATAAAAAATAAAAAATAAAAAATAATAATTAAAAAATATAAAAAATATATAATATACAATATATAATAAATTGTATATAATAAATAATATATAATAAATAAATATAAATAATAAATAAATATAAATAATAAATAATAAATAAATATAAATTATATGTTATAAATTATAAATTTTAAATAACCAGTAACAAATATTAATAATAATAATAATATTTTATTATTACTAATAATAAATAATTACTAATATATAATAAATAATAAATATTAAATAATATATAAATATAGATAATAAATAAATATATAGAATAAATAATAAATAAAAAATAAAAAATAAGAAATAACCAGTAACAAATAATAGATAATAAATAAATTAAAGTATATTATAAATAATAAATTATATATAATAAAGGAAACACATGAAAAAGTATAAAAAGATGTGATAAGGGGTGGAAAATGATGAAAACGCATGAAAACAGATGGAGAAGCATATGAAGAACGAGACATTAGAAAGAATGAGAACGCATTAAAACCCATGATAACTTTGGAAAACCACTTAATAATTCAACATAATCATCATAATAACCCTCAAAAAAACCATTGATAAAGATAACAAGTCACATAAACCCAAATAAACAGTAGTAAATGGAGAAACCGTTAAAACCCATCAAAACTGTCATAAAGTGATAAAAACATTGGACTCACATTAACAGAGATAATTTATGATCTGAGAGTCCATTTCAAATCCAAGACCTTTCAAATCTAAAATCCTGAAATTATCTTCAACCTCATCGGTGAAAGTGTCTGAATGGATAGGTGGATCAGAAGTTACGACCATTTAAAAAAAGATGAAACAGGATGGGTGCTAGAAACGAGAAATCGAAAAACATAACAAACTCGATACCCACTAAAAAGGTCATAACATATGATCCATGAGTGCATATGGGGGCCCCTACAAGTCAAACAGAAGCTCATGGAACGAGGTATGATCTGGCAGGTGGAGGAGTCCGAACTGACATGCGGATCGAAAGTTAGGTCCGTTTGAAGACATGTTCAAAGGGGCACTGGTGATGGAAACGAGGTTCTGGAGGCCTTTAGATGGGTTTTTGGGGTTGGAAAACTTTTTTCAAATAATGTTATGGTCGTTTGAAGCTGGAGAAATTTTTTCATATTTTTTATACCTCTCATATCTTCCACACCATAGGTCGTCTCATGATTTTGATTATACATGCCTATAGATCTCTTCATGAGCTTTGATTTGACTGGTCATGGTGCTCCAACGGACGTCTGGATCCAATGTTATGGTCGTTTTATTGATTTTGGGGTTTCTCGTGTTTTTTTATTGTTTCCTTTCATTTCGGGGCGGTTTTACCCAAACCGCCGCTATTTCGCGGCAGTTTTTTAAAGAACCACAAATTATCCTAAATTTTTTTAAAAAAATATATAAAAAAAATATATAAAAAATTTAAAAAAATTAAGGCATTTCGCGATAGTTTTTTCACGGCGGTTTAAATACCACTTCGAAATGTCGGCTCGAAACACATTTAGCGGAAGTTTTTAAAACGCCGCAAAAAAACCGCCGCTAAACGGCCATTTTCCTATAGTGAATTGATATTAAATAAGTAAATAACTTTCCATTTTTAATATTGATATATTTTTTATCTTAATTAAAATTCAATTTAAGAACTAAGTTTTAAATAAAATGCTAATATTTTAATTGACAAAAAACTTGTATAAAATTTATTGGTTGATGATATTAAAACCCTATCTCATCTCATATTCTAAATTGGGTCATTTATAGATTTTGGGTAGGTTTTTATTTTATTATAAATTAAAAATTTTGGAGAACCCAAAAGTGCCAATCACCTCAGTTATAAAAGAGAACCTTCTCACCCACCAATTCACTTCACTATGATCCATAAAGAATGTCCATACCCTACCATTTTACACTATCAGCAACCCTAGTCACATTATAGGGGTTCTGGAATTCTTAAAAGACCAACTCTAATTCAATAAGAGAAGATTTAGAGGAAGCACGTCGAAGAAGAGGTAATCTCCTCTACCGATTATTTCAAACTTATTTTTTCTTATTCATCCTATTATTGAGTTATTTCATTAAAAGGAATAACTCTTGTATCCAAAATTTATGAAGATTTTAATAAAATTATGAAGCATCCATATTCACCCTTCTATCAATCCTATGAAAAATGAAATAACCAAACGTGCACACGTACATCTTGCCATCCCCATGCTGCAGTGTAATCTGTATATCAGCACCACCAAACATGGATGTGTATAATGATTGAAATAATAAATATATATAATTATTTTAACCTGATAATTATTCTGAAATATTATACACCATCCATGTCAATACTGTTAAATAATAATTGAAATGATATCATCACTCTTGTGTACGTACGACCTATTGTCTCCATGATGAGATGCAATTAATTCCACATTATCTAAATTAAATAATGATTATATAAATGTATATAATGAATATATATGATATATATTTTGTTAATATAATTTTGGAATTATATAACTCTGACCTATGAATGATAAACAAAACTTAGTCAACAAAACATGAATACGAATATGAAGTAGTTAATACTCATATAATAAGTAATAATGAAATGTTATTAACAAATGGATAATACTATGTTCATATAAAATTACTTTAATTATAGAATAATTCAATGAAATTACTTAAACCATTATATATCTGGTTAGGATATATAGGAAGGATATCAGACCTATGGTAATGGATAATTTTGCAATTTCATTACTATCCAATATTGATTATTTTTAAGTATTTATTGTGGTATATTTATCATACAAATCCATGTTTCATAAATATGTAATAATATTTTTGTTATTCTAAAAATATTTTAATTATTTTTTACCCATTTTGGAATTTTTAATAAATTGTATAAAAGGAATCATTTTTAGTTATTCGATAGAAGGTACTTTTTTACCTTTCTGACAAAAGTATGAGGATAAAGTTTTTTATCATATTTGGCATGAATGGATTTTTACAACCTCATAATTTCTTATTTCAATGAATCTTACTCTACAAAATTTCAATTTTATTTTCTTTTTAAATGGTACTACATATTGAGAATAGAAAATATTTTCGAAGAAGAAATTGTATTTTCCTCATGAATTAATATCATGTGTTTTATCAAAATTATTTTCCATATAAGATTACATTATTTAATAGGGTTATGTTTCTATCCCTGTTATTAAAATGGTTTTATTTTGATTATTATTTAATTCTATTTTTGAAATAAATTTGTTTTATATGGGTTATTAAAGTATTATGTTATAGAAACCCATTTTATTCTACAGATTATGTTGTGATGGATGATTTATGTATTTATAGAACATGAAATAATGATTTAATTTTGAGATAGGTGGGACATATATCCCGTTCCAACTCATTGGGTAAATATTTATATCTCATGAGATAGACATTGATTGAATGGTAAATGATCTATATTCATTAATATAGGTCTAGAACAAGGAGTGAACTCAGTTCACTAAAGGAATTTGTCCACATTGATAGTCTTGGAAATCAACTTTGACTAATATGAAATGATTTTCTATGCTTATGTGTATGTCATAAAACATGATGTATTATGTTATGACTTTTGGAATTATTTTCACTTATTCTTATGATCTTTTATGATTTATCTCAATTCATGACATCAAAATGTTTTATATGCAGGATAACATTTTCTAATGTTATGTTCTTATATATTATATTTATGATATGATTGATATTTCCCTTTTTTACCCTCACTACACATCTGTGCTCACCCGTTCATATGATTCTTTCTCATAGGTCATGATTAATCGTATTAAGTAAGATATGACAAAAACGGTTCTAGTTGTGATGAAATAAGGGGGATATAATGAAGATGTATTATGAACCAGTTGTAAATGTTACCCAGTTTCTAAAGTCAATATATCTATATGGTGCTTTGTGGATTTGTTATATTTTTTAATGAATATTCTTTGAATTTGTTTTAATTTCAATGTATGTAAAGTATGTATCATTATAAAAGATTCTAGAATGTTTTACGATGAGGCGATGTGAGGGGTGCTATTTATAAGTGGAATTCAAGAATTTTTTTATATATTAGTTATTTTTTAATTATTTTAGGCCAATAAAAATCTATATGGATAATTCATGTTGATAAATTTGTTCATTGGTGAATATGAGGATTATCTATTTCTTTCATACATCATCCATTTTTAAATTTACCATATATTGATGTTATAATTTAAAATGCCATATATTTTCATATTTCATTAATAAAAAATAATAATCTTTTTTTGAAAAATACCAAAAAATTCCCCCTAATAATTTTTATATGTAGATTCAAAAAATTAATTCCATTTTATTTAAATTATTTTTATCTATGGAAAGTTATTTTTCTATAAAATCATTATTTACTTGAAAAAATACCAATTTATATATTATGAAAAAATTCCTACCCAGTGAAAAATAACTTTTACTGTCATAAATTTATATGATTACTTTAATAAAACATAAAATTATTTTATAGAATAATTATATGAAAATTATTTGTATTTTAATAATTTATGCATGTCATAAAATATATTTAAAAAACTATGTTTTATATACATAAAAAAACTTATTTTATAAGTTTTTTAATTTTTATTTTTGTTAATATACTATATTTTTTCTAGTTTTTATTTAATAATGTGACTAATTATTATTTAAAAATTATGTTGTTGAGTTTAAAATTCTAATAGTCATGTTTATATTAAAAGTGGTAAAATTACTATTTTAATGGTATGATTTCATTCAAATGATTAGATTCGGAATAGAAATATGAGTTTATTACATTTTATAAAAATCTCATATTTTATTCATTATTTATTCAATTATATTTTCCCATGTGTATATATAATTTTATTTTCAAAATTAATATTTTATTAATAATATTCTATTTCATTTATATTGTGTTTTTTATGTTTGTGTTCATTATAGGGGGTTGATCATACCAAAATTTTCATAATATAGATATCATATTTTCTATTTTTTTCTCATTAAAATACTTTCAATTCTTAAGTCTATATTTATTCCATTAATTTTATTTTCAAATCAATATAAAATATCGTTTGTTCTATCATGAGGTGAATATTATTTATATAATATTATATAAATAAATATGAAACATTTATATAATGAATAGTTTATTACCATTGATAATATTATAGGTCGTTACATTCTTCCCTGCGTAATAAATTTCACCCTTAAAACATCATTTCACCAACGATGATCAAAACCGATGGTGGTAGTTCTGTTTCATTACTTCCTATTTTTCGAACATTTACTCCTCGCTCAGATGGATCCTCTATTGTACTTTGACAAGGTGGGATGTCATGTTGAATATAACCTTTTCTCTATGGTTCACGATCTTCACCTACTACCCCTCATAATAGAGATCACGCTCCAATTGTACCACCTTTAGATTCCAAACATGTTAGAGACCGGGTATATACTTTCTCTAGTTGGAAATAAATAGTACAACATTCACATAATATAATGTTAGTTGGAGTACTAGTTAATATGCTAAAAATATGATTTGATCAAGAATCTTGGGAACAGTTGATGTATCTAGGACTCAATTCTCTCTTCTTCCCAAATAACAGGACTGTCTTCCATGGTGACGTGTTTATGAATACATTATCTATACCCTCAAACTATAGGTATTTGTTATAGTTATGATCATGTAACATTTTTTTAATTATGATCTTCCATTTTTTTTGTACAATTGTCTTGTCCTTTTCAACCATTTCATTGGATATTTTATATAACATTATCTTTTGTTCATTAAATTTAACCCCAACATGTATGTTTTATACATATCTTCATATACAAGGATTCATATTGATCCATTTGGATGATTCATGGGAATCTATTATTTTTTAGAAAATTGACCAAATGAAAATTTTGATCTCAACCTCATTTGATGTCCATTGAGAATTCTATGAAAATTTCCTCAAGCGTCTAGATAGTCTACAATAATTGGCCTTTAATTTTTGGGTGATAATATACAAAGATGTTTACCTGATTGATTATATCTTTTCAGAGATATTTCTATAACATATTGCTAATCCATCGATATTTATTGGGTAATTTTTTTTGATTTCTTCCACAAGGACCCAGAAGCCACTATTTTATATCCTTTAATGTTGATCAATTGATATGTCCTCTCAATTTTTGATGTTGTGAGAAATATTTATAAGACTATCCATTACAAACCACGTTGATATATTTCCACTATTTTATTAAAATATCGATGATAAATTTCATGGTGATGTTTTCCCATTTCCATGTATGTATGAATATGTGTTACATCTTCCCCTTGAACATTTTTCTATTATTCCTTCACTTGTTGACATTCAAGAAGGTTTGTTGTAAATTTTCATATAAAATTATTTATTTTTTCCAACCAATAGTTCCTTTGGAAATCTTGATACATCTTCATTCTCCCTAGGTTGATGGAGAATGTTAAGCTATAGGAATAATTCAATACATATTTCTTTATCATGGGCATTGATGTTACACATAGTTAAGACCCAAATCTTACAAATACTTATTTATTAATTTTGAACTCATGGGATTTACCTTTTCATATTTTTATATCATTCTTTTCTATTTCTAGCTCATCTATTTGAGAAATATTTATCTTCTCTGTAATGGATGGTTGATCAATCATTTGAGTATGGTTGGAGGTTTTCATCCTTTTAGGAATGAAATTTCCATCATATAAATGACATTTAATAAAGGATAACTGAACATTTTCTTCATTGATAAGGATACATGATCCTCTCTACATATAGTATCAAAATCCATATTTTCCTTCCAAGATTATAATATATAGAGTAGTCATTCTCCGTGATCATCACTATCAATCTTCAATTTTCCATTTTAATCTCATTCTATGTGAATATATATTTTATTATGTTTTGATACCTATATGTTTCATACCTCTCCCTATGGAGATATTTCCTCCAAATATTCATTCTGAATATCACTACATATAACTTCAAATCATATGTTAGATTTCATTTCCTGTGAAAATTACACTTCCGTAAGGTGTATATTATCCCTTTAACTTCTTATATTAGTACAAAACCTAATACATTTTTTGAAAAAATATATGTACACCAATAAAATATCCCCACTTGAGGGTAATGTGGGTACTCTTTCAAGGATACACATTTTATCAATTCAATGAAGCTCTCCATTAATTAATTATTATAGAAAAAAATCCTTTTAGAATTACCTTGTTTTTATGGTTTTAAAATCTTGTGGGTTTTCTCATAAATCATAAATAATACCGATGTAGTCCATAAAAACTATATATCTTTATAATATATATTGGAAAATTCTGAACCTCAATCTATTTTGTCTTATAAGGATCCCTCTATATCCATTTACGGGTGATAACATGCCATAAGAATGATATATTCACCATAAAAACTCACATTTAATATACTTCTCTTGTAAATTAACTTTTTTAATCCTTATCATAGTATTCGAGTTCTCAAGATCCTCCTTCCTTTTCGATTATATCTAAATTTCATCGATAAAGAATAAAAAAAATTCAAATGTAATATTTAATGTAATTTTTCATCATGTCCATGTATATTATTGGAAAATTAGTGATTCTAAAGAGAATTACTATAAACTCATAGTTTTTGTACCTTGTTCTGAAGTTAGTATTGGGAATATCTATATTCTTCACGTTTAATTACTGATACCTCGAATGATGGTGAACCTTAGAAAAGTACAATGGCCCACATTAATAATCGAATAATTCCTAAATCTATAGAAGGAAATACCTTTTAATCATCATGAATTTTTTAGAGTTCATGTTAATCAATGAAAATGAGAATTGGATAATAATTCTTTTTGAAAAAGGTGACTAACACACACCATGGAG
The DNA here is from genome assembly GCA_963277665.1 of Viscum album. Taxonomy (NCBI): domain Eukaryota; kingdom Viridiplantae; phylum Streptophyta; class Magnoliopsida; order Santalales; family Viscaceae; genus Viscum; species Viscum album. Next base: position 823,409,157 of record OY728153.1, read on the forward strand.
AAATACTCATGTATATGAAACAATTTCCAGATTATTTTACAGCTTATTAAGTTCTTCTAGATTAATGATGGTAATTTTGTAGTGATTCTTAGATATGTGAAAAGTTATTAGGGTATGATTTTTTTGAAAACTCAACCTCTCGATCAAGACGACGTCCATGAAACTCTTCCATGAATACATACGTATAGTCCCTAATAATGGAAATTTATTCATTCACGATTCTCCCCTTATTCACATTTATCTAAGCCAAATATGATTTCTTATATGGAATGAATATCCTTTCTTGAAAAGGATATTCCAATATAGATTCATTATCCCATATAGACCGATATAGAATCATAGAACATATCATGTAATGGATATTTATTTCCGTCTCCTAATTTTTTTTTGTATTTATATACTTTTACCCAATATAATTCCACTGTGGAATCAAATTCTAATGGTGAAATTATAACTATATTTTATGTGAGTTTCCACATTAAAACATTGTCTATGGATGAGTTATATACTTGGGATGCAATAATTTTCTATTTTTAAATTTCATAGATAATTCAATATAAATTTTTTGAGGTTTTAAATTATAAGTCTATATAGAGACCCTAGTTTTAACCTCATTAATACTACATAATTTTTCCAAAATACAAAGTACAATACACAAACAAACACCGGAACATTGATTTAATTTATTTTATTGGGAATCATAGAAACATCATCTCTAGTACATAGGTAAGATATATTATCTCCCACTATGTTCTTCATGACTAAATCCATTCTTAAACACATCATATATATTACATTTCTTCGTAACCTATGAATAATAATGGATGAGCTCATTTTCTTAGTAACGGTAAACAAAGAAGATATGTAAGCATAATCATGAGAGTATGATAAGCATAAGGGTATGAGAGTGTGATCATGATAATTAGAATATTATACCCTATATATAAAATATAACAATCATAAATAATGGAATAAATATTGGTAGTCATAAGAAAAGAATCATTATTGAAAAAATATCATAATCTATGAGAGAAAAATAAATGAAAAAGACATTGAATTATGAAAGATAGATAATCATATAAAATGATTTCCATAGTAGTCTAGTAACCTCTTCCAATTCTATCATTATAGTATATTTTTACTCCCCATACCATATTTCAAGTCATGGTTCACTCCCATAACAATCTTGATAGTCATGGTTCACTCCTACAGTCATCTTATTAGTCAAGGACCACTCCCATGACCATATTAGTAGTTAAGGTCTTCTATATATTTCTCATGAGATATGAATCATTATCTAATGTAATATAGTGGGATATAGGTCCCACCACTATCATAATAAAATATTACATACATGTTTTAGTATATCATAAACATTAATCATAACATAAACCAATAAATGAAATGTGTATCATAAACATGTAATCTAATCCTAATCATTCGAAAAGCGGAAGGTTTCTTAACCATTTAATCAAAGAATAATGTGTGAAATAGAAAGTGATTTCAAATAAATATAACCCATTAAATAGAATAATGTATCATAGTAATAATTCAATCAAAACATAATCCACTCAAGAATGAATATGAATAGAACCTTTGGATCATTTCCTAGAAGGGAAAGAGTAACATAAACAAATGTTATCATGAACAAAATATTTCAAAATTTCATTTCAATTTTGATTGAATAAAATATCCTTTGTTCATTGAAAAGGATAATTAAATAATGAAACATTTTTAGAACATTTTATATATAAAATACCTTGAAAATTTAAAAAGAATTATTTTAATCATTATGAAATTTTTTTTCCTTGAAACATATAAAATAAGAATGAAATATTATTAGAAATTTTTTTCATTGAAAATTTGTAAAACAATATTGAATATATGTTGAAAATATTTTTCATTTAAATGTTATAAAAAATGAATGAAAATATTTTTAAAACATTATTTCCATGAGAAAATATAAAATAATCTTCAAATATTTTTCAAAATTGTGTTCCCAGAAAGCTTATAAAATTAGATTTGAAACATTTTTAATGTTATTTTCATTAAAAACTTAAAAAATAAGTATAAAAACATTTTACTTAAAAAATAACATTTTAATCTTGTTATGTTAGATTCAATGGAATTATATTCATGAACGTAGGTAAATCCATATACATTAAACATTCCCTTTTCACCATAAAAAGATTCAAAAATTACTTCGACGAGAATATTACAAAAGGATTCATTTATTAAAAAAATTATTAATGGGTAAAACATGGGTAAAAATTAACATTAATGTCCATATTATAATGAAAAAATACTTTTGGAATCCATTTAGAAAACATGAATTTGATGGAACATTGATTTCTGACCGAAATAATTGGCAAAAAAAACATAAAAAAAACATTCATGATCATCTAATTTACTAAAAATATGAAAAATGGTACCATTAAATTGATATAATATGAAGAAACATGAATTAAATATTATTATGAGAGTTCAAGAGATATGGATCATAATATTTTATCAACGGGTGCACAATCCTAATTAATCTCGATAAACGGTAAAGTTATAACTATAAATCATTACCAGTTTGGTGAATTAGAATCATAAAACAATGGAAATAATAAATATAAATAATTCATCAAATAACATTAAAATAATTAGATTAATTATGTATAATTCTAAATTTAATATATACACCACATGGAAAAATATAGATGCATTACATAGCATAGGTCTCAAAGAACGAAAATTGAGACAAATTTACATTGCAAATTTGGTAACTTTTGAAACCTAACCCACATGAAATTAATATAATAAAATGTATATGTAAATACACATAAATATAAGTATAATAATCATATAATGAATACATGTTTATTATACACGTCATATAAAATAAATGTGTTGTGAATAATATGTATCTCATAGAAATAAAAAGTGATTTGAAGTTCCCTTACCAGATGTATTAACTCTTTTCATACTTGTTAAAACATCATGTATAATAAATATAAGTTTCTTATAAATATATTAATCAACCATTATATTTTATATAATACCATATATCATTTCATGATAATATTTTATTACCTGATTATTAACAATTCTATGTTAATTTTTCAGTTATTTTAATATCTATTTTGTAATTCGTACTTGTTTTGACTTATTATTCACGGTCATCATACATAGATTATGATTTAAATATTTATAAAATATAAAAGAATTAATTAAATATGATATATATTAATTATATATGTTTTTATAATTACTTAAAAAATATATAATGATTAAATGGAATACACCATTCAAAGAGATGGTAGGTCATACGTACACATGAATGATGATTCAATTTTGATTTTTTATCAAAATCAACTACGTAAATGGAATATATGTATATATGTATATAATATCATTAAATAATTGTTATTATATTATTTATTTATTATATTTCAACTAAAATCATTCATAATAAATTCCATGTATAGTATGAATGAATCACATCGCTTTGAGGAGGTGCTAACCCACACTTCCACAAACAAAGTTATCGTATTTACACAAAATAGAAAGTGAAAGAGCGTTGTTGTGGGTGCCCTCAGATGATTAGTGTAATTTGGGGTACTTAGGTGCAGCAGAGTGGCTGACCAAGGTCGTCTCTCAAATGAGGAAGTGAATTAAAACAACTTTTCAAAGGTATTCTAGAATCAAAATAAAAGGGAATAAAAACACTACATGAAAGTATGGGTTTGTTGTTTATAGTTTATAAATCTAGAAGATGTTTTCTGGAAGAAGATTGCATCTTTTTTTGTTTTTAATTTTGAAATGATGTTTCGATTAGAATGACACAACAAGAAGATGTTTTTTTAGAAATCTATTTAAAAGGTATAATCGATCTAACTCTACCACTTCACTTTATTTTTAATCATTATCATTTAAATTAAAATTCACTTAATTATGATCCCTTAATTTTTTAAATCCCGAACCCTACGAGAATTAACTTTACCACGAAGATGATGTGAATTTAACCCTAGGCTAACTTCAGAACATGCAATCGCAACACCCTGCTTTGATTGATGTTCTAAGATTAGATTATGGTAAATGGTAAATTAAGGCTCATATGCATTCTGGAAATTAGAATTAATTGTATTTAGGGATTATACTTTAACTCTACAAATTTATCCCGTGTGGTCTTGTATTACCGATTAAGATCGCGTTCTCACAATTTACACTAAATCCCGACCTCGCGTGTTTTTGTGTTAATTGTTCAATTGCTTGCTTAGTTTCTTAAAATTTAAAAACACAATTCATGGATCATATTAAGTAAATTACAGTAGCTCGATGATTCAAAACAATTAAATGAATAGGGTAGATGATAGAGCGATTACTAAGAGACTACTCTTCCATGGATGGCGTAATCATCGTAGAAGCGTTTTGCATGTGCAAAGGTTTATAATGGGTATAACCCAATAACGCTTCTACTCAATAATTAAGCCCAAAAGTGAAGATTAATAGAATAATAAATTTAAACAAAACAGATGAAAAGAGAAGAAATAAAATAAGAACAATGAAGTTTATTATACAAATGAAAACATTACAAAATGAAGAAGAGAAGGAGGCTTCGATGAGGGGATCCTTGCTTCAAGAGCTACCCCTCTTACAATGGTTGGAGGATTTGGGTGAAACAAATTATCCTCTGCCTCCAATCTCCTAATGAACGTCACAACCCCTCCAAATGTGAAAAACTCCAATTTATAGAGGGGAGGGGAGGAGAGGTTACAAGTGGTTTGAAGTGTGAATGTGGAAAATCGGCCAAATATTTTAATGCAAATTGAACCGCCCATTTGACCACAAAAACGCATTAATTTTCCGCCCTTCCAGAAAGATAAAATGTGAGGATATGGGTCCTCTATCTCCCCTCCATCATTGGGCTCAATCCAGGCCCAGATGAAGGAGTTATGGCCTAAATACAGAGGAATCTCCATTCTGGCGAGTCCAGCCCAACTTTGACTTCATGTCCCATTTTAAACAATCTAATGCCCCATTTAGCTTTAGTGTCCTGAATAAAAGTTGTAGATAAATATGTTAGTAACACTTTTACAAAATATCAAATTCAAATAATAAATTTAAAAATATTTATCTTCGAAATACTACAATGAACTATAAAGGGTAAAACTAGAATTTTCATCAAATATTCAAATGAATGATCTAATTCCAAATACATTCTAATTAAACATATTTAACACAATTTGAGGAAATTATATCATTTATTATCAATAAAATATTCAATAAAATAGCGTTTTATCAACTCCCCCACACTTACCCTTTTTCACACCTGGGAAAAACCTCTTATCAAGTAAACATCAATATCAAATCAAAACCTATTTTAAAACACATATCCTTAAGATAAATCAATTTCATACCAAGAATCAAATGATATCATGCCTCATAAAAAACCTTATTTCAAGTTCTACATTTATATCATTCAATATATTTCCACTTCGTTTATCCGCCCATGCACAAAACACTTACCAGGCTTCAATTTTCTCTCATCACTCAATATCAATTTTTTTGCAATGTCTTTCTCATCCAAACTCATACAAGGGTCACCATAGGCTTGATAGGTTCCTACATCAGTACCCTATGTGATTCAAGGACATATGTTTATCATGAGTACTTTTCAGGGTTGTTCTGTAGCTTTCGGTTGGTAGGATTAAGATGTGAAAAACTCTGAGGCTAAATGAGGAGGGCTTGACTCTTTTGAAGCAAAATTGCATTAATCTAATTTTCACTTAAATGTGGTCTTCTCTTCAATCCCAATAGTATCAATTAAGCTCCATCATCATGAAAAGTAATGAAAGTTTTACACCATTCATCATTTCATCATAAGAAATGTCAATCTTCTCAAACATTCTTTTCTTGAATGTTCCAGATGGGCACAACTTTCCACCTCAATTAGAAGCTCCAGAAAAGACACAAATTCACTTGTCATGAAAGCAACAGAAAAGGCACATCTTTCAATATAATGAATTTCTTTAGCAGCAAACACATCTCTTCATAATTTAATTTTCCACCCAAAGTATCATAGAATGTGGTGGAAAAACACAAGACAACTTCCCCCACACTTAATCTCAACTAGATTATGCAATTTCACTTCAAGAGTTGGTTGGATAGGGAAAATTGTCATGTAATGTGGCATAACCTAATAGGCTGTGCATGGCTTCTAAGGGCTACAAGGATTAAATATTCAAGGTAGGCCATTATAAAAAAGGATTCTTTGAAATAGGGGCTTTAATACCAAACAAATGCCTCAATAATTTAAACATAAGTATCTCAAACCCTCACGTTTTGACAGGAATAGATCAAATTCTGGTGAAATCAAGTATGGTTTGGTTCTCTCAAGAAGTTAGGTGAATGTAAAGAATATGAAAAATAATGGTTTAGAAGCCTCACAGGAAAGTGATTTCAAATATAATGACAGTGAGATTGGCATGGGATTCAAAATTCAGCGTACTTTCATGAAATTACTAAATATTTAAACTTGAAACAAAGTCACTTTATCATTCATTTATGCTTAGTTTCAAGGGGTAAATTGTTTCACTTATTTATATGGATTTAAAATGGTTATGAGAATCATTTTAGCTCAAAAATTTCAAAAACACAAGAAAATTGAAAAATAAACACACAAAATTTGAAAAACACAATTTTTTTGGTTTGTTTTTTTTTTGAACAGGAAAGAAATTGAAATTACTAAACTAAAAGGTTTCCTCCCCCACACTTAAAATATTTCATTGTCCTCAATGTGAACCTATGAGATGATATATGCACATGAAATGCAGAATTTTTAAATAGGTCAAATAATATAAAAGTGAAAGGGTTAGGAACAGCCTGATGTGCTCAAGTAATGATGGGGTCATGCAGTGTGATAAAATCGACTACATCAGTAGGAAGTCCCTCAATGTATCTCTTCAAACATTTCCCATTGACTGTAAAGCTCCTTCTAGTGTCCTCTTGTGCGATCTCCACTGCACTATAAAGAAAAACATTAGTCACAACATAAGGACATAACCATCTGGAATGCAACTTACCAGGCATCAACTTCAGTCGTGAACTGTAGAGAAGGACTTTCTCTCCAACATGAATCTCTCTTTATTGGATCATTTTGTCATGAGATGATTTTGATCTTTCCTTGTCGAGCCTTGAGTTCTCATATGATAATAATCTAATCTCTTCAAGCTCTTGAATTTGTAGCATCATTTGGATTCCAGCTTGGGCCAAATCCATGTTGCATTTCTTTATAGCCCAATAAGCCCGATGCTCGACTTCCACTAGGAGATGACATGCTTTCTCAAAAACAATCTGAAATGGGGACATACCAATGGGGGTCTTGTATGCTGTTCTATAAGCCCACAATGCATCATCCAAGCGCTTGCTCCAATCCTTCCTATTTGGCTGCACGGTTTTCTCCAAGATTTGTTTCAACTCACGATTTGAAACCTCAGCCTGGCCATTTGTTTGGGGGTGGTATGGTGATGATGTTTTGTGTTTCACCCCTTACTTTCTAAGGAGGGAAGCAAAATTCCTATTGCAAAAGTGTGTCCCTTGGTCACTGATGATGGCCTTTGGTACTCCAAACCTGCAGAAAATTTGAGCCTTGACAAAATCCACTACAACATGAGAATCTTCAGTCCTGGTGGCCTTGGCCTCCACTCATTTACTCACATAATCAACATCAACCAAAATATACAAAAATCCAAATGAACTAGGAAAAGGACCCCTAAAATCAATTCCCCATACATCAAAAATATCACAGAATAGTATGGGTTGTTGGGACATCTCATGTCTCTTAGAAACATTCTTAGTGTGTTGGCAACAAGAGCATGACTTACAAAACACATGGGAATCATGGAATAATCTAGGACAATATAATCCAGAGTCCAAAACCTTCCTAGATGTCCGTTGGGGTCCAAAGTGTCCACCACAAGAAATTGTATGACAGAAATGCAAAACAGACTCAAACTCATGATCGGGAACACACCCCCTAATGACTTGGTCGCTATACATGCACCACAAGTACGGATCATCCCAAACATAAAATCTTGACTCACTCTTTAATTTTTGGAATTGATTTTTCTTTAAATTTGAAGGGATTTAAGAAGCAACAAGGTAGTTAACTAAATCAGCATACCAAGGATGTGTACCTGAGATGGAATAGAGATGCTCATCAGGCAAAGTGTCCCGAAGTGGTACCTGATCCAAGGTGTCATCCTCTAGTGTGTGAGTAAGCCTACTCATGTGGTCTGCCACCATGTTTTCTGACCCCTTTTTGTCCTTTATCTCGATGTCAAACCTTTGAAGAAGGATCATCCAATGGATAAGTCGTGGCTTTGCATCTGGCTTCTTCAAGAGGTACCTCAAAGCTGCATGGTCAGAAAAAACAACTACTTTAGAGCCCAATAAATATGAACGGAATTTATCTAAAGCAAATATGACAGCAAGAAACTCCTTTTCCGTGGTTGTGTAGTTTGATTGGGATGAATTCAATGTCCTTGATGCATAGGCAATCACATGTGAACGTCCTTCCACCCTCGGAGATAAGACAGCTCCAACCGCGAAGTTGGAGGCGTCACACATAAGCTCAAATGGAAGGTCCCACTGTGGGGGCTATATGATAGGTGGAGTGGTCAGACACTTCTTCATCTCAATAAAGGAAGTCCTACAAGAATCATCAAAAACAAAATCAGAATCTTTTTGAAGTAATCGTGACATAGGAAGAGCGATCTTACTAAAATCTTTGATGAAGCGCCGATAAAATCCTGCATGCCCTAGGAAAGATCTAACATCACGCACACATGAAGGATAGGGTAAGGATGAAATAATGTCTACCTTAGATCTATCAACCTATATCCCATGTTTTGACACCACATGCACTAAGACAATGCCATGCTCTACCAAAAAATGACACTTTTCAAAGTTCAGGACCAGATTCTTCTCAATACAACGATTCAAAACCTTTCCCAAACTACTTAGACATTCATTAAATGAATACCCATACACTGTAAAATCATCCATAAATACCTCCATGCAGGTCTCAATAAAATCAGAAAAAATACTCACCATACATCTCTGGAAGGTACCTGGGGCGTTGCAAAGTCCAAATGGCATCCTCCGGTAGGCAAATGTGCCAAAGGGACAGGTGAATGTATTCTTCTCCTGATCCTCTGGAGCTATAGGAACCTGAAAATATCCAGAAAATCCATCCAAGAAACAATAGTGTGTTTTCCCAGCTAGGCTCTCAAGCATTTGATCAATAAATGGGAGGGGGAAATGGTCCTTGCGAGTGGTCTGATTTAGTTTCCTATAATCAATACACACACGCCAACTGTTTTGAACCCTCATTGGAACTAAATCATCTTTCTCATTTTTAACAATAGTAAAAACAGTTTTCTTAGGCACAACCTGAATTGAACATACCCACTGTGAGTCAGAAATAGGGTAAAATATACTTGCCTCGAGCAATTTTTCAAATTCTTTTTAAACAACTTCTAGGAGGGTGGGATTAAGTCTCCTTTGTGGCTGTCTCACTGGTTTAGCCCCATCCTCCAAGAGAATCCTATGCATGAAAATGGAGGGGCTAATACCTGATATTTCAGCCAAGGTCCACCCAATTGCCCTGATGTTCTCCCTCAAAATATTCGAAAGCTTTTCTTCATGTTCAAAAGGGAGATTGTTAGCAATGATAACATGTAATCTCTCACCACTCAACAAGTATGAGTATTTCAGATTTGGTGGCAATGGCTTGAGTTCTAATGAAGGAGGGTGTAGTATGGATGGAGAAATTGATGCAACAAACATATCTGCACAATGAACATCATTATCAGAATAAAAATCATCACAATCAGAGAATAAAGCACCAAATCCATCAGCATACTCAATAGCCATGCCATAATCAGAGTTCACATGAACAAGATCAGAATATGAATCAATTTCCAAATCAAATCATAGAGAGTCTTGTTCATTAGAAAACAGGTATGGAAGTTCTCTTAGACATTAAACCAGAACCAATACTCATAATCTCCCTAAGCATAGGACAATCAAAATCCATGGAGTTTTTACTTGGTGGTCCAAAATGGGAGATAACAAAAGCAGAATGGTCCTCAGAGGGGTACTTCATGGAATCCATAACATTAAATATCACAACTTCATCTCCAAACTCCATGGAAAGTGTACCCTCATTGACATTTATGATAGTTTTTGCAGTTTTGAGGAAGGGTCTACATAAGATAATGGGGTCATGAGAACTTACCTGATCATCCTCCATGTTAAGCACATAGAAGTCTACTGGAAAGATCATGTCTCTTACCCGAACAAGTACATCCTCAAGAACTCCCGCTGGATATGCAGTAGCTCTATCCGCCAATTGCACCACTACTCTTGTTGGCTTCAACTCACCAACCTGCAAGGAAGAGAATACAGAGTGGGGCATCACATTTATTGAAGCTCCTAAATCACAAAGATCATCAGAGAAGTGTAACTCTCCTATGGTACATGGGATGGTGAATGTCCCAGGATCCTTGCACTTTGTTGGCATTTCTAGTGTTGGTGTGATGAGTGCAGATACATTCCTTCCAAGGTTGATCCGCTCATTTCCCTTGATCCCTCTTCGATTGGTACAAAGTTCTTTTAAAAATTTCGCATACCTTGGAATTTTCTTAATGGATTCAAGTAGAGGAATGTTGATCTCCACATGCTTGAATGTGTCCAAAACCTCCTTTTTCATTGCTTCTTCAAACATCTTCTTGGATTGAACAACCCTGTTTGGGAATGGAAGGGGTTTAGGAGGAAGATCATCAAACTTTTTCTTACCATTATCTTTCTCCTTGGGTTTCTCATCATTTGGTATAGAATGTGTCTTCTCTATAGTAGAGGTGAATCCCGGTGGAATGGTAGGTCCAGATGTATCATTCATTTTCTTAAAACATCTCAATTTGATGGCACTAACATTCCCCTTTGGATTTGGAGTGGGTTGGGAAGGTATATTTCCAAAATTATTACTCACATGTTCATGGAGGGCGGTGGCAATCTGACTCATTTGAGTCTTCAACTCTATCAGCTCTGAACCATGACTCTTCAACTCATTCTGTTGATTAAGAATAATTTGTTTCAAAATATCATCAGTGTTAGAGTCTACCTTGTGTTGGATATTCCCTTGTTGCTGACTCGTTGATGTTTGAGCTTCGAATCTCCTTTGGGGTTGTTGGAAACCATGTTGGTAAGGTGGAGGCGGCTGGAAGTTTGGTTGAAAAGGGGGCCTTTGTTGTTGTCCAGAGCCATACCACATGTCTGACTGATCTTTCCACCATTGGTAGTATACTGTATCAAACTTCTTTTGGGGATATGGTTTTTCTTGTTTCTGCTAAAATGCTCTCCCAGGGAACACTACTGCACAATCTTCTGTCTCTTGTAGTTGTGGGCAACAGTCAGTCGGGTGGCTTGTCTCAGTGCAAATGCCACATGGCCTTGAAGGAGGGGGTTGGGATGTCTTTTGAACCAATGAAATCTACCTCACAATAGTTGTCAATTCTTATAATTTAGTATCAATCAAATGAATTTCAAGAGAAGAAGGACTTACTTGATGTACTCCTCGAACATGTGGTGTACCTCTATCACAGAATTTTTGAGAGTTTTGGGCCATTTTTTTGATCAATGCTCGTGCAGCTACTGGTGTATTTTCCACTAATTCTCCTCTAGCTGCAGCATCCACCATTCTCCTCTCCAAGAATGTGAGTCCTTCATAGAAGTACTGGATGAGTAGTTGCTCACTAATTTGGTGATGTGGGCAGCTTGCACACAACTTCTTAAATCGCTCCCAGTACTCATACATTAATTCCATTTGTGCTTGCTTGATCCCCGATATCTCCTATAGAATGGATGTGGTCCTTGATGCTGGAAAAAATATTTTCAAGAAAAGATGTTTCAAATCATTCCAACATGTTACATCTTCAAGTTGCAAATAATACATCCAATATTTTGCATCTCCATAAAGTGAGAATGGGAATGCTCTTAATTTGATTTGATCTTCAGAAACATTTCTTGGTCTAAGGGTTGCGAAAACCATATTAAATTCTTTCAAATGTTTTTTGGGATCCTCACCAGAGAGGCCATGAAACTTTGGAAGTAAGTGAATTAACCCAGATTTTAGTTCAAAGTCTGATTCAAGATTTGGGTATGCAATACAATTTGGTTGATAGATAACATCAGGTGCAGCCAATTCTCGAATGGTTCTATTATGTTCATTTCCATTGTTTCCAGCCATTGGTTCCTCTTTTATGTTTGAATTTGAATTGTTTCCAATTTCAATGTTTCCAAAATTGAGGAATTCACAAACTGGTTGAATATTGATACTTCCCGTAGACTGAGAATTTCTGATTCGAGCCCTAAGGCTACGTTCAATCTCAGGGTCATGATCTAAGAGATCTTTAGGATTAGTTTGTGTCATAGATCAAATAAAAATGAAAAGAAAGAAAGTGGAACATAGTAAAATAAAAATGAGAAGTTTGAGTTGATGGTCCAAAAATTAGTAGAAGAAAATAAAAGAAGAGGAAGAAAAATCAGATTTGGTAAAGAAGGAAGAAATAAGAGAGGAAGAGAATAAAATGTAAAATAAAATAAATACCTCTAATTGGTTGAAATAATTACTTGCCTCCCCGGAAACGGCGCCAATTTGAAAGAGCGCTGTCGTGGGCTCCGTCAAATGATTAGTGTAATTTGGGGTACATAGGTGCAGCAGAGTGGCGGACCAAGGTCGTCTCTCAAAGGAGGAAGTGAATTAAAACAAATTTTCATAGGTATTATAGAAACAAAATAAAAGGGAATAAAAACACTACATGAAAGTATGGGGGTGGTTTTTTATAGTTTATAAATCTAGAAGATGTTTGTTGGAATAATATTGCATTTTTTTGTTTTTAATTTCGAAATGAAGTTTTGATTAGAATGACACAATAAGAAGATGTTTTTTTAGAAATCTATTTAAAAGGCATAATAGATCTAACTATACATCTTCAATTTATTATTAATAATTATCATTTAAATTAAAATTCTCTTAATTATGATCCCTTAATTAGTTAAATCCCGAACCCTAAGAGAATTAACTTTACCACGAAGATGATGTAAATTTAACCCTAGGCTAACTTCGGAACATGCAATCGCAACAACCTGCTTTGATTGATGTTCTATGATTAGATTATGGTCAGTGGTAAATTACGGCTCATATCCATTATGGAAATGAGGATTAATTTTATTTAGGGATTATATTTGAACTCTACAAATTTATCCTGTGTGGTCTTGTATTACCGATTAAGATCGCGCTCTCACAATTTACACAAAATCCTGACCTCGCGTGATTTTGTGTTGATTGTTCAATTGCTTTCTTAGTTTCTTAAAATTTAATAACAAAATTCATGGATCATATTAAGTGAGTTACATTATCTCAATGATTCTAAATAATTAAATTAAGAGGGTAGAAGATAGAGCGATTACTAAGAGACTATTCTTCCATGGGTGGCGTAATCATCGTAGAAGTGTTTTGCATGTGCAAAGATTTATAATGGGTATTACCCAATAAAGCTTCTACTCAAGAATTATAGCCCAAAGAGGATGATTAAGAGAAGATTAAATTTAAACAAAACAAAAGAAAAGATAAGAAAAAAAATAAGAACAATGATGTTTATTACACATATGAAAACATTACAAAATGAAGAAGAGAAGGAGGCTTCGATGAGGGGATCCTTGCTTCAAGAGTTACCCCTCTTACAATGGTTGGAGAATTTGGGTGAAACAAATTCTCATCTGCCTCCAATCTCCTAATTCACGTACCAACCCCTCCAAATGAGAAAAAATCCAATTTATTGTGGGGAGTGGAGGAGAGGTCACAAGTGGTTTCAAGTTTCAATGTGGAAATTCGGCCAAATATTTCAATGAAAATTGAACCGACCATTTGACCACCAAAACGCGTGAATTGGCCGACCTTCCAGGAGGATCCAAAGTGAGGATATGGGTCCTCTATCTCCTCTACAAATATGGGCTCAATCCAGGCCCAGATGAAGGAGGTATGGCCTAAATACAGAAGCTTCTCCATTCTGGCGAGTCCAGCCCAACTTTGACTTCATGACCCATTTTCAACAATCTAATGCACTATTTAGCTTTAGTGTCCTGAATAAAAGTTTTAGATAATTATGTTAGAAACACTGTTACAAAATTTCAAATTCAAATGATAAATATGAAAATATTTAGCTTCGAAATACTACAGTGAACTATAAAGGGTAAAACTGGAATTTTCATCAAATATTCAAATGAATGATCTAATTCCAAATACTTTATAATTAAACATATTTAACACAATGTGAGGAAATTATATAATTTATTATCAATAAAATATTCAATAAAATAGTGTTTTATCAGAACGCATGATGGAATAATTTATGTAATAAATAAATAAGAATAAATAGATAAGAAATATCTTATATAATAAAAATTCCATCATATTTCCAACCATAAGTGTATTTAATGGTAAAATGACCAACATCGTTTCGTGAGGCGGTAGTTTACAGTAAACAAGAATATTAAGTTTGTTAATAATTAGATTCATGTGTGTTCAATTGAAGGTAGAAAAATTAATATAAAAAATATCAGAATATTTATGAAACTAATCATATTATTTATTGATTTAATAATTTTAATTTAGGTGGTGTATAAATAAAATAAATGAATGGAGCATGAGGAAGGACATTACCTCTTTTTTGGGTAACTCTTTTTGGTTTTCACCAAAGGGATTCCTTAGATAGATTTCTTACCAAAGGATGGATTCCAAGTAGAAAATATAGATATTGGGAATTTTATTTTCTATATCATAGATAAACCGAATGGGTTTTAGAGTTGTGAATATGGGGAATATATGGTGGTATTTTATAAGGGTGGGAGGGTACACATTTGGCATTTTTAATATAAGTTAGATATTCCATCGTTTTTACCAAAACAAGTAATAAAAATCGAAACAAATACAATAAAAAGGTTTAATGGAAGAACTATGGCTATCTAATTGTTTTCGGACACATTTCTAGTTCATTTGGGCCCCAAATTTTCATGTTTAGACCCTTATTAAGATTAATTTTACATTAATCAAGGTAATAAATTTTAATCACTTGCACTAAACTTTTTGTAAAAAGCAATTTTGATTTTATATGAATTTAGATATTATACTAATGATTAAATTTTATTTAAATATTACTAAAGTGAATTAAAAAATGTGGGAAAAGTATTTTTAATTCTAATCTCATAGATGTGGTGAGAAATCATGTTTTTAAACTGAGAATATTCATATGTTTATTATGATTTTATATCTTAATTCAACATAAAAATTCTTTTTACGGATTAAATTGGTTTAATATAGGTATAATTGATCTATTTTGACATTAAAAAAACATAAAATATAATACAACTATATAATTTAAATAGACCAAAAAGAATTTTTAAATCAAAAATTTGTATTTTTAACTTTTCACCTAAAAATTATGTTTCTCAAAAAAAATCACCAAAAATCAACCGAAATTTAATTCCAATATTCTGAATTAAAAAATTATTTTTATGAAATATTATTAAAATTCTAAAAAGTTCTAAAATTAATATTCTTCCTATTAATATAATGAATTTAAATAATTTATTTTGAAAAATTTTTATATCCAAGCATATGAGGACTTTAACAAAAATTATAGTGCTTATCAACAATATGATTTATTTTTATAAAACTGTTATAAAAAATATTTACAAAATATATTCTTAGTATTCATATTATTATGGTTAATTACTATTTTATAATTGCCACTACGGTGGTGGCGTAGTGGTGAAGGAGAGTGGAACAACAACGCTGTTCATTGGGATGTTCAGGGTTCGAATCCAGGGAGTCCTCTTTTAGGGTGAGCCTCTCCCCCAGGATCCAATCATCTTTCCAAGTCACTCGGTATCAACTGGGTGGGAAAATTGAGGCATATACCAATGTGCTGATGGATTTCTTTGAAGAATCATCTCTGATCGGGCTGTCACCCTTCGAGACGCTCTTCCATCCCTGCTGGCAAAGCCTCCTTACCCAGCTGGGGAACTATCTTAGGGAAGTGACCTCTTCATGTGGGAGGGGGTTAACCATTTGTGGATGGTTTAAAAATAACACAGATGGAAATTCCATTTCAGAAAAAAATATTTACTTTGTTATTACTATATATTTATTTAATTATAAAAATATGTTTTTTTTTGAAGAAACTCACTATTGAGTGTAACACAAGCCAAGTCGTCATTGCATGTAGTGATAATTTATCTTAAGATATAGTATAATTAAATATTCACATGGTTTATCATATAAATAAATATTAAATGGGAGATTTCATATAATACAATCTATATTCACTATTCCGTGAATTATAAAATAACAAACATATTAAATTAATTCGAACTAAATATTTCACAAAATAAATGGGCTTGACATTATACCACACATAAAATGATTTTCCCCTTAAAATAAGTCTGGGATATAAATGGTTTAATACTTTAAATTTCCTCTAATAGAAACCCACCTCATAAAAATAAAAAATAAGACCAATTTTAAAAAAATAAATATGGATCCATAATGGTTACCCAAAGTAACTCATTGTTAGGTTTCCACATAATAGAACATATGTGGAAAGTAAAAAACATTGACATAGAATAGAAATAGCACTATCAAATTATGGAGGATAAATATAGGAAACATGGTCTGGAAATAATTATAAATAAAAATTTCATAAATTGTAATGATCTAAACGACCATTTTATTCTTCAAAATTTATGTTATTATGTCAAACCATTTCAGTTTAAATATTCTTTCCAAAAAGTTGAATAACATTCATAATAATTTGTACTTACATTATTTCATTCCATTTCATAAGTAAAATCATTCCCTTTTGTATTTTCTTGTCCAATGTCCACTTCAATTATTTCTTTTAAAAGCAAGGTAAATTTTTCATTCCCGAAGCACTAACAGAGATATCCATCATAAGTCATCTAATATCTCTTCAGTTACAATAAACACAATGTTTCTATAACAGGTATTCAAATATTCATAAATCATCTTGCGTTGAGATAATACATTAATCTCACAAACATCATCCAAATTTTAAATTTAACATTCCATAAATGTTTAACATTATAACCCTTTTTAATTACGAAAATTCAAAACTCAAGAGATCAAAAAATCCAAAAAAACATTGATACCCCACACATTATAAATTGGATCGTGGTTTTCACATTCCAAAAAATTGAATTCCTTTATCGTATATTCTCTTGAAACATAGTAGTATCATAAATTACCATAAATACTCTTTGAAAACTCATATACTACATTTTTAAAATATTATTGGATATATTCATTAAATTCAGGGATTAGTAAAAATTATTAATGATAACATATAATAATTATTTAAAAAACCTTTATCATTTATGATGTAATCAGTTCCATCCAATATACCTATTCATATCAAACATATCGCTGTCAAAACATAATTATCACAATATTAGTAATAAATTAATGGTTACCTTCCCTCAATCAAAATCCAACATTTCCTTTAAATATATTTACATCCCCTCTAACATGATTCAACATATTCTTTCAAATACTAAATGAAAAAATTATTCTAAAAACAATTATATATTTCATGATTCAATAATATTATCATTCAATTCCATAATGTATAAACATTAATCATCCACATTTATTTTTAACCATTACTCATGCTTCATTAACATGTTCATTAATTCTTCATTCCTATAATATGAAACATGAATCATGTATTAACATTTATCAAATTCAATTTCATCCTTATTATCAAAAATGCTATTAGAACATCAGATACCTTTCACGTTTCATTCAAGTCCCCATTAACATCATTAAAAACCAATCACTTATTCCACCCTGACGATTCTCTTCATGATCCTTCAACATAGAAAATATATTTTCATAATGGCCTTACATTCCACATTTAAAGAATTCATCATTTGATAATACCTTTGGGAGTCCAACATTCCCATAAATTGTGTTAACTTAGCTTTTCATTTTCAATTATAGTTGCATGCTTTGTGACCTTCTTTTCAAAAGTCAATGAATATTTATGTTCCTTTATGACATTTACTTTGGTGTCTTATCCTACATTCGTGAGAGATAGAAAACAACGTTTTTTTTCTTTGATGGTTTCCAATACCTGAATTCTTAGAGATCTATTTTCTTATCTTCTTTTGTAAGTATAAGATTTGGTTATTGTACACATTGTTAATCATGTTCCTTTAAAACTATTAAGGAATGATTACAACATCCTTTACTCAAGTGATAATCACATTTTAATAAGAATTAGAAAGGTTTTTGTCACATTCATCATTAACCAAGTTCCTTATATCTCTCTTCATTGACTTAATACAAAAAATAGAGTTAGAAAATGTTTTCATAGTGGTGAACTGCATAATCATTTAAAAAATATATATATCGTCTTAATTATGGGAACATCATTTATCTATGAAAAATTAGGTTTGTCCTAGTATTTTCATGTCCAACATATTATTAAATCCTTCATTATGTTTCATGTAGTGATTTAGAATTCACAAAGAAATTCACCCAGGTATGTCAACCTAGGAGTGAAATAAGGCATGTTTTCATGTACCGGGTTATGCTCGAGTCAAACATGACAAAAATTTTCGAAGTTGTTAATCCTAGGAACTTATATTCTAGAACCATGATGACTTTTACTATCTAGAGATGGATTTATTTCTTGAAATACACTTTCTATATCCTTTACCAATATTCCAGGATATTTTTATAATATTCCCCATCCTTATACTTATACTTACAGACATCCCTAGACATATCCTTTGAAATATTACTAGGGATCTCACTATTGTTTTCTCAACCTATTTTCTAATGTTTAGCTAATAATTTACTATGATTCAATATATAGTTCCATTTCCTTAAATACAATAAAACCACATCACATTTTTGGGATTCTTAGTACATTATACAAATTGACTCCCAAATAATATATTAGATTAGGGCCTTTGGAAACATGGAAACATAAAAACTAGTACATAAGGGAGATAAATTGTCTCACACCAGTTTGATCATGAATAGAACACTTCCTTGACACATCTTATATACTGAATGTCATCATAACCTGGGAAAGAAACCATAAAAATGTGTGAGATCAAATGAACAGTAAGGGTGAATAAAGAAGATATGTAAGCATGATCATGAGAATAAAGGTATAATAATGTAATCATGACCATTAAAAACCCATATCCTAAATAAAAGGGATCATAATTCTGAATCATGGAATAAATATTGGCAGTTAATAACACATTAATAATAAGGGAATAAATATAATTATCCCTGAGAACGTAACATAGGAATACGACATAGAATTTTGGAAGGAACATAAGAATATAGAATTTATATCTATAGTAGTATATGAATAACTTCCAATTACATATTTTTAGTATGTTTTGACTCCCATTTACTATCTTAGTAGTCATGTTTCACTACCATAACCATCCAGGTAGTCTTGGTTCACTCACCTGAATGTTTTAGTTATCAGGGGGCACTTCCATGACCATCTTAGAAGACAAGGTCCTTTATGTCTATCTCATGAGATATAAATCATTACCCAATGCATTGGATGGATATAGAGGTCTCACCCATCTCATAATGAAATCATACATATGTTTGACACAATTTCATAAACATTAATCATAACATAACCCATGAAATGATATGGGTATCATAAAAATGCAATCATATCCTAACCTATGGAAAAGAGAATAGTTTCATAATAATTTTATCATATAATAACCTAGGAAAGAGATATGGATTTCATGTATATATTACCAATGAAATAGAAATATTTATCATAAGAATCATTCCATAAATACTTAAACCATTTTTAAAATAATATTAATAAATCATTTGGTTCATTGCCAGTATGGGAATGAATAGTATCATCTGATGACAGATTAGATGGAAAATAATTTTGAAATATATTATAAAAATAATTCTTGAGGGAAATATAATTTCTTCTATGAATAAACACTATTTGAAAGATAACACCATTTGAAATACATTTTCATATAAAATTCTTTTAAAATTACTAAATAAATATTTAAATCATTTTAAAAACATTTTACCATTAATTCATCTAAAAACAATCTTGAAATCATTTTGAAAACCATTTTCCTTGAAAATGTAGAAAATAATCATGAAAAAACATTCAAAAACATGTTCTTTGATGACTTATACCAGAATGTTGTAAAAATTTGGAAAATGTTTTTCCATGAAAACATATAAAACAATCTTTGAAAATTGTGGAAAATTATTTTCATAGAATACATATAAATTAATAATGAAAATATTTTGAATACCATTTTCCTTGAGAATTTAAAAAATAATCTTAAAAATTTTTTACTTCAAATATAAACTTATAATAATGTAAAATAAGATTCAAGGGAATGGATATCCTGACATTGGGTAAATCAATACATGCTGAACATTCCATTTCTAGCATAAAAAGTTTTGAAAAGTTTCTAGATTGAAAAACAAGAAGAATATTCCTTTTCTAAAGAAAATTTTTTAAAATGTAAAAAATGGGTGAAAAATTATTTTAAATATAAAATGATAATAGTAGAGTTTTTTTGGAAAAAATAACAAAACATGGTTTTGAAAGATCATGGATTTCCAACATAAAAGAGAGGTAAAGTTGGATGTTCTTAAAAAACATTCTGGATCTTCTTATTTTCCAAAGAGTAGAAAAATTGAACCACTCCTTTGAAATTACCTAAATATGTATAGATTAATAATAAACATGATAGTTATTGATATACATATCATATTGTTTCATCAATGACATCATAATCACAAATAATCTCGATTAACATTGAGATTATATTTAAAATCCATTACTAATTCGGTAACATTGAATCATAACAGAATAAAAATAATGAAATTACATGAATCTATAAATATCCTTAAAATAATTAGATTCATATTATAAATTTTAAAAGGAATTATATACACCTCATGGAAAAATATAGGTTCATAACATGACATGTGTCTTAAAGAAAAAAAATTAGACAAAATTAATTTATAGATTTGGTATGTTTTGAAACATAAACCCCAAAAAAAATAATATAATAATTTGGTTTTTTAAATACCCATAATTTAAATTATAATAGTATTACTAAAAATACATGGGAATTATACAAACGAGACAAAATAAATGACTAGTGAATATGAAATTTATTTCACAAAAATAAAAGGTGAAATGATGTTCCATTACATTAAGTCTTGAAACACATTGTACTATTTCAAACATCCTTGATAAATAATATATATTTATTATAAATATGTTAAATAACCATATTTTTATATATAATACCATATTTGATTTTATTATGACTTTTTATTCACCGCTTATTAAAAATTCTATGTTTAGGTTTCAGTTCGAGGAATAACTGCTTTGTTCTTCATTCATGTTTTAAATTATTATTCTTGCTCATATTAATTATATAATTATTTGGATAAATAATTTATTTAAATAATTATATAAATATTATATATATTGATCATATAATTTTTTTATAATAATATACAAAATATAGACCGATTAAATGGGATACATCGTTTATGGAGGCGGCAGGCAGTACGTATGCATGAATGTTGTTTTTGTTTTGTTGGCGTGCTGAAGGAAATTAAGTAATTGGCATATAGGCATATATTTATATAATATAAATAAATTAGATATATAATGTTAAATATATAACCTATTTTAACTAAAATCATCCTTAATACATTCTATGTAATGTGTGAATGAAGCAGGTCGATTTGAGGAGATGGTTGTCTATAGTTCCTGAAATGAAGTTATGATTTATTCAAAAAATGGAAATCATGAACGTAGGAATTATATAATAAATAAATAATTAAAAATAAATAATAAATATAATCTATATAATATAAAATTATAGTTTACATCATAATTACCATCCAAAAGAGGTGCTAATGTTAAAATGAATAATATCATTTCGTGACGTGGTTGTTCGGCGTACACAAGAACATTAGTTTTGTTACCCATTAGATAGAACTATGTGTAATTGGAGGTCAAACCCATAACATAATAACAAATAAATATATTTAATATATTTACTTTATTATTTTTTCATTTAATAATATGAATTTTGATGATGTAAAAGGAAAATAAAAGAAATGATCTTGAGACACGATGTTTCCTCTTCTTTGTTTATCTATTTTTGGTTTTCAGCAAAGGGCTTACTTCAAAGGATTTTTTCCCAAAAGTGAGGCCTTAATGAGTGATTGAGGTATTTTGGGATGTTTATTTTGAAGATAATGTATGATACTATATGGTTTGATAGTTGTGTAGATGGGTGGCCATTTATAAGGGAGGGAGGCGACACACATGGAATTTTTGAATAAAAGTTATTTGTACCAACATTTGGAGGAAAACAAAATAAAAAAAACACAAATATTGAAGGTTATTTCCATTAATATGTAGAAATAATGGGTTATGGATGATTTTCAAAGTTATTTTTTTCCTTATTTTTAACATTTAGTCCCTTATTAGGCTTAATTATACCTTATTCGCAATAATTAATTTTAATCACTTTCACTAATATTTTCTGCCCAAAATTTAACTGATATTATAACACTATAAATATTAAAATTATTAAAATATTTTATTTCAATTTTTCAATATTCATATCAAAGAATTGTAAAAATTAAGTTTAATTCTAATCTCACATACATAGAAATAAACAGGGCTATTAAAGTGAGAATTTTCAAAAGTTTAATAATTTTTTATATCGAAATTTAATATAAAAATGATTCAAATTACCTAAATAAGAATAATATATTAATAATTGATCTATTTTGACTTTAATAGAAATAAAAAATAAAAACTTTCTATGTAAATAAATTAAATAAAAAATATGTCTTCATTTAAAATTCAATATTTTTTGTATTCACCCAAAAATGATGTTTCTCAGAAAAATACCAAAACCTCACGCTAATATAATTTTTACTTTATGAATTGAAATAATATTTTTACTTAAGAAAATTATATTTCTAAAATTTTAAAAAATTTATTTTATTAATATTCACATATGGACTTAAAAATTAGTTCTTTTGAGAAAATAGTATTTCCAACCATATAAAGACTTTAGAAAAATTTATGTGTCTTATCATTACTATATTTTAATTATATAAAACTATTACAAATAATATATAATTTTTTTTTTAATTTTTATATTATTATTTTAAGAAATATTTTATATTAATTTCATTCAATTAATTATAACAAGAAAAAGTCATAGAAATAGAGTGTTGTCTGAAACACAAGCCAAGTCAGTGTTGCATATAAATCAAGACAATTCTGTGTTGTGTATAGTGAATAAAATATTACTATATTGTATAACAATATAATTACATGTTATAGTGCACAAAGAATGAATATACATTTTATTTCATATAACACAAGAAATATTCAGTATTGCATGAAATAAAAAATATAAAAAATATTAAATTATTTGAAATAGAATATTTTACAAAAACATAGGGAGTAATTGTTTGACTAAAATTTCATTAGATAAATGAATTTATAGATCCACTTTAAAATATTATTTTTTAAATTTTTAAATGAATAAATAACATAGATGTCACCACAAAATTATTGGGATCCACATCAGTTGTGGTGAGTACATAATCTCTTCCTTTCTCTATTTTCCTTTGAGGTTATTGTTATTGATTATCTCTAATAGACCTAGTAATAGGGTATTGGATTTTATAATTTATATGTACCTTGGAGTTGAAACAATGGATTATTGGTTTGGTGTTGATTATAATATTTCAGTATTCCATAACATTACAGGGCTTAAATATCTCCCTTCAAAACAGATTACCATGCTACCCCTCTTTTTTACACTAGAAGTATCTCCCCCTTCCCATGATATAGTTTCCGAGATAATTATTCCCATAGTTTTGAAACATTATTATATAGTTTTATTCAACCGTGGGTTTTATCCATTTATCATCTGGAATTATACTCTATTTTCCAATTCATATCTCTATCATATCGAGACTAATGAGAATCACCAATCATCATCTTAAACTGAATAGAAAAATGAATAATCTCTTCATAACATTTAAGGTCGCACAATACCAAATCATTTTTTAGATTTAAATTTATTCCACAAAAAAATTGGACCACTGAATATTATGTGGTGAAGATAATTCAATGTTGTACCATAAAGGCCTTGTGATGTTTTACACAAAATCCCTAATTTAATCAACATTATTTTTCATCATTACATTTATTTTAAGATGGACAGTTTATGGAAAAATTTTATTAAAAAATTTTATTTTGAATCATCCCCAATACATGAATTCAATTTCCTCATTGGGTGTTCTGTTATTCATCAATGTCCCACATTGGCCAGTTTTCCCCTCTCTGTGATAAATAGCTTGTAAGACTATATCTTATTCTAATTATTGGATGACAGAGAATACCTTCTCAATAGTTTTTGTTTATTGTTCCATGACGAGGGGATTAGAATATTGATTAAATGATATAGGATATTTCCTAATAATGTACTCAACCACACCTTTTTATTTCAGATAAGAAATAGGTTGATCCAGATGATTTATGATATTATTCATAACATGAGTCAATTGAGAAAGTGCTTTCGTGATGTTCTCAATTCTTACTCCCACCAAGCAACGTGTATCATTAGATCTATCATCACATTTCCTATCACACATTTTGAAGTCATTATTATTCCTATTTTCCACCCTTATCTAAAAAAACATAATGTTATGGATATTAATACATAATCTAGTAAAAATATAAATAAGAAAATTATTAACATAGAAGTAATAAATTATATATGTCATTTATATCCTAACTTACGAGCCTCTATGTTTTAATCTAGGTTTCTGGATGTATTTTTCCTATTAGGTTTTTCTAACCTAGAAATATATTTTAATCCTTCATTATGGCTCATAATGATATTATGTTGGGAGTTACAATCTAGTTGTGAAACAAGGCCTCTCTATTATGCACCCGGTATAGGAAAATTTATCAACTTTTGTACCCTTTTATGGTTATTACCCCTAAAAAAATCTACGTTATAGTTATATCCAAATATATTGTCTTGATAGGGATTTTATTTAGAGGAAACCACAATCATTATACATTACCAAAATTACAGGACTATATTATAAGTAGACTTATTTATATGATTTTTACAAATTTATTCTTGTCCCAATCAAAATATAAATAGGCATTGCACATGATACTAACTATAGTGACCCAATACTCCTACATATA
Source organism: Viscum album (assembly GCA_963277665.1). Classification (NCBI taxonomy): domain Eukaryota; kingdom Viridiplantae; phylum Streptophyta; class Magnoliopsida; order Santalales; family Viscaceae; genus Viscum; species Viscum album. The sequence goes on from OY728153.1 coordinate 823,434,593, forward strand.
CATTTAAAGTAATTTAAACATAAATATAAAATAAAAATATCACATTGATCGAGAGTCCTTGTTCCTTTTTTAAACTATATACAGAAAACATCGGTTTTAAACTAATATAAAAATCAATGTTTTAAACTCCATAATGTGCTCCTCGATCCATATGTGCATCTAAAACTGCATAGGAAATCATGGGGAATACATAAATAAAAGTGGTGAGATAAAAAATTATGAAAGGAAATAAAAAAAATAGTGAATCATATCATATAAATCAACCACTATAATTTTATATCATAAAGGAAAAGACTCATGGATAATTATATAGAAGAATGAAATAAAGACTATGGTATTATAAGATCATTGCGACATAGGAATGTGGAAAAACATCAAGAATGATGTATGGATATGATAAGGATCACTACCACGATTTCATTACATGGAGTGTAGAGTCCCATCATAAATAATGTTTAATCTTTAATATCATATGTTTCATGTTCCCAAATGTGTTTGGGATTTTATTTTCCACCAGGATTACATTATAATAAAAAAATTAAATTATGTTTTGGTAATGTATTGAGGATGGACCTATTTTTTTATGATTATCCATTACCTATACACTATGAATAAATAAGAATAAATATTTTTATGCCCATGATTACCTATATATATATTCATTTGGTTTTCCAAGACATCATATGATGGAAAGTGTTGGTCTCTATGGCCATGAAAATAACTAAAGATAAAGAAGCATTGTCATCAAAAAACATTAATGGAAGAAATATTGAATATTGAACCCATAGATGGAAATAATATGTGGATATATATAACACAAACAAATTATGTTCAATGAATTGAGGATATAATTATAAAAAAAGATAACTGATTCAATAAACATCAAAAAACCGGCTTCAACAATTGGTGTTTACCCTATCCTATATGAAGTTTGAATTAAACAGAGATAGATCAAGATTTATTGTATAAGAGATGAAACTAGGATATAAGATATATTCAATTTAATAGAATAACATTAGTATTGTATATACTATAAAACTTGATGAATTCATAGTAAGGAGTTTAGAATTATTGGATCAATTCCAATAATCATTAGAAGATATTCTAAATGATTTAAAGGTGTTTATAACTGGTAAAGATCGGCTGGAGTTGAATTCGATGAGGTCTTGTTTGAAATGGATTGAAATATGAAAAATATATAAGTCCATATTCCACATATGTGAATTCAAGACTAGGTGAATTACTTTATAGACAAATCTAGGTAACCAAAGTCAACACATATGTAAATATATTCTTATGTAATTATCTACATATGTGACTACTATAATGTAGCTGAATGGGCCATGTACAAAAATCTGTATAGCTGAAGTCAGATGTGTATCTAAATTAAAGGAATTCATTTAAGAATTATGTTTTATGTAGCCATATGAGTTGATATAGAATAATTTAACATGTTACTATTTTACAAATTGTGTTCAAATTTAGAATAGAGAAACTTTTAATGCAAATCCAATCATGGTTCAACATACACAAATGAAGACTAACGTAGGTGAGTTGGGTAAGGGTACCCACATATCAAAATTATCATATATAAACCGTGGAATAATATAAATCCTCATGTATATTTATCTATTTAAATTATATGGAAATTCACATTTCTAAATTTCCCATAAATAATTGGGGAATGTAGTAGATTTCCGTATTTAATGAATCTAAAAAATAAACTACTAAAGATAATGTAAGGGTTATTCAATAATTTTCTAAATATTAGAAAAACCTAGAAGGATTTTTTATCCAAGTATGAGAATAATTATGATATGATATTAATCCATGTTAATGTAAATATCTTTTAATGATGAAATAATGAGAACCACTACATATGATCTTGATGCTAATGATGATTGAAGTTGTATTTCAAGAATAATGCTGATGATTTTCCATCAAACATAGAGTTATTATTCATTAATTTCAAAATCAGTTTGATATTTTTTATTATTATTACAGAGTGTTTTCAAATAAATGAGATGAAATTTTGTGTATTACCATCTATGAAAATGATTACAACACAACATCTATAACACTAAAACCTATGTTAACCAATAATTTCACCTCAATTACCATCAAACAAAGCATGAATAGTATTAAATATTCCCACGGTAATGAAACATGACCCATAGTATCATAGAAAGAATAATATGAATGATTTCTCCCTCAACATAAATATAATAAGCCAGAAACAACAAGAGTATCAAATAAGTTATTCAAAAAAATGTCTATATAGAAAACCATAAAGTAAACATATAAAAACCAGATAAAAATTTTTAAATAAAAAACTGATAAAACAAAAAATAGAAATCAAATCATGCCACAATCCAACAAGAGTCGAACCTGAACCACTCAGCTAAGCTGATCAAAGGCAAGACCCGGAGGTTTTTCCAAATCCCCATGGGCTGACAACAAGTGTCGAGAATCCTTAGAGTAATCATGGGAATAATTTTTTTCCAAAATAAATAAATAAAAACAAAAATATAATGATAAATAAAGGCACATAAATATATATAAATATTCAACTGATCATCTTTTATATCAAAACTACAAATAGAACAGTAGAAAAAAAATACAACTAAGGAAGAAGACGATAAAGTATCCTTGTGACCTTGATGATCACTCTCCAATACCATGAAAAAACAATCAACCATAGTGATCAAACTAAAGGTGCCACCAACACTAAAGGATAAAACCAAACAAAACTCTTGGTGTATGTATTAAAACTCAGTTTCTATTCATGAATAAATATATTCCAATTTCACATTGTTTAATATAAAATAAAAGACAACATTTTGTTTGAAATAAAATATATAAAAGTAATATTTTCTATATGTTTTCCATTTTAAAACAACACACATCCCGTTTACCTTTTTACCATTAAAACCCACACACCTTTTTTGTATAAAACAGGGGATATTAATGACAAAAGCCAGCAAAAATACATTAGCAAAGCCATGAGGGGAAATTGTCTAGCCAGAGCTGGTTGGAGTCAAATGGGCTTGAGGTCGCAATCTGATTGGCCGCATTATTAGATTTTTTTTTTGGTAAAGGAAAATTTTCATAAAGAGAATAGTTGGTAGAGTGAGTGAATTCTCTTTATGATGATTCCAAAAGACTGGAGCCCACTATCATTGTGGTGAATAACATAAATGACGATAAGGAAGTGAGGCTCAACAGTGAAATCACTCCAACCACATTCCAAGGCGAGCAACATACCAAGAAGGATGGCCATGAACTCAACAACTGCAGGTTCCCAAAAATCCTGATGTGGTTCGTATTTTATAGCCAGGATTTTCCATAGATGATTTCGGGCCAGGAGGCCTAGGGAGACAAGCCCATCCTTTGGGAGCGACCTGTCCATGTTAATCATAAGGGTTGCTTCTTTTGGGGGAGTCTAATGAGGGGGGAAGGATAGGGTATCACCAGGCATAAAATGTCTATTGGGGTCTTTCCAGCCCTCAATAGAAGAGGTGGCCAATTCAATCCAGAATTCGGGGGGTTTGTAAGCTTGATGGAAAAAGAAATCATTGCGCTGGACCCACATAATCAATGCCAGAGTGCAAATTGAACCTAAAGAAGCTGAGGAAAGAGAGGAGAACCAATGCGTCAGAAGATCAGGAAGGTGAGAGGCCAATGCCATTGAAGTAGCAGATGTCGGGCCCCATTTATTACAAATTTTCTAAGCACCCTGGTAGTGAATGATGGCGTGCAAAGGAGTTTCTGGAATGTTCGGGAAGAAAGGGAAAAAAGCAGATCTGGCCATATGTCGGTAAGCGAGGAGGATCATGGTTGGGAGATTACCCGTGAAGACCTATCGAAAAAATTGGCGTATTTTAGGGGGAACGTTGAGTTTCCAAACCATAATCCGTGGTCCCTCCTCCCGACCGACTAAGTGGTTGCTGAGAGCCATTCTGTAGCCGGACATCACCATGTATTCGCCCAAGGAATCATTGATCTAGAAAAGCTGGTCAGGGCCTGCATTAGGGACCTAGGGAATGCTAAGTATGATTCTTTGATCCCTTTCATTAAACCAAATAATGATTTTTTCCAAACACCACCCTTGTCCCTGGTCGAAAAGGAGGCAGCTGACTGTGGCATTTTCACGACCTGGTTGGATGGGGGATGTATCCCACATACCATCCTTATCCATAAGCCAAGGATCAGTCCTGATATTGACCGATTATCCAGTCCCAATCCTCCAGCCTAGTCCTTTTTCCTGGATCTTTTTATCCCCCCAGATGCTTCATCAGAGGAAGCTAGGTTGGGGGCTAAGAGAGGAAGCATGAAGGTCTGTGTGGGGGAAGTACATAGCCCGAAGAACCCGTGCACAAAGAGATGATGGGTGGTTGAGAAGAAGGCATCCTTGCTTGGCCAGAACTGTATCATTGAAGAGACTCAAATTCTGAAATCCCATCCCTTTCTTTGATTTGGATTTTCATAGTTTCTACCAGGCCATCTATTAGGGCCAATTCCATCCATCATTCTTTCCCCATCATAAATTGGAAGTGCGTGTGTGGATTTGGTCGACAATGAATGTCAGGAGCTTAAACAGGGTCATAAAGTAGCTAGGAATGTATTTTATGATAGCTTTGATGAGGGTCTCTTTTCCAGCTTTAGAAATTCCTTTAGGGGAACAGCCCAAATGTTTTTTCTCAATCCTTCCCACAAGATATGTGATTATTTATTTCAGTGATGGGATGCCTCTTTTTAAGAGGGATGATCTATGTGTATAAGCTGGTATCCATATGGTTGTGAAACATCATATGTACCATTGGCGTCCCATGGTGATCGGCTGAAATGTAACATTTCATTTATCAGAGAGAAAGAGTGTAAAACATTTTTGAAACCATTTTTTGTATACACATAAAAAGATTTTATCATTCTTTTTATAAAGCCACACTACTCAGGAAGTAAGCATAAAAATAATAATACATGGTCAATACAAAAATATCTCACACGAGTATCTAACCAGTAATGCAACACAATCATTTATCATAGAAAACAAAGTGCCAATAGAAATGGGAGAACCTAGGAGATCGTGAATAATCCAGAATATACTAATACATGTTAAATCATACAAGAAATCACTCCCCAAATGATTACATCAATAACACCATTACATTCTCATTCATCCCTCGTATATACAGACCGAAGGGCACTATCCCATAAAAATGAAACTCAATATGCCCCTGTAACGAACAACTAACTAGAGCGTAATTTCTATGCTATTGTATCAATTATTCATATAAAATTCACTCCCTATATCAGGTTCCCATTTCAAGATATATGAATAGGATTATCCAAATGATTCCAACCAAGCATCCAATCACATGCACATATATAATAATAATTCAAACAATAGGAATCACCCAACTAACTCTAAGGACTAATCTATTTCCATAAAAAATACATATCAAAGGAGTCCACATTGAGGATATCCAATCACACCAAAAGTAAATGGGTAATGAGGAGCCCAAAATGGGTATTTCCCACTCATTCAATAAATATAACTCATGAATATTATCCAAAGAGTGTTTTCATAATAATTATTTCCACAAGATTCAAAAAAGTTCCAAACATGCCTCAAGAATTCTCTTTTTAAATAATCAATCCATCTTTCAAAAATAAGGTGAAAACCCACCATTTCTCGTTTCCGGATCATTTATAGAATATCAATTAAGCATTAACACCACATTATCAAACCAAATCCATTTTCATCGATGTGTCAATCGAACAATACATTATAATCACATATCATTACATTTTTTAAGAACAAAATAATTACCACATTCATGTACAAAACCATATTTAAGTCCATTTGAGTAATCTATAACCACCATTTAGAATCAAAAAATATATTTAAAAATCAAAACTATTCATTGGATGTCGAATGTCACTCGAAAAGTACTAAAAATTACTTTTATCAAACACATTTTGTTTATCAGATAACAAAACAGTGGAATATCCATCAAACAAAGCATGAAAACCTCCTCATTTCACATCATAAAATTATTCTACATATTTCACATGAATATTTATCATATAATGAAGGTGATAAATTCATGATTATATAGATTCCAAAATTAAAATTAATGTGAAATGTAAATCCTACTTCAATCTCACAATGCTTCAACAACACATGCTAGAAACAACCTTTTAAATGTTCCAAGATATAGGAACAACCAAGAGGAACCCTAAACACACAAAACCCCCAACATAAATAAAGGAACAATATGAACCCTATGTCAAAGGAAAAATAGGAGAAGAAGAACCCAAAAGAAATGGAAGGATTAAAAATTTACATATGGGAAGAGGAGAATACCATTAAAATTCTAGCACCAAAATTGATAATTCACAATAGGTTTATGCCATGAAATGAAGGAGAGACTTTAAGATCCAAGGGAGAGCCTCCCTTGGTATGTAATAACTTGTGTGAGGAATATATTGGTGGATTGTCGATAAAAATACTAAATTTGAAAAAGTGTCATTAAACATATTTAATAACTCTAGTAGCACGCATGGTTTGGTTGCACGATTTCTCAAACTATATGCCAAATGCGTGTAGGTTTCTCGATAAGGGGGAACATTTAAAGGGATGGTAATATAGTTTCTCAAACCATGTAGAAACCCTGAAATATTCCTCTTCCAGATTCCAGAACCATATCTCATGGTTTCTCTGACCGTGCACATGTTGTGAACCATGTCTGATAAACCAAACAATGTCTGCACGGTTTCCTAGGATAACCAGCACAATTTCCCTTAAACGCATGTCAAAACTTTTCCTCATACTATAGTGCCAAAATCCTAGAATTTTTTGAAATATCTCCAAATAAATACGAGGAATAGATATAAGAGAAAAAATAAACAATGGATCACCTATAAAATAAAACCTAGCACACAAAAAACATTATTGAATAACTATGATATAAATGTGAACCCGTACAAATGGTGAAAAATAAACCCTGATTTTCAATATTGTCCCCACCATAACACATTATACCCTTAGAAATATAACACATTTTTCAATTGATCAATCGATGATAATTTATTTCTACAAACACCTAATCCAACATCTAAAACCAAGAACACCTCAAAGAACACTAAATATAACATATACTTCTTGAAACGATCCAACAATCCATAAGCTCATCCTAAAGCATGAAAGATAGTTCAAAACACATTTCTAAAAATATTATAATTCACCCAAATGGTTAGGAACATTAAATTAGATATCTTCAAATGAAGGCACACAATGTGGATCCAACACTAGAAACTAAACTAGATTATCAACATGTGTGTTCCGAATAGACTCCCCAAAATTGAGTATCGACTAACACAGATTAAAATTAGAAGAAACTGTAATGATAAATATTGTGGTTCTACCCACCATTATAAACTAACTTGCATCATCCCATCCGGAAGACCTAATATGGATAAACGGAGGAACTTTTCCCACCGCTAAAATGAGGTCCCTCACACCGTTGGGATTCCTGATTATGAATAAGATTCACTGTAGTTCCTATGAATGATTCCCTAATGTTAAAATCATATCCTACTTTATAGTAATGAGTTGAAGATCCCCAGTTAAAACATATTTTATCCATCAAAATTGGATTTTCAGTAAATACACACCCAACATTTTCCAATTTAGATGAAAAACAACAGAAATGATATACACAACACAACACCCATCTTCCCATGAGGTAAATAATTTGAAACTTCCAAAATAAAAACATTACCCCAATTGTAAAATAAGTTCTCATTAGGCCAGTAATATCAAAATTTTCCATTTAAATATGAAACAACAACGAAAAAATCCCACCAAATACAACCATTATAACAATTTAGCATATATAGAAATGGATTTTAAACTGAGCGAAAAGCAGCACACCACACCTGTAAACTATCTCCACAATGCTTGTTAGAAACAACCAATACCCCATTTAAGGTGACCGAGGAATCCAAAAGCATGACATATAGTAGGATAACTAAAACAGGAAAAAATTTATGATTTTACTGTTTGCACCAAAGAAAAATTGTGATCCTATACATAATGGAAGAAAAATAAAGATCAATGGTCCTTTTAATTCTATGACCTTCATCTGTAGATTTAGTCTTCTTACCCATATACTTATATGAATTACCTCCAACAATTATATAGATTATAGTAATACCATCTACCTTAATAACATCATCTAGAATATCCACAACATGGATGAATTACTTCACCACATTGGAAAATAAAGTTAAACCAAACATGGATACCTTCAACTACACATCAGGATTATATCCATATACATAATGATAGGATTACAATAAATAATCAGTGTCCCACTCTAGTTTGTAGGGAACAAGATCAACAAAATTTAAGAATTATCCCAACATCGATCCATCCGCGTAGTGTAAAAAATGAATCTCCATCCCCTTTCTCACCTTAACCTCCTCAGAGAAATACAAACAAATGAGTTAATCCTTGAAAAACTCCTTGGATTGATCTTCCCAATGATTTTTTTGAGAGAAAAACACCCACCACATCCAGGTTAGACCATCAAGGATAAATTTAGAAAATGTATCCTACAATGAATCACGATACTGAAGTAAACTGAAGTTTCTATCAATTTTCTGCCTCTAATCTTACGCATATAGGGGATCCATTTGACCATAAAAGAGAGATGGATTTATCTTTTGAAACTCAAGAAAGAAGACCTTTGGTTGATCAAATATAGGTTCTACCAATAGTGAGCCACCCATGGCCATACTTTGAATATCCATCAAATATTTTTATAGGGGAAACAATAACAAACTAGTAATCCAATAGCTTAAATAAAACCAAGTCACTAACATGATTACCCAATATCAAACACCAGAAAAGAATCATTCCCATAACATTGGGAAAATGAGCCACAATGCCATTGGATATGAAAACATCTAAATTTTCAACTGAAATAAATTTTTTATATAAATAAAACTTGGTAAATTTGCACACTCACCAATGGTATTCCCTGGAACCTCACACATGTAAATTCCCATGCCACCTAGAAACCCATTAAATCATTCCAATGTAGAAACACATACACCCTCTTTTCCAAAGATATCATTCACGTGAGCACCCATTAAAATACCAAAGGTCAAAAACAATCATTCCCATTTTCTAAAAAAATTCCACCCATGTTTTCAAACATTCAATACACTTTCCATTTCCACATGCACAAATATATTAAAAATAACACTAACCATTCCATAAAAACCCATTTTAAAACTCCAAACATCAAACCATATATAAATATAAATCTCATTATATCAAAATTAATTTCATTACAACTCATTACTTATATTTTTAAAGATACATCCTAGCTACCAATAAATCTAAATATTATTTTCCAAAAAAAATTTCAATAATCAAAATACATTGATAATAAAAATCCATTTTTCTAAATCCTTCCTAAAAAATAATTTTGATAATCCATTTTTCATTTCTTTCCAAAGGCCCAATCATTCCCACTAAAATATCAATTTTCACAACTCTAGAACAACATTTTTAAAAACAATTCATCTAATTAATGAAGACATAAAATATATCATAAAGGGAAACTTGTCATGATGGGTGACTTGTACTTATGGTCGGAGACCATATTCCAAACCCACCTCCAGTATGAAGAGTCTAATATGCCCATGTCATCCACTCTGAAATTATTTCTAGGACCATTGAGCTCACTAATACCATTGGACCAACTCCATTTCCAATTCCAAAAAACAATACAACCAAAATTACTATTAAAATGAAAAGAAACCTAACTTCCCATGGAAACTAAATTTTCAGTCCTAGATGTGTTGTCCAAAAACACCTCTAGACTAGCACCTTGAGCTCCGATAGTCATACACCATATTCCATGACATTCCAAATTACATAGGGAGTTCTTAATAATAGGTCCTATACAAAACCAACATCCTTTGATAATATTTTTTCATGAACCAGCATGGTTCGACCATAAATGTATCTCCAGATCCAATCTATGGAAAGGCCTGAAGGGTGTTTATGGTCCCCATGGGCAAGAAACTAGTGTTAGGAATCATAATAGCAACCAAATAAATGATTTCATTGAAAATAAATTAATAAATGAAATATTTAAAAGATAAATATAGAAACCTAAATATATATAAATAATCAACTGATCAAATTTTACAAAAAACATAAAAATACAAAAAAAATGAACACACAAAAATACAACTAAGGAAGACCATTATAACATATACATGTGACTACAAGGGTCACCCGATAATACCATGACCGTCCATCTCCAAATATGATAAAACTCAAGATGTGACCTGCACTAGGGTTTATAAACTACAAATAACTATAGGTGTGAGTGTTAAAACTCATTAGGCATTCCTAATAAATGTTATTCCAAATGTACATAGTTTATAATTAATGAAAAATAAACATAAAATTTGAAATAAAAAATATATATATGTAATATTTTCTAGAAATTTTATACTTTAAAACCAATCATGTTCAATTTCCCTTTTTACCATTTAGAACCATAGTCTTTTCCTAAGAGGTACATTATTCATTTCAAAAGGGAAATGTAAAATTCTATTTATAAAAGGGAAATTGTTTAAAACATTTACCAAACCTTTTTCTATAAACACTTGAAAAATAATTATCATTCTTTTCATAATTACACACTACTCAAGAAGTAAGAAAGACAATCTTACAAGAAGTTAAATGATAAAATATCTCATAAGAGTATCAAACCAACAATGCATCACATTCATTCTCTATAAACGACTATGTGACAATAGGCATGGGTGAACGTAGGAGCTCGTGAATAATACATTACATACAATATGATATTTCCTGGAAATAATTCCTCACATAATAAACTCAATAAATCCCATCAATATTCAACCATCCCCTACATGGTACAATATGAGGGGAATTATCCCTTATGAATTAAACTCGTCATTCCCCTATCTATGGGCCACTGTCCAGAGCGTAGTATTTATGCTAGTGAAACATTAATTCTTAGAAAATTTTATCAATATTATGGGTTCCCATGTCAATATGTATAATGATGTTGTTCTAATCAATGCTAACAGATTATCTAATTATATGCACACATATAAGAATAATTCACTCAATAAGAATCACCCTAGTCGATCCAATGAAAAATCTCTTTCTATCAAAAAATAGATATAAATGGATTCCACATTGATGACCTCCCATTAATCTCAAAGTAAATTGGTCATGATAACTCCATAGTAAGGATTTACCACCCACTGGATATAAATAAGTCCTGATTATTGTCCACAGATAGTTTTAATAATAATTATTTTCACACGTTTCACAAAATTACCAAATGGGCCTCTAGAATTCCATTTTAAAAGAATTAATCTGTCTTTCCCAAAAAATTTATCAAATACACCATTTTCCATTTCACTATCAATTAGAAAAGCTCATTTAATCATTTTCACAACCTAATCGAACCATAATCAATTTCAACATATTTTATATCTTACCATGCATTATTATCACATTTCTTTCCATTTTTAAAGAACCAAACACACAACACAATCATGTCCAAAAACATTTATAAATAAATTTGAGAAATCCAAAACCATAATTTCAATTCCATAAATATATTTAAAACTCCAAACCATGTTTTACATATCGAATATCACTCATTAAATACAACATTGTTTTTTATCAAACAGATGGTTTTCATTGAGGGAAAACATGACTCCTAGGACCAAGAGAACATAGGAGAAGAATAAACCAAAAGAAAATGGAAGGATAAGGGTGAAGGAGAATATAATAGAATAATACCTTGATTAATCTATACCTGAACATGAAGAATACCTATATGTCTACACAAAGGTAGGATTGAACGGCATGAAGAAATATGTAGGGGCCTTCCTAGGGTTTTAATGGACTAGGGGGTAAAGAGATAGGTGAATTGGGGGTAACAATTTTGAGAGGGGAAAAGAGTCATTTCACATTTTTAATTACCTTGGTTTCTCCCATGGTTTGGCCACAGAGTTCATCAAACCATGTGCTATCCCAACGCATGCTACTAGAGAAGGGGGCCCCCTAGAAGATAAAAACATGGATTCCAAAACCGTGTGATAATATTGCAATATTAAACATCACAATTATTCAAACATACATCACACTTACCACATGGCTTCCCTAACTATGTGCCTTGTCCTAGAGACCAATCCAAGGCCAAACATTTTCCAGGGTTGATCCGCAAGGGTTCTCCTAAATGTGTTCCAGCCGTGTACCACCTAGTTCCTTGCCTAATTCCTCCACCTTTTAACAAGAACTCATGATCAAATTAAGAAATATCCATTAGATCAAACATAATCAAAAAATCATATACATGTTCAAACTTGTAGCACTTGAATCTCAATAGAGAAAACAAGATCTAAAACTAGACCAACCGAAATGGTGAAAATAGAATCCTAAGTGTGACAAAGTAAACCATGGGTCCGTATCCACATGACCATATGTCAGCTCCAAACCACCCAGCCAAACGAAACATGGTCTGGGATATCTATCATATACCATGAATTATTCCCTTTTCCAGTATCCAAAAAACCAAGGCTGCAGTCACCCAATGGAAGAAGTAGGGTGTGGGAACTAATGCTTTGTAAAATATGACCATGAATCTATTAAATTTATTTCACCATTAATCAAGTTGTTCTTAAATTAATATATTTATAAAGAATCATAAGAAATAAATTTCCACATAAAAACATCATTTTGTTTTCATTTCAAAAACATGTCATATTCAATAAAGACAACATAATGACAATGAATTTATCTGTAGGGAATAATAATAAGAATAAAAGAATTTTCCAACATCAAGATATTAATATTTTAAAAAATAAGGATATCAATATGTAATCATTTCCGGAATAATAAATGTGTTAAGAGGATAATCAAAACACAAGGATGTTCAAAACGAAGGAAAATAATAAACACTAGATGGAATAACTATCCTCTATGTCAAAAAACCTTAGTACCTTATAAAGGGTACACACTATCACCATGGAATCATGAGAACCTCCCATAGTGAAAACTAACTCTTTTAGGGTTCATATATATCATGTTCTCCTAGTACCCCTTCTATTTTCGATATTCTTTCATGATATCTTTCCACTTTAGGAAAAAATATCCAATCATTATAAAAACATTTTCTATGGAAAATAGCCTTAATTTTTCATGTCAAATTTTATAAATCATTTTCTATTATGATACAAAATTACATAGACATGGAAAACCATTATTGATTCAAAATAATCATTGAGGCCTTTTTTGAACACATTATGTTCATAAAATTTAGTTTCTAGAGAAATATATTTTTAAACACATTACATTACTATCAATGAAAAAATACAATATCAACATAAAATTTCATAAATAAAAAATGGCATTCATATAGCATAAATCATGCCCATGGATATACAATAGAATAAATAAAAATACCTCATGAATGACGAAAATATAATTTCCATCCATTTAGTTGATGAGAAACAATGTGATTTTGCCCTTATAAGCTTTTATATATGTAGAATATAGTCAATTACATATATAAATCCCTAGATATGAAAATCACACAATGATTGGGCTCCAATTGTTCAAGGGTATGGGATAAAAATGATATATCTAGAAATAAAATGAGAATTTAAGTGAAAAACCGAACATACCTTAATTAGTTCCACCCAGAACTATCGGGGATCGCCAAGGAAATGAACGTAGAGTTCCCTAGGGAATTAAGAAAGGTTCAGTTGAAGATAATGAATAATTTTGAAGAGATCATAGGTTAAATGAGTTATTTAAAAAAAATCAATTTTCAGAAATTATGATCTGGACACCAGTTTAGGTCACATAGTAAAACTATCCATTTTATAACCTTGTATTATCCACTATCTCATACAAGGAAAAATCAATTGGCTTATTAGGAATGTCTATGTGGTTGGAAAAAACATGATCAGTCTATTCAATATCCATTATAAAAACAATTATTTCCTCTTGAACAGTTTTTTGTGACTCACATAGTTAGACAACCCATGCACAAACTCTTAAAATAACTATTGGAACTCACAAATCCATATTGAATGGTTTCAACATAGTTATCCCCAACCATTCACCTAAATCATGTTCCTAGCTTATTTTTTATAAAAGCCTAAATTTCTAACCCATAGATCCCAAATGCATCAAAAACATCACAAATGATAAACCAAACATGAAATTAATAATATATGTGACCCTAAGGGATTCACAGTTATATCCTCTATTAGGTTTTTTGTCCCTAGTAATGCTCAAGATGAAAAAACTTAAAAGAGATAAGTACATTACTATTATATAATGTCCATGGGGATCCAATTTATCATGGATTTACATAGAAACCTTCCATATGTTTTTAACCAATATGATTATCTTTAAACATGTCATAGTATCCTATCATTTCACTATTTGAACAGGTTGTTCAACCATTGAGGTATCGGGTCCAATTTCCACATTTCCAACTCGATCTCATGGGATGGATCCAACTCATACAAATTCATTGGGAGAACATGAAATATATCATGGATAGAGGTCATATGAGTATGTGAACCGAATTTCTAATCCACATACCTGAGATACTCTATATTATAATATGGTTTGATATAATGAGGTGATAACTTACCCTGGCTACCGAATCATCTATGTCCGAAATAAGGTGAAACTGTAAGGAAAAACCCAAAACCGTAATCAAACTCCCAAGCATGATAAATATCAATGTCATATAATTTATTTATACTTCAATTAAATTTTATCCATTTCCTGATCAAATTTATAATGTTTATCATCTCTTAAATGTAGCTCGAACCCAACCAAGGAAGAATATCCAAACTCTATACAGTAAAGAGGTGGCCTAAAATGACTCCAATGGAACTCCTCAAATGGTTCCATCCCAATTGATGCCGAATAAATATTATTTGAATTAATTTAAACTAATGGAAGATTGTTCCCCCAATTTTATCTAAATTCAATCAGTCATGCCTATGTTATGTCTTTCGGAATTGAGACTTCTCGCTATGAATATCCATCTGTTCGATGAAGATAATCCATGATCAACATTAAAAGGGAACCCATCACTAATTACGATCCATTCCAAAACAAGGAAGCAACCTGATGGTATCTATATAAAATTATAATTTATGGTACACCATTAATTCTAACAATATCTCTCATAAATAAGTTATTAAGGCCCTCTACCTTTATCGACTACTTGATTTTTTAGAAATATACTGATTTTAGGAATTGGTCAATAATCACTAATATTTCACCCATACCACTAAAGTTATGAGGTATTATAATCAAATGGTACATGTATATCTCATCCCACTTCATAATGGATTGGGTATGGGATTCACCAAAACATTATTCATCTGATGTTCCTCCTTACGAAATGGGAACATAAGGAATCAAGACACAAAACATGCAATCAATGATCTAAATAAAAAGATATTAATGATCTCTCATGATATAGTGCATATTGTTAACTCCGTGATTCACATAGTAGTTGGATTTGTGTCGATTATCCATCAATTCATTCCCCTTGTTTATTATATCATTCATCCTATAATGGAATCTCAAAATATCATTGGGAAACCGAGAATGCTCACCTATGGTCTCCTCACCATAGATATTCTTATTAAATAACTCACAATCATCATGCTCTTAAATTGAATGTAATGTCAAATAATATAAAACTGATTCACATCATTAACAATATAGTAATATGATATTACATTGATTCCATCTCTACTTGAGTTGGTATCATTTTTCTCAAACAATATGAAACTGTGTACCATTTTCAAGGGGTGTATGAAATATAAAACAAGAGGGTTGAAGATAAACCCCGTAGTTTCTTTTTTTATTAAGTTCATATCCCTTTGAGTAATAATATAGTTTGGATTATTATGGACTAAATACATTGTATATCACACCATGAAGTGATAATGGTGACATGTCTCACGATCATGTCACACTACCACCAAATCAATATCATGAATATGGTTGTTTTTCTCCTAAATGTGTAACTAAAAATATCTAATTTTCACTCTCTATATCCCAGAAATCATAACACAACATGAAATCGTACCTGAGACATCATACTAAACATAATATCCAAAACCTAAATCTGGGGTAATCAATACTATATCTGATCCCAATTTCACTTTTAACTCGTCCAATGATATTTGGCATTGATCACTGAAAACCAACATCACACCCGTACAGTTTAACTCAATAATAGGGGATATAATCATAGAGAAGCTTTAAACCATGAACATGTAATAGTCATCCAATCCTATGAAAATTTATATCTTAAAAAACGCTTATGGGTCTCTCCCAATTCATCATAGCTCAAAACATTGTATGATCCACTATGAGACCATTATTATTAATCACTTGGCGTATTAATTTTACCTCAGGAATACAAAACTAAAATTTTCATTGATTTTCAAAAATATGATAGTCAATCAAGATTCCATGGAAAATATTTATCTTTTCATTAAGAATCGTATTCAATCTAAAAAATGTTATCATCCATGAGAAAAACTAATAAATAATTTAAACAACGATGGTAGAATGATTAATGAAATCCATAAATATAGAAGGAATATTAGTGATGAAAAAATGACAAAAAAACTCATAATGACCATACATGATATTGAGCTCCAATTAAAGAATATCTTTCTCTTGGCCCCTCAACTAATGAATCCATAATCATAGAACACCTTTAAATGACCAACAGACTCCATTTAAATGATAAAAAATTTCATCATTCCTAGAAATATTATATTTGTTCTCTATTATCGCCAATTTGTGTTTTGGGTCATCTAAAAAATGTTATAGAACCCTATACACATTCATTGAAAACATAATTATAGATTAACATGGAGAAATTAAAGCTTGAATAAATCCCTTATCCCCGTGATTATCAGGATAAAGAAATTAACTCTTTTAGTTTAGTGGGATTCATACAATACTAATGAAATGCGATGGGCCTCATCCCCAGAAAAGAAATTCTATAGAGAACTCATCTTTACTCAATATTGTTTACCAAGAGAAACCATATAGAAAAACATCATGGTACTCACTCACCACCATAATAAGAGGGAAACTAAAAACTTGATCAACATCTTTTGGAATCAATTACTTCAACTATAACAAGATCAACCTATTACTAGGAGCAATGAGCCCTATTGTCCAGAATCTTGGATCCCACTCACACTTTAATGCATGATTGACTATATTAGAAGAAAATAACAATACCTAATGATAAACAAAATTTATCTAGTCTTTATATATAATAATCCAATCCATTCGAATGATAAAATAAATAAATTCAATATCATGAACTAGAAAGGCCCTTGGGGTCATGTTGTCGTGGATCAACACTCGAAACTCAAGATATTTGAATCCCTACCCTAAATTATTTCCTAGAGGTATGGAAAAATAATCTTGAACTGAATAATTTCTAATAGAAATTTTAACACATCAATAACTTTTAAAGATATAAAGGAATTATTTTCACCAATGTCAAATACATCCATAACAATAGAAGATGAAATAAACAATCTACCTCTCATGGTATTTGTCTAAACCTCTAATTTTTATTGTTCATACTCCACTCCATTGATGAGACAATACTCATCTAATAATTTATTTTAGTAGTAAGAATTTCCCTTGACATGGTGTTCAGATCCCACAACTTTCTATGAATAATATCTGAACTAAGGTACCTTATTGAATGTGGATATAGCTCTATTTCCTTGTAATTATCTATCATAGAAACATAGAGGATGACCATATTTTTGATATGTGTTACACTCCTTGGTTACTACCTTACAATTATATTTAAGGTATCCTCTTTTTTCACACTGGTAATATACCACATCAATCATCCCTGAAATTTATTATTCAAACATTCTACTACCTCATTATTGGTCACCCTACAGACTCTTCTATATTATAAAATATATAGGGCTACATCCTACTATATTGGATACTATAAAGATCCTAGTGCTCACAACTGTACATACCATATCAAAATTTTACAAGAGCACAACCTCTATGAAGGTATGTAGGAACATAAAAATAATAAGAGAATGAATATTATACCTTAAACCCATCTCAAATTTCTATTCCTTGTGATAGTATCTAGAAAAAAAATATCTTCATATTGATTCACTAACTCTAAAAACCAATAACCAAAATCCATGGAATATTGATATCCTTACTCCATAAAAATACATTATTGTGCCTTTTAACTTCTTAGTGTCTCATAATACATCTATTGATTGAAGTAATTCATGAATATAGTCTATTTGAGGTATTTGTATAACATTTAATTCATATATTATTCACACAAATTACATCATGGAACTTAAAAAATATATGTTTTGAAAGCAACCTTGGAGTCTATCATATATTTGAGGAAGTGGAAAATAATCTAATCCATTTAGCCAATTTTTATAATTCTTGGGTTCTTTTGTCACTTTGGATGATTGGTGGATGATACTTTTTATACATTGATGTATTTTAAACCCTTCATATAGGTTCATAATAAAATATGTAACCCTTATATTTAATTATTAAGACTATATTTTCCAACAATATCAAGTAAACATTATTATTATTTGTTGGGGATTTCTGTATAGGTTCCCCCAAGTATATTGATATATTCATCTTGGTGTATTAGTTTTTTATATACCAAAGAGGATAAAAAATGTATCATATAATAAAATTACATATTAAAAAAAATTTAAAATTGATGCCTGAAATGATAAAACTATAAATAAGGATTATATAATACACAAAAAAAATATCATGGAAACTCAAGGATCACAATGAAAGAGTGATTTCTAGGAACAGTTGAACATTTTGTCCTGAGTTCTAGGAATCCAATATCCAGTCTATAAACAATATATATAAAAAATAAGCTTATAAAAAATTAGAAAATAGGTTACAAAATTAAAAAAACTCCCAAATAAATTTTTTTAACATACCATGTGGGGATAACTAATAACGTCTCCTAATTAACCCACCATAAGGCCCAACGTAAGTTCATGATCACCGCAGACTATCAAAAACAATGAGGGTATTTTAAAAATAAACATGGAAACTAATTCTATATAAAACCCATGTGATTATAAAAATACCAAAAGAGTATCAAATAAGATACCCAAAAAACACATGTCAAGACAATAAAAACATAGTGGAAACATAAAACATCTAGATAATAGGTCCTAAATAAATAAAATGATAGACCAAAAAAATGGAATGGAAAAATCCCATGGTTCCATAACCCCATGATAATATGTCCCCACCATCCCTATCCACTAGATGGTGACACAATATATAAGGTCCATCCTCTACACCACACACTACATTTATATGTATCCTAGAAAACAATTTTTATAAGGAAAAAATGGAAAATGGAGTGTGTGATCAATAAATCATATTACGATACCTCCATGACTCTATAATCAACATTGATATGTTATCTCTTACATTAAAAATTTGTTTAAAAATTCCATCTGAAAACTTCTTCCATATAAAATAATCCATTTTTCCTTTAAAACATGTAATATTCAAATTATAAATCAATATGACTTTGCATTTATCCTTGGGGAGTATGAAGAATAATAAAATAGGTATCAACCATCAATATAAACAAAAATTGGTTAAATAATCATATTTATATATATGCATGTAATGAATCCCCAATTCACTTAGGGGAATATAACAACATAAGGGTACATAGAACGTAGACAATCAAAAAAACTAGATGAAAAAATTTAACTCAACATTTGGAAAAATTGATCCCTAGTAAAGGAGACCCACTAGCTCTATTGAATCATGGGATTTTCCCTTACTGAAATTTTACTCCACTAAGGCTCGCATAAATTTATTTTTTTATATATACCACATGGTATTCTTGATGTGATATCAAGATATCAATCAACTTCAAAAAACAATCATGATTCATAAAATATTTTCCAATGAAATATACCTTTCTTATACATAGAAAAATATATGAAACATATTCTATTGAAATACTATAAAACATCCATACTTGAAAAGAAACTTTTTCATTAATAACATAATTGAAGAATTTTTGTAAAACCCAACAGGTACATAAAGTCCCATTTTTAATTAAAACCACTTTTTAAAACACATTCCATTTCCACCACTGATAGAATCCCATATAAATATTAATTTTTACAAATCAAACCCAAATGGAATTCATTGATATAACAGAATTCCAAAGGATATACAATAATATTGGAACTCATAACTCAATAAAAATGGAAACCTCGTAGCCTTTTACATCAGTGATGAGAAATAAAGAGATATTTCCCTCAAAATATTTGATATATAAAGACTATCATAAATTATCCATCCATAAACATAAATTTGATAATTAAAAAACAATTGGGTTCCAATATATCAATGTTAATAGAGATCTTGGATATATCTGGAGAGAGGAGTGGAAAAAGCTATAAACTTAATATACCTTGATAAGATCGACCAAAAATGATCAAGGATCCCCATGAGATTAACTGACATTCCCTCAATGAATCCTAGAGGGTCTGGTTTGAGATAATGAGTAATTATAAGAAAATTAGTGGTTTTATTTAGTGAGGTAACAATGGTAATTTTCAATTTTATGATTTTTTATCTAGTATCATGGTAACATCACATAGTCAAATATATTATTCACTAAACATGTGATGTATACCTTTTATTTCAAAATATATTCACAGTTATTCCTTGGAATAGTTTCTTAGTAAAAGAATGTATTCTCAATTCTTGTTACAACCACTAGAAAAAATATCATCCTATCCTATGGTTTATTAGGTAACTTAAATGGAAGAAAAACCATGATGAAACCATGAAAATCATTGTTGGATCTAATAGACCCATATCACATTGTTATAACATGATTAGCACAAAATGTGTGTCCACATCAAACTCTTGTGATGTTCTTATTGAGAATTAAAATTTTCATCCCAAAACTATTGAAATTATCTAATACCTCACAAAATATAGAGGAAACTAAAAATTAAACATCAGCATAACATAGAGGGTGTCACAACATATGTTTTTTTGTGTATTATATTGGTATTAAACTTGTACGATCATGTTTTTAGTGAAAATATTTTTAGGATGTTGATGGTAATCCTTTATTTTGTTTTTTTATGATAAAATTTGACTTATCTATGAAAAAATGAAAAATAATAAGATTAAGATAAAGCCAATTCTATTGTAGATATTTTAAAAATATTTTTTAGGAGTTCTAATTGACAATCGTTGAATTAGGGTATTGTTGGAATATTTTTTGAGTTGAATAATATGTTCAATAGTATTCGTGGATACCCAAATGACTTATTTTATTATTTTTCTTTTTAGAAGGCTTCTTATTTTTAACCTAAAAATACAATTTATGGGTTGAAAAGTAAATATGTATTTTATGTTGCTTCTCATGGGTGTGGGAATGTATGGGGATCAAGGAAGAGAAGAAATAGACAATGATGTTTGAACCACTATTATTTGATGAGTATTTAGAATTAGGGAACCTGAGATCAATGATTCTATGCGAGATAAGATTCCCTCTCCAAAATTAATATGAATCCCCTAAAAGTTATTATGAAGTGGAATAGATTTATATTCTACTATCATTCTATGAATTTTTAATTGATTTGATGATTTTGAGTGATAAGTTATGATAGGCCCGTGAGAAGGTCTTTTGAAGAACTGTCAACATGAGTTAAGATCAAGTACCATGTTTCATGCATATGTGTTGAATAATTTCATGCATTCAAACGTTTTTAGAAGAAGGAGATATATTATATGAATGTAGAGGAATCCTTTACATGAATAGAGGACTATATCACATATAAACCTTAATGTATGTTTTTATATATATATATATAGTGGGACTCTAAAGAACTTTTATGACTCAAGGAATTAAAGAAGGCCACCATATGACTTGGTGAATACAATTAAAAGATAATGTAGGAATTCATTTTAAAAAAATTCATTTGTTATTGTAATGAGATTATAACATTATGGGTGTGGGAAATACCAAACCAATATAATTAGTGATTCATCATTATAGTGGATAACTCATTTCGGGAAGCATAATATAAAACATAAGGATTATTTCATACTATTAGACCTATTAAAAACATTTTATTCTTCATGAATACTATACCTAAATGCACAAATTTTATTTATATAATGGTTGAACTTTAAAAAACCCAATTTCACTGACCACCTATACAGGTTAAATAATAAGGGGGAACAATTAAAAGAATAATTTGAAATTGATAATGATTTATGAACACCTGATCCCCCCCCCCCACGGTGTCTTCACTAGACCACGAGGTTCTTAAATTGGTATTATATAATATGTTACCATTATTGGATCAATTTGAAAGACCCAGTTAATTTTGTCGGATTTTTTAAAGTGCATATTTTAGATGAGTGAGGAGTGTCCAATGAACATATCTAATTTACCTATAGTTTTCACAAATGTTGAATTCTCTGCGAAGCCTATTGAAAAGAAATAAATATATTCCAAATTAATGAGAAATAAATAAGAATCACTTCTAAATAATGATAATTGTAGTGGTTTATATTCAATAAAATCTAGTCGAATATATGAATAATATATTTTAATTCAATATTAATATAATTTTTAGAGCGTGTAAATGATAAATCATTATATGATTGTTAATTTAAATTCAAGGTTTAACTAAAGATAGTTCCCAATGAATTTAATTCATATATATTTTATCATATGAATGGATTATAAAATAAAAGATCATATATATAATTAGAAGCAACAGAAATAGATAATTAATTATAAAAATGAATTAGGCAATGTTGTACCCTCTCAAAATTGTTAAAATACATGAGCGAAACAAACTGACAATACAATGATAACATATCTCTCATAAGAAAAAATATAAAATAGTAACTGATAAAAAAGTGTTCCAGCTTGTTGTCACTGAATTACTCATAGTTCATGAAAAGCTTCAAAAAATCATAGTGAATTTAAAGGATACATAACTATAGTTATAGTATAACAAGCTAAAATTGCATGGAAATACAGTTCATGAAATAATAATGATGAATTATGAACTAACTGAGAATGTGAATAGTGTATGGGAAGTTAGGTGAAGATCAGTTGGGGATGAATATAACTCACCCTACTTGAGCGGTCTTGAGTGGGAGATTAGTAATAAAAATCTATAATCAATTTATATTATGCCCTATCAATGATATGGAAATAAAATTACAACCACTAAAAATTAAAATATTATTTTTCCCATAAGATGGATTTCTATAAGTTCAAAATAATGCTATAAATATGTTGTAGAAGCTTCCACCTCGATCACATGGATGATAAACACACACTATCGAAAATTATATGAATACATTAAATATTTTTTATAAAAATGTAATACAAATATATATATATATATATTTTGGGTTGAAAAAATCAAGTAAAACCAACCAATGAATCAAGGGTGGAGGTATGTATTTATTAAAAGAGTATCTCAACAATATAAAATAAAAATTTTGGAGGAAATTTATAAATAAATAATACTCCAAATCTAGATAAAATGTGCCTATAAGAAAAATAAAAAGATTTTTGTAACATTTTTTTGATTCTAGAGGTTCAAAAAAATAACTACAGTTTTTTGTAATAATAATTCAATATATTCATGAAAATGGATGACTATATTAATGGGGGGTAGAGTGAACAATTAGAACATGAATTCGGCATAGAAACAAAAGAATAAATCATTGTAAAAAACGATATTAATATTTAAACAATTTCTGTGAATTAATCAAGAAATATGGGAACACATATAATTGATTCTAGTAAGATCCAATCAACTACATCATGCATGTAAATGAAATAAATAGGAGATAATAGTAAGTGAAAAATAAGGGTAAAAGGAATGAAAAATATTCCATGGGAATGAATTCATCTACATATAATTTAATTACAACAGAGGAGGATTTTCAATCCTTTAGGAGAAAATTATACAAGGACTCATCTATAACATGTCAAAAACATTAACCGGGATTTATATAGAGACCTTTTATTTAAATAAATAGACATTACGTAGCTTTTATGGGAATATATAAAACATTAATCCAAAATATTCCAAAAGACTATATTAGTTTATTGCCTTTGGAAAAATAGAAATCTAAACATTAGTACATGAGTAAGTTACATTATGTCCCACTAGGTTCTTCATGACGATTACCCTTCTTAGAAACATAAAACAAAATAAAAATCTTTATAACCTGGGGGATAGAAACGTAAGAATGATTGAGATCATAATGTTAATAAGGGTAAATAAAGGAAATGTGTAAGTAGAACATGATCAAACGGTATGAAACAGGTTCATAACATTTGAATATCATACCCCACATATTATATATCATAATAATGATTATAAATTCATAAGACATGGATTTTAATAGTATTAAAAACATAATCCATGAAATCATAACATATGTATAAAACATGGAATTATTAAAGACATTGTAACTCCACAGGATTTTATGAAAAATATTATTTTAATTTCATTGATGTCTTGTGTTGTACATTACACCAAAATTATATTGTGCTATAAGAAACACCGCATTAGTTTATATTATACGCAAACACTATTCGTGGCTTGCGTTACACGCAATCACGACCTTCCTCAATAGTGTGTGTTGTACACAAAACCTGGTTTCACTAAACAACGATATATTGTTATGATATTATTTTGGACTAGCTGTTATGAATAGTATTAACTACATTTTTAATGTTATAACATTATTATTTATCTTACACATTTTCTAGAACATCCTGTGAGATCAAAATAAATTTTTCGAGTAAATCAAGTATTTTTAAAAAAATGCAGTTTTGCCGCATTTTGATGGAGCACCAACATTAAATATAGTTTTGGAATTGTTTATAAATTTAATATGAAAAAATTAAATTCTTCTTGGGAATCAGGATATAAAAATTTACTTTGGATAAAATTTTCATATTATTCTGATAACTTTTATATTTTAATGAATAGTAAAACACCGTATATTTTAATTAAAAAAAGCCTTTTTCATCGTAATAATTTATATGGTTAAATTATAATATTGAATGGTTTTAAAGTATAAATAGAATATATTTTTACTGTTTAATATAATGTATGTTATTAGCATTAAATTTACAATTAATTCATAAGTAAAAACATTTCAATATTTTGCAATGTTTTAACTTTTAAAACCCATTTTCGTAATAATGAGGTTAATTTTAAATTAATTACTGCAAATTTTGTGTTTTTAATTTTTAAAATAGATTCCATAATTGAATTCAGTGGGTACAAATTATGTTAATAGTTTACTTTTATATTCTGATATTATGAATAGTTACAACAGTGATTTTTTTACTGCAGTTAATGGTAAATCAGTTAATTAAGGATAAAATTAAGATTATAAAATTACCCTAACACCTGAAAATATTCTATTGTATGAATACAAGTAGACCCATGTCAACTAAGAGTCTTATTAGATTCGTTTCAGGGACAATTGACCATGAAAATGATATAATTATTATTAAAACAAAAGAAAGTGACAAACATGTCACTATCTTAAATCTTGTAAGTATAATAATTTTAATTTAGAGATAAACTTCATGAAACATCAAACATGAATAGTATACAGAAATATAACAAAATTATCTACATAATTTTAATTTTTTTTATAATTTTTAGGGATTAAATAGTTATCATTAAAGGTTACACAATAGTGATGTTGAAATTATTTAATTTATTGAAATATCAAATAAATGGTTTTAAAAATATTAAAATAAATATTATGTGAACTATTTTAGGTGCTAAAATAATTTTCTAGATACATATGACATGTTATGAATCTAATAAATCATTTATTTTGAACATATCCTCTGTGAGGATTTTATTTAAATTCAAATAAATTAATAGTGTCAAAATTGACACTAAATTATTTTATAAAAATAACATAATATAAAATTTTTTAAAAGTCACAAAAATATTTAAAAATTTTAAATTTATATTTATATGGTCTAAAATATCATAAATTATCCAATTATGTACAATTAAAAACATATAAGTAATTATTTATAAGAATTTTATAATTAGAATCTTATTACTACAAATAAAATTAAATAGATTAAATAAGGATAAATAATGTTGATAATATTTAAAATAAATTCCCAACATGTCTAAATTGTATTGGTTGGTAAGATTAAACCCCTATCTCTTATATTCTTCTGATTTGAGTCATTTTGGATGTTTTTATGTGTGTTTTGAATTTATTATAAATTAATATATTTGAGATTTCCAAAGGTACCCCTCTCCTCCCTTATAAAAGGGCACCTCCTCCGTCTCATCTTTACACAACTTCAAGCCTTCAAGGCCATCCAAACCCAGCACATTACTCTTTTCATCTTCCATAGTAGTATTCTCTAGGTTATGTACTTCTCAAAACAACAACTCTAGTCCCTTAAGATGTAGCTTAAAGGAGGTTCCTCGAAGAAGAGGTAATCTCTTCTTCCATTTCATTCAAGTTTCTTTCTTCATATACTCCTTCTTCACTAGTTTTTTAACTATAAAGTAATAACATAAGTATCACTAATATACTTATATGTTATTATAAATATGAAACAACCCTATTTCATCTTCTATCCATCCTACAGAAAATGAAATCACCGCGTGTTCGTACGTATGGAATATCGTCTCCACGCCATGGTGTAATATGTTTTCCACCAACAACAATATTGGATGGGTATAATGGCGTAAAGAATAACTATATATGGTTATTATAACATCATACGGATTCTGAGATATTATATCATCCACTCCAATTCTATTAAATAATTATGGGAACGATATCATCGCTTATGCGTACGTACGGACTACCGTCTCCATGAATGCGATGAGATTCATTTTCCATGATTAACCATTCAAGTATGATTATAATGTTTATATAATAAATAATAATGAAAGATATTACATAATAATTATACTGTATTTATGTACATATATGTTTCATTTACTAAATTCCATTTAATTCAATAAGAAAACGAAAACAGCGTTCATGCGTACGTACGGCCTACCGTCTACATGAATGGTGTATTTCATTCCATTAATTAATATATCATATATATTTATATGATGAATATATATTATATATAAATCGTGTTTTACATTCTGGATTTAAGTAAATCCGGATATAAGTTTTAATATCAAGAACCACATGTCAAAACATGTACGATAAATGAAATGATTTTACCCATAACGCTACTTTAACATAGAATTTACAAAAAAAAGGGTAATATAAAGTCATAAGTGAACCATTTATGATATAATAACAATGTATATGATTCTTTAATTTTTCAATGACATTATTTAAATCATTATATAGGAGGTTCGGATACATAGGAAGCATATCAGTCATATAGTAAGAGATAATTTTTGAATCTCATTTTTTATCCGAGATTGTTCATTCGTAAGTATTTACTGGGGTTATATATATCATCCATGTCCCTGTTTTCTAAAAATGGTTTCATTTATGTTTAAAGTCCTATTTTCCCATTTTTTACATTTACTACATGGTATGTAAGGAATCATGTTTTTACCATATGAGGTACTTTTTGACTTTTCCGAAAAAAGAACGAGAAGAATGTTTTTTTAAATTATACTGAATGAACGGATTTTTATGGTTTCATAAAAGCCTTATTTTCATGAATCATATTAAACAATATTTCATGATTATTTTCAACAAAATCATTTTCTTTTAAAATTTCATGGTATTTTGTGAAAATAATAATATTTTGAAGAAGAAAGGATATTTTCCTCAAGAATTCATTTCAAGTGTTTTTTCAAAAATATTTTCCATCTTAGATGAAATTATTTATTATTATTATGATTCAAGAATAATGTCACGATTATTTACATGGTTTGAATCATATTATGATTAAATTATTCCCATTTGTTTTATATGGGTTTCTTTATGATGGGATGATGTTTATGAAACCCATTTTATTCTTTGGGTTATGATTATTGATTTATATTTACTTTGTGGAACACGTAAAATTTTTTTAATTATGAGATGGGTGGGACCTATATATCCATCCAATGAATTGGGTAAATATTTATATCTCATGAGATAGACATGGATGGAACGGAAAGTTAATCTAGTTTAGTGATATAGTACTTGAACAAGGAGTGAACTCGATTCAGAAAGGGACTTTGTCCACTAAGATGGTCTTGGTAGCAATACCATGGCTACTTTGGAAATCATAACATGTGCATAATGGTTTTCCACAATTAAATGTTTTATTCCCATTCTATATTATCATGATAAATGTTTCTTTATGATATATACATACATCCATGTTTTATGTCATTTCTCAGTATTTTGATGTTTAAACATTATGTTCATGTTTTTTAAGTTCAAATGTATATGATTTGTTCTATTTTTTCTATGCTTAACCTTACTGAGCATTTTATCTCACCCTTTATATGTTTTCATTTCACAAGGATTTAAATAATGGTTTTTGGTAAGAAAACAAAAGGGGAATACCATTATTGGAGATGTTGAAGATCTTTCACCATGATTAGTAGATTATGTTCCACGTTTCCAAAGAAACTAAATTATTACGGTCCTTGAGTGTTTGTTATTGTTATGTATTATTTATTCCTCAAAAGTAATGTAATGTCCATGTACGTTAGTTTTGGGGTCTCTACAGATGGTATCAGAGAAAAGGTTTAGTTAATCTTTGAAAACTAGGATGCGAAAACTTTTGTGAGATCCCTGGAGATATTTCTAAGGTATGTCTAGGGATGTCTCTAAGGTTACGTATAAGTATAGTTTATTGTCCTAGAATTATGGTAGAGATATTAGAATTAATCCTAAGATTTTAGATATTGAAGGTACTCCACCTTTATTATGTTTCTTTCCCTATCATGAATTTTTTCTCTCTCACTATTATTTTTGGGTTTTAGAAGATTGCTGGAACCCGAAGGAACCATGTTTATCAATGTAATGAGAAATGCAAAGCTTTTACTCTATAACAAACCAAAGTTATGTGAGATTGAGGGAAAAATATTATTTCTATAATTACAAAAGCTTTGAATCATTCTAGACTTCCAAATGAGCAGAGAAGGGAACAATATTATATTGATTCCTTCATGAGGAAACACCCACCTTCATTCAGTGTGTCTTTTGATACACTTGTTACTGAACAATGGATTAGTACCATTGAAAAGATATCTTCCATACTTCACTTTTTAGAACATGAATAACTCATTGTGGCTATTTACCGTTTAGAAGGTGAAGCAGACCAGTGGTGGACTCTTATTATGAATACAAGGCACCAAGATGAAATTGAATCAATGGAATGGGATGAGTTCAAGAACTTGTTTTTCAATAAGTACTTCCCTTGTATTATTCGAACATAAATGGAAAAGGAGTTCCTTTATCTTAAGCAAAAGGATGATGAATCTTTTGGTATATATGAAGCGAATATAACAAGGCTTGCAAGGTATGCATCTGGATTTATCATCAACCTGAAAGTAAAGTTGATCAATTCTTCAATGGCTTAAAACCAAGTCTTTGAAGGGAACTAGCTATAAGAGATATTAAATGCTATGAATAAATTGTGTGTTGTGCTATCAAGGAAGAAATGGAAGTTGGTGTTACATATCCATCATATGTTTTTGACAAGAAACGAAAGATGGAGTTCAAGGAAAAATCTTAGAACAATGGTGAAAAGAAGGTGAACGATTCTTTATGCTAAACGTGTGGACATAAGAATGATGGAGACTATCTAAAAGGTACTAGAAAATGTATTAAGTGTGTAAAAATGCTCATCGTGCAGCTGAGTGCCGAATTAATGGGAAATAGGTTTCTAATGATATGAATAGAGAAAAGACTACATAGAACACTCCACCAACACTTTAATGCTTCAAGTGCAAGGAAATTTGGAATTATGCTAATCAATGCCCTAATCCAAGGGTTAATGATGATCAACGTGAGAATCCTCTTAAGGAAAAGGATAATGGGAAGTCATATGCAATCACTATTTGTGATGTTTAGTATGACGACGATGTTGTGTAATAATTAAGTGATTATGTAATGGGATTTCAAAATATTATCATAAAATCTCATTTATGGTATCATGGAATTTTGGAATAACTATGTATTGGTTTTCAATAATTATATGGTATCGATAACCATGAAATGTGATTAAAATATTTTTGGAATGAAGATGATATGTGAAAAATGAAGGGATAAAGGTAAAATGAAATGAGCTCATGAATGATATAAGGACAATGTAATATAATGGTTTGAGTTTATAGAATTTTTTGGATTTCGGTGTGTGAAAAGAGTTGACTTTTAACAGCAGTGATGTTTTCACAATAATTCTATGGTAATTCATGTGTGAAGAGAATACATGATTAAGGTTTTCACATGTTTGAAATCCGAACAACAAGATATATCTTACGATATATGGAGGATAAATGATGGTATTCATGTGTTTGTTTTGTGACCTTTCAAGTAATCGTTTTCTTTATACTATAAGATTGGATAGATTTATTTTGGATAAGCCTAATGATTGGAATGAATTATGTTGGAAATCAGATAGTATTATTTAAGGATAAAACTTGTTTTTCCATATTATTTCTAGAATTTTATAATAGTAATGTTTTAGAAAATGGAAAACTTTCAGAATGGGCGACAACCTGTCACGTCGGACAAAGCTGTGGGAATCGAAATGACAACTGAAGTGCGATAGGCCTTGATTGGATACCACATGTCTACATGAAGTCCCTTGTTAGTTGAAACTAGTTTTATTTTATTAAGTCATATGATGGATGAAGTATATGTCCATTTTTGGAATCATATATGATTAACATCACCATATATGGACTTCTATATATTTGATAACTTTTTCTAACCTTCTATTTGAGAAAGATGGAATGACCTATCATTCTATCAGAAGACTAATTCAACTTCATTTTTTAAGAGATGAAGTGGAAATTGTTCAAGGCACGGACAAAAGTGAGATTGTACCAAAATCAAATAAGTATTTCTTTTGATTCGAAAATTCTTCAATATTAGGGAAATGATCTTGAATACCAAAAATGATGTCATATTGCTCTCATATCTGATGAATCAGATGGTAGCTTAGATCATCACAAATTTTTGGCTTTTTGACTGTTAGATTTTTCATAGCCATGTCCTCTACCACTCTCCCTTAGAACTCGATGGTTAGATTTCTCTTCCATATTAAAATTTTAAACTATGTTATTTTATGTGGAATCCCAGTGATTAGTTAATTTGGGTTAACATAATGTTTCATAATTTAGTTTTTAAAGTTTAATTTTTGTATTCCTATTTTTGATTTGGGTTTCAATTAAAGAAACATTCAAGTATTTTACCATTTATAACCCCGATGTATTTCGAGGGAGAAATTCATTTTAAGGGGGGTAGAATGTAACACCGCGAGATTTTATGAAAAATATTCGTTTAATTTCCTTGATTTCTTGTGTTGTATGTTACACCAAAATTATCTCGTGTTATACACAACACCGTAGTAGCTTATATTATACCCTATCATTATTCTGGGCATGCGTTACACGCAATCACGACCTTCCTCGGTAGCGTGTGTAGTACGCAATACCGGGATTCACCGAAAAATGTTATATTGTTATAATATTATTATGGACTAGACATTATTAATAGTATTAACTAAATTTTGAATGTTATAACATTATTATTAATCTTACACATTTTCTAGAACATCGTGTGAGAGAAATATTTTTTTGAGTAAAATAAGTATTTTTTAAAAAATACAGATTTTGCCACCTTTTGATGGTGCACCCTCATTAAATATTGTTTTTAGAAATGTTTATAAGTTCAATTTGTCAAAATAAAATTATTTTTTGGAATCAGGATATAACAATTTACATTGGATAAATTATTCATAATATTCTTATAACTTCCATATTTTAATGAATAGTCAAAACACGCTATATTTTAATGAAAAACAACTTTTTTCATCGAAATAATTTATATGGTTAAATTATAATATTGAATGGATTTAAAGTATAAATAAAATATATTTTTAAAATTTAATATAATATATGTCATTAGCATTAATTTTACACTAAATTCATAAGTAAAAACATTTTAATCTTTTGCAACGTTTTAAGTTTTAAAACCCATTTTCTTAACAATGAGATTAATTTTAAATTAATTAATGCAACTTCTGTGTTTTGAATTTTGAAAAATGGATTCTATATTTCAATTTAGAGGGTCTAAATTATGTTAATAGGTTAATTTTATTTTTTTGATATTATGAATAGTAACTACAGTAATTTTTATTTACAGTAGTTAAAGGTAAATCGGGTAATTATGGATAAATATAAGATTATAAAATTACCCTAACACCTGCCAAAATTTAATTAGATGAATAAAAGTCGACCCATATCACCTAAGAGTCGGATTAGATTCTTTTCATGGATTATGACCATGAAAATGAAATAATTGTTATTTAAATCAAAGAAAGTGACAACATTCCACTGTCTTAAATATTATAAGTATAATAATTTTAATTCTGTGATTAAATTCATAAATCATAGAAACTGAATAGACTCCAAAACTCTAATAAAATTATATACATCATGGAAATTTATTTTGTATTTTTAGGGATTATATAATTATCATTAAAGGTGACACAATAGTGATGTGGAAATTATTTAATTGATTGAAATATCAAATAAATGGTTTTAAAAAAATTAAAATAAATTTTATATGAACTATTTAATGTGTTACAATAACTTTGAAGATAAATATGACATGTTATTAATCTATTAAATCTTTTAGTTCGAACATATCTCTTTTGAGGAGTTTATTTAAAATCAAATAAATGAACAGTGTCAAAATTGACACTATTGTTATTTTATAAAAATAATATAACATAAATTTGTTTAAAAATCATGAAAATATTTAAAAATTGTAAATTAAAATTTACATGGCCAAAAAGGTCATAAATTATCCAATTATGGAACATTCACAACACATACCAAATTATTTATAACAATTTTAAATTTATAATTTTATTAACGCAAATAAATTAAATAAATTAAATAAAGATAAATCAAGTTCGTAAAGTTTAAAATAAATTTCCAACATGTCTAAATTTAATTGGATGATGGGTTTACAACTATAAATCATTTTAGCATTGGATTTGAGTCATTTTGGATGTTTTTATGTGGGGTTTCAAGTTATTATAAATTAATATTTTTGAGGTTTCCAAGGGTGCCCCTATCCTCCCTTATAAAAGGGCATATCCTCCCTCTCCTTTTTACACATAATTGAGCCTTCATGCTCGGAAAACCCCAAGAAATTACACTTCTCAAAATCCATAGTAGTATTTTCGATGTTATGGTCTTCTCAAAAGACCAACTCTAGTCCCTTAAGAAGAATCTTTAAGGAGGTGTGTCGAAGAAGATGTAATATCTTCTTCTGATTCTTTCAAATTTCTTTCTTCTTCTACTTCTTCTTCATTAGTTGTTTCATTATAAGGAAATAAAATCAGTATCAATAATATACTGATATGTTATTATAAATATGAAACAACCCTATTTCCTCTTCTATCCATCCTACGGAAAACGAAATCACTGTGCATTCGTACGTACTGAATATCGTCTCCACGCCGTGGTGTAATCTTTTTTCCACCACCACCTTACATGGATGGGTATAATGGTGTAAAGAATAACTATATATGGTTATTATAACATCATACTAATTCTATGATATTATATCATCCACTACAATTCAATTAAATTATTATGGCAACAATATCATCGCTCGTGCGTTCGTACGGACTACCGTCTCCACAAACACGATGAGATTCATTTTCCATGATTAACTATTTGAGTATGATAATAAAGTATATATAACAAATAATCATGAAATATATTACATAATAATGATAAAGGATTTATGTACATATATGTTTCATTTACGTAATTCCATTTAATTCAATAAGGAAACGAAAACAGAGTTCATGCGTACGTACGACCTACCGTCTCCATGAAAGGTGAATTTCATTACATTTAACGATATATCATATATATTTATAAGCTGAATATATAATAGATATAAATAATGATTTTCATTGTGTAATTAAGTATATCAGGATATAATTCATAATATCAAGAACAACAAGTCAAAACATGTACGATAAATGAAACGATTTTACCCAAAACGCTTCTTCAACATGGAATTTACAAAAAAAATGGGTAATATAAAGCAATAAGTGAACCATATATGATATCATAATAATGAATATGATTTTATAATAAGTGAATTAAATTATTTAAATCATTATACAGGAGGATCAGATCCATACAAAGCATATCGGACATAAGGTAAGGGATAATTTTCCAATCTTGTTTTTTATCTGAGATTGTTCATTCGTAAGTATTTACTAGGGATATATTTATCATCAATGTCCCTATTTTATAAAAATGGTTTCATGTATTTTTAAAGTCCTTTTTACCTATTTTTGACTTTTACTACATGGTATGTAATGAATTTTTCATTTTTTACCATACGAGGTACTCTTTGAGTTTTCTGGAATAAGTATGAGAAGATTGTTTTTTAACTTATATGGCCTGAAAGGATTTTTACGGTTTCATAAAGCCTTATTTTTATGAAGCTTATTCTACAACCTTTCATGATTATTTTCAATAATATATTTATCCTTTAAAATTTCATGGCATTTTGTGAAAAGAATATGATTTTAAAGAAGAAAGTATGTTTTCCTTAAGAATTCATTTCTAGTGTTTTGTAAAAACTATTTTCCATCTAAGATGACATTATTTAGTATGATTATGTATCAAGAATAATGTCTCTATGATATACAAGGTTTGACTCTTCTTATGATTAAATGATATCCATTTTTTTATATGGATTACATTATTATTGGATGATGTTTATGGAACCCATTTTATTCTTTGGGTTATGATGAATGATTTATGTTTATTTTGTGGCACATATAAGAATGATTTCATTATGAGATGGGTGGGACCTATATCTACATACGATTAATTATGTTAATATTTTTATCTCAGAGATAGACATGGCTGGAACAACAAGTTAATTCGGTTCAGTGATATAGGACTGGAACGATGAGTGAACTCGATTCAGAAAGGGACATTGTCCACTATAATTGTCTTGGAAGCAATTCCATGGCTACTATAGAAATCATAAAATTCTCTTAATGGTTTTCCACAATTAAATGTTTTATTCCCATTATATTTTATCATGATTAATGTTTCTTTATGATATATACATACTGCCGTGTTTTATGTTATTGCTCAGTATTTTGATGTTTAAACATTATTTTCATGTTTATTTAAGTTCAAATGTATATGATTTGCGCTATTTTCTCTATGCTTACCCTTACTGAGCATTTGATCTCACACTTAATATGTTTTATTTTCCCCTAGATTTAAAAAAAGGTTTTAGGTATGGAAATAAAAGGGAAAGATCTTTATGGGAGATGATGATGATCTTTCACAACGATAAAAAGACTATGTTCCGAGTTTCCAAAGACAATAAACTATTACAGTCCTTATGTGTTAGTTTTGGTTATGTAATAATTATTCCAAAAAAGTAATGTAATTTCCAATAATGTCAGGTTTGGGGTCTCTACAGACACATAAGCATATAATATGATTTTCATAGTAAGCAAGGAATTGATGCCATGGCCATCTTGGTATCATGGGTTCACACCCTATACCATCTCAGAAGTCACGGTTCACATACCTAGAAATATTTGTAACATGATTTTAATCTACATAC
Organism: Viscum album; assembly: GCA_963277665.1. Lineage (NCBI taxonomy): Eukaryota > Viridiplantae > Streptophyta > Magnoliopsida > Santalales > Viscaceae > Viscum > Viscum album. Next base: position 823,470,636 of record OY728153.1, read on the forward strand.
CATTTTCTTTGTCATGGATCACTACCAGAGTCGTCTTAGTTTCCCAGATTCATTTTCAAGGCCATGATAATATATATCATTTAGATATAAATCATTACCCAGTGTATTGGAGAGGGATATATGTCCCAACCATTTAATAATTAAATAATATATACAGTCCCCAATAATAATAAATAATCATATAAAATTACTTTAAATTAAATGGGTACTATAAAAAGGTAATCATGTCATAACCTATGAAAAAATAATGTTTTCATAATCATTTCATCAAAACCATAACCTGTGAAAGTGAAAAGGATTTTATAAACATATAATCTATGAATGAGAAATAAGTTTCATAAATACCATGATATTATGCATAACCCATTGATAGAGAGAATATCACTGGAAGCATTACATCAGTTCTTTGAGGGTCATGAGTTACATAAATATATGTCATATTATATTTAATTTTGATTGAAATATATTTAAATATCATTTCTTGTGGGGAATATCATTCCTTCTTTTTAAATGGATTTTCAATACATAATATCATTATAAAATAATTTCCATAAAAATACCCTGAAACATATAATGAATACTTTAAATCATTTTCAAAACATTTTTCATTGAAAACTTATTAAACAACCTTCCAAACATTTAAAAAAATGTTCTTCAAAAACACTATGAAAACATATAAAGAAATATTGAAATGTTTTTCAAAAACATTTTACGTGAACATGTATGAATGGAACTTTAAAAGGATTTGAAAACTATTTCATTGGAAATAATTAGAAACCATATACCTAATTCTTGAAAACATTTTGAAGACAATTTTCTAGAAAAACTTATATAAGATGGTTGAAAACATTTAGAAAACAATTTTTCAAGAAAATGACTTTTAAAAACATTTTCTTAAAAATTATCCATTTAAAAAATAAACATATGTTTCCAATAAATTAATGTGGGAAAATTCATACTCGTCGTATGATGTGAAAAGAACATTCTTTTTCAATGGTATAAAGGATAGAAAAATTATATGTTTGGAAAAAAAAAACAAGATTCCATTGAACATATTGGTAAAATAAAAATATGGTAAGAATTTATTTTAAATATTAATGGAGAATGGTACAATATTCTTAGAAACCCTTTTTAGAAATTTTTTTTCATGAATACCTCTTTCCGATCAAAGAGAGGGTAAAGTCAGAATTTCATAAAAATACTTTTTTAAATATCATATGTACCAAAGAGTGGAAGAAATGGTGCCAATATATTAATGAATCATTAATAATAGTAGTATAATAGAATTCATGAATTTTTATTATATATGGATCATAATATTTTATCAAAGTAAGAATAGACATAAAAAATATTTTAAAGCAATGAGATTGTCTCAATGTACACTTATTACATGGTAACATCGAATCAAGCTCTCCTAGAAAGAAAATAAAATTAAATGAAAATTAATGTATCAGGAAAATAATGAAATTCATCATATAACTTGAAAATGTAATGTATATATATCTCGAAATAGAATTTAGGTTTATAAAAAAACATGACTCTTAAAGAAGGAAAATTGAGACAAAACTATTTCACTGATTTTGAAACATTTGTAACATAAACCCAATTAAAAAAAGATCCTAAAATGGGTATGTGAATACCCATAAAATTAATTATAATATAAATAGAATATAATCATGTGAACTATATACCCCATAAAATGGAAATAGTTGTAAAAATATCATGTCTCTCACAGAAATAAATCGTGAGAACAAATCCCCTTACGATGTGTCTTCACTCTCATCAAACTCATTAAAATGACCTGTTTAAGAAATATGAAGTTATTTTAAATCATTTAAATAATAATTTTATTATATATAATAAAATTTATGGTTTTATTATATCATTATATTACACACTTGTTATCCATCCAATGTTTAGGATTCACCTCATATACTATTCACTTTATTCTTCACATGTGTCTTAATTTGTTATATCATTGGTCTTTATACTTATATAATGATTTATGAATATAAACCATGATTTAAATATAAATTATATCATTTATATTTTTATTATTATAATCTATATAATATATACTTATGAAATGGACTACATTTTTTATGGAGACAGTAAGTTATACTTGTGCGTGAATGATGTTTCCCTTTTTATTGTAGTATTGAAAGAATGATATAAATTAAAATATATCTATATATGTATATCATATAATTAAATTATAATTATAATGTTATATATATCATATAATTTTACTGAACTCATCATTAATACATTCCATTTAGTGTGTCAATGAATCATATCGCTTTAAGGGGGCGGTAGTCCACACATCATCAAACCAAATTATAATATTTACACCAAAAGAAATTTAAATATATATTTATTGCAAAAAGTAATAAAGAAGATTAAATACATAATAAATATAATATATAACATATATAAATTTCTTTTCTTTCATATTTTTCAATATGAGAAGCGGTAAATCAAAAATGAACAATCATCATTTAGTGAGGCAATAGTTCATCGTACAGGTAAATAATATGTTTCTTACCCATTAAATGGAGGTTTTTGAATGTGTAGGTTGAATCAAAAGAATAAAATAATCATATTATATTTTTTATATAGTTATTTTTATAAAATCATTTATTTAATATAGTAGAGGGGTGGATAAGAAAAAAACGGTACATGAGAGAAGGTGTTACCTCTAATTAAGAAACTCATTTTGGCTTGTTCCAAAAGGATTCCACGGAAGAATTTCATCGCTAAGTGTGGATTCAAAGAGGACATTACAGATTTTTAGATGTCTATTAGGTAGATCTTGTAAGACAATTTGTGTTTTTATAGGTGTCTAGTAGAGGGAGAGGTGGTGACCTTTTATAGGGATGGGAAGCGACACACATTGCATTTTTGAAAATAAGTTTGGTGTACCAATGTTTTTACCAAAAAAAAGTCATAAAAATTTCTCAATAATGGAATGTATGTTTTTGATTCATGTCTATAAGATGGTTTTTTTACAAGTTCATAGTCCATTTTGGGTCTTAAATTAATGTTTTATTCCTCAGTTAAGGTAAATTTTACCTAAATTAATGTAACTAATTTTAATTAAATTCAATAATATTTTTGGTAAAAAAATAAGTTGAAGTTAATATAAATTATAAATTATTCTAATTCGAAATATTTAAAAAAAATTTAAAAATCCCAATTATAGGATTGGAATAAATTAATTTAAAATTAATCTCAAGGTCAGGACGAAAATGTATGTTTTTATGTTAAAACATTGAAAAATTTGTGAGGTTTTTATATCAAATTTCAATGTTAAAATGGTTCAAATTACACAAATTTGATTAATTGAATAAAATATAAGCTAATTAAATATTTAAACAAAATATAAATATTATTTATCCTTATAAATAAATTAGATGAATTATTTTTTAATTATTGTCCAATATTTTTATCTTTTCATTAAAAAATGAAACCATATAGAAAAATACACAAATTTATCATAACATAAAATTTATGTTTATATTAAGAATATTAAGTTTATTTGGACATATTAATTGTAAGAGCCCATATCTTCTTTTCAGGTATGTCTTTCCATTTTCTAGAGTTTTTGGGAAAAATGGAGTTTCTGGAAATTTTTTAAGTACACGCCGTGTACTTTCTGAGTACACGCCGTGTACTCTTTTCCCGCTAGAATCCATGTACTGACCATGTCTGGGCCACACATATGGTGTGTATGGGTGATGTGGAGGCCGATTTTGGCGGAGTACGGAAAGACCTAGTACATGACGTAAACTATAAAATTACACGCTGTGTAAATTTTTTTCATTAAATAGACCGGGGTCATGCCTGATTGCCATAATCGTCTTCTTCTAGGTCCGGTTCGACCGAGAGATGCCGTACAGTCGCGGAACTTCTCCGGATTCCCGAGCCTTCATCTGTTGGCCGATTTGATCGTTGTCAATTGCGTTGGAACCGCAGCGGTGAGTTGTTTCTTCTTCATGAGTTTGATTCCCTGATTCTTCCTCTTTCTCAAGTTATCGTGGATTGAGAATTTTTGACGTTTTTATATATCTCTGATGTTTGAGGGAGAATCAGTCGTCTTGGTTCACTTATATCGATCTCCTAGGATCGAGTTAGGTGTTTTGTGCCTTACAATTCAATGTCCTTGAGTTTTATGTGCAAATTCCACAAATACCTGTGAATGTGGTATTGCGTGTCTACCATTTTTTCCTTGTTGTTTTACTTTCTTGCTTTTATGCTTGTGTAGAGGTAAATTAAAAATGTTAGAGGACAATTTTTTGTGGTTGGATGCTTTGCCCATGTTTTTCTCTTTTTACAACCTTTGGGTCTTGTTAGCCTTTGACCGTTAAGACTGTTACCATGCCTTGTTTCTATAGGATGGAGGGTTTTGCATTACATGCTTGTTGCCTTGTAGAATGTTTAGAAAAGTATCTCTATAGGTGTACGTTAGTTTTCCAAATATCTATATAGGTGTACTTTGTCCTTATAGAATTATTATGCACTAATTGGCACGGGGCTGAGACAACCTAGTGTTATAGACTATACGGGCTAGACCGAGTGAGCTTTCTCAGTGAGTCTTAGACACTATAGGCCACAAGGGATAGACTGAGTGAGATTCCCAGAGTGACTTAAAATATTATAGACTACAGGAGGGTAGACCAAGTCATCATCCTCAGAGAGTCTTACTTTGTTTGAATATTTTTAAGAACCATACCAGGATAGAGGATGAATTGACAGAGTGAGCTTCCTCAGAGAATCTGTGGTATCCCTGAGGCTGTTGGAGGAATTGACCGAGATAGCTTCCTCAGAGAGTCTCTAAACCATGGGGCTAAGAGGTTTAGACCGTGTGACCTTCCTTAAAGTGTCCCTGACTACCCTATACTATACGGGGAATTGAACGAGTGAGCTTCCCCAGAGATTCTCATAAATTCTTATGACAAAACCAGAGGGTTTAGGATGAGTGCACTGCCTAGAGGGTTGTGTTACTTCTTGGATAGGACCCGAGGGGATGGCTGCGAGCACTTCCCAGAGGGTTTTCCTGCTTGTTAACTGGTTTCTTCACTACTAGTGTTGATTGTGGATTGATTATTGTTGTGTATCATCCTGCTTTACTGCTTACTGTTTACTGCCTTCTGCTTTGCAGTTTCTATTTACTGCTTGTTGTACTTTTACCTGCCATATAGTCACTCACTGTTAGGCACAGATCTATGGGTGAATTCCAACTGGGATTTAGTCTCACACCCTATTTGGGTCATGATTTTGGGCCAAAACAGACTATGTTGTTGAAGGTATATACAAGGGAAATCACCCTCCGACTTCTGGTACATGATTTCATGGAGTAGGAGAGCATGGGACCACGCTTTGTCTTGCGATGCTGAGAAGCTATTTTATATTATTTTGTACTTGTTTTGGTACTGCGGTGTTTTCCAACATTGTGGCTTCTTTTTTTGTTTTCCTTCATATGTATCATGCATCATTTCATATATACATTTGTGCTCCAGTTTGTTGATTTAGTCTTCTTCTTTTTATATTGTTGGTTATTACTGCTTCCTCTATTGCATGTTTATTTTTCATCCACTGTGTACTCTGCCAATGAGGGCATATTTTCCCCCACTAACACACCCAAAGCCCTCGCTGCTAGTCGGCAGCCTCTGGCGTTTCGGGATATGTGCTTGAGGTCCTATGGGGAACCGGCTCAGAGCCCTAGTTAGTGGCATCCGGGTTGGTACATTACAAAGTGGTATTAGAGGAGTTATTATCTCTTGATTTAATTTTTGGAGGATTTATCCAAGGATTGGACAGATTCGGTACATGGTAAAAAGCTGTACCCGGGAGTAGCTAACTCGTGTATAGGGAAAAGCCATACTACCTTGTTATTGCAGTTTTCTAGTTTTGAGATTTTACGGTTGATTTGATTTCAACCTAGAGTGATTCACATGATTTGTGTTGTTATTGTTTTGATAATAAGGTTCTATTTCTATCGCAACACAATGATATGAGGGTATGCCATATCATGCATCATATAGGAACTTGTTAGAAATCACATGCCATGCATTCTTTCCATGTTATCTAGGTTGCATTAGAAATTGCATGTGGTTGTGATAGACTCTATGTAGATTATGTATGACATTGTGATAGATGCTTGATTTAATCCTTGATGTTGTGATAGTGAAATTGATTGTGTTGTACTTTCCTTAAATGAACACCAAATTTTTATTCTTGAGGTGTTATGGGACCTCTTCAATCAGAATTTGGTAGATCATAATCATGTTTTCTCTTGTACATGACTGTAGGAGATGCCAATATTTTTTTCGCGGGGATTATGGGCCCTCATGGATCGGAAATTGGCACCTATTTGCCTTTTTTTAGTGTTTTTGGCCTTCTGTGCATTTTCTAAGCTACTGCCCAGAAATATCCAGAATACACAATGTGTACTTTCTGGATACACGCCGTGTAGATTTCAGGCCGTGTCACTGGCCCTGTGAGCAGAAACACGGTTTCATGAAAAAAAACATCAGGAACACACTGTGTACGGTAGGTTCACGTTGTGTAGTGTAGAGTCGTGTACCAGGCCGTGTCCCTAACAACACGGGTCGGGAAACCTCGAGTAAAACAAGTCGTATTGGTAAATAATGTGACGTGTTTTTTAGAGCCATATACCCGGCCATGTCACTATCAACACGGGCCAGGGAAGCTCGAGTAGAACATGCCGTGTGGGTAAAGAACACACCGTGTGGGTAATGAACACACCGTGTAGTTTTGTCCCAGGTACCTGTCCATGTTGCGAACAACACTTGTCGATGTTATCTTCTCCTATACAGGCTGTGTTTGTTCGGAACATGTTGTGTAAGGGCAGCCATGTAGAAGACCATGTAACTAACAACACGGGCCACTGAGACCGTGTCTAGTACACTCTGTGTCCCTTTGGAACACGCCGTGTTGTCTGGAGTTAGTTAGACTGTGTGGGTTAGCCAGGTAAGGAGACTTGGGTAGGGTTTTAGAGTTCAAGTACATGGCGTGTATGGGAACAAAACGCAGTGTAGTTTGGAGTGTTACACAACCAGTAGTGGCAGGAGTACACACCCATGTTAGTGGCGAAAGAAGACCCGCCATGTAGTTTTTATACATGCTGGGTAGTCATGTTTTGTAAAAGTTGATAGTTTCCATCCCCTGTTCTCTTTTTGTACTCCTGTGTTTTCAGTCATTGTTAATCCTGATCCAAGGTGTGCTTTTGATCTTTTAGAGCAATGCCTCAGAGACGTCCTCCAGTCGTACGTCATTTTTCAGACAGTGACCAGACACCAGATATGGCCGATGTGGGACCTCCTGTTGATCCTCCCGCAGTTCCAGCATTGGCACCAGCAGTTATACCCATCGTAGGTGCCAATGTGGAGTTCAGGGAGGATTTCCTAAGGATGATGCAGACCTTTCAGGGGGCGCCGCCTCTTGCCCCATCGATGGCTGAGTTGACGAGGGATTTTTTAGCAGTATCATCCTCCTAATTTCTTAGGGGATGGAGGACCCCAGGATGAATAGTCGTGGTTTGAGGCCACCCAAACTATCTTTGAACATCTGGAGATACCCCCAGAGAATATGGTAAAGCTGGACACCTATATGCTCTGAGACACTGCTAAGAGGTGGTAGGTGGTGATCTCACAATCAGGGAGTCCGTAGGGTATGTCATGGGATGAGTTTCGATCCACCTTCTATGAATACTTCTATCTGGAGACCCTGAGAGCCAATCGATCTAGGGAGTTTATGAGTGTGTATCAGGGTACTCATTCTATTATGGAGTACTCGTCTCGCTTCACTGAGCTGCAGTGTTTCACACCGATCCTAGAAGGTGATGATTTGTTCCTTTCTATGATGTTCGAGGACAGTCTCGGGGAGGAGATCCCTTCCTAGGTGAATATCTTCCATTTTAATTATATATCCTCCATCATCAACCAGGCGCTGTTTATTGAGTGCAATCAAAGGGATTCTGGAGCAGTGTGGCAGGGCGGTTAGATATCTAGAGCAGGTGTTCCTCCTACATACATTAGGAAGCGTCATAGAGAGTCTTCTTGAGGAGATTGGGGTTTGTGGGATGCGTCTTCTAGCAGCCAGGTCATTTGTTGCCAGTGCGGTATAAGTGGGTACACATGGCCTCAATGCCAGAGAGATCTGATGGAGTGCCGATCTTGTGGCAAGATGGGACATCTTCAGCGCTTCTTTCACATCTTCTCAACTTTATCTGGTTTTAGGGGTTCCTCTCTGACCATGTGTTCCAGAGATTCTTCACCAGTTTCCCTCCAGTATGGGAACTGGAGTTCTTCTGGCCGTTCGGGCTGAGGTGGAGGTCACGACCATGGTGGTCAGTCACTAGTTCATCAGCGACAGCATAGTGGATCATCTCAGAGCGGTCAGCCAGGGGCGCAGGGCCGCGGTGCAGACCAGTATTTCAGCATGGAGCATACTGATCAGGAGTAGGATCCCGACCCTTCCACAGTTTTAGGTACTATCTTAGTAGCCTCAGTTTTATCTTCATCACTTTTCGATACTAGTGCTTCCCATAGCATTATCTCTGCTGTAGTAGTGGAGAGCCTAAGGCTCTGTATCATTTCGTCTGCCGACTTGTTGACTTCTGACATGCTATTGGGAATGAGGACATCTAGAGTATGTCAATGTAGATAGTTACCTCTTGATGTTGTGGGGTGTCACTTCTTATGGGACCTTTATGTCCTAGAGATATCGGGCTATGACGTCATTATCGGTATGGACTGGTTGGTTCCTTTCCAGGAAGTCGTCGATTGTTATCGCCTCATGATGAGTTTTATATCACTAGAGGGAAGATCCTTCTTTAATAGAGGCGAGTGGGATGTCCTGGTGGGTAGAGCTGGACCAGAGCATCATTGGCTAGTGGAAGTTATAGTCTATATTGCATGTCTTTATCTGGATGACTAGGAGACTTCACAGATTGACATTCTCCTGGTGGTGGATCGTTTCAGGGATGTCTTTCTAGAGGTCTTTTCAGGATTTCCTCCGGTGCGTTGGGTATACATTTCGATTGAGGTCATTCCAGGAGCGGCACCAGTGTCCATTCCTCCTTATAGGATGGGTACACCTATGTTGCAGGAGCTGAAGAAGCAGCTGGAGGAGTTGTAGGAAAAGGGTTTCATCTTACCTAGTACATATCCTTATGTTTCGCCTGTCCTGTTTGTGAAGAATGTAGAGGGTACCCTTCAGCTTTGTGTGGATTATCAGAAGATGAAACAGTTGACTCTCAAGAACTGATTTCCCTTGCCGAGGATAGATGACCTCTTTGATCAACTTTGAGGAGCCCGGCTGTTCTCGATGATTTATTTGAGGTTCGGTTTTCATCAGTTGCGCGTTATACCATCTGATATACCTCTTACAGCCTTCAGGAGCATGTATGGTCTATACGAGTATACAATCATGCTGTTCGGTCTCACAAACTTTCCTGTAGTTTTCATGGCACTAATGAACCGAGTGTTCCATCTGTAATTGGAATCCTTCGTCACAGTCTTCGTGGAAAATATCTTGGTGTACACTCACACTCGACACTACCGTGCCACACATCTTGAGATCATTCTCAGTACACTGAGAGATAATCGAATGTATGCTAAACATTCGATGTGCCACATTTGGATGGATCAGATTCACTTCTTGGGTCATGTTATATCAGAGACAAGAGTTTTAGTGGACCCAGAGAAATTGAGAGTTGTAGTTTCCTAGGAGCAGCCAAAGAACGTCATTGAGGTTCTTGAGGATATGCTCCGAGCATTCATTCTAAACTTTTGTGGTTCTTGGGAGAAGCATATACCTCTTGTGAAGTTCACCTACAAGAATAATTTTTAGGCAACCATTCAGATGGCGCCATATGAGGCTTTGTATGGTAAGACAAGTCGATCATCCTTATGATTGATGGAGGTAGGAAAAGTAGCTTTCTAGGACATCATCTTGTTCTGGAGACCTCAGAGTAGATAGACTTTATTCATAAGTGGATAGCTAGAGCACAGTCTTGGCAGAAGTATTATGCTGATTAGCGGGGGCGACCTCTGGAGATCGAGGTCAGAGATTAGGTTTTCTTGCGTGTCGCACCGAGGTTGGGACACAAGTGGATTTGGAGAAAGGGTAAGATTTCACCATGGTACATCGACCCATTTGAGGTGTTGGAGAGAGTTGGGCCGGTTGCCTATCAGTTGCAGCTACCTCAGAGGTACCGGGCTATGCATGACGTCTTCCACGTCTCCTAGCTCCGACGTTACATTTCGGACCCATCTCATGTCTTCTAACCCGCAGAGGTTGAGCTTGAAGCGGATGCATCATTTGAGGAGCATCAAATCCGGATTTTTGATCACAGTACGAAGGTTCTCTAAGGCTGGTATGTTCCTTTAGTACAGGTGCTATGGCAGCACGGGCGAGTACCGGACGAGATTTGGAAGAGGGAGGCCGAGGTTTGATCACATTAGCCAGAGCTATTCAAGGATTCTTCTTTGATGCCTATCTAGGGAAAGTCAGGGACAAATTTCTTTAATGGGGGATGTTTTTATGAACATGGATCTTCATTTCAGGTATGTCATTTCTTTTTTTGGTGTTTTTGGGAAAAAATGGAGTTTCTGGAAATTTTTGATATACGCACCGTGTACTTTCTGAGTACGCATTGTGTACTCTTTTCCCACTCTAATCCATGTACTAGTTGTGTCTGGGAAACACACACAGTGTGTAGGGGTGACACAGATGCTTATTTTGGAGGAGTACGGGAAAACCTAGTACACGCAGTGTACTCTAAAAGTACACGCAGTGTAATTTTACTTTTTTCATTAAACGGACAGGGGTCATGCCTGATCAACATAAACATCTTCTTCTAGGCCTGGTTCGACTGAGAGACGCCTTACAACCGTGGAACATATTCAGATTCCCAATCCTCCATCTTTTGGATGATTCGACCGTCATCGATTGCGTTTGAACCGCAGCGGTGAGTTCTTCCTTCTTATTGAGTTTCATTCCTTGATTCTTCCTCTCTCTCTCATGTTATCATGGTTTGAGCATTTTGGACGTTTTCTCATATCTACGATGTTTGAGGGAGAATCAGTCATCATGGTTCAATTATATCGATCTCCTAGGATCGAGGTAGGTAGTTTGTGACTTACTGTTCAATGTCCTTGAGTTTAATGTGAAAATTTTACCAATACCTGTGAATGGGGTATTGTGTGTTTATCTTTTTTCCCTTGTGGTTTTCTTGACTTTTGTGTATGATTGTGTAGAGGTAAATTAGTCGTGTTAGAGGATAATTTGGTGTGCTTGGATGTTTTTCCCGTGTTTTTCTCTATTTACGACCTTTGGGTCTTATTATCCTTTGACCGTTAAGAATGTTTCCATGCCTTGTGTCTACAGGATGGAGTGTTTTTCATTACAAGCGTGTTTCCTTATAGACTATTTAGCCATGTATCACTATAGGTGTACATTGTCCTTATAACATTATTATGCACTGACTGGCAGGGGGCTGAGAGAACCTGGTGCAATAGATACTAAGGGGTAGACCGAGTGAGCTTCCTTAGTGAGTTTTAGACATTATAGGCCACAGGGGATAGACTGAGTGAGCTACCGAGAGGGACTTCAGATATTATAGACTAAAGGAGGGTAGAATGAGTGAGCTTCCATAGAGAGTCTTACTTTGTTTTAATATTTTCAAGAACCTTCCTAGGATAGAGGAGGAATTGATCGAGTGAGCTTCATCAGAGATCTATGGTAACCAGAGGCTATAGGAGGTATTGACCAAGATAGCTTACTCAGAGAGTCTGTAGACCTTGGGGATAAGAGGGTTAGACCATGTGATATTCCTAAATGAGTCCCTGACTACCCTAGACTATCACGGAAATTGACTGAGTGAGCTTCCCAAGAGAGTCTCATAAATTTGTATGACCAAACCAGATGGGTTATACTGAGTTCACTGCCTAGAGGGTTGTGGTACTTCTTTGATAGGACCAGAGGGGATGGCTGTGAGGACATCCCTGAGGGTTTTCCTGCTTTTTAACTAGTTTCTTCACTACTTTTGTTTGTTATGGATTGATTACTGTTGTGTATCATCCTCCTTTACTGCTTACAGTTTACTGCCTACTGGTTTGTTGTTGCTGTTTACTGCTTATTGTACTTTTACCTGCCATATACTCACTAACTATTAGGCAGAGATCTTCGGGTGAATGCCTACTGGGATTCAGTCTCACACCCTATTTGGGTCATGATTTTGGGCCCAAATAGGCTATATTGATGCAGGTATAGAAAATGGAAAGATCCCTTCAACTTCTGGTACTTGATTGCTTGGAGCAGGAGAGCATGGGACCAAGCTTTGGCTTGCGATGATGAGGAGCTGTTTTATTTTCATTTGTACTTGTTCTGGTTCTGTGGTGTTTTCCATCATTGTGACTTTTTTAGCTGTTTTTGTAGATATGTATCATGCATCATTTCACATATACATATGTGCTCTAGTTTGTTGATTTATCCTTCCTCGGTTTACATTTTTTGTTATTACTGCTTCCGCTATTGCATGTTTGTTTTTCTTCCATTGTGTACTCTTCCAATGAGGGCGTAGTTTCCCCCACTATCACACCCGAGTCCCTCACTGCTAGTCGGAAGCCTCTGGCATTTGGGGAAATGTGCTTAAGGTATTGTGGAGAACCGGCTCGGAGCCCCGGTTAGTGGCATCCGGGTTGGGACGTTACATAGATTCTATGGAAGTTCCAAAAAACATATTTAAAATTGGTTCTCTAATAAAATTCCATAAATCAACATTTACACAAAAATATTGGTTTTTTCCTAAAATTAAGGTTGTATGTATCTTACGTATATCCAATATATTGGATGAATAAAAAATGTTTTATTTACTATATACCATATATATTAATGTAATATTACTCACTAATTATCGTTTATTTGTTAGTGTAAAAATTCTTTACGAGTATATGAATTTTAATATTTTCCTTTATATTCAATTATTTTTCATATTCATTTATAATTAATTGAAAACAAATTAATTTATCAAATAATTTTGTAAAACATATATTTTCCCATAAAATTTAATATTGTTCATATCCTCTATTTTAATGGTTATGTTATATCTTATTATATTAAATAATAATATTGTAATTATATATTATTATTCGGTAAGACTCATTCTAGAATTTTATCCAAGCCGTCGAAGAACGTCATTATTGCGTGTAATTCAAGCTAACCTAGGTGTTATATTTAGAAAAAAATAATATTTTTGTGGAATTTAGTTATTTATTAACATGGTTTTTCATATAACCCAATCCAAACAGAGTAATTTGATATAAATAATATATTTTCATTATTTCATGAAATTAAAAATATCACAAAGGTGAAATTAACTCAAAAAAATTCACAAAATCATAGGGTGTTACATTCTCCCCCCCAAAAAGGAATTTCTCCCACAAATGATTTATAGATTATCAAAGGATTAATTATTCAAATATTTATTCATAGAATCCTACGTCATAAAAATTAATACAAAAACATCCCTTAACAAGGGAATGTTGGGGCCATGACGGATTCCCGAAGTAAAATATAACTAGGTTTCCACATTTGATAGCATAGGATGGGGGTGATGATTGCTCCTAGAGGAAAGGCGTAAATATTTAGATGGAGTGGTTGATGTCATCAATCACAACCATGTGAAAAATCAGAGATAAATTAGGGGCCTCAAAGTCATACAGCTGTAATGATTTAAAAGTCCATCAGTTCAATAAAATCACAGTATTTAGACATCACATTTTCAGTTGATCGTTATCTGGATGTTGAGTAATTATTTTATTGAACAATAATGTAAGTAAATATACTTAGTTGATATATTCCAATAACAAAAAAAATTCTTTATTTGTGCTTTTATAAATAACTAATTCCTCAATTACAACGTGTAATGGACATACAAAAATTAACTATGACGCCGAATGTGATAAAATATAATTATAAAAAATATTAAGGCCAATAAAATTATGATAATTATAACTATTTATCTATCACTATTCTTAAAAATTGACATGTTTAATACATTAATCTATAAACATAAATGTAACACGAATATTTCCTCATAAATATTTATTCCTCCAAAATAATAATACATTAACCGAGACTTCGCGTAGGCCAGTGGTAGGCATGAAACTCTTATCATCCTTCAATCATGGGTTCATGACCTTATACATTCTTGACTTGATTGGTTCTCACTTGTCTTACATGATGTCCATTTATAAAACCATACCGATATCATTTCAAAACTATGGTGGACATCCTTGAAATAATGTTATTCACTAAATAACCATTTATCACGGTTTTTATTACAATCCAAGTGCATAAATACTTCATCAAAATATTAATTTAAACTTTTCATGAATGTTTAACCATATAAACCTTCTCAAAGATGAAAATCCAATACATTAAAATTAAGTTCATGAAATCATATTAACATTGATCCCCCATATATCGCAATAGAGATCTCATCTGTCACATTCCAAACAATTGAATACCCTCATGGTAAATTATCTCGGGGCATGGAAATGACATGAATTATCATAAACACTTCTTGAAAACATTAATTACTTTTTATTCCGTAGATTACTATATTTATTCCATAAATCAATGAAGTTTTAAACGTCATTCATGATTGCAAAAACCACTTGTCAAAAAGTCCATAATTAGTTCAAAGGTATTCAGTACCATCCACTTTACTTATTCATATACATTATATCATTATTCAAACAACATTATCGTAACATAAAAAACATATTATGGGATATATTTCCCATAATTATGTGTTTTCAATGGAAATCACATTTCCATTAGATCACTTTTATATTCTATATGACCCATTCAAAGTGTTCTTTTAAATATTTAGTGAAACATTAAACTGAATAATCCATATATATTTCACCTTTAATTATTCTTGAATCCAAAAACAAAAAAATGTTGATTACTTCATCCTTAATCCACTGAAAAGGCTACCTCATCATAATACATCAATCCTTTAACATTTCATTTGTAGTCTCTTCATCAATAGCAATTTAACCATTACTTTTACAACCTTATTGATCCCCTTCAAGAGATTTCATCTTGGGAAATTGAGTTTCATAATGACCATTTATTCCACAATTAAAATACATAACCATTTATGATTTCTAGGTATGATAATTATTTCAGCCATTTTTTTAGCCAAACACATCATTTTTCCCTTACTTTCAAATGCTTTGTGTCCTTATTTTCCATAGTCAAAACACCATATTATACTACCAAGACATTCAATTAGGTGATTCATTGCACAATCGTGACACAATGGAAACTGAATCTTCATCCCCCCATGTTCAAAATTTCTGAAAATATTATCAAACTCTTTATTTCTCTTCCATGGTTAGTCCAATAGTTAAGTAAGTTATATGTTGTTAATCAGGTTCTGCGAAAATTGATTAAGCATGAGGAAAATATCTCTTACTCTAGTGATCATCCCACATGATTGTTCATCAGAAAATAATCCATTAAATTTAACATTAATCTACTTTATTTTGGTTCCCTCCATTGAAAAAATCTAAAAGCATAGTGTGAGAATTACGTATCATATTAGAAAACAACATAGTTAAGAAAATATTTACTTATATGATGTCTAAATCATTACATCTTCATTAATCTATGAAACACTAGGTTCAACATAGGTTATTCATAAACAAAATATATTTAAATCATTTATGATGGTTCTTGAAGAGATTTGGAATTCCCAAATAATATCCCTCTGGAGGGTCAGACAAGGTATGCAGCAAGGCCTATTGTCATGTGCCATATTACCCCGAGTTAGGACCGGATCATCTTTACTAAATTTTACACCAAGGTAAATATATTCCATGACCACATCAACTTGTAGTATCAATGGAGGGATGTATTTCTAGGAAACCACTCACTCTATCCTTTACCAAATTATACGTCATATTCCTATACTTTTTTTTATCCTTAGTCTTATCGTTAGATATGTCCTTAGGGTCCTCACTAAGGTTTTCTCATCCTCGCGTTAAAATGTTATTTAATCCATTAATCTGATTCCAACTATAGTTAAATAGTCTTAACATACATTTATATCACATAAATTCCATAGAATACTTAAAACATCATATAAACATATTCCCAAAGATCGTATAAGTCTAGGGCCTTTTGAATCGTAGAAACATAACAAAAGTTACATAAATAAGATAAATTATCTCCCATTAGGTTCTTCTTGAATATCAACCTTTTCAGATACATCAAACATAATATATATCATCATAAACAGGGGGAAGCATAATAAAGGGTGAGATAAGTTGATCGTTAATGGAATATAAAAGAAATGTGTAAGCATAACTTGAACAATGGGTATGAAATTCAAGCATAACATTTGATGATCATATACTGAATATTAACGATCACAATAAATATTTTAAATTCATAATACATGGATGATAATATAATTATTAGAATAATTCATTAAAGGAATTAATAGGGATAAATCATGGAAATTTTTGAAGATACGTAAGAATATAATTTTATTTCTATAGTAGCCAAGGAATCACTTCCATGACCATATTGGTATTATGGGTTCTCTCCACACAACATCTAGGTTCTCATGGTTCACTCACAATTCCATATTATTAGTAGGAGTTCAGTATTTATACCATCTTGGGAATCATGGTTCACTCCTTTGGAAATTTTTGTATTCATGGTTCATTCCGTAGTCTATCTTGGTATATCTCATGTGTTATAAATTCTTACCCAATGTATTGGTGTGATATATAGCTCACAACCATCTCATAATAAATGAATACATACTTGTGACACAAGATAATACATAATCCTATCATAACCCCTAAAATGAAATGGGTATTATAAAAATGTAATAATATAATAATACATTGAAAAATACACGTTTCATAATCATTTCCTTAAGAACATAACCTGTAAAAAAGAAATGGATTTCATAAACATATAACCCACAAAAAAGAAACAGTTTTATTATAAATACCATGAAAAATAAAAATAAACCATTGATTGAAATAATAATAATGGATTCTTTAGATCATTTATTAGAAGGTCAGGATTAATAACAATATATGTCATCTTAGATGGAAATTATATATGATATATCTTTCAAAAGTGTTTCTAAAAAAATATCATTTTTTATTGATAAACGATTTTAATACATAAAACATTTTTAAAATCAATTTGTTTAAAAACAATACCATAAATAATACCTGAAATCATTCTAAAATCTTTTGGACATGAAAAT
Source organism: Viscum album (assembly GCA_963277665.1). Taxonomy (NCBI): domain Eukaryota; kingdom Viridiplantae; phylum Streptophyta; class Magnoliopsida; order Santalales; family Viscaceae; genus Viscum; species Viscum album. The sequence continues at coordinate 823,487,968 of OY728153.1, forward strand.
TTTTAAATTAAGATTTAAAGTATTTTTAAACCATTTTTTCATGAAAATATATGGAATTAGATTGAAGTATTTTTGAAACCCATTTTTTTGAAAATAATTTGTAAACTTATAAATAAGTCTTGAAAGCATTTGAAAACAATTTTTCTTAAAAACATATAAAAGAAGGTTGAAAACATTTTGAATACCATTTTCATTGAAACTAACTTTTAAAAAAAATTCATAAAAATTAAACATTTAAAAATGAAAAAGATTCTTCAAAGAAATGACAGAGGGTAAATCTATACATGTCATTTGAGGTAAAAATTACATTCCCTTTTCATGGTTAAAAGGTTAAAAAATACCCTATTCATAAAGAGATAATAATATTCCATTGACGAGATTTGTAAAATAAAAAGGTGTAAAATTTTATTCTGAAAATTAAAATATAACTGTACATTATTACTGAAAACCCTTTTTAGAAAACATAGTTTTGAAGGAACATTGTTTTCCAACTAAAGAGAGCATAAAGTCAGGCTTTCAAAAATACAATTTTTTAATACTTTATATACCAAATAGTTGAATAAATGGTACCAGTATATGAATAATTAATTAATAACTATTGTAGAATTAAATTCATGTATATTCTAGAGTTATTTATCATAATATTCCTTCCAAGGAAGCATAAACATAAACAATCTTGAAATGTGATGACAATGTATAAAAAAACACATATAACATGTTATCTTTGGATCATAATCTCCATTAATAAAATGAAGAAAAATAAAACCAAAAAAATAAAAGAATTAAATTCAGGAAATAAAATGTATAATTTAGGTATATACACCACTGAATAGAATTAGGTGCATAAAAAAACATAGGTCTCATAGAATGAAAATTGAGACAAAACTATTTCACTAATTTGGTTACTTTTGAAACACAATCTCCATGAATGGAAGATCATAAAAAGGGTGTTTGAATACCCATAAATTAAACTATATGATAAATAGAATAAATCCATGTTCTATATATAAACCTTACAAAAGGAAATAGTTGCGAATATAACATTTATGTCACAAAAATAAAAAGTAACATGAAATACCCTTACCTTCTGTTTGACTCTAATCGTACTATATTGAAAATCATTTATAATAAATATATATTTATTATAAATTATTTATATAACGACATTATTATATATTATACCACATATTATATGATTATGACCTTATAATTCCCTCTTGTAAGCCATCATATGTTAAGGTTTCACTTTGAGTAATATTTTCTTTCTTCGTCACAAGTGTAATTATTTGTTACGTCATAGGTCCTTAATCATATTTCTTGATTCCAGATTTTAAACCATGATATAATAGAATTTATGTCCACTATATTTTTATTATAATAATCTATATAATGTAAATGTTCTAAATTGAATACAACATTTATGGAGATAGTAAGTCATAAGTACGCATGAACGTTTTTCTGTTTTATTATCGTATTAAAAGAATGATGTAAAATAACATATAGGTATATATGTATAATATATTATTAAATTATAAAATATTGTTATATATATCATATAAATTCCCTAAACCCATCCTTAATACATTTTATGTAGTGTTTGAATGAATCACATAGCTTTGAGTGGGCGGTAGTCCACACTTCCTCAAACAAAATTATCGTATTAACCTAAAATGGAAATTAAAAACATTATGTGATGTAAAAAAGAAATAAGTAAGTTTAAATACATAATAAATATAGTATATAAAAAATAAAAAAAAAATTCACCATAATTATCACCTTGAGATGAATGAAAGGAAAAAATAAACAATCATCATTTAGTGAGGTTCTAGTTCATCATACAAGTAAACAGTATGTTCGTTATCCATTATATGGAATTTTGTGTAAGTTAAGGTTTAACCCTTAGAATAAAAAATCATATTATATTATGGTATTTTTTTCATTAAATCATTGAAAAAAGAGAGTGGAGGGGTGTATAAAGAAAATAAAAGAAGGATCATAAGAGAATGTGTTACCTCTCAATTGGGTAACTCATTTTATATTGGACCAAAAGGATTACTTGGAATACTTTAGGCCTAAATGTAGGCTTCAAGGAAGAATATAGGTATTTAGGAAAGTGTATAGGGTTTATATTTTACAAACCTAAGTGGTTTTAGAGTTGTGAATAAGAGGGATAGGTGGTGGCCTTTTTTAGGGAAGGGAAAGGATGCACTTGGAATTTTATTAGACAAATTAGGTGTCCATATTTTTACAACAAACAATTCATAAAAAAACAAAAAAAAAATCATTAATATTAGATTAAGGTCCTAATAATTTCTATAAAATTGGTTTTGAAAAGTATCAATGTTCTTTTGGGTCATCAATTTATTTTTTAGTCCATACTTAATCTTAATTTTACCATAACCAATGTAATTAAGTTTAATTACATCCACTAATAATTTCTCTAAAAAAACAAATTTTAACTTATTATACATAAAAAATAATATTTATTCCAAATATAAAATATATTTTTCCAATTAAAATCATATTATTAACATAAATTAATTTAAAAATAATCTCACGGTAGGGTCGGTAATACTAGTTTTTTTTGTAAAAATATTCAAATGTTTCCTATGTTTTTACGTCTAACTTCTAAGTGTAATTGGTTCCAATTACCCAAATTAGATTACTTAAGAAAACTATTATTTAATTAAACCATTACACCAAGTTAAAATATAATTTATACTTATAAATAAATTAGATGAAAAATCATTCAATTATTAAAAACCTGCTTTATTAATTATTCATTTAAAAGTTATACCGTGCATAAAATTACCAATTTATTATTCTAACCTAACTTTTATGTTTCTATTCGAAATATATATTTTATGTTTGACATATTTAATCTATTATAGTTCCAAACAATATATTTGAAATAGGTTCTCCATTAAAATCTCTTAAAATAAGCTTAATAAATAATATAGGTTATTGTGTATAACATTTAGTTTGTTCAAATTTTATGTTTATCCAATATATTAGATGAATATATAAAATATTTTTTAAATTTAATATTACTCACTAATTTAGTTAATTTTATATTGAAAATAGCTTTGTGACCAAAAAAATTATTAATAATTTCATTTAAATTCAATTGTTTTTCATACTCATATCTAATTAATTATTAACATATGATTTCATTTTATTTTTGTGTAAAGCATATATTTTCATAAATTAGTAAATAATTATCATATCCACTATTTTAAAAAATATTATATTTATTATTATATTACATAATAAAATTGTAATGATATAATATTATTCATTAAAAATCAGTCTAGCATGTTCCACAAGCCATCAAGGAAAGTCATTGTTGCATGTAATGAAAGATAACCTTTGTGTTCTATGTAAAGAACAATAAGAGTGATGATGCGTGTAGTGAATGATTAGAATTATTTTTCAAATAACCTAATCAAAACCTTGTATATTAAAATAAAATAAACTATTTTTGGTGTTTCGTGAAATGATAAATAAATAAAAAATTCATTCAAAAAAATTTCCAAAAATCTCAGGGTGCTTCAATTTACAACCCATATGAAGTAAACACTTCTATTGTGGAACGATAGGCCACAACATGGATTTTTGTAAAAAAAACCAGGAATGAAATGTTTGATGAATTAATCTGAAAGAAACATGATGTTAATTAATGATATGTACAATAATATTTTCCTGATAAATTATATCATTAATTATTTCGTTACGAATATACCCAAAAAAGGAATGAAATAAAATACTACGTATGTTTGGGGAAGGTGAAAATAGGACTGACATGTAGAGACCCGAATCTTGACGTACATAGACATTACATTACTTTTGTGGAATACTTAATACATAACAAAAATAGACACATAAGGACCGTAATAGTTTAGTGTCTTTGGAAACTCGGAATAAAATCTTCTAATCGTGGTGAAAGATCTTCAACATCTCCCATAAAGATCTTCCCCTTTTTTTCTTACCTAAAACCTTTCTTTATATCCTGGGGAAAAGAAAACATAAAAAGGGTGAGATCAAATGCTCATTAAGGGTAATCATGGAAAAATAAAACATTCTATATACATTTGAACTTAAAAAAATGAACATAATGTTTAAACATCAAATGCTTGAGCAATGACATAGAACATGGAAGTATGTAAGGCATAGATCATAAAGAAACATTAAAAATGATAAAATAGCATGGGAATAAAACATGTAATTGTGGCATCCATTAAACACATGTAATTATTTCCATAGTAGCCAAGGCATTGGTGCCAAGACCATCTTAGTGGACAAAGTCCCATTCTGAATCGTGTTCACTCCTCATTTCAGTCCTGTAACACTGAACCGGATTAACTTACCGTTCCAGCCATGTCTATCTCATGAGATATAAAATTTTTACCCAATGCATTAGAGGGATATATAGGTCCCACCCATATCATAATGAAATCATTCTTACTTGTGCCACAAAATAAACATACATCATTCATAATAACCCAATGAATGAAATGGGTTTCATAAACATCATCCCATCATAACATAATCCATATAAATGAAATGGATATAATTTCATAATTAGAAAAGTGAAACCATGTAAATAAAAGATATATTATACTTAAAACATACACAGATCAGATAATTTCATTTTATATGGAAAATGGTTTTGATAAAACACTTGAAATGAATTCTTGAGGAAAATATCCTTTCTTATTTAAAATCATTTTCTTTTCACAAAATGTGATGAATTTTTAAAAGAAAGGGGTATTCTTGAAAATAGTCATGAAATCATTTTGAGGAAGCTTCATGAAAATATGGCATTATAAAACAGTAAAAATCATTTCATGTTGTATAAGTTAAAAAAACATTCTTCTCGTACTTTTGTCGGAAAAGTCAAAAATTACCTCGTACGAAAAACGACAAGAGATTCCTTTCATATCATTAACTAAAAACTCACCAAAGGGTAAAATTGGATTTAAACAATTGTAGGTGGATGGAAATAATATTACATATTTAGGAAATATGTTTGTGGATGATAAAATAAAACTCAGTAATTTCTGAAGTATATAAAATCTCGGATAAAAATGAGATTGTGATATTTCCCTTACCTTAGGTCTGATTTGCTTCGTAAGTGTCCGAACCTCCTCTTCTTTGAAGCGCCTCTTTGAGATCTCCTTTTAGGGCACTAAAATTGGACTTTGAGGAAGTCAAAAACCTCTAGGATATTTCTAGGGAAGTGGAGGAGAGAATTTGGCAGGGTTTGGCTGAGCTTGAAGGCTCAAAGTGGTGTGAGGAAGAGAGTGAGGAGGTGCCCTTTTATAAGGGAGGAGAGGGGCTCCTTTGGAAAAACTAAAAATATTATTTTATTATAAAGACAAATTCGGTTTTAAATAGCTCCAAATTGATTTATTTCGAAGCTAATGTGGGGGTGGGTCTAAATTCTCTCATCAAATAGAATTTAAACAAGTTTAGGTTCTTATTTTAGCCTTATCATTTAGATTTATCATTAAGAAAAATAATTTTACTTTTACCGTGTCTTCTTGTGTTCTTATAATATAACGTTAATAAACATACTATAAGCATCCAATCAAACCCCAAGTTGTTTATTATTAATATATATAACCATATCTAATTCATTTGGCCAAACATTATATTTTTATGAATAAAATAACAATTACTAATATAATACTTGTTTTAAAAAATATTTAATGACAATTTTGATACTATTTAGTAATTGATTTTTTTGAAAATCATAACAGAATGATTAGTTCGAAAGAATTTAATTATATCAATACTAACATGTCATATTAACCTAGAAAATTAGTTTAGTTCATAAAAAGTCTCAAATTATATTTATTTGGGTATTTATAATATCAATTATTCTAATTTTTCACAATTATGGTAATTACTGCATCATCATTGTGTCATAAATAAATTAATTTATTTAATGCCTAAAACTTATAAATAAAATATCATTATATAGGAAATATAATTATATTTCTAATGAATAATTACAATCGAATATCTTATGTATAACCCAATAATAAAATTGTTGTAGTAAATAAACTTTGATTTTAACTCTTTTATCTCTTCTTTGAATTAATTAATAATAAATGTCCTAATCTAATCCAAGTGGGCCTAAATGGTCATATTTTATTTCTAAGGTTGTTTTTGGTCGAATTACACTTATCCAATAGAATTATGACATGTGTTAGGGTAATAATAATATCATTTTTACCCTTAATTACCCTATTTACTTTTAACCGTGGTTAAAATATGTAAAAAGTTAATATTCACCAAAAATTATATTCATCTCATTGAACCAAATTTTACATAATGAAATCAACAATGTCTCTCGGATTTTTGAAATTCCACTCACATAAGAGGTAAAATTATGTTTTATGAAAAAATAATTTTTTAACTACCACTTAGTGGTTTCACTATTCATCAAAAAATGAAAGTTTCCAGAAATATACCAAAAAGTAGGCCTAAGATATATTTGATATTATGAATTCAAAAATTATGTCTATTTTACCAAATTCAAAACATATCAGTTGTAATAATTAATATAAAAATTAATTATCATCGTCAAAACAAATAGTGTGTTCTTAAGAGATAATAACTATCAAAAGATTGACATTAGTTTATGTCTGGTTTAAATGTGAAATTACATCCAATGACCAATATTGTATTAAATTTTAATAATAAATTATAAATATACTTTAAAATTTATCACTATTAATTATTTCTATTACAAAGGTAATTTTCACTATTCATCAGAAAATGTAAGTTATCCGAAAAGTACCAAAATTTCACCCTAAGCTAATTTTGATATTCTGAATCCAAAAATGAAGTCCATATTGAAAATAAAATTTACAAAATTTCAAAAAGTGGTTATTAATATTCATAATGGCTAGTTTTAATAATATTTTAACAGCATATCGTTGTTTAGTGAAACTCAATATTGCGTATTACACACGCTATCGAGGAACGTCGCGATTAGGTGTAATGCAAGGCAAGTCAAGGATGCGTTTTGTGCAAGATTCTTTTGATGTATCGTACAACACAAGACATTAATGAAATTAAAAAGAATATTTTTCATAAAATCTCAGGGTGTTACATTCTACCCCACTTAAAATGAATTTCACCCTCGAAATTCGTCGGGGTTATAAATGGTTTACTACACGAAAGTTTCTTTAATAGAAACCCACATCGTAAAAAGGAATACCAAAACCAATATTTAAAAACAAAAGTATGAAACGTAACGGTTACCCAAATAAACTAATCACTGGGTTTCCACATAGGTGATAATAGGGATATGGGAGAGAAATCTAATCATCATGTTCTGATGGAGAGTGGTAGAGAACATGGCTATGAAAAATCCAGCAATCACAAAGCCATAAATTTGTGATTTTATAGGGTACCATCTGATTCATCGGATATAAGGGCACTAGGATAACATTTTTTGGTTTTCAAGATCATTTACCTAAAGCTGAAGATTTTGAATTAGAATAAATACTTTATTTTGGTACAATCTCACTATTGTTCATGCTTTGAACAATTTCCACTTCATCTCTCAAATAAATGAAGTTGAATTTGTTATTCATGAAGTTTTAATAGATCATGTGATAGAATGATGGGTCATTCCATCTGTTTCAAACAAAAGGTTAGCAAAAGTTATCAAATATACATAAGTCCATCTATTTTGAGGTTAATCGTATACGATTCAAAAAATGAACTTATACTTCTTATATCATACCGCATAATAAAATAAAACTAGTTTCTACTAACCATGGACTTCTTGTAGGCCAGTGGTAGGTGATATAGGCCAGTCACACTTCGGTTGTGGGTTCGATTCCCACAGCCTTGTCCGACGCGATGGGTTGTCGCCCGTCCAGCAGGTTGTCCTTTTTCTAAAGCTATATTACTATAACATCCCATTAATAATATCAAAAAAAGTTCTATCCTAACTTATGTCCAACATAATTCATTCCAATCTTTAGGCTTATCTAAAATAATTTGGTCTAAGCTCATAGTATAAAGAAAATTATTACTTGAAATTTCACATAACAATCACGTGAATGCCATCATTTATACACCATATATCATAAGATATATCTTGTTGGTCAAATTAAAAACATGTGAATAACTTAATCATGTATTCTCTTGAAGAATGAATACCCATTTAACCTTAGTGAAAACATTAATGCTATCAAAAGTTATCTCTTTCCACATACCAAAATCCAAACATTCTATATACTCAAACCATGATATAACCTTCTCCTTATATAAGTCATGAGCTCATGAATTCTATCAAACATTTAATTTTCTCCTTATCCCTTAATTATGCGCATATCATCTATAATATGAAAATATCTAAATAACCTTTAATGGATACTTGTAACATTAATCATACACTTTCAAAACTCAAGGAAAGACAACTGTGTAACAATCCTTAGATGTCTCTTTATTCCATAGTACCATGAGATTACTTATACAACATTACACTTGATAAACATGTAATCATCCCACTACCTTCTTAAACCATTGACGAAGATTCAACAATTCTTTCATCTCACATATCATTTGTAGTCTCTTCATCATCATTAACATAAATACTACCCATACAGCCGTACTAATTCTCCTCATGAGACTTTCCCTTAGGGCATTGGCTTGCATAATGCCCGTACATTCCACATTTAAAATATTTAACCATTGTTGATGTCATAGCAATACCATTATCCTCATCCATGGTGTTAACTGAACCTTTTCCTTTGTACTTACTGTCTTTGTGTCCTTATTTTCCACACCCAAAGAATCTTCCAGTTCCCTTGAAACAATCTCCTCGATGCCTCTTCCCACATGATTTACATGAAGGAAATTGAACATTCTATCCTCTATGATCATAATGAAACTCCGTCTTTCTCTTATTATCTCAGTTGGGAAACTTACCAATGTTGAGATTATAGATCATATTATGAGATTTCTGATTAGGAATAATAATGATGTTTGGACTTCCAAATCCCGTTTCATTTGGTTTCTCATGAAGAATATCATTCCATTTTCCATCATATCCTCCATTATCGTGAATCTTCCTGTTTCAATCCATTTTCTAAAACCCAAAAAGAATAGGGTGAGAGGCAAAAATCATGCTAGGGAAAAAACATAGTAAAGGGGGCGTACCCTCAATATCTAACATCTTAGGTTAAATTCTAATATCGTTAGCGCAATTCTATGACTATAACCAATACGTATACTTAACCTTAGGGACGTCTTTAGATATACCTTAGACATATCTCTAGGGATCTCACTAAAGTTCTAGCATCCTAGTTTTCAAAGGTTGACTAAACCTTTCCACTGATACCAACTGTAGAGACCCGAAGCTTGACGTACATAGACATTACATTAATTTTGCGCAATACTTAATACATAAAAAAATAGACACACAAGGACCGTAATAGTTTAGTGTCTTTGGAAACTCGGAATAAAATCTTCTAATCATGGTGAAAGATCTTCAACATCTCCCATAATGATCTTCCCCTTTTTTTTCTTATCTAAAACCTTTCTTTATATCCGCGGGAAAAGAAAACATAGAAAGGGTGAGATAAAATGCTCATTAAGGGTAATCATGGAAAAATAAAACATTCTATATACATTTGAACTTAAAAAAATGAACATAATGTTTAAACATCAAATGATTGAGCAATGACATAGAACATGGAAGTATGTAAGGCATAGATCATAAAGAAACATTAAAAATGATAAAATAGCATGGGAATAAAACATGTAATTGTGGCATCCATTAAACACATGTAATTATTTCCATAGTAGCCAAGGCATTGGTGCCAAGACCATCTTAGTGGACAAAGTCCCATTCTGAATCGTGTTCACTCCTCATTTCAGTCCTGTAACACTGAACCGGATTAACTTACCGTTCCAGCCATGTCTATCTCATGAGATATAAAATTTTTACCCAATGCATTAGAGGGATATATAGGTCCCACCCATATCATAATGAAATCATTCTTACTTGTGCCACAAAATAAACATACATCATTCATAATAACCCAATGAATGAAATGGGTTTCATAAACATCATCCCATCATAACATAATCCATATAAAAGAAATGGATATAATTTCATAATTAGAAAAGTGAAACCATGTAAATAAAAGATATATTATACTTAAAACATACACAGATCAGATAATTTCATTTTATATGGAAAATGGTTTTGATAAAACACTTGAAATGAATTCTTGAGGAAAATATCCTTTCTTATTTAAAATCATTTTCTTTTCACAAAATGTGATGAATTTTTAAAAGAAAGGGATTTTCTTGAAAATAGTCATGAAATCATTTTGAGGAAGCTTCATGAAAATATGGAATTATAAAACAGTATAAATCATTTCATGTTGTATAAGTTAAAAAAAAATTCTTCTCGTACTTTTGTCGGAAAAGTCAAAAATTACCTCGTACGAAAAACGACAAGAGATTCCTTTCATATCATTAACTAAAAACTCACCAAAGGGTAAAATTGGATTTAGCAATTGTAGGTGGATGGAAATAATATTACATATTTAGGAAACATGTTTGTGGATGATAAAATAAAACCCAGTAATTTCTGAAGTATATAAAATATCGGATAAAAATGAGATTGTGATATTTCCCTTACCTTAGGTCTGATTTGCTTCGTAAGTGTCTGAACCTACTCTTCTTTGAAGCGCCTCTTTTAGATCTCTTGTTAGGGCACTAAAATTTGACTTTGAGAAAGACCTGAACCTCTAGGATGTTTCTAGGGAAGTGGAGGAGATAATTTTGCAGGGGTTGGCCAAGCATGAAAGCTCAAAGTGGTGTGAGGAAGAGAGGGAGGAGGTGCCCTTTTATAAGGGAGGAGAGGGGCTCCTTTCAAAAAACTAAAAATATAATTTTATTATAAAGACAAATTCGGTTTTAAATAGATCCAAATTGAATTATTTAGAAGCTAAGGTGGGGATGGGTCGAAAGCCTCTCATAAAATAGAATTTAGACAAGTTTAGGATCCTATTTTAACCTTATTATTTAGATTTAACATTAAGTAATATAATTTAACTTTTACCGTGTCTTCTTGTGTTCTTATATTATAAGGTTAATAAACTTACTATAAGTAGCCAAACGAACCCCAAGTTGTTTATTATTAATATATATAACCTTATCTAAGTCATTTGGCCGAACCATATATTTTTAGGAATAAAATAACAATTACTAATATAATATTTGTTTTAAAAACAATTTTATGTCAATTTTGACACTATTTAGTAATTGATTTTTGTGAAAATCATAACAGAATGATTAGTTCGAAAAAAGTTAATTAAATCAATACTTACCTTTAATATTAACCTAAAAAATTAGTGTAGTTCCTAAAAAGTCTAAATTATATTTAGTTGGGTATTTATAATATCAATTATTTTAATTTTTCTCTATTATTGTAATTAATGCATCATCATTGTGTCATAAATTAATTAATTAATTTAATGTCTAAAAATTATAAATAAAATATAATTATGTAGGAAATATTATTATCTTTCTCATTTATATTTACAATCGAATTTATCTTATGTATAACCCTATATTAAAAATGTTGTAGTTAATAAACATTGATTTTAACTCTTTTAACTCTTCTATGAATTAAATAATAATAAATGTCCTAATCTAATCCAAATGGGCCTAAATGGACATATTTTATTCTTAAGGTTATTTTTTGTCGAATTATACTTATCCAATAGAATTAGGACATGTGTTAGGGTAATAATAATATCATTTTACCCTTAATTACCCAATTTACTTTTAACCGTGGTAAAAAAAAGTAAAAAGTTACTCTTCACCAAAAATTATTTTCATCTCATTGAACCACATTTTACTTAATGAAATCAACAGTGTCTCTCGGATTTTTGAAATTCTACTCACAGAAGCGGTAAAATTATGTTTTATGAAAAATTTATTTTTTTAACTACCACTTAGTGGTTTCACTATTAATCAAAAAATGAAAGTTTCCAGACAAATACCAAAAATTAGGCCTAAGCTATATTTGATATTTTGAATTCAAAAATTATTTCTATTTTACCAAAATAAAAACATATCAGTTTGATTAATTAATTTAAAAATTAATTCCCGTCGTCAAAACAAATACCGTGTTCTTAAGAGATAATAACTATCAAAAGATTGACATTTGTTTATGTCTGGTTTAAATGTGAAATTACATCCAATGACCAATATTGTATTAAATTGTAAAAATATATTTTAAATATACTTTAAAATTTATCAATATTAATTATTTCTATTAAAAAGGTAATTTTCACTATTCATCAGAAAATGAATGTTATCCGAAAAGTACCAAAATTTCACCCTAAGCTAATTTCAATATTCTGAATCGAAAAATGAAGTCCATTTTGAAAATAAAATTTACAAAATTTTAAAAAGTGGTTATTACTATTCATAACGGCTAGTTTTAATAATATTTTAATAGCATATGGTTGTTCAGTGAAACTCAGTATTGCGTACTACACACGCTATCGAGGAACGTCGTGATTGTGTGTAATGCAAGGCAAGTCAAGGATGCGTGTTGTGAAAGCTTCTTTTAGTGTAGCGTATAACACAAGACATTAATGAAATTAAAAATAATATTTTTCATAAAATCTCGAGGTGTTACATGACACATGGCTATTAGATGTATGACTATTTGTTTTTTCTGAAATGATGAATTAAATGGAAATGTAGGACATATATCAGTTTTAAAAACTATTATTACAATAAATAATTCCACACAAAAGATGAATGTCCAATATAATAAGATATAATGATCATTTATACTGCCATAACGACTAGAAAAATATATAATCTTGTGGAAATAGTAAAAGAGTTTTAATTGTATGATGACTCGTGATTAGAAGGATACTTCATTTAGAAATGAAGGTTTGAACTAAAATAAGCCCACACTTTCGAAAGATTAACGAATCATAAAACCTAAATGTGGTATAAAAATGATGAAACTGAGGTATTTTATAGATTCATCGAAAATTTCATTTTGTAGAGGAATATTTCTCATCCTATGTTCTAAAACTGAAGTGCACTAGATGATATACCATTGACTCATATTTTATTGATGTTTATTAAATGAATAGAACAAAATATGATGAAATATAGAGATTATTCCTTTTATACGGATCTCTAATGATGAATAAAAATAATATAATGTATCTGTTGGCTTAAATATAGAAATTTGGATATCTCAATCAAATATTAACGATGTGGTTAGGCTTTTATTATCCCATGGTTATTTTATCATGTATACAATATGTTTATAAAGGTGGTGTTTTTAACTATCCAGTGGGAAATTCCTTACAATTGAAATTGTTTTATATATTTGTTTAAGTGATGACCTGTTCCTAAAATTATTGTAAAATATTAGTATGTAGTGGACCAAAAAATTGAGTAAAGAAAACCCATTATCACATGGGAAAGTAAATAATGATTTGCTGTCTAAACTTTTCAATATAGTTTTTTACAACGAGTGATCTCCCAATTATATATAGATAATTTATTTATGGATCATTTTTAAGAGATATGTAATGAAAATATTATTTCATATTACATTTGTATAATCATTAGTTATAATAATTATTTTTAGAAGAAATTAGTGTGTCGTGATTATTTTCTTCTCCCATGGATTTATTTGAGAAGACAACTACTGAGATATGGGTTTCATATTTTGTAACTCACAAGTGGAATCAGTATTTATAATCCTAAATTGGTATTAGGATTTTTCAAATTCAATTAGTATCTAAAATTATAACCCTTTTCTTGTGAAGAATATGTTTGGATACATAATGAGAGAAGATGAGGATAAAACCCTCATGAAGGGAAATCATATGATTGGAAAAAAGAAATTATATATGAACCTTCCTATGAGTTATAATATGTTTTATCAGTTTCAAGATCAACTGGTAACTCCAATTTTCTCATATTTTATTTGGTATCATCATTCATGTAGTATCAATCATTTTTGGGGAAAATATTTACAATTTTATGAAGTTCCCATGCAAACAAATATTGATAGTTACCTGGTGACCAAAGTGAACTTTACATTTTGGGGGAGAATAGTTTCTTATAATTTGAATATTTTATCAATTAGTGGGTGAGAAAATAAATTGAAAAATAATGATTAATTGGAAGTAATTGTAAATTTCATTAAACACATTGGGTTATATTGTTTTGATCTAATGTTTTTCTGTGTGTTCTTTTATCAATTTTGGTATCAATGTGAAAAATTCAAATTACAAACGTCTTGGGTGATGGATTGATGATCCAACCAATTATGATGGATATATATATTACATACATTGTGGGTAAATAAGATTGTTGTTTTGGATTCCCTTACTTAATTAGATATAAATATTAAAGTCAAAATCTCACAACAAAAAGTGATTTCAAGAGATGGTCTTTATATCCATGATAAGAGATGAAAGAGAAGAATCCAAGACTTCAATATTCTTAATAGAAGAGCTACTAGCTACTGAACCAATCACTAGAAAGAATGTATGGATTTGGAGAACCTGGATATATCTTGTTAAAATAATTGAGGATATTTATATGAAAGAGGAGAATCAATTCAATGAGATCTAAGTAAGTAGGTTGATGTAAATTATTTTTACACTCTCCTGGATAATGGTTCAATTAAACAGATATGGCTCATGATTGATTGAAGAAGATATTCCCCGTAGTTGGAAGATGTATATGATAAAATAATCTATCTTTAGTATATTATATGGAACAACAACTAAGAAATTAATTAGATTGAGTTTCTAATTATTTGAATAATTCCAATAATTATTTTTGGATGTTCCAAGATTACATGAATTTAATTATGACTAGTCGAGATCGGTTGGTGTCTATGTGAAGGAGGCCAAATTTAAATAGGGTAGAAATTTTAAAACTAGCTATTTCTATATTTTATATATGTGAATCCCGATTTAGTTGAATTATTATGTATCAGAATCCACATAGCCGAAGTTGAAAAATATACAATATTTTGAATAAATAAATATCTAATCTTAGGAATACAATGACGTAGTCGAATGACAAATGAATCAAAATCAACATAGCCAATGTCAGGTGCATGTCAGAATTCATGTGATACATATATGAATGAATCTCCACATGGATAAATTAAGTGTTATAGTTTAATTTAGAAATTAAGGGATTTATTAAACATATCAAAGCATTTCGTATCAATATTCTATAAAGTATCTAATTTCAAATCCATATGCATGAATGATAACACACCTAGGAGCATTGGAGAATGAGAATCAGGCATCCAAATTCTAAAATGTGGAACACTGCATAGGGGAATTCCTCATGTATTACAATCTTCAAATGAAAAAAAATGGAAAATCATCTACATGAACTTCCATAAAAATTTGGATGAATGTTGCAGACTTTTTGGTTTAAATCATATAATGAAGTGTGTACTTGGTATTGAATAAGGGCTACTCAACCATTTTCAAAATTTCACAAAACCATATAAAGGGTTTTCATCCACGAATTTTAAAAACAATAAAATTATTTTAATTCAAGGTAAATATAAGATCGAGGTATGATGAAATGTGTAGAATCACTACATATGTTCATGATGCAAAGAATGATTGAATTTAATTTTCTAGAATAACCTAGTTGATATTTCATTGAACCTTGAGCTAATATTTTTTAAATACATCACATGATAGATTCATGGATGTTTGATTGTTTGTGAGTGTTTGAGATGAATATAGAATAAATGATGTATGATTCTATTAGTAAATATGGGTCCTACACGATATCTATTTTTTGTCTGTTTTATACAAATATCTAAATATTATGTGTGTATTTTTCGTGGAGATATATTTAGGAATAAATGGATGGTACTATAGTGTGTTCTTATCTACTGTTTACATTTTTCTGAGCCAAAAATTAAAAAATAATGAGACAAAGAATAATTTGATTCCTATATATATATTTTTCAAGGACTTTTTGAAGAATACCTTTTTATCTAAAAAGGTAGTTCATGATTTTACATAGCAACCCAAAAAGATTATTTTGTTATATTGGTTTTGAGATGGATGCGTTATTTTCCATTGGAATACCATTTATCGGCATTGAAAATTAAATGATAATTTAACTATGATTCCATGGTATGTTATAATCTGAGGAGATCCAGGATGAATTAATAGAAAATCAATATGCGACCATGGTTGCTTGAACAATATTGAGCATTAAAGATTATGATAATACTATTACTATTTTACATCGGATGAACTCTCAATGAATTAATATAATCTTCTAAAAGTTATAGTAATTAATAAGAATAAGAGGAAATATCCATCTTTATTAGATTATTTATATAGATCTAATGATTTTATGACATGATTTTAGTGAATATAATGAGTGTACATTTTGAAGGACTTTCAAATTGGGATAATATCAAAAACTAAATTTCATGAATTTTGTTCATGGTATTGATGCATTCAATGATCTTCTAATAAAAAGAAAGATATCAATTCTATAGATTCAAATACATCCTTGAGCTATCCAGTAATCTACATATAAGAAGAATTCCAAATGAAGCTCCCTTGTATATATGGAAGTAATCCAAAGAACCTTTGTGACATTTGGCCATTAAGAAGAACATTGTTTGAATTTTAGAATATAATGAGAATATATTGGATGAATTCTTGTATTAAATAATAATTTATAAGTCTATAGAGACTCTGCAATTGTGGTAATATGAATCACTATGTCACTATTATCATATATTTATCATCATATTAGAGAATCATTTTTGGGGTGCATAACCCATATAGAAGAAGTAGGTATTTGTTCTAAAACATATAAAAATATAGTTTTTCCCATTACTTCTTTACATACATTCATACATTATGTTGATATTTATATTTTATATTAATAAATACATGTTTACTAATATTTAATGATGTATTAACTCCAAAGTGGATATAATAATAAAATAATTATTTAGATTTGATAAAAAGTTGTTAACACCAGATTTACCCCCTATCTATTGTCTACATCAGTCCATTGGGTGCTTGACATATTATCATAAGTGATATAAAAATTACACAACACATTGAATAACTATTTGATAACACTAATCATAACATTTATATACCTATCTATTCCACATAAGGTCATCATTAATAAGTCTTAAGTCTAATGAAAATGTCTTAAAATTTAATAGGTTAACTAATATTGTCTTCTGAAAAAAAACTCACAACATAAATACTAACATGAATTAAGGGGTTACTGAATTTGTGGGATGTCCATGAAGGGAGTAATAAATTAAAGGTCATAAAAATAAAGTTTAAGATAAGTAACTTCATCAAAATAATAGTGAATGGAGTTTTCTAAAGGACATCTAAATCGGATATTTGAGAAAAATGATTGTTAATTTTTAAAGTGGGTAAGAGAATAATAAATCATATAAAACTAGAAATGAAAAAAAAACGATTTTACATTTGAAAATTAGTGTTTATAGAAATCATGGAAGTTTGAGAACATTCTTTATGTTTTATATGAAATGTGTTTAAAATGAAAATAACTTCCAGATACATGCCTGTCATGGGGTTTGACAATAAGAAATATTACCTATGTTAAAAACCAGTATAATGGTAAAACTTGGTTGTCTCTAGAGAGGAGTACACAACAACCAAATTTTTCACTTGAGATGAGAGAAATATGTAAATATTTTTTTAAAAATTATTTTATATTAAATAGAAAATAATAAAACTAAACAAACAATAGAAATTAAGAAATAGACAAAAAAATTGACTGGTTACTATTATATGAGATGGTGATTATGTCATTTTCGGTTTTCTAATTGTAATTCTATAATAGTTCAACTTATCCAATTCTCCTCTACTAAGTCAATAAAATAGAGAATCTACAATCACATCTTCTCACTCCCTTGGTCAAATAGTAAATTTGACAACAATCTTTAATAAGATCCTGTATTGTTATACCCTCCTTACATTGTGTGATGGAGTTATATAAAATACCCTCAATTTACATAGGCAATTCCCTGATTGGATCTTGTTTATCCCAAAATACTCAAGAATGTTCACTACTCCTCACCCACGTACTAGCGATCACTGCATACATCACCACTAAGAACTGATATATTCCATTGTATATAGATCAGAAACAATTTGACCAATAAATTGATCATAGACCAAAGAAATAAAATAAACAAAATCATAAATAAAAAACAATCATACAATAAAATAAAAACCATTATTAGAAATTGAAACCGATTTTGCAGAAGAGAGAGAAGGATCTTAAATCATTAATAGTAAGAACACATGAAATAAAAAAATAAATCCTCTCCATACCCAATCACAAATAATTTGACCTCTCTAGGTTAATTGTGAATATGGGGGAATAATAACACATTACCAGAATAAGATGAATAAAATAGAGAAAAAAAGAACAAAAATTTACTCTTCCAAAATCTATCCACCCGAATTTTTCTTATGTTCCTCTCAGAAAAACAAGAATATCAATATAGTATATTCTTATAATATATTTTTAATGATAATTTCTATTGAACCTAAAATTATGGATGTCTATGGATATTCAGAATGAATGATATATCTAGATAAATGGACATGACTTTTCCTGGTAGCCAAAAACTATTTCACCTACTCCACTTCGTCTCGCTGAAAAAATGCCTTAATGGAATCTTGAAATTATGAAATTTAGTTTATGTCATCACTTTGAAGACTAATGTCTAACCCATAATGATTAATTGCATGTCATGGTCAGTGTAATGTGATATTCTTGATTTAATATAGTGGGTTCCATTCTACTGGGTAGAATAATTTCTCCTCTTGATTGATTTTTCTTGTCCATTGTGTCTTGAATTGGGTTTGGGTCTAGAAAAAAACCCATGAGCAAAGAAATAATACTAAATATTAATCAATTAAATTGGATCCTAATTCTAAATGTTATTCCAGAAAACTGAAGATCTAGAAAACTATTAATTTTCCAGAATTAACCAATTTTCACAATTAAGCTCATAATTCACCATAAACCCTAAAATGATGTAAATATACTCAAATTAACAAATTAGAAAGGATTAGAAACTTGAAAACATATGTTAAATAACGAAACTTTTAACTCTATAAATCCCCCACCCATATCACTAGGACTCATGGACAAGGCTGTATCAGAATCCGAAACAATGAAAATTCAAAACCCATGCCCATGAGATCCACAAATTTGACAACCTGAAACAAAAAAAATTGCCTCATTAAAAACCATTATTCTATCTTCTAAAACAATATCATTAAATATAATTCGTCTTTATTTCTCATCCAATACATAAAAACCACTTACCAAACATGCATTTTCTCTCATCACATAGGTTATAATTTTTTTAGTAATGTTTTTCTCATTCAAACACCTATAAGAATAACCATAGGCTTGATAAATACCAACATCTCAACCTGACATGATTCATGGAACTATGTTTATTAGGAGGAATTATTTTTTTTTCTATGGATTTATTTTTTTAATAATTAGATGTTAAAAATTATGAGGTTTAATGAGGATGGCTTGCCTCATTTTGAAGAAAAATTTCATGATTTTAATTTTCACAAAAGTAGGGTATCCTCATCACACACCGATTTAGAAATTCATCTCTATTATCCTGAAAACTCTCGAAATTTTCTAAATATCTCATAATTTCATCTGAAAAAATATCAATCTTTTGAAACATGACTTATATTGAATGATCTAGAAAATGGATAGCTTTATTACTTCATTAGAAGCACAAGAAAGGCACAACATCTATTATCAATAAATATCTAGAAAAGTCACAACTTCCAATATATTGAATTTTTAAAGATAAAACACTTTTTTAAACATTCTATTTTGCACCCATAGTTACACCAAATTAGGTAGCACAACACTGGACAACTTCCCCCCACACTTAAGTTCAACTGGATAATGCAATTTCACGTCAAGAGATGGTTGGATTGAGAAAAATGGATTGGAATGTGGCTAACCTGATAGGATGTCCAAGGATTCTAATTGTTACCAGGTTTAAATTTACGTGGTCGGAAATAATGAAATAGATTATATTAAAAGTGATACTTAAAATCCAAATAAATGTCTCAATCATTTAAATCACATATACCTCAAACCCTATAGTTTTCATAGGAAAAAAATCAAATTCTACTTAAATCAATCTTGATTTGGTTCTCTCAAGAAGTCAGTTGACTATAAGGAATATGAAAACAGCAGTCAGAAGCCTCATAGGATTGTGATTTCAAAGTTATAGTCAGTGATATGTGGCATGTGATTTAAAAATCAATGTAATTTTCATGTAATTCATAATGATTTTAACTTGAAACAATGTAATTTCCAGAATTCATTTACGCTTAGTTTCCTGGAATAATTTGATTCACTCATGGAAATGGGTTTATAAATTTATTATATAATGATTTCTACTAAAAAGTTTCAAAAGCACAAAAAAATTTAAAAATAAACCCTTAAAATTTGAAAAAACCCTCAATTGTTTTTTGAAAATTAGAAGACAGAAAACAAATAAAAATCATAAAATACAAAGTTTACCTCCCCCACACATAAATAGTACAGTGTCTACAATTCCTACAAATGGATGTAACATGTAATAGAATTTGACAAATGAATTATATTAAGAAACAAATTGTGTAATATAGGTACGACCAAGTGAATACTATTGAAATACAGATTGGAGGTGTGTGATCTCATCTACTGAATCAGATGGAATGGTCCCATGGAATTTCTTTAGCCTATGTACATTAATTGTGAATGGATCTAGCACTCTATCCTTCACAATTTGCATAGCACCAAAAAGAAAAAACCTGAGTAACTGTAAATGGACCTTCCCACGTAGAACAACGTTTCCATGGCATCAACTTGGATCTTGGGTTGAATAAAAACAACATATCTCCCAGATGGAAATTTTTCTACTGCATCAGCTTGTAAAGATCAACTCTTGTTCTTTCATTGTAAATAATAGAATTTTCAAAATCTTCACTTCTAATTTCTTTCAACTCTTGCAACTAAAAGTTTCTCTCTTTTCTAGCACTTTCAAGATCCAAAATCACTTTTCCTATATCCTAATAATCCTTAACAACCAATTCAAATGGAAGATGAATACTCTTCCTATAAATAATACTATATGGAATCATTACAATTGGGGGTATCATGATATCTTTTAATCCCATAATGTATCTCCCAACCCCTGTCTCTAATCATCTCTATTAGGTTTAACAGCCTTTTCCAAAATTCAATTGGTCCCCATATTAGACACTTCAGCTTTCCCATTGGTATGTGGATGATATTGAGTTGATGTTTTATGATGAAATACATATTTCATCATTATGCCTCCATTATCCTATTACAAAAATTAGTCCCTTGAACACTAATGATTGATCTTGGAACTCCAAACCTACAAAATATGTTAGCCCTGACCAAATCACAAACAACTTTACATTCATCAATCCTAGTGGATTTTTCATCCACCCATTAAGAAAAAAAATCAACTACAAGAAAGATATAATAATTTTCTAATCAAATTGGGAAATTTCCAATAAAATTTATCTCCCAAACTTCAAATATTTCCCAAAAATTTAGTGCCTTTTTGGTAATTTTTGTCTCCTTGTATTATTTCCGTAAAACTAACATTTCTTACACCTTTTTCAATATTCATGAGCATGTTTAAAAAGGTTGGGCCAATAAAGTCTAGATTCAATAACCTTATTTTCAATCCTATGAGGTCCATAGTGGCCTCGACAAGCAATTTTCTTACAAAAAATAAAGACAGAATCAATTTGACTTTTTAGAAAACATCTTCGTCAGATTTGGTCATTGAAAAACACCCAAAGAAATTGATCAACACAGATGTAATATCTTGATTCATATTTCATCTTTTTATGTGGGTGGAAATTAAATGAGTTGGGACCTAATACGTTACCAGATAATTTACATGAACATCATACCAGGGAACATATCCACAAATCAAGTACAACTGCTCTCTTAGAATATGGTAATTCATTGGTTCTTGATCTGGAATATCAGCTTCAGTGGTGTTGGGTAGTCTAAATAAAGGATCATCCACTTAGTCCTCAGATCCCTTCTTGTATTTTATTTATATGTTGAACTCCTGCAGTAATGGAATATATCTTACTGACCTTGGTTTAGCTACATCCTTCTTCATCAAGTACCTAAAAGTAGCATGATCAGAAAACAATATGACTTTAGTTCCAAGTAGATATGATCTAAATATTTCTAAAGCAATGAAAATTGGAAAAAAAAATTCTATTGTTGTGTAGTTTAATTGGGCTGAATATAGGGTTCTTGAGGCATAACAAATGTCTTGTGTCTTGTCCTAAATTTATAGAGAATGGACTGCTCCAACTATTTTTTATACATCATAAAGTAGCTAAAATGGTTCTTCCCAATTTTCGGGCTACATTAGTTATGGTGTAATTAATCTCATCTTCAAATCCTCAAAGTATTTCTTACATGCACCATTAAAATCAAAATAAGTATCATTCAAATTTAATTTACATAGAGGCAGATAAATCATAATATATTCATTGATAATCCTTTTTTATAATCATACATTTCTTAAAAATGATGGAACATGTTTCACACATTTTGGGTAAAGAAAATAATATAATTTATCACATGAATTTTTAATTTATCAACTTCTATTCCATTTTTGGAAGTGATATTCCAAAGGATAATTCCACCCTCAACCATGAAATGAAACTTTACCAAATTCAAAAGAATATTCGTATCAATGATTTTTTTGACAAAATTTTCATGATTATAACAAAAATGGTCAAATTAATTTCAAAAAACTGTTAAATCATCAAAAAATATCTCTAATAAATATTAAATATGATTAGAAAAATACTTATCATTCACCTCTAAAATATACCTAGAGTATTACACATTCCAAATGGAATCCTTTTGTATAAAAAATTGGAAAAGGCACAAGTAATGGTCGACTTATCTTGATTCTTAAGGGAAATAGGTTCCTGGAAATAACCAAAAAATACATCCAAAAAGCAACAATGAGTTCTCCCTACAAATCATTCTAACATATAATCAATTAAGGGTTACGAAAATGAATTGTTCTACTAACCTAATTCAACATCCTAAAATCTATGCACACTCTCCAGCTATTCTAAATTCTTATAGTGATTAATTTGTTATTTTCATTCCTCACAATGGTTAGTCTAGTTTTTCTAGAACAACATGGATGGGTCTAACCCACTCTTAATTTAAGATTGGTTAGATGATACATGCTTCCTAGGGCTTCTCAATCACCTTGTTCACAACCTCTATCTAGTTGGGGTTCAGCTTCCTTTAGGGATGTTTGATAGGTTTGGAATCTCCATTAAGAAGAATTATATGTGAGAATATTGTTAGGTTGATTCTTAGAATATCACCTAATCTCCACCCAATGGCATTAACATTTCCTCTCAAAATATCAAAAAATGATTTTTAATGGGATTCGGTAATGTTATTAGCAGTTTTCACTGGTAATTTATCTCCCTCTATATGGTAAACATATTTTAAATCAGAGGGGAGTGGTTTTAATACCAATTAATGGGTCAACAAAGGGATGAAATTATGTTGAGGTTTGCAACATCAAACGGGTAGAAATCCTGCACACAAGAAAATGTATCATCATCTTCTTCATTTAAAAATCATCAAAGAAATTTGAATTTACCTTTTCCTCCCATATGATATCATAATCTCTAGGAGATATCGATTCCACATATTCAACGATATTTTCAATGGATAACCTCTCTCTTGAGGATAATAATTCTTTGCACATACCTGATTCTTAATGGGTTCAATTCCAACATTATTGGAGAGTGTATTGAGGGTGTGATCATTTGATGGGCGCATCGTGGATTCAAAATTTTTAATGTGGATATTGTTATCTCCAAACTCCATGGTGAGGGTACCTTTGTCGACATTGATAATGATTTTAGATGTCTTCAAAATGGTCTCCCCAAAATTTTGGGTGAGTGTGATGGGATCCTACGATCTTTAATATTTAGTACATAGAAGTCACCTTTGAATAAGATAAATATGAAATTTACTAAGACATCTTCGAGAACTCCCTTTGGAAAAATTATGGAACTATTTGCAAGCTGGACCACCACTCTTGGGGGAATCAAGTTTCCCATATATAAAAATGTCTATACTAAATGAGTCAATTAAATAATGGAAGTAGCTAAATCGCACAAATAAGTAGGGATATTTGAAGAACCATTGGGGCATGGAATGGAAAATGTCACTAGATCATAAAATTTGGTTGGCATATATTGGGTGATAATGAATGTGACACTCATTTCCAACATGATCTTCTCATTCCCTCGAAGTCTCCTCTTCGTTGTTCATTTATCCTTTAAAAATATATAATAATTTGGAATTATTTTAGGGATTCACGTAGGGGGATTTTGATTTCCACTTTCTGGATGGTGTCCAGAATTTCTTTTTGATATAATTCTTCTTGAAACCTCATTGATTCAATCATCCTTGATAGATTTTGTGGTGGGTAAGTCTATCATCTCTCTTTGTTTCCTTTGAAATGGTTTTTATTTTCTCTTCTTCCCTGACTATCCTTCTCCACCTCTTTTTTCTCTTCATCTTGGTTCATTTTCAATGAATTTTCTAAATTCTCAACTTTATTCTCCCTTATCTAATGTGTTATTTTTTCATGATCAATGTTGGTTGGTGGTGGGATTTATCTTCCACTTCTTTTTGTTATAAGTATGAAGTTCTCTTCTGGGTTTGATATTTTTTTATATGGTAGTTTTCATGGGGAATTTCTTATTATTTCAATAATACATTCAAACTTATTGGACAAATCATTTATTGTGTCTTTAATCCCATTAATATCATATTTCTGTAGTTGGTTTTTAATTGGACGTTGTGAATTGGTGTTTGGATGCTCATAGGTCTCTGGAAAGTGGTTGGTTGTTTGTAATAAGGCTGTATATATGACTGATTTTGTTGAAATGGTGGTGGGATTGGGTATTGATTATGAAATTGTGGTCGGTTTTCGAATTGATTTTGGTATTGGATTCTAGCTTCTGTTGATTTCCATATCAATATTGGACATGGTTAGGCTCTCTCCATCCTTGACTTTTATAAAACGTCCTTAGCTGAAAGGCTACTGCACAACTTTCCTTTACCTGTATTTCAGCACACTAGCCAATGAGTTGATCAGGCGATGAGCATAAACCACATACCTTAACCAGTTCCTGATGGTCACCGGCTTAATTCAAGGGGATATGTCTCACCAAGATAGTTACATCTTAAATCTTAGTTTCAAATAATGGTTATTGATGAGAAGTTATTACCACATGAATACCTCTTGTTCTAGTACCTCTTGTACTAATTTGTTGTGAGTTTTGAGAAATTTTCTCAATCAAGACCTTGGATTTTTATGGAAACTTATCAATCAATGTTCCTCAAGATGATGCATCTAGAATGTTTATATCATTTTCTAGTAATCCTTTATAGAATAATATAATAATGTGATTATCCTCATTTGCTTGATGTGGGAAACTGGGACATAGCTTCTTAAATCTCTCCCAGAACTCATAAATAGTTTTTCTAAATGATTTTCTAATGGAATAGGTTTCCTTTTTTATGGTAGTTCTTCTATAGGTGGGGAAGAATATTTCCATGATGCATCATACCAAGTCATTCCAATCATTCACATCTCCTATTTTTAGGATATTGAACTATTATTTTGTAGTTCCTTCTAATGAAAATGGGAATACATTCCACCTTACATGCTCCCCATCTAATCCATGAGGTTTGAAAGTTGAGAAGTCATGTGTGAACTCTATAATATGTTCTTTTGGGTCATCAAATACCAGTTTTTTCCATATGTACCAAATATTTTAGGGTTAAGATGTCTCTTGTAGTTTATCTTGGGTAGTCGAATCTTTAGAGACCAATGAAGAATCCTTTAGAAATGTACATTCTATATAATTTCATTGGCTATAAAGCAGCCAAATTTTGGTTGATTTTATAAAATTTTAAGTCAAAAATATGTGACATATGTTAATTCAAATTATGAGAAGGGTTTATCCAAGGTTATAACAAGGGGTGGATTTGATAAAAACATTTTTTAACAATTTCAATTTCTTATATTTTTGATGGGTTTATTCAAGAATATCAAACAAATTCATCACTTACTGGTTTAATTCCAACACACCAAAATACTAATCACCTATACAAATGGAGGAGAAAATTTATTAGAACTCAAAGGTAACTTTTCATATTAGCACTTGAAATATGTGGCCTTAAAATTCAGCTAGGATGAATAAGCATTAAAATCAATAAATATAAATCTCAATTGAAAGAAGTGGTTTGACATTAATGGGGTGATAAATAGAATCCAATATTTCCCCTTGATACTCCATTGGATCAACCCATAAATGGGGTTTCCCTCCATTTATGGTATGGTTCCAATGAAAGATGGAAGTAGATTCATGTGGGAGGAATTGAATAAGTAATGAAAATAATAATAAAAATGTTCACTCCACTGTTGTGTGAATAATTTCACAAGTTTTGGTGTGAATAAATTCAAAAATTGAGGCAATGGTATCAAATTGACATGGATAATAACATAAAAATAGTATAAGACGAACATTTATTAAAAAACTAGGGTGAATTAAACTAACATACAATTGAGGAAGGACATTAAAAAGTAAAAGTGGCAGCATAACATTACAATGAAATAAAACATCCAAGATGATAATCTTCTCTAATTCCACTGCCTTAAGTAGGAATTTGATGATTATTTGGTAAATATCCTATCATTAAAAAGGATCCCACATGAATATGGTAGGCCTAGGGTGGTAGAAAGTAAGGGAGAGTGGAATTCTTTATCCTTGTCCCAAATTAGATGCCATCTTTCATCCACTGAACATAGGTTTCTAAATGACCTTCTAGATGGCCAAATTTGAGAGGGATAAAAATGAATAAAAGTGATCATAGGTTTTCTTCTAACCGAATGTAAATTTTATCCAAAAAGGTTTTTTTACAGATATTATCAAAATGGTATGAGGTTTTTCTAGGTCGCAGAATCTGGCCCATAATTTTATCTCTAACTTGGGCCACCTGGAACTCCATTTAAACATCAAAATTAGCATTGGGCACTGTTTAATGAAATTTTCCCCATTATATCTTCTATATTAATTTCTATTTTCTGAATAATTGGGTTTGGATATTGGTCTTTACAGTAGTTTTATTGGGTTTTTTTGTAGTTTATTTCACCCAGAATGTTGTTTGTTCATGGACAACTTTGCTGGTCTTCCTATATGAATCATCAAGTAATAAAAAAGTATGAATTGTTACCAATGTAATTAGAAACTTGAAAATTAAATATTAAAATAAAATCATGATCATTAGGTACTTTATATGATGTTAAAATATGTACCATGTAATAGTGCATTTTAAGATTGAATTATAATTATATTATGAAATAATATTGAAAGTGTAAACTACATTAAAATGGTGTTTATGAATAATAAATCACAAGAACATAATATATATTAAAAATTAATATTACCCTCATTTAGAGTCTAATCACCCCCCCCCCCCCCCCCCCGCCAAATTGAGTTTTCCTAGTCCCGAGAAATATATATCTCAAAATTGTCAAATTCGAATTCCCTTTTCCAAGAACATTTTAATAAACAATGATCTCTAATACCCTTATATCAAACAACTATTAAATCCAACCAAATATTTTAATAAAAAATTGTTTGATAAGAATATCCCAATCACTATCTTATTCCTTTATTCAAATTCATCACCATATTTAATCTGATATTAATTAAGCATGAGGATGTGTTGTGTATCACTACAAACATGAGGGTTCATCTTAATTCAACAGGGTAATGAAATAAGTGAAAGGTGGAATCACAGTTCAATATTAAGATTAATATTCTGTTTGTTTTGCAATATTTCCATGGTAATTGGAATTTCTCTCAAAAGAGTCAACCCATGTGGTGAGACTTTGACGTTGATTCCCAGGCTCAAAGACATTTGGGAACCAAGTGAAGCCCACATACTCGGGCATCATCTTGAGCTATCTCAGTCAACAATAGAGTCAAATTACCACAAATAGAAATAAAATTACTATCCCTGGTCCATATATATATGGATTCCTGACCCCCAAGTTCCAAAATCCATGCATTAGGTCAATTCATTGATCTACGTGCAAATTTATTGTTATTAATTTTATTTTTTTGAAAACTGTTATTAAAACTAAAATGATCACCAAATTTATTCTATTTATTTGTGTGACCCCATGAAATCAAAATAATACCCCACTATCCATTAGACATGCATTCTGATCATTTTTTTCGTTGGATGAAAATATAAACGATGAAATTTCACATTACATAGACACACATTCCCTAATCTATGCTCTTGAAAGTATAAATGGATTAAAATTAGAATCTGGGAATGATAATTTATTTGATATTCAATTACAAAGTATGAAATGTGTATTATCATGTTCATGGATAAAGAAATTTTCCCTTCCACACATTTTTTTGCAAACAAAATTAATTATTAATTTCTCTTTCTTTTCACCCTCCACATAGAATTACATTTTCCTCCGTGATTAATGAAAATAAAATTTAGTATGGGGTATAGGTAGATGAGAGGAGTTCATAAAGGAATTTGAAATGTGAGGATAATAGAATCAAGTAACCTTGTGGTTGAAGTTGATGTTTATGATTCTCCAATTATTCCTCTGATTACCATGTCACGTGTGGAGTTCCCTAGTGAAAAAAATGAAAATAAAATAAAAAAACAAAGAAATATATATATATATATATATATATATTTATATAATAAAAATAAAATATAAGGATATCTACAAAAATTATAGACTTAAGAAGCTCTACAAGAAGTAGGTCAGTGGTAAGCACGTGCCCTTGTCTCTCTTCTATCCTTTGTTAGAGTCCCCGCAGCTTCAACGATTGTGACAGGGTTTTCCCAAAGACCTAAAACATGTCCATTCAATTTTTTTTTTAAATTATTATTATTATTATTTTGTGTTTTTATTTTAACCTACAAATGCATAAATATAAAATGAACTGATGATACATAGTCTTTTTTTTAAATTTTTGAGTAAGGTTTTTCTCAAGGATCAAAACATGTGACACGAATTAATATTGTGCTCCCCTTTCATACCCATCCATACTCATAATATAATAATAGGTCAAAAATGATTTTTTTTTTAAAAAAATATCTATATGATTAATTAAAATATAAAAAATAAAGATGATCCTAATAGATTGGATACATGAAAACCATGGGTTTCCTCCCAGGAAGTGCTTTTGTCTAAAATCATTATCCTGACATGGATCCTAAATCTACCAATTTTTTTGGTTCATAGGTTTTCTTAGTTAACTAAACCTCTATTTTCTGTTTATTGAATTATTCAATGAATGGTTTTAACCTCTGACCATTGACCATAAAAATTTGACAATTTGTGAGATCCTGAATCTCTACTACCCATAGTGGTAAACATGATGCAGTATGAGTAGACCTGACCATCTAGACCTTATGTTTCCTGGCATTAAATGATATACTGAACGATACAAGTGCCCAAATTTTATCAGTTTAAAGTGTTAAAATTTTAGATTCTTGTATTGGTAGGCTTGAACTCTATCTTTATTTATCCTTGAGATTTCATAATCCCCCATGCTAAGATCCCCAATTTCATTAAGATCTATTTTCCTCTTTTCCTCAGCCAAAAAAATTTCAAAATTCAATTTTTTATTGCCCAAAATGCATTTTCTCAATTTCAATAGGTAAATGGTATGTTATTCCGTAATCCACCCTATATCGTGACATGCGTAAGATTGTTATGATTGTAGTATGATATGAATAAAGACAATCCAAGAGTTTCTCAGACCAATCTTTCATAGTGGGATTGATTGTTTTTTCAATAATGTTCATAATCTTCATATTTTCTAACTATGGTTGATCATTGGTTAAAGGATGGTATGTAATAGATAGGTTATCATAAATCTCATACATAGACATGAGTGAAGAGAATGGGTGGCTAAAGAAATGGGTTCTTCGATCACTGATTAAATCCCTAGGAATTTCAAATTGAAAAAATATGTCCTCTTTCAGAAATCGGATCACAACATTGCGATTGTTGGACTTTGTGGGAATGGCCTCAACCCATTTAGACACATAATCAACAGCTAATAGAAGGTATCGGTATCCCCTAGAGTATGGGAAGTGTCCCATGGAATCAATTCCCCAACAACCAATGATTTCAATGATGTAATTTGGAATGAGGGTAATTTGATTAATATTGGTAATGGATCTGAATGGTTGACAATAGAAAAATATTTTTTAGAATTGGAAGGAATTCGTAGTGAGGTTAGGCTAGTATAAACCACTTTGGATGAACTTTTCAGTAGTTTTTCTGTGGAAAAGTGGCCACCACATGCCTCTCCATCACAAAATTTTAGAATGAACTCTTGCACTGAATCAAGAACACATCTCCTAATGATTTGGTGAGGACAAAACAGGAAGAGGTAAAGATCATCATGAAGATGGTGTTTGACATCATAATGTAATTTACTCTTATCTTAGGTCCCTTGGAATTTTGTAATGACACTTATCACCAAATGGATTGCTATGTCATCATACCATGGGCAGTAACTCACAGAATAGAGGTGCTCATCGGGAAATGAATCATACAAAGAAAGGTGATGTGAGTCTTCTTTGAATTCTATCCTATAGAGGTGATAAGCTACTACATTTTCAACACTGTTTTTAACCTTAATGGTTATATCTAACTCTTTAAGAATAAGTACCCACCTAATCAATCTTTCTTAGGAATCTTGTTTTTGGAAGAGGTATTTTAGGGGTGAATGGTCGATGAAGCCAATGATGGGTGATCCTAAGAGATAAGACCTAAATTGATCTATGTCAATGACAACAGCAAGGAACTCTTTCTCAGTAGTGGTGTAGTTGATTTGTGCATAATTTAATGATTTTCTTGCCTAAGTAATGACACATGGAGTTTTATCACACCGTTGTCCAATTTTTTCTCATAAAGTGAAGCCACTCGCATCACACATGAGATCAAAAGGATGTTTCTAATATATATAATTCCTAATATGTAGAGAGATAAAAGCTGATGTGATCATAGAGAATGATTCCTCACAACTTTCTATCTTTAAAAATGGTGCATCATTCACTAATAGAGCACTAAGTGGTCGAAAAATAGAGCTGAAATTCCTGATGAATATTCCATAGAAACCAGAATGTCCTAATAAGGACCTCACTTCCATAACTGCTTTAGGAGATGGAAGGTGACAAATGATTTTGACCTTATCTTTATCAACATTAATCCCTCTATCAGATACCAGATGGCCTAGATAAATCCCCTCCATTACTATGAAAGAGCATTTTTTCAATTTAAGATGAGATTCTTATCCTCACTTCTTCAAAAAACCCTTTCATCATTATACGTAATCCCTAAAAAGTATCCCCAACGATGAATAATTCACCCCTGAATACCTCTAAAAAATCCCCCACCATGCCCAAGAAGAGTCCCGTCATGCACAACTAGAAGGTATCGGGGGAATTACGTAACCCAAAGGGAATGTGTTTGAAGGAAAAGTGACAAATGGGAAAGTAGATGTTGTTTTTCCTTCATCCTCTAAGGAGATCTCGATTTTATTATTCCCTGAGAATCGATCTAGGAAGCAATAAAATTTATGCCCCGCTACTCACTCGAGGAATTGATCAAAAAAGGGCATGTGGAAATGGCCTTTCTTGGTACAAGAGTTGAGCGTCCTATAGTCAATACAGACTCTCCATCCACTACTGAACCTTGTGGGGAGAAGTTCACTATTCTCATCGATGATCACTGTAATTCCAGCTTTCTTTAGGACAACATGAATTGGGATTACCCTCTCACTCTCAACTATGGGGTAGATGATACCCGTTTTCAATAACATATGAAGTTCATTCCTTACCAAATCTATAATACTTGTATTGAGTCTCCACTAAGGTTGATGACATGGTTTGGATTCAGATTCATGAAAAAGCCTACTAGTTCCAATGAGTGGTATAATCCCAGGAATATCTAAAAGGGTCCATCCAATTGCTT
Organism: Viscum album; assembly: GCA_963277665.1. Classification (NCBI taxonomy): domain Eukaryota; kingdom Viridiplantae; phylum Streptophyta; class Magnoliopsida; order Santalales; family Viscaceae; genus Viscum; species Viscum album. Next base: position 823,520,243 of record OY728153.1, read on the forward strand.
TCTTATACTTTATTAGGATATCTAGAAGCATTATCTTTTGATTGGCTTCAATAGAGGATGAAATAAAAAAAGGCTCGATTTTCCCTTAAGAATTCATACATGTGTGATAATGTTAAAACCATAAATTCGAGATCATATTTGTTATCACCTTCCAATATAGGATGACACTTTTTATTGAACTCAATTTCATTGTTCAGATTTATTGAACGATTTGGTTCCTTGTGAACATAATTTTCATCCACTAAATTATCTAAAGCAGTGTCATGAACGGGTATGGACTCAGTGTCATTGATTTCACCCATGGTATAATTGATTAGTTATTATATAAAATCATTAATAGAGACATCTGAAAAATATTCAAACCATGGAGACAAATTTCCCTTATATGAACAAATAAAATAATTCTCGTTTGACTTAAACAACCTTTAATAATTTATTGATGTTCCTCATGTTCATTATCTACACTACCAATCCAATCACCTCGTGGTTCTTTCATCATCCCCAATTTTAGAATTTTCATTATAGATGTTCAAGTCCAGACTATTGTTCCCGAAAGTTATTGTCATGTTCACATTTCAGACTTAGATGACTGAGTTGATTGTTTCTAATAAGGGATGAGATGATGGGGGTTTTCTCCCTAGGACCTAAGCTTGGGTGATTTTCTAGGAAAATAAAGTCATATGGGTAAATGAAATTTTCAAAATTAACTAAAACATCCTTTATGATCACCTTAGGAACACGAACACTATGACCAACAAGTTAAAGAGTGATATATGTGGGTTGGAGTTCTTCGAGCCATAACTATTAATACATGTCATAAAGAATGAGGTTTATACTGGATCCATGAGAACAACGGTCTTTGAAAATGTTGTTCTCTCCTATCTCAACGTTGATATATGGACATCCTGGATCATTCAACATTAGAGGAATGGTCCATTGAATTGTGGTACTCACATTAGAAGAAAAAAAGATTTTGTTTTTATGTGAAAAATTCCATTTAAATGTGGACATGTCCTTAAGGTATTGTGAGTAGGAAGTAATGGTTTGGATTGAATCTAGAATGGTGATGTTCAACATTACCTGATAGAATATTTCCCTCAATGTTTCATTCAGTTGTGGTTTAGATTTTCCTCTCATGTGTTGAGTGATGTGAGCAGGTTGTTTGATTATTTGGTGTGGTTGTAGTTCCTTAACATTGTCATTGGGTTTTTTATTCAGAATCTATGGTTAGTTATTAATTATTTTCATGTGTTGGTGAATATTTTAATGGTTCTAGAATGTCTAGTTCAGGTTTCTCAATGCATTTACAACTTCATAAAATAGTCACTGCTTTGAGTTGTTCGTGAGAGGTTTGTGTGTTACAGGATTCTCCCCTTAATGATGAGGATGGTACCACCTGAGTAGGAATTGTTTCCTTCCCAGTTTTAATGGAATGTAGTTCAAGTTTAATTGATGAGACTTCTGGGTTCAATTTCTCCATTTTTTTCCACAAATATTCAAGGATTTGTAGAGGAACAGATTGAGAAGGGGATTTTGCGGTTTTTTTATCCTAGGAGGATACATTGGTTGTTGGATTGGTTGTTTCATGGATTACTGGATGGGTTGATTTTATTAGACTGAAGGATGTTGGTATTAGGATGGTTGTGGTTTGAATTCGTTATGTTTTTGAAAATTTTGTAGAGGGTAGGGGTTTGGTCCTAGTTGATGACTAGGTTGTTGGTTGGGTTGTTTTTTATCTTTACTAAAGAATCCTAGATGGTCATTATACCTTGAATTGAATATTTTTTGGTACTATGGCATCTGAATGTTTATAGAATTGAACTCCTCCAGTTTTACTCCGAGAAGAACATCATTAATGGAATGCATGGTTGGGCAGTTTTCAGTCATGTGGTCATGTTTGTCACAAATTTTTCAAATAGGGTCAACAGTTTGAATTTCATGGACCTTCCTAAGATAGATCTCCTCGACCATCCTAGTGAGTGCTACAAGTTTCTGCCTAAATCTTTCCTCCTCTCTAATTCTATGAATTTAACCAGATGTGGGTGGCTTCTCATAGTATGGTGATGCTCCCCATGTTTTATTTTGTTCAGCAAGGATTTCTAGATACTCATAAGCATCATTTGGGGATTTGTTTTTTAATGTTCCATTACACATCATTTCAATGAATTATTTGTTCCCTGGACCGAACCCTTCATTGAAAATTCTCAATTATTGATGAATAGAAAAACCATTGTGTGGAACCATTATTGTGGTGTCTTTGAACCTCTCCCATTTTTTGTAGAATAACTCTCCCTCATTTTCAAAAATTTCTTGGATGCTCTTTTTATGTGAATTTTTTTGTGGTGGGGAAAGTATTTTTTGTAGACTTATATTTTTTATTGGTCCCAATAGTTGAGGTATGATGGTATCAAATTTTTTATCCAGTTTCTAGCTCTATCCTTTAAGGAAAAGGGAAATAGCCTCATCTTATGTAATTGTAGTTGATGTGGGGGACACATGGTTTTTACAATGTCATTGAATTTTTTAAAATGATGGTAGGGAATATTGGACTCCATTCCATGGAATGTGGGAAGGTGGTTTAGGACATGGGGATTAAAGATGTAGTGGGAATCTTCTATGGAATTGTGTCTAATGCATGAGGGTACATTAGTCCATGAAGGTGTGAGGTAGTCAATCAGGGTTTGATCAACTGAATTCACCATGTTTTGAGCTACCACATTTGGATTTATATTTTGGTTCCCAGCTGCGTTTAAGAGTTGGTTTCTTTGAAGACCTTCTATTTAAATGGGAAAAAATTTTTACTCTTGAGTATTTGGAATATTATGATCTTATGAAAGGCGTTACATTGGGGTACTTGACTCCCCAACCCCAGGACTATCCACCCTAACTAGACAATTACGTTGGTCAAGGGTGTAGGCGGACATGCGCCAAAAGAAAAAAACAAGAAAAATGAAAAGATAAGAGAAATTAGATGAGAATAGAAGAAATGTGGGAGAATAGAATGGGTGTTGAGATTACATACTTTGGTCCCGGGAAATGGTGCCAAAATTTTGTATCGTCAAACTTTACCCAAGATTTTAGGGTTAGGCGGTCACTTGTAGTTCTTCTTGGGTTGTCAAATCATCAAAGACCTAAGAAGAAACCTATCGACATGTACATTCTATGGACGATTTTTGGATATTACGTTGCCATAAGTGGGATGATTTTTGATATGTTTATGTGAAAATTGTTTGACTTAAGTGGATTCAAATTATGAGAAGGGTTTATCCTAGTTTATTACAAGTGGAGATCTGATGAAATTCTTTTTTAACGATTTCAATTTCTTATATTGAAGATGAGTTTATCAATGAAGATCAAACAATGTCGTCACATACTGGTTTAATAACAACACACCATAATACTAATTACATATACACTTGTAGGATAAAATTTATGAGAACTCCATGGTAATGGTTCGTATTAGAACATGAATTATGTGTCCTTAAAATTCAACATGGACGAAGAAGATTCAACATCATCAAATAAAAAAATCCATTAAAAGAATTTATGAGAAATTAATAAGGGGATAAATAAAATCCAATAATTCCCCTTTATAATCCCTTGGATTAACCCATATGAGGTTTATCCCTCCATTAATGGTATGGATTCAATGTAAGTGGGAATTAGACTCATGAGTATGGAATTGAATAAATAATGAAAAAAACAAAAACAAAATGATCACTCCACCGTTGTGTGAATAATTTCACAAGGTTTTGTGGGAATAAATTCACAACATGAGGCAAAATCATCAATGTGAGATGGGGAAGAAGATAATAATAGGAGAAGAAGAACTTTTATTTAAAAATTATGATTAATTAAAACTACTTACAATTGTTGAAAAACATTACAAAGTAAAAGAAGTAGTATAACATTATAATGAAAGAGAGAATCCAAAATTATTTACTTCTATACCACCACTTCCTTAAATAGCAATTTCATGTGGATTTAGTCTAGCTCCCAACATTACAAAGGCTCCCACTTTAGTATGGTAGGCCTAGGGTGGTGGAAAGTAAGAGAGGGTGGAATTCATTTTCCTGGACCCGAAGTGGCAGCCATCTTTCATTTACGGAACAGAGGCGTGTAAATGACCTTCTAGATGGTAGAATCAGAGTAAGACATAGAAGAAGAAAATGGAGCTCCGGATGACCCCTAACCACGTTTATGATTTCAGCGTAATTTTTTTTTGAGAGATATTATCTAAAAGGTGGGATGTTTTTCGGTGCTGTAGAATCTCTCCACGAATTTTATCTCCAACATGGGCCATATGGAACTCCATTTAAACATCAGAATTATCTTTCTACACTATGGAATGAAATATTCCCCATTATTTCTTCTATATTCAGTTCAATTGTTCTAATTATTGGGCTTGGATATTGGCTGATACAGTAGTTTTATTTTGATTCTTTCTATTTTACATCACCAAGAATGTTATTTGTTCATGGCCAACTTTGTTGGTCTTCCAAAATGAATCTTTTAGTACTTGGAAAGTATGAATTGTTACCAACGTAATGAGAAAATTGGAAATTAAATATGAAAATAAAGTAGACATCATTGGCTACATTAAAGGATGTTTAAAATTTACCATTTAATTGTTCATTTTAAGATTGAATTACAATTATATTTTGAAAAAATGTTCAAAGTGTAAAATTCACTAAAATGGGATGTATGAATAATAAGGAAAATGAATATTATATATATTAACAATGAATATTAGCCTCATTCAGTGGCTAATCACCTACCAAGCCATGTAATTTTAGTAAAAATGGAATCATGTTAGGTTTCATCTCAAAATCATTTTGTAACCTGGGAATGATAAGTTGATTGTTTGGATTAAATAATTATAGTGTAAAACAGTCTCATGGTGTTGGGTTTTGATTTTCAGACATGATGACAGACTCAAAGTGAACACGTGAAGTTTAACATTATTCCACAATAATAATTTACTGAAAATAATATTTCAAAATAAGTTTCTATGACTATTAAATATGGTTCTTTATATTTCAGGCTCTATGGGGGAAGGATTTGGGTTTGTCCTTATAGTCATGAAATATAAGAAAAATAATGTTGGAACTATGCCCCTTGAAACGACGCCTTGTTTTGACACGTTCATGCTGTGGGGTGTGATAAAAACTAATATCATCTAAGATAAAATGCAGTATAATGGAAAACCTAGGATGTCTATAGAGAGGATGGAACACCAATCATGTTTGTCACTTGAAATGAGAGAAATAAGTAGAGATTGTTTTTGCAATTTTTTGATTTAAAAGTGATAATAAAGAAAACAAATAAAGAAAAAAATTAAGAAAAAGAGAAAGAAAAAATTTGAAAAAAGGGACTGATTTCTATTATATGATATGGTGATCAGGTTAGGTTATATTTTCCAATTGTAATTCTATAAATGGTCAACTTATCCAATTCTCTACTATTGAGTTGATAAAAGTTAGAATCCACAATTCCTTCTTCTCACACCCTTAGTCAAACATTAATGTGGAGAATTGACCTTTATTCATAGATTGGTCTACTCATCTTCTATTGTGGTATATAGTTGTAGTGAATACCCTTAATTAACATATGAAAATCCAAATCGGGTCTTGTTTATCCCAAATTATCAATAACATTCACTAATACAGACCCACGTATCAGTGATAACTGAGTACTTCACCACTATGTGTTGATCTATTCCATTGTATATAGACCATAACCTAGTGGAGGAAGAAATTGATCATTAACATTCATAATAAAAATAATATAATCTAAATCAAATACAATCGTACAAGATAATAAAACTCGTTATATGAAATTGGAACTGATTCCACATAAGAGAGAGAAGCATCATAAAACAATAATTGAAAGAACCCATGAATAAAAAATAGAAAAAGACTCATTCCCCAATCACATATAATTTAACCCAACAATGGTAAGGGTGTTTTTTATCAAGGGGAAATAAAAACACATTACAATACTATGAAGAAGAAAATAGAGAAACCAAGAATATGAATTTTCTCCTCCAGAATCTGTCCACCATAAGTTTTCGTCATTTTATCCCACCAGCCAGATGAAATTGACTAAGTTATCCTCTTATAAAATGCATGAAAAAAATATTTCTATCAACCATAAAAATGAAAAAAATCATTTGGACAGGTTTAAAGAAATATTCAGTCAAATAAATGAACCTGAATTTTCCTTGCTACCAAACATTATTTCACCCACTCTACATAGACTCGCACAAAAGATAACTTAATTGGATCCTTGATTTATGAAATTTATATGATACATACCTTTAACATTTTCAGTTGAACCTAGATATAATTAACTCATTTGATGGTGGGTATTATGACATATCCTTTATTTAATATGGTGTGCTACATTTTGCAGGCCAGAATAATTTGTCCACTTAGTAGATTTTTTTAGGCTGTTGTGTGTACAATTGGGTTTAGGTCCAAAAAAATGAAGCTCACACAAATGTAAAATTGAAAAAAATGATTCAGTTAAATTGGATCGAATTATAAATGTTATTTCTAAAACCATAAGATCTAGAAAATTGTAAATTTTCCAGAATTAACCAATTTTCACAATTATGCTCATAATTCACCAAAAACAAAAAAAATGATGCAGATATAATCCAATTGACTAATTGGGAGGGATTAAATAATTGAAAAACACATTTAAAATAGTTAAATTTTTATCTCTATGAATTCCCCTTACTATTAACCACTCAATGAATGAAATTAGGAAGGGAGCATATAAAACATATATATTCCCATTCAATAATGGTAAATTAAACAAGGTATTTATATTTCAAAAATAAAAATAATATAGATAGATATATTATGCTAAAAAGAAATAAATTAGGGAAACTATAGATGAATCATAGCCCCAAAAAATATGTTGGTTTGAAAAAATACCTTACATTTGGTCAGGATTCACTCTACACATTCACTTAAACACCAAAATAGTAAAATTATATATATTAAATAAATTATTTAGAAACTTATTCAAATATATTAAATTTATTATCACGATTTAATGTCATATTTCTATCATATAATTGAGATATGATATCAGTTACTATTACACCATGGTTGTTCATGTCACTCGTCCAAGGTCTCATTATTTGTAGATGATTAGGGGAGACCATTTTGAAATTGATCCCTTGCCCCAAACGTGTATATTTATGGAATTAATGTATTTTCATATGTCTAAATGTTTCTGAGTATCCAATATTATTAATAAATAATCAATATGTATATTGTGTAATCGTCGTATGGTAACATTATTTAGGATGTTTTTTTGAATAATTGTTCTTATAATATTTTTCTAATATTATGGAAATATATTAATTCATGAAAAAATATATATATAATATACATATGTTTCCCATTTTTACCATTATATGTGTATTTCAACCAGCCAAGAAGGTGGTAATGTAAAATGAAAAATAGCACCCTTAGAGGGGATAATTGATCATAATATGGACATTGCATATATTTTAAAATAACTACATAATAGTGGAAGTCATATAATGGATATTCTATATATAAAATAAAAACAATTATATTAAATAAATTGATTTTTTCAAACTATCAGGTAATAAATATATACTATAAAATAAAATAAAAAAATCAAATGATATTTTAGTCAAAATATTACCTATTTGGATGTTCTCTCTTAAACATCCCCATAGGGAACATTGCATTTAACTTTGGAAGGGTACAAATATTATAGGGAAGTGGGTGGTGTTATGAAAAGAAATTTTGGTAGATAAATTGTAATGTAAGGAATCTGAATTGTGTGAGGAGGAGGAGAGGTGATGTGTGGTATTTAATAAGGAAAATATGGTTAATGATTAATATAATATTCATTAATTTATCATTTTGGATCAAGGCTATCAATAATGATTATTTTTATGCCTAAATCTAGTAATTAGTTCATGTTAGGTAGAGATAATTCTTTTTTACATCATCCCTTATGATATCAACCATGTATTTAACGTAAAAAATCGTATTTATGTCATTTTTCACTATTCAAAAAATTGAACTATTTAAAAAAATATTAATAAAACACAAAAATTATATATTAATGATTTTATTTTGAAAATGACTAATTTTTTGAAGAAAAAAAATAAAATATGATTTAACTATTTTTTATATAAAATCATTATTTATTTGATAAATATCATATTTTATATTATGATCAATTTCCTAACACTTTGAAATATTACATATATTCTCATAAAATTATATTATCATGATAATTCAACATAGTTTTTTTTTAAAAAATTAGGAAAATATATTTTTATTTGAAATATTTATGTTTTTCCTGGAAAAATATATAATTGTAATATATTTTATAAAATAGAATTTTTTTATCATTTTTAAAGTCTATTTATTTATATAATGATATAAATTTTCTATATTATTATTTTTTAAGTTATATTAATATTATTTTAAAATTAAATTGGTGTGGTTACTATTATAACATTTATGTTATATAGTGACCCTATCTTTTCAGGAATTACCAATACCAAATTTTGTGGAGTACTAAATACATTACAAAAAAGAGACACTCAATGTCCGTGTTAGTGTAGTTATATTGGAAACATGGAAATATAAAATCATTTACATGAGTGTCATAGATTATCCCCCACTAAATTCTCCATGACTTGCACCCTTATTAGACATAACAAACCATGAATATATTTTCATAACCAGGGGAAGGAAACAAAAAAATGCGTCAACTCATATACTCAGAAAGGGTAAATAAGGGAGATATATAGGCATTAAAATAAGCATAATTGTATGAGAATGTGATCATAAAATTATAATATAATACCCTGCATATCAAAAATCATAATCATTAATCGTGAAAAAAATATTGGCAATCCATAATACATGAATCATATGGATATTTATAACATAAGACATGAAATCATAACATTGGAATAAAAAATGGAATTGCAAAAAACTCATAGGTATGTAAAATGTTTTCCATATTAATCAATGAATCACTCCCAGGGACTTCATAATTTAATGGGTTGAATCCCCATACTATCATGGAAATCATGGTTCACTACTATGGCCATCTTAGTAGAATGATTTTTCTACCCAAACTATCTTAGAAGTAATGGTTCACTCCCATGGCCATCTAAGTTGTATGAGTTCACTATTCATACAATCTTTGTAGTACCAGTTCACTTTCATAGACTTATTAGTTGTATGACTTCACTCCTCATAACATAATGGTTTTAATGTTTTAATCCCATAATAATATTGGTAGACATGGTTCACTCCAAATATAATCTTTTTGGACAAGGTCCTTTATGTATACCTCATAATATATAAATCATTACCCAATTCATTAGAGGGAGATTTGGGTCCCAACCTTATCATAATAAAATAATACATATGGGTTCAATGAGTTCATAAAGATTTGTAATAACATAACCCATGAAATTAAATGGGTTTCGTAAATTTTTTATTATCCTATACTAAGGAAAAGTGACAGGTTTCATAATTATTTCATCGAAGATGAACCTAGGAAAATAAAAGGGTTTTATTGACATATAACTCATCAAAGAGAATCTAATTTCACACAGATATAACCCATGAAAGAAAAATGGGTGTCATTGGAATCATTCCATCAAAACATAAACCATTCATGTAAGAATATAAATGGTAACAATGGATCATTTCCCTAAAAGGTATGATTTACATCATCGTATGTAGTATTTGATGGAAAATAATTGTGAAATATATTTTAAAAACATTTCTAGAAAAAAAAATATCCTTTATTATTTTAAAAGGGAACACTAAATCATAAAAAAATATGAAAACAATTTTCATAAAAAATACATTGATATTTTTAATTCCAATATTGAAATTGTTTTGAAAAACATTCCTAATAAACTTATAAAAGATGGTTGAATATAATTTGAAAACATTTTTTGTCGTAAATTTATAAAATATTTATAAAAATATTTTTAAAACATTTTTCCTTGAATACATATAAAATAAGCATGGAATAATTTTGAATATATTTTCCTTCAAAAGTAAATTTAAAACGAATAAAAAATCTCCAATGTCATTGAAATAATCTTATTTGAAATTGATTTTTGATAACTTATAAATTTTGTTTCCCAAAATAATTGATAACATTTTTTAACATAATAATTTTTAAAAAACATTTTCTATTGAATAAAAATTTAATAAAATGAATTTACATTATATTATAATAATGATTACTTAAAATATAAATTTTTTATCTTTTAGAACAATCATTAATGGAATGATTTTCATGACGCCTAGTAAATCCATACAGGCAGAACATTCCATTGGCAACATAAAATGCTTAGAAATGTGCCTCAGATAGAAAATAAAAACATATTTAATTTTTGAAAACAATTTTATTTAAAAGATAATATACGGTAAAAATGCCTTTTAATTATAATAGTATTATAGTAGAATATTTTTGGATTCCTTTTAAAAAACATGGTTTGGATGGAACAAAGATTTCAGACCGAAAGGAGAGGTAAAGTTTGACTTTCTTAAAAATAATTTCTTGATAATATTATGTACCAGAGGGTGAAAAAATAGTACCATTACATGTATATGACATTAATAAATAGATGATAATAATTATCATGAGAGTTCTTGAGATGTGGATCATGATATTTCATCAATTGGATCATAACCATAAACAACCATGATAAATAGTGAGATTTTATGTATAAACCTTCACTAATTTGGTAACATTGAAAGATAACCCAATGGATAGAACAAAAATAATTAATGATTATTATATATATAAATAATTCAATTCATGATATAAAATGTGAAATGAAATGTTTACCCCTCTTGAAAAAATATAGGTTTTTAACATGGAATGTGTATCAAAGAAGGAAAATTGATAAAACATTAATTTACGAGTTTGGTAACTTTTGAAATATAAACCCCATGAAAGGGAAATCATAAAATGGATATGTAAATAAATGTAAAACAAATTATAATAATATAATATTCTTATTGTAAGTATTAAAACATCGAAAAAATAACTGATTGTTGAATATGACATGTATCTCATGGAAATAAAAAGTGAACTGAAATTCCATTACCTTAAGTCCTCGCTCTCTTTCTACGCATAAACCATTACTATACATTAAAAATATTAATATTATAAATCTTTTAAACCACTATATTTATATATATAGTAAAATATATGGTATCATTATGAATTTATATTACAATCTTATTAACAATTCCAAGTAAATGTTTCCTTTTGAATAATAACTTTGTTTTCCTATGTGTCATAATTTTTTATGTTTTTTCCCATACGTATATCATTATTTCCAGAATTTAAAACATGATATAAATATCATTTATATTCAATATAAATTTATTCATAATAATCTATTTAATATAGAAATATAAATTGGAATACATGTTTCATTGACATTATAGGCCGTACGTACACAGGAATGATGTTTCAGTTTTTATTTATAATATTGAATGAATGACAGTATATTAAATATATTTATATATAAGGTATCATTATAAAATAATTATTATGTCATATATATCATATAATTTCACTAAATCCATCTTTAATACTTTCCATGTAGCGTATGAACAAATCACGATGCCTTAAAGAGGTGGTAGTCCACATTTCCCAAATTGAAATAATCATATTTACAAAAAGTGTAAAGCATGAAGCTATGTGTTATATGATGACTAAAAAAGAATAAATAAAGAATATATATCATAAATATGTTATTAAAATTGGTTTACCATCATAATTCTCAAATATGAGTGGTGGAAACAAAAAAAATTGAACAATATCATTCTGTGAGGTTCTAGTTCAACATACCCAAGAACGGTATGTTCTTTACCCATTAGATGGAAGTGTGTGTAAGTTAAAATAAAAAATTATCATAAAAACATATCAGTATATTGTTGATACTGATGATATTTTTCATTCATTTAATAATAATAAGTGAGGATTTGTTGAAAGAGAACAACAGAAAGTAACGTGAGGAAGGATGTTTCCCCCTCTTTGGGTAGCTCATTTTTCATTGCAAAAAGGGATTACATGGGTCTATTTCTTCCCAAATTGAGGCTTCATAGAATAAATTAAAAAAAATTAATTGAATTTCTCAAATAATGTCTGATCAAAATTGGTTTTAGTGGTGTGAAAATGAGGGAAAGGTGTTGGCCATGTATATGGGAGGGAAAGGACAAACATGGAATTTGTTAAAACAAGTATGTTGTACCCAATTGTTTACATCAAAATGGTCATTTAAAAAATAAAATGTCAACAAGAGAATTTTTATTGATGAAATAATACCAGAAAATTAATTTTGGACAAATGGATAGTTAATTCAGTCAGATAATGGTAAGGCCTAGTCCCTTGTTATTCTTATTTTTACCCAAATTGATGTAATTCATTTTAATCACCTTCAATATTCATTTTGGTAAAAAATTTAAGGTGATCATATTAGAATTAAAAAATTATAATCATTAAAACCATTAATTCCCATTTTTTTAAAATAAAATTCATTGATGTGGAAAAATTAGGGTTAATGCTAATCTTGTAGACGTGGTGAGAAAGCAGGGTTTTAATGTGAGAATTTTCAAAAGTTCATTAAGCTTTAATTTTAAAATTGAACATAAAAATGATTTTAATAACCTAAATTGGATTTATAGGTTTATTATTTATCTATTTTTAAAATAAGACATTCTTTAAATATAATTTACCAATTTAAAAATTAGAAGAAAATTATGTTTTGAATTAAGATTCAATATTTTTACTATTCACCCAAAAAATGGCGTTTTTATAAAAAATACCAAAAATTAAACCTACTATAAATTTAAAAAAATGAATTAAAAATGGTGTTAATTTAATCAAATTAAATTTATAAATTTTTCCTACATTTTTTTTATTATTGTTTACAGAATGATATAAAAAGAACTACATTTGAGGAAACATTATTTCCAAATATATAATTACATTACCAAATATTATATGTTTTCTTATAATTATGTTTTACATACCTAAAAAAATTATAAATAAAATTTTACAATTTTTTAATACTATTAATATTAGTATGTTAAATAGATATGTTATAACTCTCACTTTTACTTAATTGTAAACAAAAAATATTAGTTTAAGTTGAAACTAAGTGTTGCATATAACGCAAGCCATGTCATTGTTGTCTGCTAGGAAAATGTATCTTGGGGAATAGAATAAATATATATTAACACTATGGATCAAAAAATCAAGAATAAAATGGTTATTTCATATAAAAAAGTTATATTAATTTGTGTGTGAAATGGAAAATATAAAAAATATTAAATTGATTTGGAAAAATTGATTCGCAAAAACCTGGGGTGTTCCATTCTACCCCCCACCACAAATCAATTTATCCCATGAAAATTTTATGGGTTATTAATGGTTTAACACTTTCATGTTCCATTTAATATAAACCAAAAACATAGAAAGGGGCACTAAAACTTCCTTTAAAAAGAGAAAGTTAGTTCCATGATGGTTACCCATAGTGACAAATAGTTGGGATTCCATGTAACTACTTGATAATTTAGGAATAAATTTATCTTCTTTTTAATGACTTATGTATATATAAAACATGTTTAGTAATTGTTTTTGTTATTGTGTTTACATAACTGTTAGGTATCATTACTGTTGATAATATAGACATTGAACAGTGATCACACAACTGATATAAATATAAGTTTTTTAAAAGGAATCCTTTAGACAAATAAAAATGAGAGAATGGCCTCATCCAATAGACATGAGTCATATGATGTTCATTTTTTAGAGTTCTAAAAGGAGGTATCATCACTAGTCCTTTTTCATGACCAATACCAGACTGAGCTTGATCATGTTATGATTGAACGAATCACCTACTGGATAAGTTCTAGATAATAGATATTACCACTCAGGCGATGTTATAAGACACCCCAATAGTCTATCATTGTCGCACGCATTACCCTTGTGTATTATGTGGGTGTTATAAGGTTTTATTTAATAATATATTAGTTACTTATTTTTAATCCATTTTTATAAATAAAAGTATTATTTTATCAATTCCTTTATGAGAATAGTCTTTCTTAAAAAATGATGAATTTGATAAATTGATTCATTGAGTAAAATTCTTCTTTTGAGAAATATATACATTAATTTATTAAAATATATTTTTCTTAATAATACTATAAAAAAATTCATATAAATGATTTCCATTTCAATTTCATATATGTATACGATTAGGTAATCACATTGATGAGAGTTGAATTTTTTTTATACGATGAAATTAAAGTATATATTTAAAGATTTTATTTTATGGAATTAATAATTTTTTTAAATTTTTAATATTTTAATAAATTATTATTATGAAATTAATTTTATGAATAATAAATAAGTATATAATTTTTATGATGTCAAATGTAATTTTTTTTATCGTTATAAAACTGTTTTGGTCAAAACCTATAAGTTTTCAATAAATATTTGTTTTCATTTTAAATGTAAAAAATTTACATATTTAAAAATATATTTAGATAAAATGAATATTATTTTTTTAATAAATATATCGAAATAATCCAATGGTTAATGATTTATAATTTTCTGAGACAGCCAAATTTTTGGTTAAAAATTAAATACTGTATTAATAAAATATGCATTTTATGACATCATAATGACCCCAAAATGATTTAACAAATTTTATAATGTGTATTATAGGACAAATATATGTTTTCCTGTTAAAATAATTTTATTTAATAATTTTATTTATTTATTTTATAATTCCTTAGGGAATCCTCCAAGACATATAAAATATTTTAAGATTTTAAAATAATTTCATTTAAAATGCAACTAACGTCCACATAATAAAGTGAAATATTTGAATATATTTGAATCTTTTCCTTATAAAATAATTATTTTCACCCTTCTTTATAAAATCCCAAGGGAAAAAATGATGAAATGTTTTGTGGATTTCAATATTTATTTATATAGTCTCAAAAACATATATTTGTGAAATGTTAAATAATTCCCCACTTATTTTCAATAAAAACCCACCCAATCTACAACATTTATTAACATAAAATCCTTGTATCAAGTCCCTACTCATCCCTCCCTTCTTTAGAGTCCTGCAAAGAATCCCAAAATCTCCCATGATGCCTCTCACATACCTTTGAGAACACACATCCATGTAAGGTATCCTCTCATTCCTCTCTTCCTTTCAATTCAAGAACCTTATTTGAAATTAGCCTTTTTAATTTCAATTGGTTGTATTGAAATTATTTTTTAATCACTTCCATAAATTTCATTCGATGTTATGTAAATTAGGGATCATTTATCCTTCCTCGTTTGGTCCCATCCCAAAGTTGTTACTATGATGAATTTTCATAAAGCCTTTTCACTCTTCTCATTTCCATTCAAGCTACTCTTTTACATTTTTTATCTAAAGTTCCATATTTATATGTTGGGTTATGATGGTCCACAACCCCCATACTATCCATTTGAGTAATATATGATTATATATTCATCTCATTCTCATCAATCCCCAATTTGATCCTTTAAGCACACTCGTTATTATGCTAAAATTTGTTAAGGGATCCTCAAATTCCATTATTTCTCATTTTTATCCATGTTTCTTTATTTTGTTATACCCTTTTGTTATCAATTAAAAATGATGGGGTATGTTTTCAATCCTCCCCATAATTCCCTTAGTATTTTTTATTAAGGTAGACATATTTCTTTCTAATTAATCCCTCCCATGTACACCCATTACCATGTAAAAATTTAATAAGAGTTATTTCATTTCTCCTCTTTCTTCATGTTTCTCTGTTACGTTATGGATCATATTTCTAAATTCCTAGGGTTGGGAAATGTTTATATATGACCCCCTACATTAAAATTAATGTATATCTGATGAGATACCATTTCTCTCTCATCAACCAATATTTTTTACTTTTTTTTCACGTCATTAGGTAGCTAAAGTTTCACCATAGATTTCCATGCCAAAATCATCATGTAGTGAATAACATTCCCATTTATCAATCAAATGTAATAGAATTTATTAAACATTTTCTTGTTTATTATATAATTTCATCAATTTATTCCACATTCATTTATCATGGAATAAATTATTATGTTGAATGAATCCATGTTATATGATCTATGTGGAACACATAAGCATGAGATTGAAATGTTTATATACGGTTCTCCCTTATAAAACTCCAATGCATTGGGTAATGTTTAGTATCATGATATTCCATGGGTATTGAGTCAAATTCATGTGAAATGTGTGTTCAAACATGGTAATACATGTTTAATGTGCCTTTTCTCATGCAAATATCATATGTTCTGTTGTTTCCACATTTCCATGTTATGATAATGATGTTATATCATTCCTTTCTGTTCATGTTTCTCTTATGATCCGTTGATAAGACTATTGCCTTAAATTTATTGTATTGGTAATTTTTTTCCTTGTATACTCCTTTAATAGGCTTTATATCTCACCAATTTCTTATGTATGTCCTCATGTAATCCCATGCAGTGTTAGGAACGAAGGAATGAGTGTTTCATGTCAAAGACGTTTGAAATGTAGATGTTGTATTTAATGTTTAATGTTGTTATGAAATTTTCCTAATTTCTCAAGACACTATACATCTCGATCATTAGAGTTTTCATATGTTCGATTTAATGTAAAAAATCATATTTAAGGGTGTAATAATGATTAGGGTTGTAATAGTTGTTATTATAGCATATGTTTGGTTATTTTGGGATTTTGATTAGAAAACCTGAGTGAAAGCCTATTTTGATTAGACTAAGTATAAGAATCAAATCCAACATTTTTGGTGAGTATATATTAAGTGTTTTATCATAAAAATAAATCCTTTTCTAGATATGATTATGTAGAGGTGGCTCTGGCACAGATGTATCTTGGGACAAAACCCAAAACCACTACATTGAACTTGACTCGAACGGGAACTGGTGTAGTAAAATGGTCCTGGAAAAACTATTGGCTCTACACTCCTAGGGGATATGACTTGGTTAATCCATAATCATAGTATGATCCATTATTATTGGAAGTATATCATTGATAACATAGATTTAAGTCTATAAAATAAAAATTTTAGGAGATAAATGTAATTTAAAAGTTATCCCTTTTTGTCATTAGATTCCACTTTATGTGCTTAATTGTTAAAAATACTCTTTCCTAAGTCTATATTAGATAAAGTAAAACCATAATCAAAAATATAAAGGTAATGTTATCATACATAGTTCTAGACATCCTTTAATATCCCAAAAGTTTAGTATAACAATCCAAACACCAAAAAAATCATGGAAGTAGAGATGTCGATGAGAACGGAAAATTGGAAAATCATTAAATGCCTTTTATATAACTCCTCCCCTATCGCAATTTATTTATTGAACATCTAGGAAAAATTGTCATAATTCATCTAGTGGAATTTTATGCACTTCTTGGAATTTATTGGCATTCCCTATATAGATCCACCATAAATTGTTGTCAGAGGGAAATCACTCTCCATATAGAGAATAGATCCCCAATTCAGTTCATGTTCAAGGAGGGGAATGAATTGTATTTTGAACCATCATCTATAGTGTAAATATTACTATCCTATGAGCATTTTTATCTTTCTCAGATGATTGAGTGTGAGAAGGAAGCATCCTCAAAGACATTCATATTGTGAGGGAATTCTCATATGTGTTTCCTAATAAATTGCTTGCTCTTCCTCCAAGAAGAGATTTTGAATTCTTGATAGATCGAATACCTGGGGCATTGCCAATATCCATGACACTGTATATAATGGTTGTTTTAGAGCTTGTGGATAAAAATAAATAGGTGCATGGGAATCTAGATAATGGGTTTATAATACCATGTGCTTCACCATGGGGTGCACCAGTCTTCTTCATCAAGAAGAACGATGGGTCAATGAGCATTGGCATTGATTATCGTGACATCAAAAAAATCATGAAAAATAACATGTATCAGTTTCTATTAATTGATTACTTGTTCAATCAGCTATGTGGAGCATAAAACATCTCCATGGTGATATGTGGTCGGGATACTACCACATAAGGGTGAGGAAGGAGGATATCCCCAAGACTACTTTTCATACAAGGTACAGGAACTATGAATTCATAGTAATGCCTTTCGGACTCACTAATACTCCAGAGATATGCATACATTTGATGAATAGATTATTTAGAGATTACCTTGACAAATATTAGTTATTATTTATAGATGATATTATAATATACTACAAAAAAAGTAGGAGCATTAGGAGCATCTATATGCTATACTTGAGACCTTATTAAAGATTAATATCAAGAAACAAGTATTGAAAGTGTGAGTTCTAGCTGAATAAATTATCATTCATGTGTAATAACATCACAAGAAATGGGATATATGTCTATCCCTCCAAGAAAAATGAAATTGAGGGATGTCCAAGGCCAACATCTGGGACATATATCTGTAGCTTCCTTGGGTTAGCTGGATACTATCGCCAATTTGTGAAATATTTTTAATGATTGTAAAACTCTTTTACCAATCTATCTCGGAAGGGAGTCAAGTTTTCATGGAATGATAAATGTGAAGATAGAATTAAGGAGTTGAAAAAAGACTGATCACCATGCCCATTCTCACACTACCCATAAGTGGAGAACTTTTCATAGTATTCAATTATGCTTCAATGAAGGGCATGGGATGTGCGTTGATAAAAAATGACAAAGCCATTTCCTATTATTCAAGGAAATTGAAAGTTCCTAGGCTGAAATATCTAAAACATTATATGGAGTTAGATGCAGCAATCTTCTCTTTGAAAATTTGGTGACATTACCTCTTTAGGAGATGTGAGAAATATATATGGATCATAAAATCCTCAAGTATATATTCACATAGAAAGATTTGAATATACATGAATGAATATGGTTAGAGTTGATAAAATACTATAACTGCTTAATCAATTACAACCCAGAGAAAGAAAACTAAGTGGAAGATGGTCTAAGTTGAAAAGACCCAGCGATTCTATCATTGATGAGATATGAAAAGGATCCAATAATCTTAGATTTGAAAAATATGGACATGGGAATCATAATGAAGGGATCATAATCAACCCTTTCACCTATAATTTCTCAACCATCTATTTTGGAAATGTAATAGGATTCTCACAAATATGATGTGGGAATTCGAAAGACAGTGGAAACTATTACAAATGTAAATCCTCGGAATTCAATGTTAATGATGAAGGAATTGTGAGATTTTGTTCAAGACTATGTGTTCAATCAAATCCGGAGTTAAAGAAAGAACATTTGGAAGATGTGCATAGTTTGAATTTCTCTATTAACCTAGGAAACAAAATGATGTATCGAGATCTACAAGAGAATTATTGGTGGGATAACATGATGAAAGAGATTATTGAGTATAAATTAATGTTCTTGGTATGTCGACAAGTGAAAAATTATTGGCATAAGTCTATCTGGATGATGAAACCATTACCCATACCAACATGGAAATGGGAAAAATCGTCATGGACTTTGTCACTAGAAATCTAAAGATATCAAAAGGATACAATGTTATCTGGGTTATTGAGAATTGTCTTACAACGACTACACAATTCATTGTGATTCCACAGGATTTCTCATTGGATCAACTAGTACATATATACATTTGATATGTTTTATGGTTTCTTGAAGTACCATTATCAATTGTATCTGGTTGAGATCCATGATTCACCTCTATGTTCTGGAAGACTCTCTAACACGTTCGTAATACTAAGCTGATCCTCAGTACAGATTATATCCTCAAATCGATGGGCAATATGAACGGACTATGCTTACACTTGAAGACAAGTTGATAGATTTCTCAATGGACTTAAAATTTAGATGAGACCAACATATTTCTTTGGAGATCTTCCCGTACAACAATAACTCCCACTTAAGCATCTTAGTGGCTCCTTATGAATCCAGTTATGGGAAGAGATGAAAAACACCAGCTTGTTTGGATGAAGCTGGGGGGAGAAATATTCAAGGTCTAAACATAGTTAAAAAAATGGTATAGAATGTTAATCACATCGAGTAGCACATCCAATATGCTTTGAGTCGACAAAAGAGTTATGCTAACAACCGTCGAATAGACCTAGAGTTTGTTGATAGAGATATGGTTTTCCTCCACATATCTCCATTGATGGGAGTGATGAGATTTTTGATGAAGTGAAATCTTATTCCAAGGTACATAGGCCCTTTTACGATCCTTGATAACATCAGAGTAGTGTCCTATCAACTATCACTCCCACCAAACATGCCTCCAGTACATGGCATATTCGATGGATCACTATTGAAGAAGTACATACCTAACTGATCACTTGAACTCAATCTAGATGTGGTACCATTGGATAATTACCACTATTATGAGGAGAT
This sequence comes from Viscum album, assembly GCA_963277665.1. NCBI lineage: Eukaryota > Viridiplantae > Streptophyta > Magnoliopsida > Santalales > Viscaceae > Viscum > Viscum album. The sequence continues at coordinate 823,540,733 of OY728153.1, forward strand.
TCTAATGAAGATCTTAGATCATAGAGAAAAATTTCTATGAAATAAGATGAGGCCCCTCATTAAGGTGTTGTGGTGAAACCACATGTTTGAAGAAGAAATGTGGTAAGTGGAGGAAGTGATGAGGAAAATTTACCCTCATCTGTTTTGGTTTGTGAAAAGTAAATTTCAAGGGAGAAATTTCTTAAGGGGGGAATGTTGTAATGACCTGTTATTTTATAAATAAAATTAACATACATTTAATGACTTATGGATATAAAAAAACACTCTTTTTTGTTATTGGGATTAAATAACCATTATGTATCATTACCGTTGATTATATAGAAATTGAATAGTGATCACACAACTAATATAAATATAGGGTCTTTAAAAAGAATCCGTTAGACACCGAAAAATGAGAGGATGGCCTCATCCAATAGACTAGGGATATTCGATGCTCATTTTTTCAGAGCTTGGCAAGGAAGTAGCATCACTGGGCATCGCTCATTACCAATCCCAAACCAAGAATCAACATGTTGACCTTGAATAGAATCTCCTATAGGATAAGTTCATGTTAATAGATATTATCACTAGGGTGATTTTATCTATGACACCCCAAGAGTCTGTCAGTATCACACACCATACCCTTTGGCCTTATGATGGTGTTATAAGGGGTTATGTAATAAAGTATTAGTTACTTGTTTGGAAATCCCCTTTTATAAATAAATGTCTTATTCCATCAATTCCTTTATGAGATTAGTCTTTCGTAAAAAATGATGAAATTGATAAATTGATTCTTTTTGTAAAAATGGTAATTTTGAGAAAAATATAAATTATTATATCAAACATAGTTTTTTATTAATAACACTATAATTTTTTTAAATGATGATTATATCAATTTCTTATCTCTAAATGATTAGGTAATTAGTTTTATAAGAGTTATAATATTTATATGATAAAATAGAAAGTTTGTTGTTAAAAAAATTATATTATGAAAATAATGAATTTTTGAAATAATTATATTTTAATTAAATATTATTAACAATTACATTAATAATAATAAATCAGTATATAATTTATTAAGGTCAACTGTAATTTTTATTATGGTTTGAAAACTGTTTTGGTCAAAAATTGTGAATTTTCATTAAATTTTGGTTATCATTTTAAATGTGAAAATTCACATATTTATAAAATAATTAGGTAAAATGAATATTATTTTTGGAATCAAGATATAAAAATTATCCACCTTTTAACTTTTCTTAATTTTATAAGACAATGGATGTTTTTGGTAAAAATTAAACACCTTAAAAATAAAATATGTGTTTTATGACATCATAATGACCCCAAAATGATGTATTAAAACACTGTAATGGGTATTCGTGGCCAAATATATATTTTTCCATTAAAATAAATTGATTTTAAATTTTTTTATTTATTTTATATAACCCCAGTGAATCCTTCAATACATATACAATATTTTATGAGTTTCAAATCATTTCCTAGAATGTGTGACTCACCTCCTCATAAGAAAAGCAATATTTTAATATCATAGGAACTTTTACATGTGAAATAACGTATTTCACTCCTCTTTGGAAGAAACCATGGTCAAAAGCCATGGTATGTTTTGTTTTTTTTTTGAATATTTATTTATATATATGCCAAAACCTATGTTTGTGAAATATTAAATAATTCCCCTCCCATTTCCTAAATATACACACCCAATCTCCCACTTCCCTTCACACAAAATACTTGGAGAACGTCCCAAATCTTCCATCACCTCACTAGAGTCCTCCCAAGTCAACCTAAATCTCACTAGAATCCTCTCCCAAGTATATGGGATCTCATAACCAAGTAATAGATCCTCTCCTTCATCTCATCCTTTCAATTAAAGAAACATGTATGACATCATCCTTTTTAATTTAAATTGGCTATGTTTTTATTATTTTTTAATAACTGAAATAATTCCCATTTCATGTTATGTGAATTAGGTATCATTAATCCTCCCTAATTTGAACCCATACATAAGCCTTTACTATGCTGAATTTTTGTAAGGGATTTCACTCATCGCATTTCCATTCAAGCAACTCTTTTACATTATGCTTCATAAGTTTCATATTTATATATTGGTTTATGATGTTACACAACCCCAATAATATAAATTTTATGTAAAAATTATGGGATATTCATTTAAATCTCATCAATACCCCCTATGATCCTTTAATCACACTCGTTACTGAGCTGAAATTCTATAAGGGGTCCTCACTTTCCTTCCATTCTCATTTTAATTAAAGTTTCTTTATACTGTTACACCATTTTATTTTCAATTAAATATGATGGGATATGATTTCATACATCTACCATAATTCACTTATTATGTTTTTATGATGGGATACCTCGTTCTCTTTCATTAATCTCCCCGATGTACACCTATAACCTGGATGATATTTCGTAAGATTTATTCCATTTATTTTCTTTCTTCAAGTTTCTCTATTTTTTTAGGAATTCTATTTCCCAATTCCATGTGTAGGGATAGGTATTTATATGTCCCCCATACATTAAATTTCTCATATATATTATTAGATTACATTTTCTCTCTCATCAACCATCTTAATGAATTTTTTTTGTTATGTCGTTTGGCTGTTAAAATTGTGCCAAATATTTCCATGCCAAAGTCATCATATTGGGAATACCGTGCCCATTTCTCAATCAAGGGTATTCAATTTTATGCACATATACTAATTGATTATATAATTTCAGGTATGGATTCTATATTCCTTTAACTTTGAATAAATTATTATGTTTAATGAATCCATGTTATATGATCTATGTGGCACACTTAAGCATGATATTGAAATGTTTATGAAGGGTGTCCCCTGATAGCAGTCCAATGTATTGGGTAATGTTTTGTATTAGAACACACCATGTCCAATTAGGTTTACTCATGATCAATAATGTTCAAAAAGTGTATAATCATGACAATACATGTGCAATGAACCTTGGATCATGTTAATAACATCTTGTATGTTTTTTTCCACATTTCCTTTTTATGATAATCATTATATATCATCCCATTATGTAAATATTTTTCTTATACTCCATTGATATTCCTATTTCCAAACATGTATTTTATTATTCATGTTATGATATTTTTACACCCCTACTGAGATTTATAGATCTCCCCTTCATTTTTTAGGTCCTCAGGTTATATTATGAATCGTTAAGTACAAAGGAATGTTTTGGTCATTTCAAAGAAGTTTGAAATAAAGATGGTGTATCACATTTTTTAAGTTTTTATGTAATATTCATAATTACCAAAGACACTAGAACTCTTTATCATTAGTGTTTTCTTAATTTAATGTTAATGAGATAAATCATATTTATTAGTGTAATAATGAGTAGTGTTTTTATATTCCACATAGGAGAACATTGGTAGGATGTGAAAACATGGACTTGGTGGGAATGAAAAAATATTTTTATGTAGTGTATAAGGTTATAAATAAAAAATAAGTTAATGATAATTGAAAATATAAGGGCTGTAAATTAATTGATTTGTGATGATAAAAAAGGATATCTATTCAATAAAATTTATGGTATTATGAAAAAAAAAATTCTATATCATCTTACTAAATTTGATGTTTATTAATGAAAATTTATAATTGAATGATTTCAGGGAAACCTCGCCATTTTATTCCTCGACTGAATTTACATCTTTCAATAGAAAGGTAGGTGTATTTTTCATTCATAATGAATTAATAGATCCTGAGATCCATGATATGACATCCCATCTTTCATCAGTTATCATCAATACAAAGTTATTGGAATAGGTTAACCACTTTTCCTAAATACTAAATTGTCGATATAAAACATTAATCTCAAAAACACCATATAATGTTTATATTAATATTTCCATAAAATAATAACCTTATGACCTTTAAAAAATATGGAAATATGACAATTTAGAAATAAATTCATGAAATCATCTTAACATTGATCCACCAAATATTGAAATGTATATCTTGGTTTTCACATTCAAAGAATGTGAATACGCTCATCATATATTATATTGAAACGTGTTAATAACATGAAATACCATTAATACATCTAGAAAATATTATTGCTCCCTTTTTCCAATTAATAATAGATATTTTCATTAAAAGTAAGAAGTTATAAACTTCATCCATGATAAAATAGACCACTTTTTCAATAAATCCTTTATCAGTTATGAGTTAATCAATAACACCCAACATTTCTGTTTCCAAACCTCATTATCTCAACATAAAAATAAATTAAGGGATACATTACCCTAATAAAAATCACATTTACATGACATCACTATTCTACCTCTCCATCACCATTTAACAAATCGTTTAAAGTCTTTAATGATAAACTGATACTAGAAACACTTATATATTTCATCATTCTTATAAAAAAATTTGTGAATTCTAAACCACAATTACTTAATTCATCTAAATTTATCCTTAAACTATTAATTAGATTTAATGAACTTATTCCTTAATACCTATTTCCTATAATATGATATATAAATTATTTCTTAGGTTTCCACAACCTTAATCTAGTTATGATTCTTCTATATATTGTATGAAATACAGGAAGAACATGACATACCATTCACATGTAATTTTAGGTGTCCTTATCTTAAGAAAAATATATAAAAAACATGGACCTTCATGATTATCATCATGATATTTAAACATTTGAAATAAACATTCATCAGTCCCATTATTTCTAAATCAAAATAAATTAATGTTAATATAACTCCATCCAATTCCCACTATTGAATAAAACCAGAAATCATAAGGTGATAAAAACTTATCCTAGCAGAAAACCACATAACCATATAAATTAAATTTTTGGATGTGTAAATAATGAAACCATCTTATTTTATATATTAAAAATTAGGTTTATCCATGGTTATTCTTAGTGAACTTATTTTTAAATCCTTTATTATAGTTCAAGAAGAGTTTGTGAATTTTCATTGCATACCTCTGTAGAGTATCATACAAGGTGCGTAGTAAGACATGTTGTTGTGTACTAGGTTACATAGATTCTATCACAAGACACCTTGTATGAGATTTTAATCTTTGTTATATTTTTTCCAAAATCACATCCACCTGTAATATCCATTTAGGGATTTATTTCATTGAAATCACTCACTTTATCCTTACCCAAAATTCAAGTAAAATTTTCTAAATATTAACTAAACCTTATACATAACTTTATAGACATTCTTATAAATATCCTTTGTAATATAACAAGGTATCTCAATAATTATTTTTGATCCTAGTTTCCAAAGGATCACTAAACCTTCACTGTGATACCAACTTTAGTAACCCTCATTTTCAAACAGTAACATTCTATGAACTTTTTGGGAATACATAATACATTATAAAAAAAACTGACTCCGAAATATAGTGTTAGTTTAGTTACTTTGGAAATATGGAAATGTAAAATATTTTACGTGAGTGAGATACATAATCTCACATTACATTATCTAAGACTATAATCCCTCATAGAAATATCATACCGAGAATATATTTAGATATTCTAGGGAAGCAAACCTAAAAGCGGGTGAGCTCAAATAATTCGTAAGGGTAAATACGAGAGATGTGAAAGGATAAACATGAGAATAAAGGTATTACAACATGAATATATATAATGTAAAAATTTTATGAGAGTTATTGAGATATGGATAATAATATTTCATCAATATGAGCATAATCATAAACAATCTTGATAAAGAGTGATATTATAAATATAAACTATTAAAAATTTGTTAACATTGAATCATAACCAAATGGAAAGAATACAATTACATGAATCCTAAGATATCATGAAAATAATTTTTTTCAGTATATACAATTTCAAAAGATTTATATACACCTCTAGAAAAATATAGGTGCCAAACACAACATGCGTCTCAAAGAAGGATAATTGAGAAAAATTATTTTTACCAATATAGGTATTTTTGAAACATACCATCATCAAATGGATATGTAAATACCCATAAATATAATTATAAGAATAATATAATATATATATTGTAAGTATGCAGTCCACACAAAATAAATGACCGGTTAATAAAACATGTATCACACATAAATAATAAAGTGAGATGAAATTACCTTACCTTATGTGCTGACTCTCTTCGTACTTGTAAAAACTTCTTTTATAATAAATATAAGTGTATTATAAATGTTTTATAGGACCATAAATTATATATGATTCCCTATATAGAATTATTATATCTTTATATTACCTGGTTATTATCAATTCCATGTTTAGGTTTCGCTTCGGGTAATATTCATTGTTTTGCACATGTGTCTTAATCTGTATTATTTTTTGTCCTCAAACATATATCATGATTTCCAAAATGTAAAACATGAAATAGATATCTTTTATAATTAGTGTATATTCAATTATAGTAATATATATAATACTGAAATATGAAATAGAATACACTTTTCCTCTAGATGGTAGGTCATACGTATGTGTGAACCTTGTTTCCATTTTCCTATGTAATATTAAAATAATGAAGTTAAATGAAATATATGATTATATTTTTTTCATAATCCATCCTAGAGGGGCCCATGTTGTGACTACCCTAAGCTCACCTCCAGTAAGTCTGGGTTTGGAAACTAGCATCAAGATGGCATCTCCCACAAATGGGAGGCAATAGCCTATATTACCTATACACACCAAGACATCTTCATCCCACAAATGCTAAAAAAATAAGTAACCAATGCATGAAAATAACTATATCAAACAACCATTGTACAATAATTAAATTATTAGAAAGTAAACCAGGTCAATTGAAGGCCTACCAAAAAGATTATTTAACTACAAGTTCAGCATGTAAGAAAAGAGGTGCTGGTACTGCTATCTGAAAATACACAGGAATAAACCTTATTCTGTCATGTCTCAGAAAACAGCGCCTAGTCGTTGTATTCCTAGGACTCTGTCAAATGGTTGATCTTATGTAAAAGAAATGTCATGTGCTATAAAACCATACACATGGGTGAGTATAACAAAACACAGTAGGACACCCTGAAACCATAATGAAAACGCACAAAGGAAAAGCACAAAGTAATACCATATTAGAGTATCATAAAGGAATACCATGAAGGAATACCACAAAGGAATACAACAAACTCATACAACAAAGGAATACCACATAGGAATACCAAAAATGATTAAAATAAAGGTATATTACATAGTTTTACCATAATGGATTACCCTAAAGGAATACCAAACATGGTTACTACAATGTAATACCACATATGATTAACACAAAGGATTATCAAAAATGAATACCACATAGGGTTACCACAATGGAATAACACATAGTATTACCATAAATTATTTCCATAAAGGAATTCCACACAATATTCCCACAAAGGAATACTACATATGATTACCATAAAGGATTACCAAAAATGAATACAACACATGATTACAAAAATTTATTTCTAAAAAGGAATACCACACTGGATTACCACAGTGGAATACAATAGAGTATTAGTAGAAAGGATTACCCACAAAGGAGTATCCAAATGGAATACCACAATATATTAACATAATAGAATACTACATAGGATTACCACAAAATATTACCAAAAAGGTATACCATAGAGGATTATCACAAGGTATTGTAAAGATAGGTGTACACAGTTATATGACAAAATCATTTATAAATGGGATATCTTGATATACTCAATCCTAGACATAATGTCTAAAGGTAAGAAACAACTTATTATCAACCACATGATTCTTCTAGAATCACAATTTTTTTAGGGTAACTCACTCATTGATCCATTATATCATTAGATACACTCATGAAGAGGTCAAGATCATTTTGGCCCTGCATAAATGAGAACACATTGTTCATGGAATTCTAGGATACACAGAGTAGGAGTCACACCCAAAACTGAATAGGGACACCACAGATCGCACCTAGAACTAATCGGGGGATACCACATACCTAATGATGTGTTCTTCTAGATAGAGGACCAACGCCCTTCTCCTGGAGGTTACACCAATTCTACGCCTCCACTAGGGGTGATAATGGTACACACACTTTTATCGTGGAGGGATACAAGACTCTATCTGAGACCCGACCACTATAGGGGATTATAGTCCAGTGATGTGGATGTAATACCATACCAAAATCTCATGGAATGTACCAAGGGAAACACTCTCAACCTATAATGGACCAGACTAAAAACTCAATACTATTATGAACATTACCATATCATTTCTAGGGTCCCAATTCCATATACAGCATGTCAAATGGATGTAATTTTGGAATGTTAAGGTTGTTCAAAATTTCAAAATGGGGGTTACTAGGAATGGGTACTGACTAAATGGTCATTCCACCAACCATGGAAGTCAAAAATTGTTTTCCACAACCTAGTTTCGCCACCCCATGGTTGATGTCGTCAATCCCCTTATTTATGTTGTTGCGTGGGAGATGGAGTTACCCTTGCTCAGGGTTGGTTGTCACGGTCGATAGTGGCCTAGCTCTATCCCATTCACCATGGGTCTGACCCACTCAATAGGGACCTCCTAGGCCCAGAACCCCTAGCTCAACATGCTCCTCCTTGCATGGCCCATCCCCCATGGCCTAGGCTGCTCGCACATAGACTTCCTAGTTTATCGCATGTAGCTCATCCGGTCGTGTCTGCAACCACTGGTCCATGTGGTCCCCACCACGTTCCACTATTTCCAGCTCAACTAGCTCCCACAAGGCTTCCCACGAACTATAGTGCACCAAAACTGTGACCTCTAATCACTGGTTCCCAAGATTGCTGATGTTGTGGCCTCACCTCACTAGACCGTCACGCCAGTCCCATGTCGCTAGTCTGTTCCACAAACTACCGAGTCACCTCCAATGCCTTAAATTCAAAACATTAGTTGATCTAAGATCCTTGGGTCTCGATATACATAGAAATGATATCTATTGTCAGTTTTACACCAATCTAGGGGTATAATCACATTCGGATCCACCCTAGAATTCAAGTGGTGACCATGGTGATCCAGCAATCCAGAATGCGAATAAAGGTAGAAAACAAAATCACAATGAACAATATGATGAAGTTACCTCATCCTTTATTCATGTAGTCCCCAATCCATTTCCATTAGAATGATGAATAGGAAACCAAATCAAGAAAATCACAAAATTATCCCCACAATTAAAAACCATCTTGAAAAAATCGAACAACTGATCAATCCGTTCGTGGATTCACCAATGTTCATCATGAAAATTAATATTGAGGAAACCATAGAGATACAACTCCCCTACCTTGTTTTGGATCGATCAAAAATAAGAAACAGTCATCACGCCATTATCGATTCTCGATTCATCGCATCTAAGGGGTATCATTCCAACAATCTATCATAGTTTGGAAACAATTTCTACACTAGTTATTTCTCCACGTCTCTAGAGAAATTTTAAGGTTATGAGGCTGACACTAAATTTATGATAATGACTTATTAAAAGGGAATTATATGTGTCAAAAATTTAAAAAATATTTTATTTACGGTTACGCCCTCCATGACTTTTTCTACAGACAACCCACACAGAAAAAGGTTATGTCGCACCAAAGGAAAACACCACATAATAAAATAAATGCTGACCTTAGATTTCCAACCTGAGTCACTATTCCTATGTTTTTTATAATTTAAAAATAAAATTTTTTATTAAATTTTTTTATGGTTTCATCTTTGATTACTATTTCAACAAATGGCCCGCACTGACCATAGTGAGGTCATGGATAAGGTAAAACAGCCATTCTGAGTTCAATAGTGCCCTCAGATTTCAAATTCAGGCACACATTTAATATTTAATCCACTTTTTGATGAAATTTTTTCCCACATTCTATTATAAAGTTTAATATTATCAAACAATTATTTTCATCACACTGGGCCTCAGAATTACATACAGTCTCATTTATTGGTCTACAGATCAATCCATATAATATCAAAAAAATAATGCATGGAGAATATGAGATGTTAAATTCTCCCCACTTTGTGGCTCTACGCCCTTGAACCCCAAAACAAGGGATACTCACATTGATATGGTTACTAGGCATGAATTTGAGCCTCCTGCCCCCATTTGTTATCCTAGATATTCTCATGCTACCATCAGATGCACGCAAATGTTATATATCTCCCATGAAGGATCATATTCTGATGATCCTTGATCCCTACTAAGTAATTAGCCAAATTTACACTACCCACGATGACTATATTGCCTCATTCGATGGAGTATGATGGGCCATGCATGCATCTCCTCACCTGTGACACATGTAAGAAGTCATCTACCTGATCTTTCTATGGTGGTAGAACCAAGAGGTATTCCACCTCACTAACATTAAGAAAAATCTAGAATGTCCTGATAAATCTCGGAGATAGATATGAAGTTGACTGACTTGGTGAGTCGGTCAACGATAACCCAGATGGCATCATGTCCCCTCGATGAATGTGGTACACCAATTACAATTTCCACCGATTTCCCTTCATACAACCATTCAAACACATTAAGGGGTTAAGCAAAACCCGCTATAACCTAGAGCTCAGCCTTCACCTACAGAAAAGTCAAGCATCAAGAGAAAAACTCAACAACTCTTTTATTCATCTTTGGCCACAAAAACTAATGTAGGAGGTCCTGGAAAATTTTCACCACACCTCTATATACTACCAAATGGGATGTATGATGTTCCCAATGAACCTCCTCTTGCAACACCAATGGAACTATTGTGCATCCTATGAAAATAACAATGAGCTCCCCACCTTTTGAATATCTATCCAGATCCCACCCTATGAATATTTAAGCATGCATAGTTTCATAGTCAGTATCCCCATGCTATGCCTCCTTGAATTTCTGTAATAGTGTAGGGGTGAAAACTATTGACTGAAGGTATTCTTCTCCATCTCCTTCCATGATGGATAACGATAATGAGTCCAATTGATCTAACACCTCTTTTAGCAATAGAAAATGATATATTCTACTGAAAGAATCTGCCACCACGTTCTCCTTCCCTGTAGTATAGAAAATATCAAAGTCATTGTCCTTTGGAAACTCTAGCCAACACATATGCATCAACCTTCATTAGATCCCATGTAAATATGTTACCACTACAGGAAACTGAGGACTCATAACATCAACAGCACTGAGGGTTAGGCTATCCAATTGATGATTAATCGTCCTCACCCTCCCATGTGTGAGTCCATCCTTTTCTTCTTGTGTTTCCCTTTCACAAATATGTAAATAATGTTACACCACTTCGGACCCACCACAATCTTTTCCATAAATAGTCAATATGACCATGAACTCCAGATAACTAGTCCATACTAATAATGATGTCGTATGTCCTTGATGTCTCTGCCAATATATCCCAACTGATGCTCTTGAATCTAAGTGGATGGTCAAACTATCGGCACCAATGTGTGATCATTAGGTATCCTCTAGTTGGATTTTCCAAGTGTGAGGGTTTAGTCAACAGTTTAATCTGAATCTCTTAAATTTCGAACCAGATATTTGGAAAGAACAGAATGACTAACACCATTTATTGTATGTGTAAGAGATAAATTAGAAAAGTCACGGATCATATCGAAAATAATTACTAGATCTTATGGTTCATATTACTCGACAGTATGTAGTGGCCCCCTCCCCTTTCCTCCAGCACCCCAAGCCTTGTGTGGACCACAAGGGGGTGGTGGTGGTAACATGGAAAACCTTAGACCACCCCTACTGCTCTCCCAGCACCGCTTCTACATCTTCCTCCTTGGAGATATTTTTTTCATATCACTATATCTACCTCAGTGGTATATATATAATATCCCTAGAATTCATATGATGGGCAGGAAAATATCAGTTGAGATGTATCCTACCGTATCATGAATATAAAAACATATCTATAGGCTAACTGGACCCACCCTTTGATCCCTAAACTGTAGATCATGTGTAATGGGATGTCTTCTTGGAATTTCTCACACATTCAAGTCCTTGAGACTGACTTTAGCTCTCTACTACTAAGGTCTCTACTCCTACACCTTTGCTGCTACCAATCACTGGTGGTATCCTCTTAGCCAAGAACATTTTGACCACCAATGATTGGGAAATAACACCATCGTAATTAAGAATTTTTAGATTAATAACACATTCTTGGATGTCCCAAAGCATCGATCACACAATGGTCCAAGACCTAATGTATCAATCATGTATCAAATCCATCGAGTACCTAGGGTTGTAGGTATGCCTCAATGAATAAAAAGATACCAACATGTCATTCTGTCATAGCTATAATAGAACTTGGATATGCAAGGACCATAGCTTATAAGGCGATAATTTCTCTTTGAAAAGGCTCTAAAACTCTATCAATGGAAGAGTTTCCTCATCATTAGATCGGTCAACCCGACCACACCAACACCTAGTTGAGTCATGTTAAAGTCTCAATGATTAGACCACCATCTCATCTTCTAGTGTCTTGACTAGATATAATACATGGGTTACAACATGAAGAAAGTCCATAGTATCCAGTTTGTTGGGAACCCCTCAAAACCTAAGGGGTCTCCACTACTGAAACTCATGAAGTGTGTTCAGCCTTTACACCTCATTCATAGGTACAACAGGTACCATGTGATACTCTAAAGGTGGTGGAATGGATAGTTCACCACCTGGAGGACCCATAACCATTAAAATTCCCTGTAACGAGTCCTTATCACCTGGAGGATCATCTTCATGATCACTCTATGGAATCCAAGATGGTTGTTTATGTGAATACATCATAAAAGCAAACAACATGTTACACTGTCAATTGAGTATATCTGGAGTGCTGACTCAAGAGGTAAATGAAATGAAAAAATATTCCTATATGATTCCTATACCATTTGGTTCCCAAAAACCATTGATTTCATGTACCGAGTTGAAATTCATGTAACTAGAGCTTTGGCATATGGATACATTCGACACTACACCAACAATGGAGTCCCGAACAAGAATGATTATGTCAAAACACTTAACACTATTTCCCCTAACCAATCTCATAGACTCACGGTCCTAATGTATAGTTGACCCCCTTTGATACCACACTATCATGACTCATCCGAGAGGGGCCAATGACATGACTACCCCAAGACCGCCTCCAACAGGCCAGGTGATAGTGACTAGAACTGAGAAGGAATATACCACCAATGTGAGGAATTATCCTAAATGACTAGTACACACACACGCATCTCTAAGACAAAAATAATGAAATAAAAAACACTACGTAAACAATTCATAAAAACAACTATATCCCAAAGCCATAGTAACATAGTGAAGTTACATAAAAGTAAATAGGTACAAATACCTTCCCAAAAAAATATTATGTGACCACAAGTCCAATATAAATGAAAATAGGTACTGGGACTATTTTATGGAAAGCCAGAGGAACACACCTCAGTATCTCTAGTCTCACAATGCATAGTCTGGTCCTGGTCTTCCTATGACTCAATCAAAAGGTCAATATTCTCCACAAGACATGACATGTGTGGGAAATTCACATGTAGGGTTGATCATAACAATGTTTAGTAGGACACCCTAAAACCATAAATAAAAACCAATAAGGAACACCATAAAGTAATACTATAAAGGAATGCCACAAAGTATTAAACAAACGAATACCCTGAAGGAATACCATAATGGATTACCATGATAGAATACCACAATGGAATACCACACAATATTACCAAAAATGATTACTATAAAAGAACACCATAATTCATTTCCACAAATTATCACCACAATGGAATACCACATCGGATTACCACAGAGGAATACAACACAAGATTACCAAAAAAAGATTACTATAAAGGAATACCATACATGATTGCAATAATGAAATAAAAAACATGATTAAAATAAAGAATTACCACCATGAATTACCTAAAAAAATACCACATAGGTTTAACACAGAGGAATAACGCAAAGGATTTCCATAAAGGATTTCAACAATGGAATACCACACTTCATTACTAAAAATTATTACCATAAAGGAATTACAAATAGGATTACCAAAAATTAATACCACAAATTATTACCACTTAGTATTTACCACAACGAATTACCACAATGTAATACCACACAGGAGTACCACATAGAAAACCACATAGGACCACAACAAAGGATTATCAAAAAGGAATACCAAACAAGATTACCATAATTAATTGAACAATCATCTCTACACATGTATATATCTAAAGCACATGTAAATGGAATATCTAGATATAATAAATCCAAGACTCTATGTCCATAGGTAAGTTAAAACCAATTATTAACCACATAATTATGCTTAAAGAACCCTCATTATGGGATAACTCACTCCTTGAGCCTTGAAATCATTGGAGACACTCATAAAGACGTCTGTCTCATTTACACCCTAACAAAATGAGAAATTATTCGTCAAGAAAGACTATGATAAAAAGAGTGGGTTCACACCCAGAATTGATAGGGGGAAACCATGGATCACTCCCATAAGTGAACGGTGGATACCATGTACCCAATGATGTAACTGCTAGATGGAGGACCAACACCCAACTCTCAGATGTTATGATGATTCCAAATATCCCCTAGGGGTGATAGAGGACTGAATTCTAGTCTCTAGGTGGGATACAAAACTGTATCCATGATTCAACCTTTAAAGGTGATTATATTTCAGTGATGTGTACAAAATATTGTACTAAACCCTAGAGTAAAGGGCCAAAAAAACACTCTCTCCGTATACTGGTCCAAACTTCAACCTCCCCACTATTCCCAAAATGATCGTGTTTTCACTAGGGTCCCAACATCGTATGCAGATCATCCAATAGTTGTACCATTTTAATGTTATTGTAGTTCAAAATTTCAAAAGGGGGTCACTAGGCCTATGGACTGACTTCATGTTCGGTCTACAAACATTGTTGGTTGACAGATGTGGTCGAATTCCCTAATCGGTAGCCATGTGGTCTTCGGGATTGACCGCCACCCAAGCAGTCATAGTTGCGCAGTAGCTGGAGTTACCATAGCTCATAGTTGACCCTGGACTGGCTCTAGCATGGACTTCCCTAGTCCAACACGGGTCTGAACCCCTCCGCCTGGACTAACCCGTCACCCCTATCCTACTCGATCATGTGTGGGCTTCCTGGGCTCCCTCATCTGGCCTACCTAGCAGTGTCTATGACTTCCGTACCACATGGCCACCAGCCACATCTAACGTAGAGGCCTCCATGATCTTCTCCGACTAGTATTCATGCAAATTCTAGCCCTAGTCAAATCAACTAATGTCGTAGCCTCCGATCACCACTACCTCCAATCTCTGATGCCCCATGCTACCGAAGCTGTTGCCCCACCTCTCTATACCATCACATCTGTGATCCCTTCCGTAGACAATTGAGCCACCTATGATACCCGGAATTCATGAATGTCATAGATTTGAGCTCCTCAAGTCGTGATCTATATAGAATCGGCCACTGTTGTAGTTTTTCCTCTAATATGGGGGTTTGATTGCATTCAGAACCACCTAACTGGTCGAGTTGTGACCAAGAGAATCTAATGTTCAAGAACACGAATAAAGGGGAAAATAAAATTATAAAGAAGACATTGAATAATGAACCTTAATTTTTTTTCTTGTTAGCCACAATCAATTTTTGTTAGAATGAATAATGATGAATGAAATCAAGAAAACTCCCAAAATAATCCCTGCAATTATAAACAATCCCACAAAAATTGATCCGTGGATCAATATCTTTTTGGATTGACCAGCGTTCATTATGAAAATCATGAATGTAGAAACATAAAATAAAAAACATCCTTACCTTGATTTGGATCAATCACTATTGAATAATGATTATCACAACATCACCAATCCTTTATTTGTTTCATCTGAGGGGCATTATCCAATTGATCCATTGTCGTTCGCCAATGGTTTCTCCAGAGGTTCTTTCTCCATGTCTCCGAAGATATTTTCAGGTAACGAGGTTTAGAAAGAATTTCTAAAAATTAATTATTAAAAAGGAAATTCACTTCATCAAAAACATAAATTTTATAAAAAAAATTATTTACTATTACAAACTCCATGACTTTTTCTATAGATTCCCCATGCCAACAAAATTTATCTTTCACCTTGGGAAAGTACCACAATACAAACTCATCTGTGGTATCATATTTTCAATATGAGTCACCGTTCATGGGTTTTTAAGATTAAAAAATAGTATTAATTTAATTATTTTAATTATGGTTACATTCTTGGTGAATATTTCTATAGATGGCCCATGTAGACAAAAGATAGGTTGCACCCAGGGTAAAGCTGCCATTCTTAGCTAAACGATGCACTCACATTTTTGATATGAGCACTAGATTAATTGTTATTAAACATTTTCAATAAAAATCACATGTTTTGCTATTAAAAACATTAATATTTTTCCTAAAAAAGGTTTCGAGCACACTGGGCATCAGAATCTCATTTTGTGATTGTGCTTCATCTCGATATCAATCCATATAATATCTTAAAATATTAAATAGAAAATCCAAGATGATACATATATAGTATTGTTATTGTGTAATTATTATGTCATATATATCATATAATTTCACTAAATCCATATTTAATACATTCCATGTAGTGTGTGGATGAATCACATCGCATTGAAAAGGTCGTAGTTCATACATCCCCAAATGAAATTATCATATTTACATAAAATATAAAGCATAAAGGTATCTCTTATATAAGAATTTAATATGTGTAACTACATAATATATATCATATATATTATATAATAATATATTTTCTATCGTAATTCCCATCCATGATAGTTGTTAAGGGAACAAATGAACAAAATCGTTCCTTAAGGCTGTAGTTTGTCAAACACGAGAACGATAAGTTTGTTACCCACTAGATGGATGTTTTTATAAGTATATATTAATTAATTATCATAAAAACGTCTCATTATATTGATGATACAATTGATATTATGTATTCATTGAATAATAATAATTGAGGTAGAAGAGAAATAAAATAATGGAAAGCAGCATGAGGATGGATGTTGCCTCTTCTATGGGTAAATCCTTTTTCTTTTCAAAAAAGGTCTTCCATGGTTAATATTATTTCAGAATGGATGATTTAATTAGTAACCAAGGGATTTATTGAAGTAAATTTTGGAATTTATTTTCCGATATTAAGTGGTTTTAGATGTTTTAATAAGGGGGATAGGTGTTGGATTTTATAGGGGATGGAGAGGAAAAATTCACATTTTTCAAATTAATTTATGCGTACCAAAATATTTACCTTTAAAAGTCATAAAAAATAAAAAAAATCGATAATGGAAGGTGTATTTCCTAAATATGACCACAAAATGGGGTTTTCGAAAATGTATAGGTCATTTGGGCCCTTATGTTTACGGTCTAGTCCCTTTTATGATTAATTTTACCTTCTTTACTATAATAAATTTTATTAACTTTGACTAAAACATTTCGTCAAATTTTATGTTTATATTCTTAGACTAAAAATATCATATTGATTGAAAATATGTGTGTTTATTTTTATAAATTCATTTCATAAAAGTTGAAAAATTATCTTCAATGTTAATCTCATAGACTTGGTAAGAAATAATGTTTTTAAAGTGAGAATATACAAAATTTATTTAATGTTTTATAAATAAATTCAACTTAAAAATGATTACAATGTCCTAATTTGGATTAAAAGATGTATTAATGATATATTATGACTTTAAAAATTGTCTTTAAATTTAATTTCACTATATAAATAAATTATTTCAAAAACAATTTTTGAATTAAAATTCAATATTTCTCACCATTCACAAAAAATAATGATTTTTTAAAAGAATCCCAAAAATTCCCCCTATAAATATTTTTAAATTCAGAATTTAAAAATTATTTTTATTTTATAGAATTCGTTTTTAAAGGTTTATAAAATTCGTTTTTTAAAGGTTTATAAAATTATTTTTATTATTATTAACATGAGGACATAAAAACAGTTCTTTTGAGAAAATAGTATTTCCAAACATATAAAGTATTTACCAAAAATTATATTTTTTTAGAATTACAATTTATTTATATAAAACCATTATAAAAAATATTTAAAAAGTGTTTATTACTACTAATATTTTTATTTTTAACAATTGTGTTATAACTAACTTTTCAAATTAATTACAAGTTAAAAAATATTGTTTCATAGAAAATCAATGTGGCATGTAATGCATGGCAAGTCAGAGTTATGTATAGAGAAAACATATATTGGGGTATCATATAATAAATGATTAACATGGTGTATCATAAAAATTAGGTATAACTTTGTTATTTTATATAACACAAGCTATAATCAATGTTTAGTGAAATAAAAAATATCAAAAAATTTAAATTAATTAGAAAAGAAATTTTTCAAAAAAACTATGGGTGTTAAATGTTTTTATTCATAATGGTCATGTTTCTATTCTTGGGGTGATATTTCTATTCGAGTATTTATATTTGAAATGGTCATATGGGTTTCGTATCTTCTATAAACACCACATGATTAATTCATTATTCATTCACTTCTATTTTCCCTTAATGTTATATATGTTTACTTTTTCAAATTAATATTTCATTACTAATAATTTGTTTCATTTCAATTATTGATTTTAATGGATGAAATCATTATAGGGAATCAATAATATCCCAATTTTCATAATTTATTTATCGTATTTTCTATTTTTTATCATTTTAAATCATTCAATTTCCATGGACATATTATTTCATTAAATATAATTTTCAAATAAATATAAAATTATGTTTACTATAACATGTGTTTCATGAGATTTATATAATACTTTTTTTTATAAATATGAAAAATTTATAGAATATTAAATGAAATTCCATTTATAAAATTCTGGATTATTAAATTATAGAATACAGGTGAGGTTTTGTTTCACGCACACATTGATTGAAGAAGGTAAGGGTTGTATCTGGGTTGGCTAAAAATTTGTGTAGGATGTTTTATTTATGTGTGTGTTTTAATATATTACATTCATGTATATTCTGGTATATATATGAATATAATCTAGGGATGTCGTTACTGGTTTCATAATGTGTTATTACTCACACCCTACATGGGACCTCTGGGAAATGTGTAGAAAATATTGTTTTGGGTATAGTTAAGGGAAATGGTTCAAAATCTAGTATGTATAAGAGGTGGGATCCCTGGTGATGCACAATCTGGATAAAATCATTTTGTAGATGTTAATAATTGTTCCTTATTATAGGGATAACTATTTTTCACGTTTATATTTGTGATCTACCATTGTTGATCCTATCTATTATTCTACTACTATCATGACTAGGTAGATCTTTATAAATTGGTGATATTTGTAATTTGAGGTATTCTTATTTGTGATTTTAATTTACTCGATTTGGATATATTATCATCATCGTAGTCATCATCATCATCATCACTATTGTTATTTATCACCAAAGGGTATAATCTATCAGTTATTTTTCATATACCCTCACTACTAGTTGATAGAATTTGTTATATGGGGATGTTCACTTATGGTCCTGGAAAAACCCTTGTCAAGTTACCATGGGGTGAGTTGGGATGGGGATATGCATTGAAATTTCTTCAATTACAAGATTTTTCTTATACTACTTTGATGTATATTAGTAATTATGGATTTATGTTTCTCCTAGATAGAATTTATTTTATTACCTTACTCAATGTGTAATAATCCAAACTAATTACTTTACACTTATTAATACATTATGAAATAATTATATTATAGGATTGCCTTCTTAGTATTATCATTCAAACAACACTACGATTAATAGATACCTATAATATCTCTCACTTTATCTCATTTTTTTCTTAAATTAATTGGGATCAATGCTTCCATGTATTTTTATTTCTATTTCTCTATTTGATACACAAGATCAATAATAGAAGCTGTATTGGTTCTACTCCTATTTTTCAAAAAAAATGGGTTTTTAATGATGATATTATCAAACTCTACATGTTTATTTCCAATTATCCATCTAATACATTGATATTAATGGGATAATATTTCCACATTTTAATATTAAAACCAATCCCTTGCTTTTAATATTATATCTTTTCCATAATCCTCATTTTCAGTTGGTTCAAATATTTCATTTTTTTCTCCAAGAGAATGAAGATTCATTCTACATGTGGTTTCCTTAATAATTGAAAAAATATTTTTATCTTCTAATAATCTACTAAATATGATTATTTATTTAAAATATTTTCACATTTTATTGATTTTTAGCTTCTATGGTACAATGTGATCTAACTCCAATATTCATCGAATAAGGGATGTATCTTCTTTCTTCAAGATAGAATATTTATGGTGTGACAAACATATTCATTGTAAAAAATCATTATTCATGAATCTATACATGAATCATGGCTTAATAACAAGTCCATAATGTTTGGAGATAATTATATCAACATAATATTTCCAAGTTTTATGCTTCTTCAAGAAACATAATTCTGGAAATCCCTTCAAAATATTCAAGTACATGGCCTAGAAGAAGTTAAAAAAATCCTTAAAAAATTATAATTTATCCTTATAAATTCATTAGTCAATTTTACAATGTCAAATGTGACCATTAATAAGGTATGATATATCCTTACTATATTTGGAAGAATCTTTATGATGTCACGGAATCAGCCTTACATCCTTTGGAATAACCCTTAAGAACCCATGAATCATCTATATGATGTATATGAATCATCATGACAAACTAAAAAAATAACCTTATGAACATAAAAATGGTGATTATGATGTTTGGAAATCATCCTAATGAACTATAAAATTTCCCCTCCAAACTGAATTATTCTTAACACTTTTTTTGTATTCTATGTAAGAAAATATTAGAATGAGTCTTGTGATATTATATATTTATCACTATTAAGTATTATATATGTTTCTTATGATGCCTTCAAAAGACACTTATATACATTCCTGTGATGAATCAGTATTTCTACTTTTTCACATTATATGTGTAAAATACTCTTACAGAAATTACATAACTAGAATATCAACTTCGAATATAGATTTCTACATTTATTCAAGAAAGATAAAATATTATTACATTCAATTTAATCCCTCTTCATCCACCTCTAATAAACTCAAAAAAAACTTCAAGAATTAATAATCCCTCTAAATTACGTTGGAATACCTTCAAATCAACATTATTCAATATAAGTGAAAATCCAAAAATAATTGAAGCATATAAATAATCCTTGGAATATTTAAATGATATTTCATTACCCCAAATAATATTTAATTATTCAATTATCACCCATGAAAATTCTTATTGAAGTACATATTTTTCTCAATTAATACACTTTGGATTGAATTCATAGTTAATTGTTAGATTTTATATAGAGATAAAATATCCAACACTATTAACACTCCATAGAACCTTATTTTTCATCAAATATACATAAATTGGTTCAACATATAGATTACCATGTACAAGAATTATTCAATATCTATATGATTACTAGATATTCATCATACAAAAAAAATTCCTAATGAAACATAATCACTTCATCATCCTTTTCTACATATATATATGAATCTCAAAACATATCTAATGGAAGAAACAGAAATCCATTACATTATGATTAACGAAAATCAACTTATTGTATTTACCATGTGAATAATTATAAAAATCAACTTAAAATACTCAACTTTCTTCTCTAATAATAAAATATTATTCACATCCCAACACATATAATGATACCTTTCATTAGAACTCCATATTTATATTAACCAACATGGGGATTCCATTAATATTATATGATATGTACCTCTAATCCATAATGACATCCTAAACACTTCCTTCATGATCATGTAGACTCCACGAATAATTCAAGAATTCATCTACAATATATATATATATATCAAACATTCACACTTCTTCCATGAATATTGTCTTATTTGAAACAAATACAACATAACACAAAGTGGGGTCAACAATCGTCCATTTATTTTTATTTTCATTATAAATGATATAAAATTCATGTCAATATGATTTCCCTATTCTCCAATCTATCTCACATGTTATCAATAAATATAATTATATAATAGATTATTGTGTAAATTGATACTATGAAATTTGCAATAAATAATTCCACTCTATGACTTATAGATCCATGCTCATTGTAGAAAACAAGGGTGAATGATATAGACAAAACAATTTATCCATAATTAAAATAATTTGATAATACATGATATATATTTTGCATAAATGGGTCAAATGTATTTAGGATAATATCAAAAGATAAATATGTTATTTTGTGTAATAAATACTAAAATTCACAACTCTTATCACAAGACAAAAATAAAATATATTCAAAGTTAATATTATGGTTTTATCTTCGATAATAAACAATAATTTTTTTATGAAATTTACATTTTGATGTCAATAATTTACTCAATTTCTACAAATTAATATCATAATTTATTGTTAAAAAATGTAAGAGATTATATGCACACATACCATTTTAATGATTGATTTACATCCACTTTCTACAATTCGAATTTGAATGAATTTATATTTCTGGACTCTTCTCTTACACTACCCCTCGGGGGATAAAATTCACACCCAATTACTCAAAAGTAATTTGCATACCAATTTTTATGATTACAATAATATAATAACTTCAAATAATCTATCTATTATTAAGAAACTACTCATCGTAAAAAGGAAGAGCTTTTTATTATAGATTGGTTCCACAATTACAACATCGTAAATCATTCTAAAAAGGAAACATTCACTTTGTTTGGAAAATATAATATATCTTTTTCATATTTTTAGTTCTCCTCATATGAATATTAGTATAACCTTCAATAACCTATGTTTGTATCAATAAAAACAATACACAATATATAATAAAATAATGTCAATTTGTTTTCTCATCAGTGAGGGAAATAAGGTTCATAATTTCCCCCCAAATGGGATACTCTTCCATTAAATATAACTTTATCATTAGGATATATTTTCATTCTAAATCCTTTTAATTTAATTGTTTTAGATTTCATGTGTTGTAAGGATATATAATTTTTCATTTATATTTCATTGAGAGAGATATTTTTCTTTACTAGAACAATTAGGAACATGGAATTTTTGGTTAATGATTCATTTTCAAGAGTGTATCTTCTTGAAATAGTAATATTTTTAGACAATACATTGAGTTGTGTCAATCTTGATTTCATATCCCAGATATCACTACATTAGCTCTTCAATTATCATCTCTTAAAAACCTCTCAGTAAATTTAGTTTCTTCATATAGAATGATGACATTCCCGTTAGAACACAACTTCACATGGCTTCCTCAATCATTTGTTCAAATTCAAAGTGGACTTGCAAGAGTAACATACATTATTTAGAAGCATGATAAAATTTTATAGAACATATACATATTGTATTGTAAATGAAAATCACCAAAAAAAATCTATTATTTATTTCATGAATTATTTATATTCATTTTTTCTTCATCTTACAACTTCAATACTTATTTGCATGGCTTGTTTATAGATATCCATGGTGTGATATCTTCTTTCATTATAAAATATTATTTGTATTACTATTAATGGAGAATTAATCTTTACATCATTAGGTGTACTTGATTTAGAGTTTTTATTTTCAATATATCTTAAGGATAATCTGTGTTTATTTCGATATTATATTCTATTATTGGGTATTTTTTTGAACAAGGGTTTGTAGATTTTAAGAATCATTTCTCTTCACTATAAAACATTTACTATAATTTCCAATAAAAATTTGGTTCTTTTAAATCTATATGAGATTAATTAATTTCCATCCTTATTTTGATTAAGTTTTTAAAACATATGATATCTTTAATTACCATTTGATTTTTTATTCCATGAGTTGAAATATTCTGAAAAAAATACTAAGTCCTTATTCTTGAATCTAGTACAAAAACAATAGTAACCAACAATTCTTAATTTTCATCATTGTAGAGTACTCTATATTGATTTATGTTATCTCTAATCTAAAATTTTTTGTTATTCACTAAATATTTCAATGGTTTAATCATTACATAAAACATTCACTCATCCACAAAAATTATTTTTGTGAGTTCCATATTACTCTTCTTTTCCATTTTGTACGTATTTTTTTTAATCCTACCCTCTATGTGAAACATGAATTTGTAAGGGATGAAAAAAACTATTTTTATACTAATAGATACTAGTCATTAGATAATATTAGTAACATTATGAATTCATGTATACGTATTTTACTAAAATGTTCAACTTTCAAATTGTGTGTGGCAATTGTAAATTTTTATTAGTTTTTGAATACATATATAGAAAATTCATATTTTATATCACAAATTCTAATTTATGTAAATTCATATAAAATAAATTTTTTCACCCTACAATTAATTTATGTTTTCTTAAAACACCCTTTTATTCTTCTAAACGTTATTCAACATGTGTTTATTCATTCAGAAAAATTCTTGCACAATGTTGTGCAACACTTTTATTATTATTTCTTCTATTATTTTTAATTAATCGTTTTAGATTCCAATGATATTAATATGATTTAATTCATTTTCATGGAACTTATCTTAATTTATATTAATGGATACGTATTTTCATTTAATTTCTAATGGGATATTTGTTTTATATTTATTGAATTTATTTATGCACTATACTATTTTTACTTTTGGATTTACACTTCGTCATGAGGTCTATTCTGTAGGGACCCAAAACATGACATACATGGAAATTACATTATTGTGAGGAATACTTAATACAAAACAAAAACCAACACTCACGAATAGTAATATTTTAGTTTCTTTGGAAACTCAGAATATAATCTTCTAATCGTGGTGAAAGATCATCAACATCTCCCATTAAGATCTTCCCCTTTTGTTTTCATAACTAAATCCTTTCTATAAATCCTGGGGAAATGAAAACATATAAAGGGAGATCTAAAATGCTCCTTAAGGGTAAGAATAGTGAAAATAGAAAAAATTATATATATTTGAACTTAAAAAACATGAACATAATGTTTAAACATCAAAATCCTGAGCAATGACATAAAACATGGAAGTATGTATAGATCATAAAGAAACATTAATCATGATAAAATAGCATGGGAATAAAATTTTTAATTATGGCAATCTATTAAGCACATGTTATGATTTAAATAGTATCCATGGCATTGATGACAAGACCATATTAGTGGACAAAGTCCCTTTCTGAATTGAGTTTACTCCTCATTCCAGTCATGTATCACTGAACCCGATTAAATTCTCATTCTAGCCATGTCTATCTGATGAGATATAAATCTTTACCCAATTCATTAGAGGGATATATAGGTCCCACCCATCCCATAATGAAATCATTCCTATGTGTGCCACAAAATAAACATAATTCATTCCTCAAAACCCAAAGAATAAAATGGGTTTCATAAACATCATCCCTTCAAAATGTAATCCATGTAAAACAAATGGATATCATTCCATCAAAAGAAGGGTCAAACCATTTAAATCATCGAGAGATTATTCTTGAAACATAATCATACTAAATAATTTCATCTTAGATGGAAAATAGTTTTGACAAAACACTTGAAATGAATTCCTGATGAAAATATCCTTTCTTCTTCAAAATCATTTTTTTTTCAAAAAATACCATGAAATTTTAAAATAAAATGATTTTTTTGAAAATAATAATGAAATATATTGTAATAAGCTTCATGAAAATAAGGATTCATGGAACCATAAAAATACGTTCATGTCATATAAGTTAAAAAAACATTCTTCTTGTACTTCTACTAGAAAAGACAAAAAGTACCACATATGGTAAAAAAAGAATGATTCCTTACATACCATGTAGTAAAATTAAAAAATCGGTAAAAAGGAAATTAAACATACATGAAACCATTTTATGAAAATAGGGACATGGATGGAAAATATAACCTCACTAAATACTTAGGAATGAACTATCTCGGATAAAAAATGAGATTGGAAAATTATCCCTTACCTTATGTCTGATATGCTTCATATGTATCTGAACCTCCTCTAAAATGACTTAAATAATTTCATTGACTTATTATAGAATCATATTAATTGTTATTATATCATATATGCTTCACTTATGACTTTATATTACCTGTTTTTTTAATTCTATGTTAAAGCAGCATTTTTGGTAAAATCGCTTCATTAATCGTATGTCTTTCGACTTGTTGTTATTGATATTATTACCTATATCCTGATTTACTTAATTTGAGAATGTAAAAAATTATTTATTTATAATATATATTCAGCATATATGTATATATGATAGATCGATAAATTGAATGAAATACACCATTCATAGAGATGGTAGGCCGTACGTACGCATGAACGTTGTTTTCATTTCCTTGTTCAATTAAATGGAATTAATTAATTAAAACATATATGTAACTAAATCCAGTATCATTACTATGTAATATATTTCATGAATATTTTTTATATATACTTTATACTCATACGTGAATAGTTAATCATGGAAAATGTATCTCATCGCGTTCTTGGAGACTGTAGTCCGCACATACGCACGAGAGATGATATCGTTGCCATAATTATTTAATAGAATTGGAGTGGATGATATAACATCTCAGAATCATGATTATGTTATAATAACCATATATATTTATTCTTTCACCATTATACCCATCCAAGTAAGGTGGTGGTGGAAACAATATTACACCACAGCATGGAGACAATATTCCGTACGTATGCATGTGCGGTGATTTCATTTTCCGTATGATGGATAGAAGATGAAATAGGGTGGTTTCATATTTATAATAACATATCTGTATATTAGTGACACTGATGTTATTAATTTATAATGAAACAACTAAAGAAGAAGATGTAGAAAAAGAAATAAACTTGACAGAATTGGAAGAAAAGATTACCTCTTCTTCGACACACCTCCTTTAAGCTTCTTCTTAAGGGACTAGAGTTGGTCTATTGAGAAGACAAGAACCTCCGGAATACTACTATAGAAGTTGAGAAGAGTAATGGGATGGGGTCAGCCAAGCATGAAAGATCAAAGTTTTTTAAAGAGGAGAGGGAGGATGTTTCCTTTTATAAGGCTGGAGAGGGGCACCTTTGGAAACCTCAAAAATATTAATTTATAACAAATTCAAACCCCACATAAAAACATAAAAAGTGACACAAATCCGAAGATTAGATTATAGAGGGTTGTAATCTCATCAAACAATAAAATTTAGACATGTTGGGAATTTATTTTAATCATTATGTATCCTTATTTTATCTATTTAATTTTATTTTTGGTAAAAATATTCTAAATTTAAAATTGTTATTAATAATTACTTATGAGTTGTGAATTGTCTATAATTAGATAATTTATGACATTGTCGACCATATAAATTTTAATTTATAATTTTCAAATAATTTTTTTGATTTTTAAACAATGTTATATTATTTTATTTTTATAAAACAACAATAGTGTCAATTTTTATACTATTCATATATTTAAATTTAAATAATATCCTCACAGAAGATATGTTATAACTAAAAGTTTTAACAGATTCAGAACATGTCATATATATCTAGAAAATTTGTGGAGCACATTAAACAGTATATATAATATTTATTTTAATATTTTTAAAACCATTTATTTGAGATTTCAATCAATAAAATAATATTAACATCACTATTGTTTCACCTTTAATGATAATTATTTAATCCCTAAAAATTCTAATAAATTCACATAATGTAGATAATTTTATAATCTTTTTGGAGACTATTCATGTTCTACATTTCATGAAGACTATCACATAAATTATAATTATTATACTTATAATATTTAAGAGAGTGACATGTTGTCACTTTTATTGGTTTTAATCTTATTTTAATCTTTAATTACCCGATTTACCTTTAACTGCAGTAAATAAAAATTACCAATGTTACTATTTATAATATCAAAAAATTTAAAGTAACATATTAATATAATTTGGACCCACTGAATTAAAATATGGAATCCATTTTTCAATATTCAAAACACAAAAGTTTCAGTAATTTATATAAAATTAATCTCGTTGTTAATAATAATGGTTTTAAATGTTAAAACGCTGCAAAAGAGTGAAATTTTTTTACTTATGAATTCAGTCTAAAATTAATTATAATGAAATAAATTATATTAAATGGTAAAAATATAATCTATATATACTTTAAAACCATTCAATATTAAAATTTCACTATACAAATTATGGCGACGAAAAATATTATTCTTAATTAAAATATAGCTTGTTTTTACTATTCAATAAAATATGAAATTTATCAGAATAATATGAAAAATTTATCCAAAGTAAATTTTTTTATCTTAGGTAAAAATATGAATTATATTTTTTTCATATTGAACTTATAAACATGTCTAAAACTACATTTAATGTGTGTGCGCCAGAAAAAGGAGGAAAAACTGCATTTTTTTAAAAATACTTATTTTACTCAAAAAAATTATTTTGTTCTCACACGATGTTCTAGAAAATGTTTTAGATGAATATTAATGTTATAAAATTAAAACTGTTGTAAATAATATTCATAACCGCTAGTCTATAATAATAATATAACAATATATCGTTGTTTAGTGAAACCCGGTATTGCGTACTACACACGCTATCTAGGAAGGTCGTGATTGCATGTAACACAAGCCAAGAATAGTGTTTGTGTAGAATTTAAGCTAATACGGTGTTGCATATAGCAGAAGATAATTTTGGTGTAATGTACTACACATGATATCAATGAAATTAAATGTATATTTTTCATATAATCTCACGGTGTTACATTCTACCACCATAAAAATGAATTTCACCCTCAAAATTTATTGGGGTTATAAGTGGTTTACTAATTGAAAGTTTTTTAATAGAATCCCAAATCATAAAAAGGAATTCCAAAACTGAACATTAAAAAAATAAGTTATGAAACATAACAGTTACCCAAATTATCTAATAACTGGATTTCCACATAGGAGAACATAGGTGAAAATATAGATATGGAAGAGAAATCTGACCATCGAGTTATGATGGAGAGTGGTAGAAGACATGTCTATGAAAAAGAAAATAGTAAAAAGCCATAAATTTTTGATGATCTAACGTACCATCTGATTCATTAGATATGAGAGCACTAGGACAACATTTTTTTGTTTTCTAGATCATTTCCCTAATGTTGAAGAACATTCGAATCAAAAGAAATACTTACATTGTTATGGTACAATCTCACCATTGTTCGTGCCTTGAACAATTCCCACATCATCTCTCAAATAATTAAAGTGAAATTTTTCTTCCGATAGAATTATAGGTCATTCCATCTGTCCTTAAAAAAGGTTATAAAAAGTTATCAAATATACATAAGTCCATCTATGGTGAGGTTAATTGTATATGATTCCAAAAATTGACTTATACTTCATCTATCATACTTCATAACAAAATAAAACTAGTTTCTACTAACCAGGGACATCCTGTAGGCCAGTGGTATGCGATAAAGGCATGTTGCTCTTTGGTTGTGGGTTCGATTCCCATGGCCTTGTCTGATGCGACGGGTTGTTGCCCGTTCTGCAGGTTGTCCTTTTTCTAAAACTATACTATTATAACATTCCAGAAATAATATTTAAAAACAAGTTATATCCATAAATAATATTGTTTGATGTCCATCATAATCCATTCCAATCTTTAGGCTTATCCAAAATACATCTGTCCAATCTCATTGTATAAAGAAAACGATTACTTGAAAGATCACCTAACAAGCACATGAATACCATCATTTATCGCCCATATATCCTAAGATATATCTTGTTGATCACATTTCAAACATGTGAAAACCTCAATAATGTATTCTCATGAAGCATGAATTACCCTAGAATCATTATGAAAACATGAATGTTGTCAAAATTCAACTCTTTCCACATACCAAAATACCAAAATTTCTATATACTCAAACCATGATATAACTTTGTCCTTATATAAGTAATGAGCTCATTTCATTTTCTCTTTATCCCTTCATTTTGCGCATATCATCTTCATTCCAACAAAAATTCAATCACTTTTCATGGTTACCGGTACCATATAAATATTTGTAATCCAATTCATAGATATTCCAAAATTCCACGATACCATAAATGAGATTTCATGATACTATTTTGAAATCCCATTACAGAAAAACATAATCATTACAAAGCATCATTGTCATACTCAACATCACAAATAGTGATCGCATGTGACTTACCTTTATCCACTATGTCAAAAGGTTACTCACATTGATCTTTATTAACCCTTGGATTAGGGAATTGATTAACATAATTCCCCATTTCCTTGAAATTGAATCATTGAAGTGTTGGTGGAGCATTCTATGTAGTCTTTTCTCTCTTCATGTCATTAGAAACTATTTTCCCATTACATCGGCACTCCGCTGCTCGATGACCTTCTTTTCCACACTTGAACCATTTTCTAGTACCTTTAATACAATCACCATCATGGTTCCTTCCACACATTGAGCATAAGGAAACATTCACCCTATTTACCCCATTGTTCTGAGATTTTTCCTTGAACTCCATCTTTCATTTCTTCTCAAAACCATGATAAAGATAAGTAACACCAAATTCTATTTCTAACAAGATAGCACAATCCACAATTTCTTCATAACTACTAAAGTATATTATATCTAATTCCCTTCTAAGACTTGGTTTTAAGCCACTGATGAATCGATCAACTTTACTTTCAGGTTGGATGATAAATCCAGATGCATACCATACAAGCCTTGTAAAATTCTCTTCTTATATACCAAAAAATTCATCATCTTTTTTCTTAAGCTCAAGGAACTCCTTTTTCATCTATGTTCGAACAATACGAGGGAAGTACTTATTTAAAAACAAGTTCTTAAAATCACATCATTCCATTGATTCACTTTCATCTTGGTGCCTTGTATTCTTAATTAGATTCCACCACTGGTCTGCTTCACTTTCTAAACTGTAAAAATATACAATGACTTTTTCATGTTCTAAACAGTGAAGTATGGAAAATATCTTTTCAATGGTACTGATCCATTGTTCAGCAACAAATGAATCATAAGACCCACTAAATGATGGTGGATGTTGGCTCATGAAGGACTCAATAAAATATTGTTCCCTTCTATGCTCATTTGGAAGTCCAGAATGATTCATAGCTTGTGTAAGTATAGAAATAATAATTCTCACTCCATATCCCATAACATTGGTTTGTCAAGTGGAAAATCATTACATTTTCCATTACATTGATCAACACGGTTCCTTCGGGATCCAGCCATCTTCTAAAACCAAAAAAAATAGTGTGAGAGGAAAAAAATCATGCTAGGGAAAACTACATAATAAAGGGTGAGTGAAATCAATATCTAAAATCATACGTTTAATTCTAATATCGTTACCATATTCTTGGACTATAACTTATACTTATATGAAACCTTAGGTACAACCCTAGACATACCTTGGAAATATCTCTAGGGATCTCACTTGAGTTTTTGCATCCTGGTTTCTAAAGGTTAACTAAACTTTTCCTCTGATACCAACTATAGAGACCCCAAACTTGACGTACATGGACATTACATTACATTTTTGGAATACCTAATACATAAAAAACAAACACTCAAGGACCATAATAGTTTAGTGTCTTTGGAATCTCATAACATAATCTTCTAATTGAGTTGAAAGATCTTCAACATCTCCCATTAAGTTCTTTACCTTTTGTTTTATTAGCTAAAAATGTTCATTAAATACTGGGGAAAAGAAAACATATAAAGGGTGCGCTCAAATGCTCAGTAATCGTAATAATAGAGAAAATAAAAGAAGTCATATACATTTTAACAGAAAAAACATGAACATAATGTTTAAACATCAAAATCTTAAACAATGACATAAAACATGGAAGAATGAATAGATCATAAAGAAACATTAATCCTGATAAAATAGCATGGTAATAAAACATTTAATTTTGGAATACCATTATTCACATGTTATGATTTCCTTAGTAGAAATGGCATTGCTTCCATGACCATCTCAGTGGACAAAGTCCCTTTCTGAATCGAGTTCACTCCTCATTCCAATCTTGTATCACTGAACCAGATTAACTTGTCATTCTAGCCATGTCTTTCTCATGAGATATAAATGTTTACCCAATGCATTTTATGGAGATATTGGTCCTTCCAATCTCATAATGGAACCATTCATATGTGTGCCACAAAATAAACATAAATTTTTCATCATTACCCAATGAATAAAATGGGTTTTGTAAACACCATCCCATCATAACATAATCCATATAAAACAAATGGATATCATTTCATCAAATTTAGAGTCAAACCAGGTAAATAATCGAGACATAATTCTTGAAACATAATCATATTAAATAATTTTAACTTAGATTGAAGATAGTTTTGACAAAACCCTTGAAATGTATTCTTGAGGCAAATATCCTTTTTTCATCAAAATAATTTTATTTTCACTAAATTCCAAGAAATTTTAAAAGAAAAGAATTTTGTTGAAAATAATCATGGAATACTGTGGAATAAGATTCATGAAAATAAGGCTTTATGAATCCTTAATAATCCATTCACGCCGTATAAGATAAAAAAATTCTTCTCATACTTTTATTGAAAAAGTAAAAAAGTACCTCGTATGGTAAAAAAAGAAAGATTCCATTAAAACCATGTAGTAAAAGTAATAAATGGGTAAAAAGGACTTTAAACATACATGAATCAATTTTTGGAAAACAGAGACATGGATGATAAATATAACACCAGTAAATACTTACGAATGAACAATCTCAGATAAAAAACGTGATTCGAAAAATATCCATTACCTTTTGTACGATATGATTCATATATATAAGAAACTCATGTATAATGATTTGAATAATGTCATTTAATTATTAAATAATCATATTCAATGTTATGATATCATATATGGTTCACTTTTGACTTTATATTACCCATTTTTTTGTAAATTTCATGTTATAGCATCGTTTTGCGTAAAATCGATTCATTTATCCTACGTGTTTTGACTTTTTTTTATTGATTTTATTACTTATATCCTGGTTTACTTAATTCAAAAATGTAAACCATTATTTATATATAATATATATTCAGTATATAAATATATATGATAGATCAACAAATGAAATGAAATACACTGTTCATGCAGACGGTAGGTCATATGTACGCATGAACGTTGTTTTCGTTTCTTTGTTGAATTAAATGGAATTAAGTAATGAATCATATATGTACAAAACTCTAGTATCATTATTATGTAATATAATTCATGATTATTAATTATATATACTTTATAATCATACTTGAATGTTTAATCATGGAAAATGAATCTCATCGCGTTTATGGAGACGGTAGTCCGTACGTACGCACGAGCGATGATATCATTCCCATAATTAT
Source organism: Viscum album (assembly GCA_963277665.1). Lineage (NCBI taxonomy): Eukaryota > Viridiplantae > Streptophyta > Magnoliopsida > Santalales > Viscaceae > Viscum > Viscum album. Next base: position 823,574,215 of record OY728153.1, read on the forward strand.
TTAATAGAATTGGAGTGGATGATATAATATCTCATAATCAGTATGATGTTATAATAACCATATATATTTATTATATAGACCATTATACCCATCCAATTAAGGTGGTGGTGGAAAACTGATTACACAACGGCGGGGAGACGGTCTTCCGTACATACGTACGCGCGGTGATTTCATTTTCCGTAGGATGGATAGAAGATGAAATATGGTTGTTTCATATTTATAATAAAATATAATTATATTATTGATACTTATGTTATTGATTTATAATGAAACAACTAATGAATAATAATTAGAAGATGAAAAAAACCTAAAATAATCGGAAGAAGAGATTACCTCTTCTTCGATGCACCTCTATTAAGCTTTTTCTCAAAGAACTAGAGTTGGACTTTTGAGATGAACAGAACTTCCAGAATACTACTATTTATGTTGAGATGAGTAATGCTCAGGGTTTTTCCGTTTTTGAAGGATCAATGTTGTGTAAAGAGGAGAGGTAGGAGGTTCCCTTTTATAAGGGAGGAGAGGGGAACCTTTGGAAACAACAAAAATATTAATTTATAATAAATTAAAACACCCCATAAAAACATCCAAAATGACTCACATTAGAATATTAGAGGATATAGTGTTGTAATGTCATCAAACAATAAAATTTAGTCCTATTTAGAATTTATTTTAAACATTATCAACTTGATTTATCCTTATTTAATCTATTTAATTTTATTTGTGGTAATATGATTCTAAATTTAAAATTATTATAAATAATTACATATGTGTTGTGAATTGTCCATAATTGGATAATTTATAACATTTTCTACCATATATATTTTAATTTTTAATTTTTAAATATTTTGGTGATTTTTAAACAATTTTATATTATGTTATTTTTATAAAATAACAATAGTGTCAATTTTGACACTATTCAATTATTTGAATTTAAATAAACTACTTACAAAATATATGTTCAAAATACAAGATTTAATATATTTATAACAGGTCATATTTATTTAAAAAATTAGTTTATCACATAAATAGTTAATATAATATTTATTTTAATATTTTTAAAACATTTTATTTGATATTTCAATCTATAAAATAATTTCAACATCACTATTGAGTCACCTTTAATGATAATTATATAATACCAAAAAATTCTAAATAAATTCACATGAATTAGATAATTTTATTATCTTTCTGTAGACTATTCATTTTCGAAGGTTCATGATGTTTATCACTAAATTAAAATTATTATACTTATAAGATTTAAGAGAGTGACATGTTGTCACTTTCTTTGGTTTTGATAATAATTATATCATTATCATTGTCTATAGTCCATGAAACGAATCTAATCCAACCCTTAGGTGATATGGGTCGACTTTAATTCGTCTAATAGATTTTTTTCTGTTGTTAGGGTAATTTTATAATCTTATTTTTATCCTTAATTACCCGATTTACCTTTAACTGCAGTAAATAAAAATTACCGTAGTTACTATTAATAATATCAAAAAAATAAAAGTAACCTATGAACATAATTTGGACCCACTTAATTAAAATATGGAATCCATTTTTGAAAATTCAAAACAGAGAAGTTGTACAAATTAATTTAAAATTAATCATGATGATAAGAAAAAGAGTTTTAAAAGTTAAAACGTTGCAAAAGATTGAAATGTTTTTACTTATTAATTAAGTTTAAAATTAATGCTATTGATATAAATAATATTAAATGGTAAAAATATATTATATTTATACTTTAAAACAATTAAATATTATAATTTACTATATAAATTATTGTGATGAAAAATGTTGTTTTTAATTAAAATATAGCGTGTTTTTACTATTCATTAAAATATGAATGTTATTAGAATAATATGAAAGTTTTATCCAAAGTAAATTTTTATATCCTGATTCCAAGGAAGAATTTTATTTTGTCAAATTTAACTTCTAAACTTGTAAAAAACTTGATTTAAAGGGGGTGCACCTTCAAAAGGCGGGAAATCTGCATTTTATTAAAAATACATATTTTACTAAAAAAAATTTATTTTGATCTCACACGATGTTCTAGAAGATGTTTAATATGAATAATAATGTTAGAAAATTCAAAATGTAGTTAATACTATTCATAACTCCTCGTCCATAATAATATTATAACTATATATCGTTTTTTAATGAAACCCGGTATTACGAACTACACATGCTATCGAGGAATGTCGTGATTGTGTGTAACACAAGCCAAGAATTGTGTTTGCGTATAATATAAGCTAATACGATGTTGCTTATAGTACAAGATAATTTTGGTGTAGCGTACAACACAAGACATCAATGAAATGAAAAGAATATTTTTCAAAAAATCTTGAGGTGTTACATATAATCTTCCCCGCCTTTTCTATGGGTTTTTTATTTTATTATAATATTAATCTAGTTTGGTGATTGTGGTGCCCTAAAAATAGAATATATAAATATTATGTACTGTTATATTAATTTCTAATTCTTTTCCCAATAATCCATTCTTGATGACCATAGATTTTTTTGACAATGGAGGTCAGATACCTAATCATCTAAATGAATGAATTGTCTTCAAAATATCCCTTCAAGTTCTTCTAACATAATACACTTCTTATACATATCCTACATATAAATTATATTCCTAACCAAGGTAACGAAAAAATAGAAAGGCTGAGCTCAGATGCTTAATTAGGGAAAATAGAGGATATATTAATCAATGATCTAAAGTTATTATAATATAAGCATAATGGTATAAGAAAATAATCTGGGCATTTGAAAATCTTACACAATATTAAAAATATCATTATATATAAATTGTGAAATATATTTATTCATAATAAAATTAATAAGTCATATGGTTTTAGAATTTTCAAAAATAAATAATGAGGCATGTGATCATATCATGAGAATAATACATAGTTTTTTGGAATAATCAAATGTATTGAAAATAATTTTCATAGTCAAGGATCACATAAATGATTATCATATTTGATTAGGTTCACTCGCCATTCATTAATTTACATAGTCATGTTTCAATCCCAATACTATATTATTTGATAGATTCCCTCATTGAACTAGATTTACTCTTTATTATAATGATTTCAATATAATGAGATATCCACATTTACCTCGTGCATTAAAAGAGGAATATAATTTATATCGCACCTGTCACATAATAAAAACCTTATATTTTTGTGACTGAAGACCATAAAACATATATGATATCATCCAATAATAACACACATAAAGGAAATGGGTTCCATAAACAATTATTCATCTCATCATAGCATTAAATATTAAAAAGAAACGTGTTTCATAAAAATGTCATCATAACTAAATTAACACATGGGAATGAAAATGGTTTCATAGAAACATCCATAATTAATCATAATTATAATAAATAATGAGATTGAAATTGGATGGAATCATATGATTATAATACTCATTAATCATAAAAATCCTTAAAATAAATTATTATAGATTAAAATACCTTTAAAATAACATTAAAACCATTCTTTGAAAACATGATAAAAATATCCTTTTATTTGATAACATTTTCACTAAATATTACATAAATAATGAGAAAATGTTTTTATTGAAAATAAATATGTCAAATTATAAACTAATATTACAATAAATGAATAGTTATGATGGCTGGAAAATCAATTCATACTATATACGATAAAAGAGAAAAATAATTTGACACATTTGGAAAAATTTATAATCGGATTTTTTTAAAATACATTTTATTATAAATATTATAATTAATCCATTTTAAATAATTTAAATTTTTAAAATAATTCAATTTTATCTAAAAAAATACGTAAAATTATTTTAAATAACATGGACATAAAATAAAAAGCTCATCAACCAATGAAGAAATAAGGTCATCATTTCTGAAAAAATATTTTCATATCCATTTTTGGTACCAAATAGTGGAAAAGGGAGAATATATATAAAAAATAAATGAATAAAAAATTGGATGAAAATATATGGTCTTTAATTGAAAAAACCATATAATTTTCCTAAATGGGAATTTGTTATATACAATTCTGAAATAAAATGATAATATAACATAAATCTTTAACTTTAAGTTTTATCATTCATTGTACGCATTAAAATATGATTTAGAATAAAAATATATTTATTGTTAATATTTAATATAAAAAAATTAATAAATAACATTCTATTTACGATTTTATTATAATCTTCAATTTTACTTTTATTGTCAATTATTCTATAAAAATGACTTCGGGTGAAAACCGTTCTGTTTTCCATGCATGTTTTTCTAGGATGATTCTGATACATGAAATGCATTCATGTTTTCATTATATCATGAATATTAATAATGATATAATTGTATTATTTATTCATTATAAAAACTTTTATAACCATTAATAAAAATTCATGGGGGGAAATTTAATTGTATCTCTTTAATGAGACAATAGAGAGTACATACATAAGAGTGATGTTTCACCTTTTCTATGGATGAATCAAAAATATATAAATAATAATTATACATTAAAAATTAATTATTAAAAATTAAATATGATTTTTATTTATAAAATATACCGATTATACCTTCCATATAAATTGTAAATGAAAAAATTATTGTGTCACTTCGTGTATGTGGTAGTTCGCACGTACGTACGAACGATGTCATTGTTTCCCAAAGTATTGGAAGGTAGTAATGTGGATAAGATATGATAGTTATATAAGAATAACTATTTCATAAATATCATCTATAAATGGTAAATAACTCATAATAAATATCCATGAATAATAGTTATGGAAAATACAACCATATCGCTATGTGGGGGTGGTAGTACACACGTACGCATGAGTGATGCATTAATTTTCAATTTGAAAGATAGAAGGAGGAAAATGGATTCTCCATAATCTTAAAATATTAATTAATATAAAATATATTTAATTATTTTTTAAAATTCATTCCATAGAATTAGTGGGTGTATATTGAGAAATAAAATTTAATGTATTCGGATAAGAGTTATACCTCTTCATTGAGAAGCATCCTTTGGCTTACACATTAATCAGTGAAAGTATATTATTATGATAAAACAATTGCTTATAAAAATGTGTACGGATGTTAAAAATTGATTTTTGTAAGGATTATATAAGTTAATATGCTGTTTATGGTTAGGAAAATTGTAGATGTGGTGTAATTTTAAAAGATATGGAGAGGATACACTTTAAATTTTCCAAAATATAAAAATATATTAATGAATTACGCAAGAATAATTTCTCTAAAATGACTTATATTCTAATATGAGATGATATAGTGTACATATGTGACTATATAATAGGATTTAGGTTATTCATTAGGTTATTTTAACTCTTATAATTTCTGTTTTATCTCTTTTAACATGTATTAACTCTTACCCTGGTAACTACATTTATTAGCAATGTAATTATTCATGAAGACTAAAAATTATGTTGACATAGTTCAATAATATTAATCTTTATGATAATTAGTATTTTATGCATATTTAATGTTAAATTTTTAAAATTGGTTGAAATTAATTTAAAAATATGTGTGAAAAGTGGAACAAATTCATATTTAGAAAAATACATTTTTTGAATAAAAATGAATTTACATTCATTTCATTCCTCGTAATATAATTAGATTAATATTAAAATATATTATAGATTATATTATCTCATCATTTAAATAAAATAATTAATTAGTAGATATTAATATTATTTATTAAGATAAAAACACAATGTGTACCTAAAAATGATTTCTGAGAAAAATCATCCATTTTTACCATCAAATGCATTTATTTCATTAAAAAAAATTTATAAATAAAATAATTAATCATATAAATACGTAAAGAATAACTTTTTTATAATTTTTTGTTATATTTATTATCTAAAGTCCAATAGTAATTTTTTAGTTATCAAATTAATTTAAATAAAAATAATTTCATATTATATTTCAATCTTTTAAAAATCTGTGTTCCCTATAAAGAAAAATATCAATAAAATAAAATTAATTTAAACAAAATTATTTCTTAAAATATTATGGTATTATATACTAAAGTTATTATAACAATTTAACAATTTGAAATTCTTTCACTCTAATAAAAACAATGCAGGGTATCTATAATTCATCATATCCTTAGGTTCCTATGAACTTTCCTCATATTTTGGAATCCATAAATGAACTTTTAAAAGGTAGGGAGTCTTTTTCTATTGTACATTTTCAATTTTTTCAATTATTAGTGCTATTTTTTTCTCTTCAAAAATATCATTCTCTGTTGGTACAACCTCTTTTTTTACAACATGTGAAGGATAGCGTATAATGTTTCTCAGATGTGATTGATGGAACACACTATCAACATTATATATATTCAATAGAAGAATCCAATGATAAGTAGTTGTAATGATATAATATATAATTTTTTAATCTCTGATATATATTGGGATAAAATTTCCACTTTTTCTGAATCATCTAACCTTATTCTATTTAAAAATTCTTAATAATTCCTTCTCACAGGAATTTAATTATTGATATTTCTTTTGATTGTTAAAATAACCCTTCTATCAACTCTAAGATACCATAATGTGTTGATGAATTGTTATAACCATATATTCTATTTCCTCATATATCTCATGTCCTTGTATCCTTCATTCTTTTATATTATCCCAAAAAATTGGAGATTAAAACATCCTTCTATGGACAGATTCATTAGGTTCCATCTTATTGCTCGAATATATTCAATTATTTTCATAGAATTTGATAAGTGGAATGTGTTGTTCCCAAAAACCTTTCAAATATAGAGAATGTTGTATTTGGATATCCTATATAGTTTAATGTTCATATTTTACTTACGATTTGTCTAAGGATGATAAGATATTCTAAAATGTAGTCTCAAATTCAGTACGTATTCAGGAATTATATAAAAACATTATGTAAACCATAGATCCCAATCATAAAAAATAAAATGTGGTTATCCATTAATTCTTAAAATTCATTAATATAGATACTATAAATTTTATCAAGATATTAATATTCACTAATGATAATGAAAAGTGTTCATTACATAAGGCAATTGATTAAAACCAAAATAACATTATTCCCTTCATATGTTTTGGAAAGTCTGATGATAAATTCCATGGTAATGTTTTTCCATTTACATATTTGTATATTTAATCGTAGTAAAATCCCAGTATAAATTTTCAACTATGTATTATCTTTATGAAATTAGATTCATTGAGATACAAACTCATACATGTCCATTTTCATGATATCCCACCAAAAATAATCTTTTTCGCCTTAATAAAAATTATTACTTCCAGTATGAATAGAGAATTATGATTTATGAGTATCATTAAAAATATCAACATTCAATACTGTTATTTATTGTAGTCATATATGGTTCTTGACTTGTATCATTCCATCAAAATCGTCATTTAATAAAGGAACATTTCCCATATTCCCCTTTAGTTATACATCTTCCTTCTAATCATCTTTAATCCTTACATAGATAAATGTCTGGAAATTTATTTGATAAAGATATAACATGTGCCCATTACTAATACTTTCAAGATCCCTAATCATATATTCAATCAATATTATATGACATAAAATCCTCATCATTTATAAACTTGTGTGGCCTTTCTGACTCAGAGCATAAGCTACATTATTTTCATTTCATATTTTTAGTGTAAAGAGTTGTAGAAACATTTAATCAATTAAAACTATCTATTTTGGAGCATATTCCACTAATTCTATACTAATATATAATTATTGGTTTTATAATTTGTAAATATAAATATCAAATGGTTCATAAAAAATACAATGCCTTTATATTTCTGATAAAAAAATTCTGATACCAACAACAAATCAAGAGAGTGGAATTTTTTAATGTGAATTTTTAATTATTTTAATGAATATTGTATAACCATATCATTATACATGAAGATTCATCCCAAACCCTTGTTCAATGCTTCACAATATATCACAAACCATTCTCTATTTTCGAGTAGTATAAAGAAAAGTGTATTTACTAACCTTCTTTTCATATCCTTGAAATTTTCCACACATTCATCTGTACAATAGAGCTTTGGTTCCATCTAATTCATCATGGTTATTATATTAGATATCAAAGATAAATCCCTAAAAAAATACTTGGCAGTATCCCTCCTACCAAATAAAACTACAAATCTCAGAAACTGTGGTTAGTCTAACCAATTTATCAATAAAATTTACCTTTAAAGGATCTAATAATATACAGTCTCTTGAGATTATATTTCCAAAGAATGTATTTTTTTAACTGAATTACTACAACAAAATTTTTGAGAAGAATTTATATTTCCTTAGGGTCTTCAACGCAATCATCAAATGTCCATCTTTCTACTCCTTTATATTATTATATAAAGGAATAAAATCTATAAAGACTACCAAAAACTGATTGAGGTAATATCTAAAGAATATATCCATTAAATATATAAATATATAGGGGGATTTGGTAAGTTTAAAGGGAATCATTATAAAATCATAATGTATATACCTTATGTAGATTTCTTTCTTAGGTGTACCCTAATTCTAGACCATCAATTGTTGAGATCGAAAATGGATTTAATTATCAAAAATGTTTTGAGATCTACATAGTCTCTTAAAGAAGTCATTAATATGTGGTATAGGACAAATGTTCATGGTAGTAATATTATTATATTATTTATAATCAATTAAATTATTCACTGAACAATCATTCCTCTTTTCAAGAGGAACAAGTGTACCCATTTGTGATACACATCGGTGCATTAATCCCTTATCATGATTCTCCTAGAGTTACTTCTAAAATTCCTCCATCATAATAGGGTTTACTCAATATAATGTCATTGAAATGGGTGTTTCAACATGTATGAGTTTTATTGAAATATTAACAATATGATTAGGAGGAAGTCTGGTATATATTCCGAAAATACATCATCATAATCCCTAAAAATAGGCATCTCATGCATTTCAATATAATCCTCATGAATTTGATATAAATATCCTTCATATATATGTGATAAGTCCAATATAGAAAATTTAACATTAATTATAAGTGTATACTAATCCTCACACTGAAATAAAAACTATGGTTGGTTCATAATATAAAATGTGATTTCATTATTCTATTCATTTATAAGGGTCCTATGTAGAAAAGTATAATCAATTTTCAAAATTATATCAAATTTCACAAATGGATGAATAATAAAATTTTCATTGGGTTCATTATTAAAAACATTAACATGAAATCCCCAACCCTAGAGTGGAGGATAAGTTTTCCTTAACCATCATGATCAAGTTAACTTATTAACATACTATAGGAACATCCATTGTCTAGGAGAATGAAAATAGATTATATCATCCAAATTTAAAATTCCCATGTTGTCCACACATAATATATTAAAATATAAATATTTTATAGGATGTTGTTTATTTTCCTCCATAAAACTCATCATTTTTTCTTCAGAAATTACATAATATATTCCCTCTTTTTCCAAACATTGAACATATTCTCATTTAAATGAATCATTTCCATCTATTATTATTCTAATTTTTTTGAAATTTAATAAATTTAATCTCCTTTCCTCTATGTTCTTCACCATCCAACATCCCATGAAACTCCATTTTTTCCATATTAGGTGTGTTAGGAAACTCAATTTGGATGTGGTATTTTGAACATATAATAAGATAATTCTTTTTGTATGATCCCCAGGTTTCGTATTCCAGGTCACATTGTATTTAGTTCCTTATAAGTACAATCATTGAATTTTCTATAACATTCATCATTATTGTGATTCCTCTTACTTCCATAATTTCACTAAAACCCAAAAAAACATTGTGTGAGATACAAAAATCAGGGTGGATAATCATGAATTCCTAAAAAATAATTCATAGTATTTATAAATCATTAAACTTTATTTTCAATCTATAAATCAATAGGTTTATCCTATTTTATTCATGGCCATAGTCTATTCAAATCCATTATAATGGATTATAATGAAAATTTTAATTAACCCCTGAATATCCCCCATGACTATCCGGCAAGGTGTGATGTCTTAGGATCACTCATTATAAACAGTTGATAATCAAGTTCATATGTAATAAACACCTTTCAATGTTGTTACCCCTAGAGGAATTTATTCCACAACGATATCAACATTTCAATATCTATAAATGGATTTATATTCTAGTAAAAAAATATCTATTTTACCAAACCAAAGGGCTGATATCCTGTAAATTTATTTATACCTAGTTTTTTCAATAAAATTCTACTACACTAATATGAAGAAATAACTAAACGCTTCTCTAAGACAAATTTTGGACACCTGATCATAATATATAGAAATATTACATCAATTTAGACGAATATTGAATACATTTCACAATAATACAGGCTTTATAAACATTTTGGTTATGTTTTTTACTGAGTAGATACATAATAAATTTATTTCATGAAATATATTCAATATCTACCACAAAGTCCATACCATATTATTTTATTATTATACATACCATAATTAAAACTATTGTTCATATCCTATAGAAAGGAAATATAATAAAGGGTGATATTAGATTCTCTCGGTGGTCAAATATAGGATACATCAACAAATGATAATAAGTGAGAATGTTATAATCATTATGGTATAAGAATATTCTAATAACTTATGAAACTCATAACCAATTAGTCAAAGATCATTAATCATGATTAATATGATAAGGACCTATCCTAAAAAATACATATGTTGTAAGTGTTTGGAATCACTAAAAATCAATCATGAGCAACAATAACATATCATTATCTTAATGCATACTTTTTTTACTACTCATAACAATATAAAATCATTTCATTAGTCCAGGATCACTTCCAAAAGTATCATAGTGTATAGGGTTATCTCCCCGTTCCATTATTTCAATAAAAAGGTTCTATCTGATGAATATCTAATTATATATTTTCCATTATTGAAATATTTTCACTCCCCATTTTAATCATTATTCTCTCATGAGATATCCATCTTTTCCCAATGTAGCAGAGGGATATAAAATTCTATTCCAACCCATCACATAATATAAACATACATATGAATTCCACAATATTATAAACCATTAATCACATCATCATATCATAACCCATTAAAATAATATGAGTTTTATAAACATTTCATCATTTCGTCATAGAATTAACCATGGAAAAGAAACAAGTTTCATAAATCATCATCTTAGTTTAATTAACCCATTGTAAAATAAATGGGCTTCATAGAATCATACTTAAATCATGACCATTATAATCCATCCACTGAATGAAACCATGTATTACCATAATATCTTATCAATAGTTAATAATAAAAATCCTTTAGGTATGTTGGAATAGATGAAAATTCATTTAAAATATTACTCAATACTTTATTTGAATCATGAGAAAAATATCATTTTCTTTTTTATATCATTTTAACTAAAAATGACTTAAATATTGAGAATATTATTTTCATTGAAAATAACCATAAAATATTTTATGGAATCTTATAATCAGGGAATGATCATGATTATAGAAAAATGTTTTTTTATTGTATATGTTCATAGATAGAATTCATTCAAAATTTTGTTGAAGGTAAAAAATGATTTTTTTGGAAAATGATTCTTCAAAAATAATCCTTGTAAATATTTTTAAATAAATTTTTATTTTATAAAAAATCATTTAATGACATTTCAATATAATGTAAAAACATGTATAAAACAACATTAAGGAGATTCGACATGGGTTGAATATTTCTTCACCAAAATAGGAAATAAGATCAACTTTTCTTAAATAACTTTTTCTTAATCAATTTAAGTACCCAATACAAAATAATGGTACATATAAAACATGTGGAATAAATTGAGAATAATAAAACATATGTTGTTTAAAGGATAATACACTTAAAATTTCCCAAAATTGAAATTTGGCATATATGATCTTGAAAAGAAATAATATTGTAACAAAAATCACATATCTAAAGTCCTTTATTGATTATTACACATTAAAATATCATATATATTATATATAAACCTATTAAAATACAATGGAAGCCATTTTAATATATTGAATAATATGTATCATTATTTTATAATTCCAAATTATCCTATTTTTAAAAATTCTTCTATAAAATGGACATTCGGGTGAGAAATGGTCCCTTTTCCTCGCATGTTTTGATTAGATGATTTTGGGTCATGCATCGTGGTCATTCTTACATCATATAAATAATATTAATATTTTTATAAGTTTAATAACTTTTCATTATTAACAATTTTAAAACAATTAAAAATAGTTGGTTGTCAAAATTAAATTATATCACATCAACGAGAAAGTAGTCTGTATGTACACATGAGTAATGTTTCAATTTTTCAACAGGAGAAATTAAATAATGATATATAATAACTCATCAATTAAAAATATTTATTATTTCAAAAATATTATTTTTATTAATAAAAAATATCATAATTACCAACCATGTAATGTTTAAATAAAAAATATTGTACGTCGCTTTATGGATGTGGTATTCCATACATACGCATGAGTAACATTTTAATTTTTTAACAGATGGGAAGTTAAGAAGTTATATAAGGTAGTTTAATTCCATATGAATAATAATGTCAATATATAATATATAAATTGTAAATTAACCATAATAAAAACCCATGAAATATGGTGATGGAAGATAAATCCTATAACAACATGGTGGCGGTAGTCCCCATATACGCATGCTCAATAATTTAATTTTACATTTGATGAAAAGGAGGATAATAATGGTTGATCCATCATTATAATAAAAAAATATATTATATATAGTTATTTTTCTTATAATTAATACTTTATATTTACATGAGCTATAAGAAGAAATAAAATTAAGAACTCAATTAAGAGTTACACCAACTCGTTGAGAAACCTGATTTCGCTTACAACTTAAGTATTGAAATAACTGTATTTTTATCAATAATGGAACAATATAATGTAGTGATACGTCAATAAATTATTTGGGAACGTATTTTATGATATATGAGGCTCCTGAAGTGTGAGGAAGAGATGATATGTGGTGTCCTTTTAAAAGAGAGGATAAGACACAGTTGGAATTTTTCAAAATATTTTAAATATATTTATATGTTACACATAAAACATGGATATAAAATGACATATATTAAAATATTATTTGATTTAGGGTTGAAATATGAAAATATAATATTTTTTAAAAGTGTTTTTATGTTATTTTAATCCTCATCATTTTAGTTTTATCCATTTCAACATGTTTTAACAATTATTATAGTAGATGCAATTTTTTGTTCAAATATACTCTTTATAAATAGAAAAAATTAATTTAGACATAATAAATATTATTAATTAACATTTTTTCAAATATGGGATGCATTTTTTAAAAAAATATTTCTATAAGTAGTAGAAATTAATATTTGAATATTGGCAAAAAAATGCAACAATATTAATTTTAAAGTTCATTTTTAGTGTAAAACTATGATTACCATCATTCAATGTCATGTAAAAACTATTATATGAATATTAAAATATATGAATTAATATATTGTCTAAATTAATAATTTAAATTAGTCATAAAAAGTGATTAATTTTATTTATTTAGATAAAAACTCTTTGTCTGTATAAAAACTAATCTTCAGAAAAAAGATCAATTTTGACATTCAAATGATTTTTTTATTTCTAACCATTTTCTAACCAATGAATTAATTTTATAAATTTTTTAAAAATAATTTTTTAAATAATTTTTCTTTTCGTTTTCATACCTACTAATCCAATTTATTGGAGTTAAATGTATCAGTAAATTAAATAATAAAAATTCATTAGTATATCTCAGTATGTTTAAAATTGGTGTTGCATGTAAAGAATATATCAAAGAAATTAATTTTATTTAAAGAGAAATATATTATAAAATATCATGATACTAAATTTTTATCCTAGTACAATAATCAAAAATATCATCACATAGGGGGTTTTATATTTTTGGGAAATTATAATGAAATTATATTAATAAAAGGATTGATTTATCTTTTGAATCATAAAAAATGTGGTATTTCTCTCTTGTTACAATCTCTTCTACACGATTGTTTTGGAAATAAATATCAGTTACCTCATTCTCAAAAAAATATTATTTTAAAATTTTGAAGGAGAAATATTCCCCATCTCCTTAATAATTAATGTAACTATCAGAACTTCTTTTATTATTGGTTTTTCATCATAAGGGAAAATCATAGGGAACCTAATTATTCATATTATTTACATAAGAGGGGTATTTTAATAATATTTTTAATTAAATATTCTGTTTATAATATACATTCTCATTATAGATAAAAATATTACCAAATACCAATCATTCTACTTTAAGCCTTCAATTGATAATTACTTATGATGAGAAACTCAAGATAAACATAAAATCTCAAAATCTTTATATTATAAATAATCAATTAAGAGGTGATAATGTTATTTGATACCATTGTTTTGGACCACAAGGTATATGGGAAAACAGATAAGGGGGTTTTTGAGTCATTATTGGGTCACTTATTATCTGTTTAAACTTTATACCTTATTTTCATCTAAACATTATTAGTATAAGGATCCACTTTTCTATTTTATCTCATATTTTGTTTTCATTATTGGGATATGAACAAGAAATAACACAATAATGGAAAATAGGATTTATTAACAAGTGATTACTCTAAAATGGATGTCTAAATACATAATATATAGTAGTTTTTACCCTATTGACAACAACATCTAATCAAATATCAAGGAACGATGAAGAACTGTAATATCATGGAATTGTATTCATGGAACCATCTAGTTACAAAAAAAAGCACTAACATTCAACATCATCAAATATAATATTTAACATGTATCCTATTGAACTAGATCAATAGTTTAGGATTTTTTATTTCTTGTTCTAAATGTATTTGATCACCAACCATAACGTGAAGTAATTCAAATGGATACCTTTATAATTTTTCACACCTTTCATTGTAATGATATTGTAGTTAGGTTTTCTCACTATTGTTTTTTTTCTTTTACTACTATTAATATATTACTGTATAATATCTAGATTAAAATCCTTATTATTATTAAATAATGTTGGATAAAAACTTCATAAAATTTGTTTTTCTCTTATTGTATTCAATACACCATATTGGTAATTGGACAGGTATTAGTTATACTCTTCTTTTAAGACACAAGAATTTTTAATCAATAATATATAAATCTCAACTTTTTTCTTCTTGTAAAACATTAATATTAAGTGAATCATAATAAAATTTATATATTTGAATTTAAAAATTATTTCTTTTTGTATGGAGAAATATGACTTCCCAGGACGTAATTTTAATCCTTCTAAAATATTTCAATTAGATCCCCATGAAACATGGTTTTAATTCTAAATATTATCTTCCTCAATTATGTAAACCCATTTCTATATATTTTAGTTCTTAAAACACCCACTTGTTCATTAATGATATTTTCACATATTCATTCATGTTCTCATGTATTCAACCATATGGTGTAATTCCCATTATTATGGTGCAAGGGATGTCTCTTCATTTCTAACGAGAGAATAGTTGTGGTGTGAAGTCCCGCTTCACAACAAGAAAGAATTATTTGTGAATCAAATTGTGGATCATTGATTAATGTTAATCTCATGATGTTTTTAACTAATCATATTTTCAGAACATCCACTAGATTTAAACAACCTTATGCTACATTATTCTAAACAATATCCTAAAATTTTAAATTATTCTTAACACTTAAAAAGATAAATAATGATCCATTTGAATTTATAATCAATCCTTAAAATTTCATTTATCATCCTTATAATGTCTTCCATGTCTCTTATAATGTTTAGAGTTATTCTTTTTAAGTCACTAGTGTTCAATATGAATTTAGATAACCATATTTATAGACTCTAAAATGGTACTTAAAACTCATTAATAATCCATACAACATATGTGAATCATCCTTACAAACTCTGAAAGGATCCTTAAAAACACTAGTATCTTCAACACCTCACTATGTTATCATCAAAAATTAAAATAATTACTCTTATTATATGATGACTTTGTCAATTCAGTGAAAATATTATAACAAACAAGTAATTTCATACATATACATTACTTTTTAATAGATAAATATTAATTACTGAATTTAATAATGCATTTCATAATTATAAAGGTATACTCCCTTTCGAAATGAGGAATCATAAACAATGGGTTCATAGGAAAACTACGTAATATCATACTATGTTATTCTTAACAATAATCCATATTAATATATCATTCATTATACATTTAATCATTACATGGGGAAATAAACATAAGAATGGGTGATCTCAGATGATCGGTAAGAGTAAGTAAGAGATACATCAACACCACATGAGCATATTGGTATGATAATAAGGGAATTAAATTTGAGTACCTTACCCTTCAAATCATAGATCATAATCACGAGTCATGTAATATATATTTTAATATTAGAAGACATGAGTGATAATGTGATAAATGAAAATGCTTAGTGAGAGCATTATATTATCATAAGACAAAGATTTTCGGCACACACATAAGGATATACAATAACATCATATATAGTCACGCCTTAGGAAAAAACTATCAAAGTATAATGGTTTCACTCCCCATACTATCATAGTAGTCAAGGTTCACTCCGAAGTTTATCATACTTGATAAATTCCCTTATATTACTAGGTTCACTCCCCATTCTAGTTTTGTTTATCTAATGAGAAATCAATATTTACCAAATTCATTGGAAGGATATATATGTCCCACCCATCACTTAATTATATTCATTCATATATGTTCCAAAATATCATAAAACATTAATCATATTATAACCCATTAAAATAAATGGGTTTTATAATCATTTTATTATAGTATATCCAATGTATAAGGAGTTGGTTTTATAAAAATTTCATCGTTTCATAACTCATGAAAAAGTTATGGCTTTCATAAATATGTTTTCAACATAAACTAAAATGATCAAGATATAAAATAATATTTTTATAATTGGATAAAACCCCCATTAAATCTTATAAAATAAAAAAGGAAGTCATATTATATGTAATATTATTTCAAATGATCATTTGGGATATTTATTAAGGAATATAATTTTTCACATTGAAAGTCATTATTCATAAAACTAAATTAAACAAAAAAATGAAAAGTATCAACTTGTAAAATAACACTTATATCATATTAAGTAAGCATTAAAATATTGAGTGTTTATTATGGTTGATAATATTGTTGAATTTACGCATGTTAAAACCAAATTTCCTTCCACATTTTTTGTAAAAAAGGGAAAAGTACCTCATTTGGAAAATTAAAATAAAATAAATTTAGTTATTTTTAAAACTAAAAATGTGTAAAAATTCATTAAAAAGTATTTTTATAATATTAAAAACAATACTTTACTTATTTTTATAAATTATGTCGATATTATAAAAAAATTCACTGAAGAGATAAATTAAGTTGGTTCTCCTTAGAAAACATCTTTTAGGATCTTGAGTATATAAAGAGTTGGAAATTAAAAGAAGACTTTTATTTTGATTACATAACCCTGGTTAGAGATAATTAATAATTTTTTCAAGAGATATATCAAAATATTTCTTCATCATAAACATAATCATAGACAATCCAGACAAACAATGAGATTGTAACTTAAATAATTTACCACTGAAGTATATTATTAATCATATGTCCTATAAAATTATAAAATTAAAGTAACATTTATATATCACAAGAAGAAATAAATTAAGGATATAAAATTTCAAATGGTTTATATATATATATTTATAAGAACTATATAGTTTCATGACAGAAAATTTAACCCAAATAATTGAATTTGGGATGATTTTTTATAACAATAATCCTTGATAGAATATATGATTTACTTATGTAAATTATAAATTTATTATAGAACAATAATCATGTTATTAATATAATATATGATTTACTTATGAATTTTTTTTACTATTTTAAAAATGATTCCTTATGAAAATCATGTTTTGAGTAATAACCGCTTTGAATTTCATGTACGTTTTGGGTATATATGTGTTCTAGTCCATTTATATTAAACACAGTACATAATAAAAAAAATGTTAAAGGTGATATAAATATAACATATATTCATTATATAAGTATTTATAGTAATCCATTAAATTTAGATATATAAAATGAATTACACCACTTATGGAGACGGTAGGTCATACGTACGCATTAAAACATTTTCCATTTTTTAACGTGATGAATAAAGAATGTTAAACTATATATTTCCTTTCCAAAATAATATTTTCATATATATCATATTTTTTCATTAAATATATCATTATTACCATCCATGTAAATAGTATGTGAAGAATTAATCTCATCAATTCAAAAATATGTAGTGATTCGTACACATGAGCGATGTTATTGTATTCCCTTGAATTGTAAAGTCAAAAGGAATATGGGATATCATAATTTAAAAAGTATAATTATTTCAAGTATATAAATTCCATGTGTTCAATCCATTATTGCATCCTGCCTTGAGAGGTTGTCATGGAAAATGAATTGCATCAGTTCAAGAGGTAGTAGTCCATCGTACAAACAATTAGTAGGTTCTTTCACCACATAATGGAGGAGGAGATTGACGTTTTTAATTCCATTATAATAAGAAAATATTTTTATACAGTAAATAATAATTTTATTTTATAAACATTTTGAAGGAATATTTTATGTATTTAGTGGAATAAAAAAAGGAAAATGAATCGTTAAAGACTAGACCACTTCTTTGGAGAACCCCTTTAAGTTTACATATAATGCCTTTTTGAAGGTTATCCTTACCCAAATAAGGAATCTAGGATATGGGGAAGTAATTATTGAAAATATTAAGGTATTTATTTGATAAAAAATGTTTTTTGAAGTCTTAAGATGAGAGTATAGGGGTTCTGTTTTATATTTGGGGGAAAGGACTCACTTTGAATTTTTTAAAATTAAAATATATACCTACATTTAAATTATTACAAAAGGCCCCAAAATGGTCCATTAAAGAACCTTTTATGTGATAATAGAAAAATATATCCATAAAATACTAATTTTAAGTGTTTTTGGTATTTTTAACCCTTATACTTTTAGTTTAACCCCTAAAAAACTCATTTTAACCATAGTTGTAGCAATTAATTTTAACTTTTTTTACTATTAATTTTTAAAATATATCATGTAGAACTTATTATAAAATATTAAGTATAATTATTTAATATATGGAATCAATTTCGACAAATTTCATTAGTAGGACTGGAAAATGGTAATTTAAAATTAAACCCATAGATTTGATGAAAAGCGGTTTTCCAATGAAAACTTTTTCATATGTATGTAAATTAAATGTAAATTTGATTAAAATTACATAAATTCGATTAATAATAAGTTAATAAAAGTTATTTTACTTATAGATTTTTTCATAAGATGAATGTTTTTAAATTATTTAAATTAAAAAAAATATTTTAAATATTTATATTTAACTATTCAATAAAAAATTAATATTTTCAAAAAATAATATAAACTTCATCGAAACATATTTCTGAAATATTGATTCAAAAAAAATAATGTTATTATTTATTAATAAATTTTATAAATATCTATAAAATATTTTTATCACTATTTCAAAAAAAACAATGAATAATAAGTATTGGAAAAACTGTAATTCAAAAACATATAAAGACATTACAAAAAATAATTTACTTTTACATCAATATTTTTTATATAAGACCATTATACAAGATGTTTTTATAAAAAATATTTATATTCATAAAAGTGTATTTAAACACTATGTTTTTACGGCCATGTTTATATTTTAATATAAATTTTATATCTCAATTTGTCAAAACTCAGCGTGACATTTTACACGAGTTTTCAAAGCTATTAAATATGCATAAAAAATTGTATTTCCTTAAATAAAATTTTGTTACACTATAACCCAATTAAAATGAATCACATCCTAGAAATTTTGTTTCTTTTTTGGAATAAAGTGAGGATACTTCAACCTCGATACATCCTTAGGTACCCATGTAGCCTTTTCATGTTATTTGTTTTACTACAAAATTTTGACTGGGTGAGTGGTCTTGTTTTGTAGCACTTTATCTCTATGATAAAAAATTCTACCAGTTTATCCTTTTAAGAATGATCTTACTCCAATATTATGACCTATAAGTTCAGTACATGTAAAATATCACTCATGTACTTCCCAATCAAGATATATGGAAAAAATCATTAACATCGAAGAGGTTCATTAGATGTTCCAAGCGATAAGAAATCACCACTAATAAATCAGGAATCTTAAAGTGTCTAATTTACCTAGGGATCAACATTTATTTCTTCCAAAATATTCTAACATTATTCTATAGATAAATTCATAGAAAAACCTTCTCACTAACATAAAACTCTAGATTATAGAAATGATTGTATGAAAATACTTTTAATCAACATTTAGATGCACTTATGTATTTCTAAATGGATATAAAAATCACTACCCTTTTTTATTAATGTTTTTAGTCCAAATAGCATTATTTATCCAACTTCATCCAATAATTTTGGATTTCAACACATCAATTTGTAGAGTAATTTCTAAAGATCCATCTAAATGAAAAATAAAATGATATTTTTGTATGAAAATTTAACTATAGGAAGGTGTTGAACTAAACTACCATTGAAATTCATAGAACAAGATCTAATTACATCTTATAGGGTTTGAATGGTTCTCTATGATGGAACATCAATATAAGGATGATACAAAGTTCTAAAAAATAACTCCATATCATGAGGTTACTAAATAATTTTCCAAATCATCTAGGTAAACCTCATATCTCTATCAGATATAATTAAATTTGGTAGTCAATAATACTTTCCCACATCTATAATTCATAAAATATAGAGATGATACAGAGAAAAATATTAATTGATAGTGATTATATGTGATCAATTTTTAAGGTATTCAACTACAACCAAGATACCATTTTCCCATTAGACATTTTGGGGAGTTTGATGAAAACATCCATGGTGGTGTTTTCCCATTTCCATTCTAGTATGGGTAATAGTTGTAACATCCCCTTCAAATTTTTAATCTCATCCTTAAATTGATTCCATTCATAGATCTGAGAAAAAAAATCATTGATATCTCTATTCATGTCATTCCACCATAAATAATCCATTAAATCCCAACACAACATCACTGTTCCTAGATTAATAGAGAATAAAGAAATATTAGACTCATATAATAATACCTTTATTTGAAACATGTTTTTAGGGGAGAAAAGAATGGTTCCAAAAACATATCATTCCATCATGATCATGTTTAAAATCCAAAAAAAACTACATTACTCATTTTGTAGCTCTATATCATCCTTTTATACCTCTTTAATACTCCCATAAAGATATTATTGAAAACGTATTTGAGAAATATAATTTGTATCCCCTTAATTTAATATTTTAAGATAAATCCTTTGAAAATACATAAATATTAGAAATTTGTGATACTAATAACTTATTATATAGTATTATCCTTTCAAAAAATCATAAGAAATATTTTTCAATTTCCTTTAGTGGAAATGTATTTAGAATCCGTTATATTTAATCATCTCTGACCATCTTCTCGGGAACATGTTCTACTCCTTCTATGTGAATACATACGTTAATTTTTTTGATAATTATAAATATATATATCAAACATTTATTATTAATATATCTTCCTCATATGATTTATGAAAAAATAAGATTAGTTAAATCCAAATCATAATTTGGGTAATTTTTCTCGTGAACCACCAATTGTTATATAGTACAATCTATGACCATGTCAATCAATATGAGAAATAATACTAATACATTATTAGACGAATTAAAAAAAATTAAATACCCCTCTCTACAATATGGAAAAATAATCATCGTTTCACTAACTAATATTTTATTTATTTCCATGAAATTTCCCTCACATTTATTTGTCCAGAAAAAATTGGCTCCTTTACGAGTTAACATTCTTAGGAGATTAGGTGGTTATGTGGAATTCTCTACGAACCATTGATAATATTAATC
This sequence comes from Viscum album, assembly GCA_963277665.1. Taxonomy (NCBI): domain Eukaryota; kingdom Viridiplantae; phylum Streptophyta; class Magnoliopsida; order Santalales; family Viscaceae; genus Viscum; species Viscum album. The sequence continues at coordinate 823,596,338 of OY728153.1, forward strand.
AAACCCAAGAAAAAAATAAATATCATTTATTATGGATGGGGCAAGAAAATTTTCAATAGCCTTCATCTTATATGGATCCACTAATATACCATCAGTTGAGATTATATGACCCAAAATTAATCCTTTTATGTCAAAAATTCACACATTGTAAATTTTTCATAAAGTTTCACCATTCAAAGAGTCTTTAGTAGAACTATCATGTTATTTTTATTCTCTTCTATTCCCATTGAATGAATGAATATATTTTCTATAAATAATACCAAAAACATATCAAGGTAATCTCTAAATAATTCATTCATTATATCCAAAAAAACAACTAGGGAATTAGTATGACCAAATATAATCACGATATACTCATATTGTAAATACATTATACGGAGTACTATCTTTGTTATATACTATTTATAGATCCTATACTTATGATATTTGAAAATAAAATGAATCTTGAAAAATAATTGAGTTTTTAATACATGTTCAAATAATCCATAAATATGGGGTAGAGGATATTTGTTCTTTATTTTAATATTTTTACCTCCTGATAATCAATGCAGATCATTATTGATCCACATGTTTGTTTATAGAAAATAATAGGTTCACCCAAAGGTGACATAATTGTTCAAAATAACCCCTTTTCAATATTCATTGAGAGATACTTCTTTAGTTCCTACAACTCAATTGGATCCATTCAATAGGGATTATTTGAAATAAGTGTATCACCATGTATGAATTCAATTAAAAACTCAATGTGAACTTTTAGGTAAAACTACAGAACTCTTTTATAAGCACATAAAAAAAATCCCACACAATATGAATATCATTGCTTTTAATTCACTCCACAAAAATCTATGAAAAGAAACACTTTGAATGTGAATCATAACCCATGAAATTGATATGATCTTCATTCGACATTCATATTTATCAGCACATTGATAGATGATCATTGGTTATTTTGGTATATAAAATGTTACTACCATTCCTCGGTAATTGATGGGATATTGTTTCAGAAAAAGAAAATCTAGGACTAAGATACCATCAAATTTATCCAAATAGTGAATAACTAGATTTTTAGGAAGCACATTCCCATAAACATCAACAATAGTAGAGTCATATATGTGATATAAAATAATCATTTCATTAGGGGTTCTCAATTATAATTCCATATGTAATTGTTTATGTTAGGAATTAACATTTAAATATATTTTTTATGAAATAAAGGAATCTATATAAATAATATAAAATATTGTACATCTATATTTTAGTATACCTGTAACCACCTCACCTTCATTATTCAATCTTTCATCCATTATAAATAAAAAAATTAACCTCGGCATCGTGCATATTTGATTAGAGTGATCAATCATGAAAAATTATTTGAAGGATGTCCAAATCCTGACACCTTTTCTCAATATATATAACCATAATCTAAACTTAGGTTATTCATGGTAATCACCTATTCAAATCCTTCATAAAGCTTTGTAAATATTTTTTGAATTTCTAAATAATATTATATAGGACTGTCAATCCATGTGTGAAGAAGGGCCCGTTATAGAGTACCAAATAATGATCAAGTCCATATCAATGTTCCTTTTTTCTAAGTTATTATCCATATATAAATTTTTACTAGTACCCCATCCACTTATATTATCTAGACAGGGATATATGTTCATTGAAACCACTCAATCTATCCTTAACCAACATTCAAGGAAACATTCATATACATAGACTTATCCTTAGTCTTATCCCTAGGGTTCTCATAAATTTTCCCATCATAGTTTTCAAAGGATTAATATACATTACACGGATACCAACTATAACGACCCAGTCATTTCAAACATTTTTATTAAAACTCAATATATGAATAATCATTACATAAGATAATTATACACCCAAATATTTTATATGTATAGTTCCTTTGGAAAAAAGTTAACATAAAAAAAATTATATCATAAGTTATATTCATCATCTCCAAATAAGTAATTCATACATAGATCCCTTCATAGAAATATCATACATAGTTCCATTTTAAATAACATATGGAATCAAAACACAATAAATGGTGACCATAGATGACTAGTAAGGTTAAACATGCAGGATATCAATATAAGGTTATAGTTAAACGAGAATAACATTTTAATATAATACTATACTGATCATAGATCACAAAAATAATTCATGGTAGATCATAAGACATGATTAATAATGGATTCATTGAATATAATAAATGATATAATGACATTTATTGAAGACTTATTTCAGTGGAATAGCCATAAAAATAGAAAATTATTTCCTTAGAATTTAAGGATCACGGAAATATCAATCATAATGGAACAGATTAACTCCTCAAACCATCATAGTATTCAATGTTCACTCCCAAGACTATAATAGTGGACCAAGTCCCTTATGGATATAGGTTCACTTCCCATTCAAGTCATATTTATCTAAAGAGAAACCAATCTTCATCCAGTTTAATTGAGGGAGATATTTTTCATATTCATCACATAATTTAAATCATATATATGTGTTCTATAAAATAATAAAAAATTAATTAAATCGTAACCCGGGAAAAGAAATGGAATTTATAATCATTTCATCATATTTAACTCTTGGAAAAGTAAAATGGTTCCTAAAAACAATATAATAGAAGAAGCTATGGAAAAGGAATGGGTTTCATAAAAATATATCCATCATAAATAAAACAAATACTCATAAATAATAATAATTTTATCTTTTTATAATATCCTTATTAAATTTAATGTAACATAAAAGGAATATCTCTTATGTGGATATTTATTTTTAGTGATCACTATGAACATTTATTGTGGAAAATAACCCATTGACGATGAAAATAAACATTTTTAAACAATTATTATATTATATGTTGAGAAAATTTTCCAAATATAATATAATATTTGAAAACTATAAATTATTATTCAAAAAATTTATTGTTCATAAGTTAGGAATATTTTGTTCATGACGTACATGTTAAAATAATTATTCCTTTCACATTTTTGATAAAATGTAAAAAAATACCACATTCAGTAGACAAAAATTTGATTCCATTAAAAAAATTGAAAAATCATAAATCATGGAAAAATATATATATAAATTATCACTTTAGAATATTATAGTCTTTCATTAAAATATTTTTAGAAAACATGGACATGAAAGATAATGGATTCTTGACCAAAGAGAGAAATATCGTGTATCTTCATTAAATATATTATTTTTGATTCTTGTGTACATAAAGAGTGGAATGTTAAATTTAAAAAACTAATTGTTAGAAAATAACCATGGGACAATAAAATTCATGATTTTTACGAGATATATATATCATAATATTGTATCATTATAATCATAATCATAAACAATATATATAACCAATGACATTATATCAAATAAAATTACCACATTAGTTTCATTAGATTTATAAGACCCATGATATAATTACATAAAATGTGATATTAAATATCATTTGAATAAATAAATTCATGATATAAAATGTCAATTTCCCTGTACATTCTCTTTATGATAAAATATGGGTGCATAACATAACATATGTCCCCAAGAAGAAAATATGAGAAGAATTTCCCTTCCCTTAAGTATTTCCCTCCTTCATAAACATTAGATATTCTAGTATAAGAAAGATAATTCTATTATACATATTTATCATGGCTCCTAATATATTTATCATGGTCCTAAAATCTCCCATGTTTTAAAATTATATAAATAAATTATAGATTAATAATATGAATATTATTTTTAATCCATTAATTTCAAATTAAGAAGATAAATTACATTTTAATTTATATGGTAGGCAATACATATGCATGAACATTCATTAAATCTTATCAAAGGAGGACATAAAATTAATGAAAATAATATATTACCCAAAGAGATAGTTTTTTTCATATATATATATATATTGTGTTTTCATTAAAAATATCCTTAATACCTTCTTTTTAAATAGTAAGTGATGAATGAATCACATTAATTCTTAATCTGGTTGTCCCCCAAACACATGAATGACATTATCTTATTCCCACGTAATGGAAAGTAATAAGGTATATGTGATATTATAATTAAACATGAATAATTATTTCATAAATATAATATTAATATATTAAATAAATAATTATATCCATCTACAAGAGATGGTTATCGGGAATGAGTTTCATTTGTTCATAAAGAGGTAGTCCATCATACACATTATCGATGGTTTGGATTACCAATTGATGGAGGAGGATAAATATTAAGAAATGAAATTAACATAATAATATATAAATATATGTTATATAATTATATCATTAGTTCATAATTTATGAACATTATTTTAATTAGTTAGGGGAATAAATAAAATTAAAACAAGATGGTAAGGATTATACCTCTTCTTTAGAGGACCCCCCGAAAAGAATTTGTACAAGGTTTACCTAATTAAGATAAGGACTATTTGATGTGATGAATGGATTAAAAATTATATTTATATAGGTATTGACAAAAATAAATTTTTTTTTATGTGTGGATTGGAAAGTATAGGGGTTCCCATTTATATGTGCGTGAGGGGACACACAGGGATTTTTTAAAACAAAAAAGTAATAGAACGTTTAAAAATTTAGAACATTCTCCAAAATTATTCATTATATAATATTAGATGATATAATACCTAAATATGGATATAAAATATAAATTGGAAATATTTTTAGTTATTATTACCCTTATCTCTTTAGTTTTACCCTTAGTAAACTCTATTTAACCTTACCCGCTATATTTAAATTTAACATTATTTTACTATTTTTTGAACAAAAAATAAGAATAATGTATTATATAATATTAATTTTTATGTTTCCAAATATTTAATACAATTCTTCCTCATTTTATTCAAGTATGAGAAAATTTAAATTTTATTTTTAAACCATATACATGATGAATAATTTTTTTCTAGAAAGAAAAATGTTATAAGAATATAATGTATTAAAATAAAAAAAGTAAATATAAAAATGATTCCAATGGAAAAAATTGGTTTAATTAAAAAAATAAATTTAAAAATTTTATATTTAAAAAACATTTAAAAATGTCATAATTATATTATTCTCTATAAAAAAGGTCATTTTTAATAAAAAAATATTCATTTTTTAGTATTCCCTGAAAAACCAATCAGTTTAGAAAACTATCAAAATTTAACGCTAATATATTTTTTACATATTGATTACAAATATCAAATAAAATTTATGAAATAAATTTTACAATATTAACAAAAATTAAGATTATCATTTCAAAAAAATCAATAAACAATTTTTTTATAAAATAGTATTTTCGAAACATTTAAACACAATACTAAAAATTATGTACTTTTTTATCAATATGTTTCCATTATATAAAATAAATTACATAATATAATAACAATATTCATATTCACACTTCTATGTTTAATGGATATAATATAATGGTCATGATTAAATAAAAATACAAATAGTATATCACAGTTTGTTAAAACTCAATGGTGTGTGTGACGTAGGCTATTAAAGAAGTTAAATTTTATTAAAGAAAACTTTTACATAAATTATCACGGTGTTGTATATATGATAATATAAATTCTTAAAATGACAATTAGAAACATCCCTTTACTAATTCTCTATCCAATCTATATTTATTTCATAATAATAAATGGCTTTTAGTGAACATATATGGGCATAATTTCAACATCAATACAAGATTTCAATATTTCCAAAAGGAATCACTAAACATATTAAATGCAATTAAATCCATATTTAATCACCCCAAATAAATGGTAAAACATCTTTAATAATTATACCCCACCTAAAATTAATTTTAAATAACATCAAATTAACATCAATCAGTATTAGATATAATTTCAAAGAAATTACAACTTGTTATCTTTTCATACTATAATTCAATGTCATTATATTGACTCAACATTTATTTATTTATTTAATTATCTTTAAATAAAATTAAATTCTTAAAAACCTATTTTTCATATGATCATTACTTTTGATCTAACTTCATATCTAAATTTTTAAATTTTTCATGGAGATATAGTAAAAAAATATTATAAACACGCCATGGATATTTCTCATTCCTTAAATCCTGTAGAATGGGTTCTTCACAAATAATTCTATGATGTAATGTTATTTTACCCAGAATTTTGGCCAGTTATTCTTCATAAAAATTTGTGTATGAAATAAAAACACTTATTCAATATTCTTCATATGTATTTGAATCTCTAACCATGTCCAATGGTAGAATACCACATTCCTTATCATATAATTAATGAAAAAAACTCAGTATCTTTACCATAATAATAATTTTAGAATCCGAATTTGAACCATAATGGTTTTCCTTTAATAATAACATAATATAAGCAAACCAAGAAATATAATGTTACCATTCTTGGGAGATATAATTTCATATCAACCATCTTTTGGAATCCGGGCTTCTTATATATTGTGTCTCTATAATATATATTGGCATCATACACACTAATTTAATGAGATTGGGGTTCCATGCATATTCCATGATGTAAATATTTAATAAATATTATCATCATACACACTACCTTCATGCTTACAAAATAATTGGTAAAAATACAATACCGCATAAAGTGGGATCAATATATAATTTAATTTAAGGTGTCACATGTATTGATTCATGGAATTATAGAATTTTGTTAGGGTTGGTAAATTTAAGATAGTGGGTGCCTTTTTGTATTCATGGTTTTTTGTGACATTGTTTGATGTATATTTGTACTTAGAGGAGTCAATCTTGAGATCATTTATAAAGAGTTCTATGGATCAAAATTTTCTTTAAAGAGTTCTATAGAATCCTAGGTACAAGTTTTCTTTAATACCGATATGATGTAGATTTTTCTTTTTTATTTGGGTGAATGTGACTCGTTGGCCATTAGCATATATCTTGTATGTGGTTTTAAAAAAAATAAAGTGTGTTTTTTATAATAATAAATCTTTATTATAATGAGTACTTTTTGTTGTGAAAATTCATTTTTCCTATTGATTTGTTAGATGCTAAATTAATCCTTAAGAGATATTCTTAGACCTTTGGTGATAGTTTATAGACTATAAGGATTGTAGAATTCCCTTATGGCCTTATGATGGTTTGCCTCAGTGGCACGATCATTCTGGGTGGGGAATTTAACAGAATGGTTGTTTAGATATTATAGTTATGTGAATCATTATTATTAATTTTTGATGATTATTTAGGAATATTTTAATATGATTTGTGGATGGAATATTAATCATGAGATAGTGTGATATAATATTTATATTAGAATGAGGTTTTTTTTGGTTTTATGGACATGGTGGGGTGGTGAGGTTAGTTATGTCATGGATATGTATGTGTAATCAATAAATGAATTATATATGTTGAATTTATTACATATATTTTCAAAAAATTAGAAAATACTATATATATTTATCTAATTTGGTTAAAGGGTGTACAATTATTGGTATGAAATGAAAAAATGTAGCATTGAAGAAGTTATTTATCATGATATTAAATATTTTTTGTATATACTTACTCATTATATTGTTGAAAGAATAATGTGGTAATTATTAATTTAATTTTTTGATTGTGGTGTTGAATTATGGTTTATCTATATAGAAATTGTTGGTAGTTGTCTGTTAGTAAAAAGATGGTGATGTAATAGGATTTCATGTGATTTGATAGAGTATAAACCTTATTATGGGATATATGAGTAATTATATGTCATTATATATTTTTTCATACACACAACCTCCCATATCATCTAACCTGATTCATGCTCATATTTGGTTTTTTATTTCATGGGAACCCCAATCTTCTCGAATATAGTGTAATGTAAGGTTTATTACAACCAGTTTCCACTCTTATAACTGATTTTGGTAGTGTTTGTAATTAAGACAAGAGGTTTCGGTATATATCCCTCATATATGGTTAATGTGTGCATTAATGGTATATGGTTGTAGTATGATGAAATAGTGTGTGGATTTGAGTTGGAATGGGGTAACCAAGACATATGTTTTTTGGGATATGGGCGAAAGTAAATTAATAGGTAATTGAGTGTGGGTGTCCTATTTTGTTATAATTTCATTATTATAAAACACTTATATTTTAAATAAATTTGGAGAGTATTATTATTGTGGGATGATCATGGAGTTTTAAATATGATGGGATCATGAATCACTTTTACTTTTCATTCATTATTATTTTAGTATGATTATTTTAGGTTGATTGAGGAGTTTTTGTGTAGAACACTCTCTGTATAATTGTTTTTTCACACTTACATATATATGATTTTTTCTATTTAATGGATTTTAAAAATGATTATGCTGGAAATAACTATATTGTGATGTTGGTGACCAATATTTATTAAATAATGAATAATTATCTTTATATCTATTAGTATTTTTATTGAATTTAGATATATTTTTTCTCACTTTGATTATACGATAATGAAAAATATTATATAAATTTTTGGGATAGTGGATTTCATTTTATTTGTCATGTTTACTATTTTTGTATTTATATTTACATTACTATGAATATATAGAGTAATTAATTCTATTATTTAATTATAAAGACCCTCAATTCTAGTTTCGATCCCATGACCTATTGGACGTGTGATTCAAGGGCTACTATTTTCTTTACAACCAATCCAAGATCATATAGTATAGATGAGTTATGGTGTAGTAGTCTCATAGCCATAAATTGTTTTAAGATAGAGTCTATAGTAGGAACTAGTGAGAAATACACTATTTCAGCGGGACAAAATTATCATTCAATCATAGTATATGATGTCGGCCATAGTGACTTATTATGATATAGAGCCCACCTATGATATAATGTCAGGAACCTTAAATTCAATTTAATATGCATAACTGGTAGTGTATTTATTATGTGGTAGAAACCTTGATATAAAATATGGATGATCCTATATTGTTCTTTCATTTGAGTTTTGGTGTTTATGAAATTAAATTATTGTCTTTAAAATACATTATATTATTTAAATCTCAAGGATTATGAATTTAAAAAAGTATAAATATTGTTGTTGGATGATAACATCACATAGTTTACATTAGTGAGGTGTAGCAATATGTTAAAAACATTTATTAATTGATTTATTATGTGAATGATAGCTCATGTTAGTTTACCATACATGATTTTTTGAGATATCATTTTCTGAGGTTTGAGGGAACCATATCCAATCATGAGATTATGCAGTGACTATAGAGGGTGGAAATTGTGTTTCGGTTGATATGGTCATGGTCAATGAAGTAGATTACTATAGTGACTAGTTTATATTTAGGTATAGATTGATAATGGTATAGGATATATCCTAGGGAGTGTCATGATTCAATGGATACATGGGATATTTTTTGGAGTTAGCTTCAAACTAAATTATTACCGTTAGTTATAATTGAATTATGGATGTTTGAGTATTTAAATCCACCAGGGTAGTTCAAGAATAAAATAGTTTTTTGTGAGCTATGTAAAATTTCAAAGGTATTTACATATAAAAATATTAAATTAGTATTTCAGGGTTAAATATTTAAATATAGTGTTATTACTTGATCTTTAGTGACATGTGAACCACTTCATATTACCGGCTTACTCTTAAAATTTCATGAATTATGAAGTGGTTTAGAAGTGCTTAAGATATATAGATTTATTTTTAGAGGAAAAATATTATAATTTTATATGGAGTGTAAAAATAGATAAAAGATTTCATTTATCTAGGGATTTTAGGTAAAAATACTCTATCAGTCACCACAATTATTCACTTTCATAGTTCTTAGGTTTCATGAATGAACTCGGTTCAATATTTTATGTCACCTTGGATAACCCATAACATGACCTAAGATGAATTTACAATCACATAATGATAGAAGTTAGTGTTAGTGAATCAATTATAACCATGTATGAATGATTCCACACTCAACATAAATAAATTGGTATTAGGCTACTACCAAAAATATAACATGGTGCTCTTATAAGTTAGACTATCTTGCATATAAAATCATTAGTTTTAAATAGAAGAAAAAACCCAAATATGGTATATCTATAACATTTATATATCTAGTGTGACAATAAAAGAATACATTAAGAGACACATATATAGGGTAAAAACAAGAGATCATAAATTATAAATCATGGCTTCAATGGTTGAGGCATGAACATCAGAAAATCAATCATAAGTCTTGAGTCACTTTACGATAATCATGACATGACTCAAAGTCACCCATATATCCCAAATACCTTCAATTTTTACATAACACCACTAGATAAGATAAAAAGAACCTAGATTTCAAACAATAGAGTATGAGAGTTACATATACACAAGGGTGTATATATAGGGTGTGAGTTATACATTCCTAGTACGATTTCACCCAAACTTTTTTCGAAATACATTTATAAGAAATTTAATAATTAAATTTCTGAAATATATATATATATATGTAATGTCAATAATAATGTGAGGGTTTAAAATGAAAGCTAATCCCATGTTATAATCCATTTAATGAAATGTTTCATCTTTTTTAGAAACCATTTAAATGAGTTAATTGTTACGAAATAACGACTCTAAAAAATTATAAAAGATACAGTTAGTTATCATAATGAATAATTAAATGTCAGTTCTCATACAAGACATTTATATTTCTATAAATTAAACACCATTTGATATCTAAATGAGGAGGAAAAAGATCTATGAAAATGAACGAATCACAAAATAGATATCATTATATTAAGCCACAATAAAGAAGACATATGTAAAATAATATTATCAAAACATTCATATAACATCATAAGTTCCATATGAGAATGGAAAAATATAATTACGAATGAATAATGGTTCTTAAAAATATGTACATAATCTAAATTAAATGTCATAAAATAAATATTTAAGTAATGACAGTGATAGAATAATATAGGTAATCAAGACTCAGTAATCAAGAAGACAAGGTAAATTAATACATATCATGGAAAATGGATTGTGTTATATAAATATGATCCTATAAATAAACTAGTGAAACCATTTATAATAATATTTATTAAGTTCCTAAGAAATAACCCTTATTTTTGCTAAAAAAACCCACGCTGGGTTGTGATCACTTTAGAAAGTGCCACTTCATGCACTAAGGGATCCTGGTTGGAGCCTCGTCATGAATAGCACAACAAATTTATATTGATCTACCACATAGATACCCAGGGTTGCCATTAAATTATTTAACAAAGTTGAGGGAAATTTTTTCGTTATATTTAATCAATTATCAATAACTTTACAAGTAACTCCCCTGGATTTTAGAATATATTTCTCTTTTAAATATGTAATATTTTTCATAGCTTGTAATGAAATCAACATAAAAAATTGTGAATAAGATTTTTTATCAAAAAGGCGAATATGATAAAATACCATTAAATGAAATATAATAAATAAAATCAATAAATTAATTATAAAAAGTACTGTTTTAATTATTCATGGTTGAACAAAAAAATACTTAAACATTATTTTTATTGTATATTATATATTTTTTGTTTAAAAATAAATTTATAAATTTTTATATTTTAATATTAAAATATTAATTTCATTTTTTATTTCGAAATTTCAAAAATATTTTTTTTAACTTTTTATATTTTTCTATAATAGGTGTTTAACTAAATAATAAATATTCTGATTTTACAAATACAACTATTTTAAAGACTAATTATGTTATAAATTTTTTATATATAAACGTTAAATCAATTTTTCGACCAAATATGTATTTGATGATTGAAATAAAATATACAGAATCTCTTTTTTCAATTTAGAAACCCATGCATGTCTTTCTAAAACATATGTTATATCTTATTCTAATAAAATACAATTTTAGTCGTTTTTATTTAAGTATTCATCATGATACATTCTTATTCAGATTTCATTGAAATTATATAAATATTTTTTTTATTTATAGTGTAATAAATATCATGTCGATTAATAATTAACCTCACTTGGGTTTATTTTAATTTCCATTCCTGAGAATAAATTTTTTCTAAAAACAGTTTTTCTATCTTTTCCATTATTATATTAAAAGTAATTTCAACCACTTTTATGAATTAAATATTATAAAATGGTTTATATTTATTGACAATAAAATTAAATATTAGGTAATAAAGGAATCTAATTTTTTTTATCAATAATGAAGTTTATAAATTATAAAACTACTATCATAGTAAGGTTTAAAATGGCTAGCTAGGGTTATAAACCTCGATTTCTTTCACTGAATGTAATTAAAAATGTATAAAAATTACTTTTTAAGAGTATTTGGACCTTAAATTTTCAGATATTCAATACTATATCCTAAATTTCTTATCTATAGTTAAAATGAATATATATTATTTCAAATTTAAGGCTATTTACGAGGGATCTACTACCCTACATACAAAATAGAACCTCTTCTTCTCACTTATTCACACCAATTAAAAACATTATAGGTTCCAATATCTACCCAATTAAATTCTTTAATCACCTCCCATTATCCAATAGGTTCTAGCCTCACTAAAACATAGTCCTAAGAAGGATTAAGGTGTAATTATAAGTGGGTACCCAAAGAAAATGTAATTTCTTTTACGGACCTATTTTGGGATTTCTATTTCTAAAAACTCCTACAAATATTATATAAACATTTTAATATAATATAATTAGATTATTTACCATATTAATACATTTTTATGTTAAATTTAAATCCATTTTATATTTACTTTCTATCAAATTAAATATGAAAGCATTGATCATCGGTATGTATGAACTACCGCATCCATGAAATGATAAATTTAATTGTTCATCACCAAATATTATGGATGGTGAAATATATGTATTTAATAAATACATTATATACATTATATTAATGATTATTATTTAATGATAAATTATTTATTACCTTCATTAATTTTCATCCATTGAAAAATGAAAACATCACTCGTGCATACAAATAGACTACCATCTCCATGATGGGATGCAATAATATTTCCATCATCCCCATACATGGATGTGTATACATGTTTATATATTGAATAAATATTTTATTCATAAAATAATTTATAATATATAGGTGACCATACCATGCTATAGGTGCAAGGACCACAATCTTTAAACAGAAACCTGTATGGAATATAGAATCATTAACACCAAAATATTGAATTTAATGAAAAATTGTTAAGAAATAGATCATTAGAAATTATTAGGAGGGTATATATTGTTTGAAAAGTATGAATATTTTTCTATTATATATTTATAATAAATTAAAATTTTTTATATATTAGTTTAAAGTGTGCACAATTGATTCGGGACATCAGGTAAGGGTATATGTTGCAATCTAATTTTTTATCGAGATTGTTTATATTTTAATTTACATTGTTATTAATTGTTGGTTACATTAATCATAATATCCATTTATTTAATTATCCTATATTTATATGTATCGTAATAAATTATTCATTCATCCTTTTCCTCTTTGGTACTAAAAAATAAAAAATGAAATGTTTTTACAAAAATAAAGCCTTATTACTCATTTTTAATTGGGAAACATTATCTTCCATGACCATTTTTTTCAAATTGTTTTATAGATGTTTTTATCTACACCTAAATTTACAATAAAGTAACATTTTAATAATTCTTTCTTTGATAAAAAACTATTAAAATGAATATTTTTAAATTTTTCCCATATGGCCCTCTTTTGAGTATTTATAAATGTATAAAAATAATAATTTCTTATGATTTATAGCTCATAAATCACTTTCATTCTAAAATGAATTTTATTCATTATAATTATTCCTTTATATTATTAATGAGTTTTCTTTAAAACCATATTATTAATTTTTTATACATTTATTTTAAAATATACCAATTAAAAATAATGCTTTAACTAGTATTCCAAATCATTTTTATAATGCTTTTAAAAATGTATTGATCATTTATTTAGAGAATACATAAGGATTTCTGTATTTCACTAAGGATTTTTTTTATGATATTATCCATATCCTTTGTATAAATGTATTATGATTATGTTTTAATTATTTTTCATGAATCTATTTCATTATTAGGGATTAATTGATCTATGAAGGAATGATGAATTTTCTAATGTTAATATGACATATATAATATTGGGATATTATTTTATTATGGTTGTTACATTATACCATTGAAAATAATTTGGTAAATTTTTTTATCTCATGATATCAATTTATACAATAGGGTACACATGAGGTTTTTACAATCACAATATGATAATTTATGATATATAAGTACAAAAAAATGAATCTTTTAATATCACTAAAATTCAATTAGATTACCTAAATTGACTAATTTGATCTTTTTTATTGTTTAAAAAATTTATAATAAAAAATTATTTTTTATGAGATATGAATTTTTATTTAATGAAACTTATGATTAATGATAATTAATAATATTTTATACTAATATTTAGTTAACACTAATTTAGTGGGAAAATTATGTGAAATAAGAATAAGAATATTTAATTTTTGAAAAAGTCAGTTTCAAAGAATGATAAGTTTTCATTATTTTATATGATTTTAATAGAAATTTGAATTTATAAATTTGAGGATTTTAATTTTTAGAAACTAAAATCATTTTTGTATTTAGAATAGAAACCTTATCTTAAGATAATTTATTATAATTTTCTAAAATAATTTTTTTAGGATGATAGTGAAAAATTATGATTTTGCAAGTAGAGTCACATACATATGATATGGATGTTTTTGAAACCTTGTTGATAAAATAATTCATATTTATAAATTAAAAGAAATTATTTTTAAAAAATATTTTTTTTTTAATATCCACAAGAAACACTTTAGAAAATAATGTAGTTTTTTATGAAAACAATTTTCCATTTGTTCCTTTAACTAAATTTAAATATATGAAAATTATGATTATGATTTATTTTAATGTAATATGACAATTATTTTAAAAAGAATAATCTTATTATTATTATTATAAATAAAAATATTTATATTTGTTTCTATTCATAAATTTTGTTCTTAAAAAGACACTTTTTTTAAAAAAAATTATGCGGTATTTGTGCTGACCTTAAACATATTTTTTCTAATTGTAATAATTTAATCTGATAAAATGGATTGAATATTTGATAACATAATATTATTTATATATTAAAATTTAATTTTTATTCATAAAAATTATGTTACCATGGATAATTCTAATTACCACATTAACGGTGAAAATTTTACTTTTGAAATATTTTTATATCGATGTGAAATTTAAATCAATTAAATAATATTAAATTATTTTAAATTATTAACATATTATTATTTTTAAATATATATATATATATATATATTAACTCTCATTTTATGGTTAATTAATGGAAAAATTGATTAATAACACTTAAGGATAAATATATCCTTTCTCTGAAAAACCATTTTCCTATAAAAAATATAATTTAATTAAAATTTCCTTTTAAATCATTTATAAATGTCACTAGATTTAATGGATAATTAATTTATTTTAATAAAATAAAAATTAGGTAATATGGGTAACCTTTTATATTTAATGATTTATAAATTTACTTATTTAAAAACTAGTTTCTACAGTAAAAGTTAATTTGGTTAAAATGTTAAAAGTAATAAAATAAATTCCTTGATTCAATCTTACCCTATCTCAAAAATGAATTTTTGAGAATTTTTTCAACCTTATATTATTACACCGGCTATATTTTTCCATTTTCGAGAAAATAACAATTTAATAGTCTTAGGGAATTGTGGAAAATAGTTTAGTGTTTCTAAAAGTGACCTTTTATTCTATTATAAAATGATACCAATTCCACCCTTTCAAAGTAAAAGAATAAACCTTAAAATTACCACTTGAAACTATACAATTCTTCTCCCAATATCACCCACTCCCACATCATAGTTCCTATATTCTCACTAGTTTTTCATTAACCCTTAAATTTCAAGGTGTATTCCAAGGAAAGATCACGTTTCCAACGCAAGTACTATCCCCTTCTTATGTTTTTTATTCTAAATATGATTCTTAGTAATATATTATAAACATAAAAATTATATTAATTATGATTAATTATTATATTAATATTTTTATGTTAATTATTTAAACCTTATTTATTCACTTCAATCCCCTTTAAAAAACATAGAAACACAAATCAACTGTGTGCACGGACGATCACCTTCGTGAAGATACACTTATTATTTCTGATATATATTTCCATTAATTACCCAAAACTATTAAATTATGGGTCAAATAACAAGAAATTAAAAAAATTTCCCTCTATTATAATGATATTATGATTAAATAAACACCACATTAACCTTACTCAACCATTGAGTTATAGTGTGTTTATGTTCGGGTCATTTTGACAACCAATTTGGAAGAGGATATAAAACTATATCACAGATGAAAATGAAAAAATAATAATAATATTATGTTATAATAATAAATTAATTATTGTTAAAAATTTATATAAATATTATATTCGGTATTTATCTCACCATTAATGTATCATATAAATTCGCTAAAATCTCTAAAATTATCTCACGCTGAATCCAATGTAATACAGCCTAACTAAAAGCATTAAAAATTATATGATGTTTATTAATTAATATAATTAATATATTATATTGTATTAAATGATATATTAGTGATCACCTTTGTATCAATGAATGGGTAATGATTTCAAAATTTTAAAACATGTGTAAATGGTGAAAGTTATTAACACTCGGTAGTTGAAATAAGGTATTCCTAACCAATAACCCCAGAATAAATAATTATAAATTTATAATATAAAAATAAACATATATGAATAATGTTATTAAATTTATTATTATTTTATCTATGTATTTTTTATTGGGTGCTAGAGTGTCATCAACTAAGCAGGGAAACTAGTTTAGAGTTTCCATCTAAAATTTTTCTCTTTGATACATAATTGGTTTTATTCTCCTCATTTTATTTATGTGGTATATATAAGGACTATTTGAGATAAAATATAAATAATTATATTATAATTATGGTTTTTTAATTTCAATTTCATTTCACCTCTTTAATTGGAGTTGATTTGAATGATACACATGATGTATGGGTTTTCTCATTCTTGGTTTTGATTCGTTGTTATTTGATACTTGTTAAAAAAATGTCTCCCTTTTATTGTATTATATATATTTAATGTCCCATATATTATCTATAATTTAATTCCTTTTAATTAATTTGGATAAAAAATACAAATCTTGTTCTTTTCTTCATATTTCATTTGACTCAATTTTTAACCTAGTAATAAGAGTTTTTGGAACCATAATTTTTACTCATTGAGTTATGATCGTTCACATAAATTTATTTAATATAAGTTGGGTATATTTTACTATGTTATTATATGATGTGGTATTATATCAATTTTTAAATTTTTATCACCTAAAAAACTTTTTATATGTTTCATGAATCATGGATTATGTTGTATGTAAGTGATATTAAATACTCTGATACCCTTTCATTGAGTCATAATGTTTCATCATGAAATTTTTTTTTTCCATGATTTTTTTATCCCATTATAATATTTTCTTATATAGATGTTTATAATACAATTTGGAAAAATTATGTTTTAATAAATATTAATTTTTTGTTTCTCTTCTTACAATGTTTGTTTTAAACAAAGATATTTTCATAATAAAAAAGGTGTTTTCCTTTCCCCTCTATATGTTTCTTCTTCTTAGACTCATTTATCTAATATAGACATTATGTATTTTAATGGAATTTTTATTTTAAATTATTTCTAAAAAATTAATGTCTTTCAATGACTTTTCATCTCACCTTTTGTAAAATACTTATATAAGTAACCCATAACATCTTCTTTTACTCCAATTTTAGAAATGTAATCTAAAATATATTTTATGTTTTCTATTTCATTTCACTTTGAATTTTCTAAATAAATTGACCTATTATTGTTTATGATTATATAATTATACTAAAATATATAAATACATATTTTGGAACAAATTTATGGTAACAAACTATCCACTTCCTAACCTCTTCCTTGGAAGTATTATTCAATGATTATTTTATGAAGACATATTTCATCGATGTGAACATCCATCTTGGTATAAATTTTTACATTGTATATATTTTATTGTTAAATCATCAACATTATTATGTGAATATCTTATGATCATGTTATTCTATTATTAAATTAGCCATATACTGAATGGTCTATATAGTGTGAGAATCAAAATTTTCAGAATTCAAATTGGATGTTGTTTTCATGGAAATAATTTTGTTCTATTGAAATGTGAAAAATTATTGGTGTTATATGTGTTTTTCTCTAATATGGAAGATTATTGGTAGTTTGAATCTATATTTTTTAATCATACACCTTCTTCCTCCAGATAAGTTATGATAATTTAATACCATTTATTTACATGGGGAAAATTATTAGTGTGCTTTATATTGTTGAATAAATATGGATTATTACTAGAAATTTGAATCTGTTTTCATTGAAAATAAACATTCTTTATTAGGACGGTCTATGATCATGTTATCGATTTTTTTATGTTTGGAATTGTGTTGAAACTCATTATGATTATTTTTAGTTAACATAGTTTTATCATGTATTTTCATTCCATATTCAACATCATTAGGATAGTAATGATTGAATTTTGAAAAAAAATTCCTTATGGAATAGAATAAATTGTATTTTTGAATCTTATAGCAAATTTATTGCACATAATAAGGTTATTGGTGGGGGAGAAATTTATATGTCTGCTTAGTGTATCAATGTATCACATGAGAAAAAACAACTAGGGTATTGGTGCATACATGTCCTCATGACAGTATAGTGTCTTGGAATATGGCCTTGACAACATATTTTTGATGTCTAAAAATATTAATTTCATAAGTATGAGATCAATATTACTAGTATACATGTTTTCATTTATTTTCTTATATATAGAAAGCTTTTTTTAAATTGACATTTCCATTATTCAAATTATTTATTACTACCATATTATGTATACCATACTTATGTTTTTACACCTTTATTTATATTCTTCCATTAATAGGCTTTGGATATCAACCATTTCTTATGTTTAATTTTCCCATGTGTTAAAGAAATACTGTACACATGACATGTCTAAAAGGATAACACATTTGAATGAATTTCTAGAATATTTAATTTAATAATTAATTATTATTTAGTTTCCTTTATAATGAATATAAAATATATTTGTGGAGAATGAAAAAGGTTTTATTAATTTTAATTATGTTATAATTATATGAATATTTCATCATAAAAGGTATTGGTTATGTATGAAATTAAATATTTGTTTGTGTCAGGTAAATATTGGATAGATATATCTGAAAAGTTATTGTTGGTATTGGAGAAAGTATGTAAATTACGTGTTTGTAGGAACAAGATCCAAGAGTGTAGGTAAGAGGAATCATAATTTGTATAATTTTAGGGTTGAGATAAATTTACTGATTAGGATGCTTTTCAACCTTATTTATGGTATTATATGTTAAGTTTTATAATAATTTTAATGGAATATATAACAATTTTGGATAGTATTGGATTTAATGTTAATAAAATAATACATGTTTTATTACGGGATTAGGATGAGTAAAATTATTGAAACCACAAGAGATATTTCTATGAAAGAATTAAAATTCTAAGATAATATCTAAATTTTTTGGTAAAGTGTAGATTTTGTAGTTCTCATATAAATTACATCATTGTATTCTATCAAAAAGAGGATGTAGGCTCTAGAAATATATACTTAATAACTCTAAAAAGGGTGGATAGGGGGTATTAACTGGATCACCACTAGGTGAAAAACAATGAGGCCTAACTTCAAATATTTTTTAATGCCCTTTAGAGATATTCTATAGTTAATCACATTCTCTTTACACTCCATTTTGAATGATTTAATATGTAAAGCGAATTATGTTAAAAATATTAAGAGGCCCTACCTTAAATTAATTTTTATTGAACATAAATTATGAATTGATGATTTGATGGTTCCATTAGAGAATGTATATTGTAAATTTTTTTCAAATCCACGTGTTATTTTACTCTGATTTTATTATTAACCATTTTGGGATTTAGTATTTGGTCAAATATGATTTTGGAAATAATGATAAGAATGGTATGTATCAAGAAAGCACAATTCATTACCACTGAATATGGTATTATACAGAAAGGTTTTTTAATACAGGTATATTCTGGATTTAATGGAAATAGTTAGTTTTATAGTCTTATCAATGGTAGCGGGAATTATATTTTAGTAAAAATTAAATCTTTAAACTCTTAGTTATTTTCATTAGTGGGTGACCTTTATTGAAAATATTTTGGTATATTCTAAAATTTATATGAATTCTGTGAAACAAATACGGATTATTCTACAATAGTTTTCAATTAAAGGAACATAATGATATATTAAATAGTTTTAAAAAATTTGAAATTGTATTTTATAAAATTGTTATATTTTGGGGATAACTATCAGAGAACCCGTAATATAGATATGAAAAACTCTTCATTTTAATAGTTTCTTGATGTTTAGGTACTAAATTTTTTATTAATTTGGAAAAAAAAATATTCCAATAGTATTGATATCCTTGGAAATTATTATTTATTTAATGAAAAATTTATCCATTTAATTACTTCAAATGATTATTATGTTTTTTGCATTATGATACAAATTTTCTACTCTGAGACGTTATGAACTAGTGGTTGAAGATAATAATTTATTTTTTAAGGAATATATGATCACAATTTGTTTTAATTTATTTGAGAATAAAATGGGTTTGGGAATAATATGATGTTGACACTACATTTTAAGTGTATATATATACATGAGAAAACAATTGTATGACTGATTAATGATTTTTAAGAAACATATGTAATTTTATATAATGTCTTTGATTCATGTAGATTTAATGTTAGAGACTATATTCTAAATGATAAATATGTTATAAATACCCACACATACATTTATCAATGAGTAATAATTAAAACTATGAGGTTGGGATTAAATTAAATGGGGATAATATAAAGCCATAGTATTTAAATATATGATAACCTTTAATTGAGCCAAATGTGTTTGAAAACATCCTCCATATGAAACACCATAATAAAACTAATCCAGGATATATTTAAATATAAATATAAATATTGTGTATATTCATTACATCCTACTTACTGAATTATAAGAAACTAGTAAAATAAATTTATATGTGAAATGTATAAATAATTAAAATATAGGATAATTTTTAAATTAATTATATTTTTTAGTATACCTATAATGAATAATAATGTAACACCACATGCTTCCATGGTACACTTCTCTTTGAATAATGTAGTAGCATGTGTTGTACGTAACTTCATGTTTTAACACACACCACAACCAATCAAACTAGTCGTTATGAAGACTAATACGAACTTTTAAAAAAATTATACATTTTATATTTCAAAATGGATTTCATTTATGGATTCTTAATATCAAAATTAGCTTAGGGTGAATTTTTGGTAATTTTCGGATAACTTTCATATTTTGATGAATAGTGAAAATTACTAAATTTTAATTAAAAATAACTTTTTAATCAAAATAATTAATAGTGATAAATTATGAATTTATTTATTTTAGAGTATAATTATATTATATTTTTACAATTTAATCCAATGTTGTTCATTGGACATAATTTCACATTTAAACTGGACATAAGCATGTGTCAATCTTTTGATATCTATTATTTCATAAAAGTACGTTTTTTGTTTTAACAAAGGGAATTAATTTTAAATTAATTTCTACCAATTATTTGTTTTGAATTTACAAAAATGGATTCCATATTTATAATCTGGAGGTCCAAATTGTGTAAATAGATAACTTTTATTTTTAAACTATATGAATAATTACTTCGGTAAATATTTTATTTAATATGGTTAATGGGTAAATCAGATAAATAAGGGTAAAAAATAATATTATAACAATAATAAATTACACTAAAATGTGTTCTTACCCTATTGGTTGATATATGTCTTACCATGGGCATATTTTGATCGATTTTGGGACCCCATGGATCGACTACCCTTTCCAGGTCGGTCAGGTGTGTTGGTATCAGCAGAGGTTCTGGGATTTGTTTGTGCGAGCGGTAGGGTTTTCAGGTAGATTTTTCTTTTGGATCTGATAGAATTTGGTGTTTCATTTTTCTGTTCTATGGTGGGGTTGATGGACTCTGGTGGTGGCGGGACTCCGGCGGTCGGTTATCTCCAGCGACTGGTATGATGATATGATGTCGATGGAATCAGTGGAGAAAAACATTCAGTGACAACAGTGGTGGAAGAATTGCAGTGACGATGGTAGGAGATGTGATGACATGCATTAGGTGGGTAGCTATAGTCTATCATCAGTTAAGCCGCTAGGTCTTTTCATCATTTTAATTTTGAATTGTTTTGGTTATCATGCATCTTGGCGGTTTGGTTGTGATCTAATGATGAATTTTGAATTTCGAATTGAATTGTGAAATTTGGGTCTATGTTTCTTTTTTTGAATGTATGGTTACTGCTAACCATTAAAGCGGTTTTTATAAAATAATAGTAAAGTATTTGGGGGAATATTAATTAAGTAAAAGTAAATACAAAAATGACATAATCATATATCATATATAAAAATAATTTTTACATAGAGTTTTATTTGATATATTTTAAACTATAAATTTTCATTAGAAAGATAAAAATATTTCCTACATATTGGTATATTATTTAAAATTTTTAGACATTGAGTTATTAAATTTATTTATGACACAATAATGATGCATTATTTTCTTTATTAATGAAAAAATAAAATAATTAGTAATATAAATGTTAAAATAAATATAATTTGAACGTTTTGATGACGTCCAAAAATTTTATTGGTTAATATGACATGTTAGGATATATTAAATGTATTTTTTTTACTAATAAATTTGTTATGACTTCAACAAAAATCAATTATTAAATAGTTTCAAAATTGACTTAAAGGAGTTTTTAAAACAAATATTATATTACTAATTCATATTCTATTCCAAAAAATCCATTGTTCAGCCAAATGAATTATATAATGATAGGTGTATTATTAATGGAACACTTGGGGTCACTTTGAAGTTTATAGTATGTTAATTGACTATATAATATTAAAATACAAAGAGACATGGTAAATATCGAACTGTTTAACTAAGAGTTAAATAAAAAAGGTAAACTTAATATAGTGACCCAAACCTATCTATAACCTTTTGGTTGAGTGGTTCTCGACCTATCCCCATATTAACCATTATTGAACCTACTATGGAAGCCATTAGAAATAGAATATGAATTTATTATAAAATAATATTTTATGTTTTTCCTATGGTTCCCCTCACCCCTCTTATAAAAGGGCACTCCCCCTTCTCTGTAGTTCACACCTTCAAAGCCTTTTGGATTGGACAAAACCTATCCAAATATTCTCTCAACTTACCTCACATCAACATAGAGGCCTTAGTTTGATCTGAAATCCAACCTAAATATCCCATTTGATCAAATCAAAATGAAGAACCTTAAGAAGAGGTAATGATTTCACCACCCCCTTTCAAGTTCATTTCTTCTTCCACTTATTCTGTATTTTTTATTTCCATTATAAAATAATAAATCCAGTATATTCTATATACTGTGATGTTATTATAAATTTTTCACAACTATATTAATTATTCTATCAATCTTATGAATAATAATATCACCATGTGTGCGTACGTATGGCTTAACGTCTCCACGCTCTCGTGTAATTGGTTATTCAACACTATGTTATTTGGATGTATATAATGATGAGTAATATGTATATAAATAATGAAAATAACATAATAATGTCTCTGTAACATTAATATACCATCCAATTCCACACCTTTAAAGAAATTATATTATCGCTCGTGTGTACGTACGGATTACCGTCTCCACGATGCGATAAGATTCATTTCTACATCCCTCATTCATCGAAGATTATTAAAATATACATTACTAAAATGTTTGTAATATATGAAACAATAATGCTACTATAGATATATATATTTATATATATATGTGTATATATATATATCTCTACATAGATAAATTTTATTAACTCAGTTCCATTCAATACGTTATGAAAACGGAAACAATGTTTATGCGTACGTACGGACTACCATCTCAATAAACGGTGTTTTCCATTTCACATATATATCTATTATACATAATTATATTCTAAATATATAAGATATATAAATCATGTTTTATATTTTGAAAATATTTAAATCATGATCTACATTATAAAATCAAGAGCAACAAGTTAAAACAGGTACGATAATGAAATCGATTATTACCCAAAATGTTAATTTAAAATAGAAATTATTATTAAATGGGTTGTAAAAAGTCATAAATGAATAATTTATGATATCATAAATTTTAATATGGTTCTGTTATAATTTAATAACATAATACAGTCTTCATAAATGAGGTTAAGCGTACTATTGACTAAAGAAAAGTGCAAGGTAAGTGGTTTTCATCTCACTCCTTATTCCCGTGAGATTTATTCCATATTTACACTATTACGTTTTGTGTGGTGTATGTACTTCCCATAATTGTATTCTTTTTGTAATAAACATTAATTTATGTTTGTTTACATATTCATTGTATGATTCTTCTTTAATGGGGTGTATGTTTCGTAAGTTACAAAATTGGTAAGGGTTTATTTCAAAATCTCTTATTTATATGAGGTTGTCTTTATATAAGTATCTACTGGGACATATTTTTTATCCATGTCCATGTTTTATGAAATATTTTTAAAAGGGATTCTTCTAAGGGAATTTTATTTACTAAAACATAATTTCAAATGTTTTAAATATTTATTCTTCTAAATATTTCTCATTAATGTCCATGTCATCATAATCGGTTTTAAGGATTTATTTATATGAACATGAATATTTCTAAAATGTTAATTCATTTCATATGTTTCAAAGTGGTATGGGACACTTTGATTCCAAAAAATGTCTTTAAATGTCTTATTTTTTAAATTTTGTGACTTTTAAATGTTTTCATGTAAAATTGATATTTCTCTCAATGCTTTTTACAAATCATTTTCATTTATGTCAACATCCATTGATTGATTTTAAACTTGATTGAAGCTGATTTATTATGATAAAAGTCTTCCATATTATATTGATGGTTTTCTGATATGTTTGAAATTGGATGTGTTATTTTTATACAATTCATGGTTTAGGGAAAAAAGTATTGAAATTCCGTATGCTAGTTTTAAATCGAATGTTTATGTTATGTTTAAACCATTTCATACGAGAAATACATTAGACATAGTATATGATGGGTGGATCTCATTATAGCTCCTCGATGCATCGGTAGGTCTCATGATACAAACTAGTGTCTTGGCATAAGGCCTTGACAAAATCATATCTGTAGTCTTGGCATAAGGCCTTCACTATGTGGTTTTGACAGTCTGGCATTTATGCATTCCATCATTATGAAAGTGGTTAGTGATATTTAATGTGATTATTCGACTAGTAGAATATCCATGTGAATAAGTAAATTTCATTACTTCATTTTATTTTTTCCATATTATAATGAAGTTCATGTTTAAAAGGCTTTTGTTTTAGTTATAAATTTCCTTAAATGTTTATACTTACTTATGAAAGTTTCTGTTCTATTGTTATCCTTACTGAGCATCTGAGCTCACCACTTTCTATGTTTTATTTTTCCCAGGATTTCAAGAAGTGTATT
The DNA here is from genome assembly GCA_963277665.1 of Viscum album. Lineage (NCBI taxonomy): Eukaryota > Viridiplantae > Streptophyta > Magnoliopsida > Santalales > Viscaceae > Viscum > Viscum album. The sequence continues at coordinate 823,622,122 of OY728153.1, forward strand.
GTGATTGATATGCAGGGTTAAGCCAAGGTAATAATGAAGTTTTGAAGGATTATTTATGTTGTTTTATATGTTATGAAGTGTAATGTAACATTCATGTATCTAATCTATTTTCCAAGACTACTACACCAATCGGTCAATTGGGACATGATTCCTTGTAATCGTGACAATGTATTAAAACAATGCACCGACTCTGGGTAACTAGGGTCGGGGCATTACAGTTGGTATCAGAGGAAGTTTAGAAATAACATTGGAAGATATATTTAGATAAACTCTGATTAAAGCACATAGACCTAAGATAGAATTTGAGGATTAATATAGAATAAATTCCTAGAATTTTGGTAATATAGAGATTTTTTGAGTGTTCCAAGGAAATACATCCCTGTCTGGATAAGAGCAGGTAGAGGCGGATCTGGAACAGATGTACCTATGGGTAATACTGAAAAACACTAGTTTGAGAAAGACTCGAATGAAAATTGGTGCACGAAAATGGGACTTGCTGCACTCTTGGTAATGACACTCCCGGGGGATATTCTAAGAATAATTCTCGTTCTCTTTACAAGCCACTATGAAGGGATTATGAATATATATATTCTCAAAGAAAACATTTTTTTGATAATGGATTATATCCATAAACTGTTCAATTTATGATAGGTATTTTACATGTTTGAAATTATGAATTGTGATTCATAAACTGGCCTAGTGTATTCCATTGTTTAGAAATGGCCCCCAATTGAAGGAATGAGAACTCCCACAATACGTATGATCCATAGAGTAAGAAGGATCATATCATTCATGGTATTAAGAAAAAAATTATAAGGGAAATAGTCTCCCATGTATTCTCAACAAATGATGAAATAATATCTCGTGTTAGTAAGATATGTGATGAAGTCTCTGAGTGATATTTATTTGAAGGGAAGCAAGAGAATAAAATGATGGTAGAGATAAAGATGGAAAAAGCGAATAGGGGAAAGAAGGATTTTCCCAAATGTGATAAATGTCGAAATAACAACCTTGGTAAAAGCTTGAAGGAAATCGGAGTTTTTTATATGTGTGAAGAAAAAGGACACAAAGTACGAGATTGCAAGGGAAAGAAAATGTTTTCAAATGTAAAATGCTTCATCTGCAATGTGTTGAGACACTACGCAAATCAATGTCCCAGACATAAGAGTATACTGCAAATGATGCTATTGGATAATAATTGTGTTCTGATACTTCCTCAGATGAAGATGAATGACTAGTGTTCTAATTTTATTATTATAGAATTATTTAATTTGAATGTTATATATACAGTATACTAGTTATATGAATTATGGTGATAAATAATGATTGTACTGCAGTACTATTTTATTAATGATTTGAGATTATATGGTTCAAAGTAAAGTGACATAAAATTGAGATACACTTTTGGTAAAATAAATGGTTGAAGGAAAGGTAATCCTTAATATTGTCCCGATAAAGAGGTAGTGATTTTGGAATAAGAGATGGTTGATTTGAATAAATTATATTGAATATTCTTGACTACCTTGAAACTAATTAATGATTTGTCATTGTTAGAGTTTAAAACATTTTTTTTTAGAAGGAGTATATCCAATATTCTATAAGGAATATGGGATCATGAATGTAATCAATAAGGTTTTATGGTAATTTAGGATGTTACCATGTTTTAAAATAATACATGATGAAGGTGTTCACATGTTATTACATGAAAAAAAGGATCTTCATTGTTTTTAACTTCCTTATAAATTTTGGAATGTGAGTTTGGATAGTAGTATTTTGGATCAGTCTAATGCTTTGAATGTATTAAGTTTTAAATGTTATTTTTGTATTTTTATAAATGGAAAACACGCAGACCGTGTGACAACCTGTCGTGTCGGACAAAGCTGTTGGAATCGAACCCACAACCATAAGTGCGATTGGGATTTATCACCTACCACTGGACTACATGAAGTTTCTGGATGGTATAATGTAGTTTATTTTTTTTAAAGGGTCTGATATGTGAATTATAAATTCATTATATTTGGAACCCTATACAATTAGGATAAATAGAGTATTTTTGAGTTTTATTTTGTTTTGGAGTAAAATATGAGTTTGTGGTAGAAATTTATTAATGGATAAAACTCTAACTATAAAGTATGTATATCTCCTTATGATCTTATCGAATCTCATAAATAAATTCTTTATCATTATGAAAAGGAACATAGAACAAAAATGTTGTCCAGGATGGTACCTTAGATCATCACAAATATATGGATTTGTGATTGTTGGCCTTTTCATATCAATGTTCCCTACCACTCTCCATCAGATGTTGATGGTTAGATTTCTCTTCTATATCTATGTTTTCCTACATGGAACCTGAGTATGTGTTATTTTCAATAACCTTTATACTTACAACTCTTTATTTTAAATAGAGGCCTCATTAATCCATTTTTCGATATGGGATTTCAACTAAGATATTCTGAAATGTCAACCCCAAGATTCCAATACAGAGCATAAATTGAGAGGACACAATTTATTGGAGGAGGGAAAGATTTTAACACCCCAAGCTTACATGATACACTTCTATTTGAATAATGCAGTAGCGTGTGTTGTATGCAACTTCCAGTTCAAACACACACCACAACCAATCAATCTAGCCGTTATGAATAGTAATATGAACACTTTGGAATTTTATAAATTTTATATTTCAAAATAGACTTCATTTTTGGATTCCGAATATTGAAATTAGCTTAGGATGAATTTTTGATACTTTTCGGATAACTTTCACATTTTGATGAATTGTGAAAATTACTAAATTTTAATTAAAAACAACCTTTTAATCAAAATAATTAATAGTGATAAATTATGAATATGATTGATTTTAGAATATATAGATTATATTTATAACATTTAATCCAATTGCTTTCATTTTACATAATTTCACATTTAAAATGGATATAAACAAGCGTCAATCCATTGATAGTTGTTATCTATTAAAAACAGGCTTTTTGTTCAATCAAAGGAATTAATTTTAAATTAATTTCTGCCACATTTGAGTTTTGAATTTTGAAAAATGGATTCAATATTTATAATTAGTAGGTAAAAATTTTGTAAATATGTAACTTTTATTTGTAGACCTTTTGAATAATTATTTCGGTAAATATTTTATTTACCATGGTTAAAGGGTAAATCGGTTAAATAAGGGTAAAAAAATAAACTTATAATAATAATAAATTACCCTAAAACGTGTCCTATCTCTATTTTTTAAAACAATTACAACCATGGGAATATTTGGATGGATTTTGGTACCCCATGGATCCACTTTTATTTGAGAATGACACTTTTTATTAATTAAGTTATAGTAAATACAAAAATGACATAAGCATATATCTTTTTGAAAAACAATTTTTACATAGAGTTATATATGTTATATTTTTACTATAAATATTCATTATAATTATAAAACGATTTCCTACATAATGGTATTTTATTTATAATTTTAAGACACTGAATTGTTAAATTTATTTATGACACAATAATGATGAAGTATTTTCCTTATTAATTAAAGAATCAAATAATTAGTATTATAAATGTTAAAATAAATATAATTTGAATGTTTTGATTACATAAAAAAATATTATTGGTTAATATGACATGTTATAATTTCTTAAATGAATTTGGTTCGAATTAATTAATTTGTTAAGACTTTATGAAAATCAATTTTTAAATAGTCTCAAAATTGACATAATGGAGTTTTTAAAACAAATATTATATTATTATTTGATATTCTAATCCTAAAAATATAAAGATTGTCCAAAGGACATATATAATGATAGGTGTATTATTAGTGGACCACTTGGGTGTCAGTTGGAAGTTTATATTATTTTTATTGACTATATAATATTAAAATTCATAGAGACATAGTAAATGTCAAACTATTTAACTACGAGTTAAATCAAAATGATAAAGTTAATATATTGACTCAAACCACTATAAAACCTATTGGTTGGGTGGTGTTCAACCTATCCCCACTTAATCCTTTATATAATATACATTCTAGCCATTAGAAAAATAATATGAATTTATTATTAAATAATATTTTTAGTTTTTCCTATGGTGCCCCTCACCCCTTTTATAAAAGTGCACTCTCCCTTCTCTCTAATTCAAACCTTCAAAGCCTTTTGGCTCAGACAACCCCTACCCACATTTTCTCTCAACATCCCTCACTTCACCCTAGATGCCTTAGTTTGATCCTAATGCCATATTAAAGAGCCATTTTATTCAAATCAAAAGGTAGAACCCAAAAAAGAGGTAATGTTTTCACCACCTTCTTTCAAGTTCGTTTCTTCTTCCACTTGTTCATTATTTTTTATTACCATTATAAAATAATAAATCCAGTACCTTCTATATATTTTTATGTTATGATAAATATTTCACAACTATATTCATTATTCTATCCATCTTGTGAATGATAATGTCACCATGCGTACGTACGTACGGCTTACCGAATCCACGTCGTGGTGTAATTTTTTATTAATCACTATGTTATTTGGATTGATATAATAATGTGTAATATGTATATAAATAATGAAAATAACATAATAATGACTCTATAAAATCAATATACCATTCAATTCTACACCTTTATGGAAATGATATTGTCGCTCGTGCGTACGTACGGATTACCGTCTCCACGACGCGATGAGATTCATTTCCACATTCACCATCATCGACGATTATAAAAATATATATTACTAATATTTTTGTAATATATGAAAATATAATGCTACTGGAGATATTTATATAAATATGTACTTACATATATTTTATTAACATAGTTCCATTCAATACATTATGAAAAAGGAAACAACATTTATGCATACGTACGGACTACCGTCTCCATAAACGGTGTTTTCCATTTCACATATATATCTATTATACATAATTATATTCTAAATATATATGATATATAAATCATGTTTTATATTCTGTAGTATTTAAATAATGATTTACGTGATACAATCAGGAGTAACAAGTTAAAACATGTATGATAATGAAAGCGATTATTACCCGAAATGTTAATTTAACATGGAAATTATTATTAAATGGGTTGTAAAAAGTCATAAATGAATAATTTAGGATTTCATAAATTTTAATATGGTTCTGGTATAATTTAATAAGATACTATGTTCTTCATACAAGAGGATTAATTTACCCTCTACAAAAGGAATGTGCATGGTAAGGGCTTTCCATCTCACTCATTATTCCCGTGAGATTCATGCCATATTGCAAATATTACCTTTTGTGTGGTGTATGTACTGCCCATATTTGTATTCATTGTGTAATAAACTCTAATTTATGTGTATTTACATATTCATTGTATGATACCTCTTTCATGGGGTGTATGTTTAGTATGTTACCAAAATGGTAATGGTTAATTTCACAATCTATTTATTATTCGAGGTTGTTTTTACGTAAATATCTAATGGGACATATTTATTATCCATGTCCATGTTTTATGAAAGAGTTTTAAAAGGGATTATTTTAAGGGACTTATTTTACAAAAACATCTTTTCAAATGTTTTAAATATTTATTATTCTAAATATTTCTAATTAAGGACCATGTCTTCAAAATCGTTTTAATGTATTTATTTATATGGACATGAATGTTTTTAATATTTTAATTCCTTTCAAATGTTTCAAAGTAGTATGGGACACATTGATTCAAAAAATTTATTTAAATGTCTTCTTTTCTAAATTGTGTTTCCTTTAAATGTTTTCATGAAAAATGGATATTTCTCTCAAATAGTTTTACAAATCATTTTCATCTATGTCAACATATTTTGATGGATTTTAAACTTGTTAGAAGATGATTTATTATGTTAAAATTCATCCATATTGTATTGAAGGTTTTGTGATATGTATGAATGTAGATGTGTTATTTTTATACCATTCATGGTTTAGGGATAAAGTATTGACATTTCGTATACTTGTTTTAATACGAATGTTTATGTTATGTTAAAACCTTTTCATATGAGGAATGAATTGGACTTAGTAAGTGACGGGTGGAGCCCGTTATAGATCCTCGATTCATTGGTAGGTCTAATGGGACAAAATAGTATCTTGGCACAAAGCCTTGACCAAATCTTATTTGTAGTCTTGGCACAAGGCCTTGACTATGTGGTTATGATAGTCTGACATTATGAATTCCATCATTATGAAAGTGGTTAGTTTTATTGCATGTGATTATTCGACTAGTAAAATATCCCTGTTAATAAGTAAATGGCATTACTTCATTTTATTTTTTTCCATATTATGCTGAATTTCATGTTTAAAAGTCTTTTGATTTAGTTATACATAGCCTTAAATGTATATACTTATTTATGAAAGTTTCCTTTGTATTTTTATCCTTAATGAGAATCTGAGCTCCCCCCTTTCTATGTTTTATTTTTCCCAGGATTCCAAGAACTGTATTGTGATTGATATGCAGGGTTAAGCCAAGGGAATAATGATGTTCGTCAAGGATTATTTATGTTGTTTTTTATGTGATGAAGTGTAATGTAACATTCATGAATGTAATCTATTTTCAACGACTACTAAACCAATCGGTCCTTCGGGACCCGATTCCTTGTAATCATGCCAATGTATTAAATTAATGCACCGACTATGGGTAAATGGGTTCGGGGAGTTAAAATAAGACTAATTATTGTTTTGAGAAACAGTTTTTTCTAAAAAATATCATTTTATGTGATATAAAATTCTATTTCAAAAAACATGTTATTATTGATGATAAATTTTGTTTCTTTTTAATAATTTGATAACCCAAATATAGTTGGTAAAAGATATGAAATATGAATAATTATAGTTAATATTTGATTATTTCATTTTCCAACAATTATTATTTCCGTTATATTATATGATAAATTTTAAAATATAAATTTATAAATTTTTGGATTTTAAGTATGATAAATAAACACCATTATTGTATTTAGTATAAATATTTTATCTTAAGATCATTTTATAGGATTTTTCTGATGTTATTAGTTTTTAGGTAAATAATGAAAAATATTGATTTTTCTAATATTGTCACTTTTATATGTTTTAGTTGTTTTTAATCAATTTTGATATGTAATATATATTTCAAAATTTAAATAAATCATTAATAAAATTTTCAAAATCAATTACAGAAATAGATGAATATAAAATTAGAAATCATGAATTATTTTTTGATAACAATTTCTCAAATCATTCTTTAATTAAATTTATCAATGCGAAAAAGGATTTCAGATTTATTTTAAAATAACATATATATTATTTAATAATAATTATAATCATAAATTATTTATAATTAATAATTTTTTTATATTTGTTTTATATATTCTAATTATGATAAAAAATTAACTTTTTCAAAAAAAAATCAAATTTAACGTGTAATATGCTCTAACGTTAAATTTTTTTCCTACTTTTAGAATTTTAATTTTATAAGATGGATCTATTAATATAGATCATAATGTGAATATTTTTTAATTATGGAAATTTTATCATTAGGAATACGAATTAGATTTAAACCTTCAATTTTTATTTCAACATTGACTGTGAAATAGATACTTTTGAATTATATTAATGATGATTTGTAGTTTTCATATAATTTATTATATTAATATAATTTAAATAATGTCACTATTAAGATTTTAGAACATATATAAAAATATTTTATAAATAATTTAATTGTCAATTAATGCTAAAAACTATTAAGAATACATAATGGTACAAACGACATTTTCCTACAAAAAATAGGTTTTTATAAATACCATGTTTTAATATGAAAGTTAAATTTATTTATTTTAAAAATTTAGGTAGATCAAATTGATATAAAATATGAGTTAAAATTATAAAAAATTTGTAGGATTATGAACTTTTATATTTAATAACCAATAGAATTACACTTTTAAAATCTAGTTACCATGGTTAATGTTATTTTGACTAAAAGATTAAAAGTAAAAAATATAATCCTTAAAGAACTAATAACTTTTATTAAAATTAATGGAAGAGTGTTGTTTCAATATAATCCTTTTCAACACCCTATATTTTTATAATTTTAAGCCATTGACCCTTGAATAGTGGCCTGGAATTATAGAAAAATGGAGTTCATTTACAAAAGTTCAATTTCTTCTCATAAAAAAAGATACTGCTTCCACCCATTAAAATACACCCATTCTAAAATAATTCATCATTGAAACTCAAGACTATTACTACCACTATAATACACTTTCATATAATAAATTTCTTTTTCACAATATGTTATATTAACTACATCAATTCATAGGAGTATTCTAAAAAAAGATCAAGTCTCTTACATAATTGTTATCACCTTCTTACGATTTTCTTCATATTCATACTCATACAAATATCTTATCAACATAATAATATGACAAATTTAATTTTATTATAATAATTATATGTTTTTATATTAATAAAAAAACCTTATTTATACATTTATATCCACTTAGGAGTATAATGGAATGTCAATAGTGGGTGCGTGCAGACTACCACCTCAATGAAGAAAGATTTTTTCATCTAGATTTTTATTATTTATCCCAAAAAATAAAATATGATTTAAGATCATAAAAATAATTAATATTATTTAATAATTATATTATTTAAGAATATACACATCCTTAACTATATTCACTGATTTAGTTAAACTGTTTTCATGATTGGGTCTGTTTGACCACCTATATGAATGATGCTGTAAAAATATATCATGGATGACTTTGGGAACATAAATAGTATTATAAATATATTATATTAATAAAAGTTAAATTTATATATTATTATTTAAATATTATATTTATTATTTAACTTGTTATTACATTTTCATCTTCATTTTCTGAAATCACTAAAATAGTCCAACATCGATGTCATTTTCACATAACATAACTAATTGAATTATATAAGATATTTATAAACAAAAATAAAATAAATATTAAAGTATCTTAAAAGATATATTAATCAATAAAATATATGCTAATAATTTTTAATTATATGGACATTATGAAAATGGTGAATGTTATTCACACACAATGGTTGAAATAAGTTGTAACTAACAAATATACCCATAGTAAATAATTATAAATAAATGATTTAAAAGGTAATATATATATGAATAATAATATTTTATTGTCTATTTCAGTAACTATATTTGTTTTTTGGGAGTATTTAGTATCATTAAATGATTATGGAAATATGTTAATGGTTTTTGTCTAAAATTCTCCTCTTACAGACATTTTGTGTATATTGTACCTAATTTCATATAAGTTATGTATATAATTATTATTTTAGATATCATGTCATTGTTAATAACTTAATAACATTATTCTAAATTAATTTCAATATCACTCTATCAATGGTATTGATTAGAATGTTACTCAACTTGCATGGGTTTTCTTGGTCTCAATTTAAATTCCATGATACATATTACATCTTATGCACCCTGTTCTCATTGTATGGTGTTATATTCTTTTTATATACATATAATTTTTTAATAAATTATTTAATTTAATGAAAATTAATTTATTCTAATAAAAATCAATTTCTTTTCTTCCGATGTCTTTTAAATAAATTGTTACACCAGTCGTACGAAATTTTGGTAACTCAATTTTATTTTATTGAGTTATGATCATTCACATGAATCTATTTCATATATGTTTTTTATAATCAATGATATAATTATATAATATGTTATTTTCTCATTTTTTAAATTTTATCCACATAAACATTATTTAGAATGTATCATTATTCATGGAGTTTGTTTCCCTTAGGTGATATTGAAAACTCAAATCTTCTTTCTAGGGGTATAATGTTTCATATTAAAATTTTCTTTTCCATTCATGGATTCTCCCACTCTAATATATTATTATAAAGTATTTTTTAATCCTCTTGGTGAAAATTAAGTTTTAATAAAAATTAATTTTTGTTAAATTATCTTAAAATGTGATCTTTAACAAATTTTATTTTGAATATAATAAAAATGTATTCCTCTCAATTAAATAGGATGTGTCATCAAATTATCATTATATCAAGATAAACTGTATGAATTTTCAAATAAATATAATAAAAAATATTTTAAAAAAATTAATGGTTTTAAATGGTTTCCACTTCACCTTTTGAATTTTTTTTTGGAGTTTACCCATTACATTATATTTTATGTAAATGTTAAAGTTGTTTTATAAATTCTATTTTATGTTTTAAATTCAATTTCACATTTTTTTTCCTTATCATTCTCCCTAATAGGTTTTATGTTTCACTATTTATAAATAAAAATATATAGATTTATCTCTTGTGGGATGAAAATCATAGAACCAAATAATCCAATTCTTGATCCCTTCTTTACAGTTATAATTCAGTCATACTTTACTAAGGATGATTTTCATATATGATAAAATCATTCTATGTTTCCTTTATTAAACAGGTGATATGTTATTTTAAAACCAAAAAACTTATTTATACTTATTCCATATCATTATATTATTATTATTTGACATAACCATCTTAAAAATGACCTAGATGGTGTGGACATCACGTTTTACATAAGTATGATTTAATGATGTTCACCTAGAAATAATTTTATTCTATTATCATGGAGAAAAGTACTGGTGTCTGATATTTTCTCATTAAAATTTGAATGATTTTGGGAGATTTTAAAATGTATTGTTTCACCAGGTACTTATTCCTCAAGATATGTTATCATCTGGTTATCCCATATATAGACATATGATAAAGTGTTATAATTGTTTATATTGTTATTCCATGATTTATATTTATTAGCAAGCTCACTGGGTATTATTTGACCACCATATTTCATTCGTGGAATGGGTTATGATCAATATATACCTCTTAATTTAAATGGAGAAAAATATTAACATTATTGATTATAATTTACTGATATCACATGGTAATAATGTATTCATATTCTCTATTCTTCATTATAATGATAATTATAATTTTTACCATTAAAAAGTTCTTTTGGGATTGGTATGAATGGTTTTTTTTACTCTTTGGGTGAATTCCTTACACATTATATGTGATGGATGGATATAGAATTATATATACTCTCAATACACTGATTGGTCTCACAGGAGAAATCGTCTTATTTTTTATGTATCCCTCTCCTCGTATCAATATGTTTTCTTTAAACAAGTCTTTAAAAACAATTTTTTTATTTCCATAATTATTCTTATGTCATTATGAGATCAGTTTTTATTAATAAGATTTTTTTTAATTTTTATAATGGATAAAGAATGCTCTCATTTTTAGATGATTTTTATATATTATTTATTCCTAGAATATTATCTATACCAGTTATATCTTTTTGAAAGGTTCAATGATATATTTCACTTACTGAGTATTTTGTCACACCAATTTCTATGTTTTCATTCCACATGTTATGAATAAAATTAGTATTCATTTCATGTTTTGGAGTATAAGACATGTGAATGAATTTATGGGAGTATTTGAAGTTTTTAATGGAATAATTTTGTATATATATTGGAAAATATATCCCTGTGTTTAGACATACATTGGTTTTTTAGTGAATGTTTTTTCCAAATTCTCTAACCCTATAATTTTATGTGTTCTACGGAATGTATGTCATGAGATATGTATTTATATAAATAAGTATTTAATATTTATGTCAAGAAATATGTTGTTGGTGTCAAATCCAGAATGTAATGTATTTGATCATGGTCACCAAATTATAATGTGTAGGTCCAACAAATAATATATTTTATTATGAATGACATTGTTATAAGCCCTAATATATGTTTTTATTGATTATAATTATTCAAAAAATTTATGCCAAAAATTTATGTCTTTTGATTATGATATATCCCATGGACCACGATTAAATATTGATGATTTCATTCTCTTATAAATCATATATTTGATTATAAAAAACCCTTATTCCATGGCTTGTGATTTATAGTTTATTACATGTTGGGTATGATATAATAAGTTGTTATTATTTTCTCAAACTCTTATGCTTATCTTATTCTCACCTATAATCATTAGTATATGTCTCTCTTATTTTCTTTTACTGAGAATCTAAGATAATAAATTCCAATTTTTCAATTCCCCCATGTCATGATGAAATATTTTATATAAGAAATATAAAATAAGGGTACTATATGAAATGTAATTTGTGTGATACATTGAATATATTTCATTAAATGAGTTTATTATGTATCTAGTATCTAAATAAATTAAAGCTGTATGGTTTTATATATTGTATTATTTTGATATTTTTTTATTATTAATATTAAATAATTTAGTATTTATGTATGTGATTATAAGGTAACCTCAGTTGGTATAAAATTTGGGTTATGTTATTTTTTGATATTTGGTTATGATAAATAAGGGGATAAAATATAAAACAACCATTGGTAATCCAATATCATATAGCATAACAAAACAAATTATAGGTTGATATGAATATGTCATGATTTAGGACCAGTTATGAATAATTTTCATTATTATAGGATTTATTAATTTTATGATTGATTTTCACATTAATATTATTGGTTATAGTAAATAGATATAACATAGATGAATCATATTAATGAACAATTTTACCACTAATTAAATGACCATGCTCACGAAAACCCAAATGGAATAGGAGATGGGGTGGAAAATCATATGGAAAAGCTCACCCAACTCTCTGGATATATTAACAATAACTTGAATCATGAAAAACATATAAATGATTAAATGAAGTAATAACTCTCAATTCATTATTATTTTTTGTGTATGTATCAACCGTAATTTTGTGGGTCCCCTAATCCAATTATTATCTAGAAATAGATCAGTGCTATAGAATATTTTTTTCTTTCTCTATTTATCATACCATGATATGTTTATATTGGTTTAGTATCATTTAAAAGGTAAACATGATCAATGGTATAATCTAATTAAAAAATATAGAAAAATAGAAAAATTATATCCACTACAGGGAAACCGTTTAAAATGAAATTATTCATTATGTGTTTTCCATTAACTTAATAAACTCCAATGAAAAGATAATTCATAGATTAAATAAAATGGATGATGAATCTATTGGTAACTATAATTAAAATTACACTAGACCTATAAGATATGCTTTCATCTTTATCATAAAAAATGAAAAATATTGCTAAATCATTTAGTGGATTAAATCCAAGTCTCTGAAAGGCATTGGCTATAATATTCTTTTATATCTATGATGAATTTTTTTATGTTCTATTATTGTATAGAAGTTAAGTATAGACTCTCATTATTTTATTAGTTTTTGGTATAGATAAAGAAAATGGATTTTCATGGAGATATAAATATTAAAATCCATTGAGGGATAAAAATACCATTTAGGGACAACATTTCAAAATAAAAATATTGGAAAGTCTATCCCAGGAACAAGTAAATGATTATATTGTGGAAGAGAAGGTTATTAAAAACATGAATTTGAATGATATATGAAGATTTAATCCAATGCAAATAATGGATATAATCATTAACACATTCCCCCCACACTAAATTGTTATAATTAAAAGGATTAGGGACATTACACTTAAAATATTCGTGAATTTAAGGCATAATGAAGACAATTTGAATAAAAACCTCACAATACAAATGATAAATGGAAGGTATATAAAATCACAAATACCAAAATGGGAACTAAGAATGAAGTGTTTAAAGGTACACTTATTATCCACTATATAACAAAAAATATATTACTTTATTCTAGTTCTAACCACTAATTTATTTCTAACTAATTTTATAAGAATATCAAATCAGAACATTAGATGTTTTATTTTGATGCATCAATAAAACGAAATTATACTATTATGATTTCATATTATTTTTGTAGATCATCTTCAATAAGAATTTGTGGGAATGTGCATTTCTAAAATCTATTTATTCTCTCTATAGTTAAAGATTTTTTCATTTTGAAAATGGACCAACTCTCTCTATATAGAGATCATGTCAATTTCTGAGGAAATGAATCCAAATTTGATATTATTAATCAATATATGATCATATGTCAGTGTGTTGACGAATATGAGATTGTAATGAAAATTATTTCTATTATATGAGTCTTAATACCTATTCATGATGGGTATTTATCTCAAATGGTTTGTGACAAACTCAACATTGAATATATGATGACTCTTTGGGAATATAATCATATGTTTCGTAGAGAGTTTCCAAATATATATTCAAATAATGAAGATTATTTTATCCATATAACTAATACTTAGTTCTATTATTATTTCAAACAATCCATACTTACTGGATCAAATAGACATATTGAAACTTATTTAGAAACTCTAGGAGAATCTAAAAAAGGGAATAATATTTCCTAGTACATCATTTTTGGGTGCACTTATTTATTTCATTAAGAAGAATTCTACTACAATTCCATTGGAATTAAATATAGGGAGCTTAAAAATATCACTCTAAGGAACAATTATCATATACCCACATATTGATGGATTTTATGATCTACTATATATAGCCCAATAATTTACCAAGAATGATCATTAATGTGGATATCACTAGTTGAGGTTCAAAAGGGTGGATATACCCAAGAAAAACTTCTTCTTGAGATATAGACACTATAAATTTGTATTGATTCCATTTAGGATTATCAATTACCTGTATCATCTTAGATCTAATGAATAATGTTATAGAGATCACCGTGAAATTTTTTTGGTATTATTTATATAATTAATTTTCATATATTCAATGATCAAGAAAGAACGTTAAGATAATTTGAGAATTGTGTTGAAGAAAAAAAAATGAGTTGTTATTTAAAAATTTTCATAATTATAGATTTTTCATATAGAATGTTTCATTATTCAATTAAATAATTACAAAAGTGGGTATATCAATAGATTGTTAAAATAAAGAAATTATTGAGAAATTTTGTTGACCAACCATTATTACTAGGATCTATAGTTTTCTTAGATTTACTTTCGACTATAAAACCTTTCTGATAAATTTTTCATAGCTATAAAATCCACTAACCAAGATGATGTGGATGGGATCAATGTTCCTTTGGAAATATGAATATGAAAAATAGTTCAAGGATTTAAAGAGATGGATGGTCAGTGCACTGGTGGTTACACTATCCTAGAGTGTATAAGGTTTTGTGATATATAGTTAGGCATAAAATAAAGGATTCATATTATTTCATAAATATAATGACATGCTTGTACAGTATTCCTCAAAATAATTGATGGTTCAAGAGAAAAATTACCCAAATCATTATTTTTAGCTTGCAATGCTAATTTTTACATTGAAAATATAGAGGATTTATCATTATAATGAAATTATTGAAATATTTAATTATCATAAAATCATTAATTATATATTACATAAAAATAGTGGAATATGTTACAAAGGATTTTGTTGGAGTTTATTAATGATTATGACTATTCAATACATGACAACTCTAGGAAGGGGAACATGGTGGACTATGCTCTGTGTTAAAAGTACCATGCTAGTTTTTCCAAGATGGGAATTGAAATGGTTCTAATACTAAAGAATTTTTAGAGGATGGACCATGAAATCAGGAGGGAAGAAAATAAATGGTATATTTGTTTAATGAATTTCCATCCATCCATCGATGTGAATAATAAAAAAGCATATAAGAAGGATTTAAAACTGTAGCCCAAGGTAAAGAATGTTATAAATTTCAACAAGAATCTTGATAGAATGATATTATTTAAGAACTGAATATATTTCACTTCAATACCAAATCTAAATAAATAGATATTTGATGAAACACATAACTAATCACTCTATATCCATCCTACATGTACAAAATCATATAAAGATTTCAATGTAAATTTCTTATTGGACAACATGAATTGGGAAATTACATTGTACGTATCTCATATCCTATTATGTAATAAAATTAATGTTAAATGAAAATTTTACAATTATATGATGTAAAAATTACTAATACATTATAGGAAATGGTAAAACCTTACAATGTATTTAATTTTCAAGTTTTACATACTAGATAAATAGAAACTGAAACAGTTCACCATGTAACCTTAAGAACACTTTCCTATATACTAGAGGCTGCTGACGAGTAGTGGGGGTCTCGAGTGGTACTGTGGGGAGATTATACCCTCTATATCATGGTACACATTAGAAAATAGAATAAAATAATATCATAAATTACAAGGAAATTGGAATAGTAAGCTTATAGACATATACATGTGATAGAAAATGAAATACAATAAGGGCTGAATAAACCTATTATACATACATTGACCACCCACAATGATGGTAACATATATAGTCCCAAATAAAGGGAATACAAGTGTTTTCTATAACAAATCCTTGATCCAAAAATCATACCAAACTCCCTTTTCACATCCAAAACATTTTTCTTGATCAATCCCAGGACTCAGCCAAACATGTGGCTATAACCAAGTGAACAACTTCTCACGTATTCAAGTGTAAGGGTATCCTATGTAGCGTGTGAGAAAAATACTCTATAGGGATCTACCAACATAGTACCTTACGAACCCTTAAAGTAGCTATATATTCAAGTGAAATGTTTAGAATGAAAAAATATATTTATATAAATAAATAAGAACAACTATTTTGATCTATAGGTTTTTAACGTTGATCAACCATAACTATTTTTTCTAGTGTCGAGGTTCCTCTAAGAACATGTAGAAGATTGATACTCCTATGTAACATGTGGGATACAAAAACCTATTAGCCCCAACCAATCCATATTACTCCAGAGACTAGTTCCCTAATAGTAATATCATCAGTGATCTAAATCCAAGGCATCCCCTGCCAGCATCTTCAAGGCATCAAGGATGTAACCAGTGATAGTCATATCATCTACGGTTCAATCCTATGATAGCCCCTATAAGTTTTCTCATGACTATGGGGATATAACACGTGATATTCTAATCATCTGCGATCTAAATCGATAAAATACCTATAAATAAAATCATGACTCTTGGGATGTGAATTTCTACAGTCCTATCATATAGATTACAAATCTACAGAAGCATGTATGGTATATAAGACAATAAAATGTGTCTTCTTCATTATAGATATTTAATAATGTCTTTCCTCGAATCTATTTACCCAACTCAAAATAATTGCATCCCAACCATATAAAAATCCCTAACAACTTGGTTTCTAATCATATCCCATCTACCCTAGGGGTATATTAAATAACCCCTTAAGAAAAGAGAAAACAAAATTATAGATGGACACATATTCCCTGCACCATTATCTCTTCCCCATCAGCTGGATTATCAGATTAGGTTTTAGGTTAAACTTGTGACAATCACTACCCAATTTCATATTTACCAACTCAAGTTCGTTCAATCAATGGAAACATAACGGGGATCCTCTAGTCAAACCAAATTGGGGAACACCACTTAGAGTTCTTGAACTAAATAAGGTCTTGGGTTAACACCCAATGTCCTTGTGACTTCATGTCCCATAACATCGTCAATAGGGTAGCATGAACTCACCATATACATAGTCTCTCTATATAAGAAACTACCAAGATATGGACAACATCCTTTCTCGATCCACCAAATCACTATAATTTGGTCTTCTTATCTGACCTAGTCCCGATATGAATAATTGTTTCCACCTAGTCTTGTTATTAGATAACGGGAGAGGTTCTCTCATCACACCCTCATCTCGATGATTCCAAACAACTTCAGGTTTATAAGGGGTCCTCTAAATACTACACGAGATATTTTAAGGACACCCACTCTCTCTCTTATATTGGAGTGGTCTCGATCCCCTACACATGGAATAAGAGTCTTAGTTTTTCTAACCTCACATATCAAGAGATCTGGAGGCCACCAGGTATCTTAACAATCTTCACCTTGGCCATCTGCAATTAAGGAGTCATGGTAGTGCACAAGGGATTTTCATGTCCCTTATGTCCCATCCATTTTAATCATCCAATTTAAATAAAGCTAGATATATACATTTATTTAAATTACCCATGGGTATCACCCTCTATGTAAATCAGAAGAACCACATGATACATAAATGAAACAATAATTATATAGGGAAAGTATTTTAGAGGACCTTCCTTTTAAGAACATTTCATATTTAATCTCACATTTGTAAGGTTTTGGATTTTCTGGGTATTATTTTTTAAATACTATATGAATTATTTCGATACTAGTCATTGCGACAACGTGCAATTCCGAGGCTTGAAGTGCCCAAAATAAATGTTTGAAATAAATTAAACTCTGAATGGATTACGTGAGAGGTTTTCTTGAAAAAGTAGAATAACTATTAAATGGGTGCCCAAGTTATAAATCAGAGGGCACTATTGTGTTCCTACCAGCGACTTTATCATAGACAGGGTCTAACTATAACGACCCATACTTTACATACATTGTTATTACTTCAAAATTGAAGCACAGTTATTACAAGATATAACAAAACCATGAAAGGACCATATATGTATAGTGTCTTTAGAAACTGGGAAACATAAGCAACTGGTTCATAAAGCATCTACTTTGCCTCCCATTTATTTCATCATATCTAGAGTACCTTTTTGGCATATTCTACTTAATAACCTTCTTCCTGACCTGAAGAAATAAAACATACAAAAGGGTGAGCTCAAATTCTCAGTAAGGGTAAACAAAAGAAATAACAATCACATCATATACATATGCACATAAACTTTCGAAATCTTAACCTGCAAAAGAGATCGTAATTTCATAACATGGGATAAATAATATTAGTGAAATATAATCCCAATAATCATAACATTAAACATGATACTTTGTGGCATACACAGATAATCATAGAGAATCATTTCTTATTAGTCAATACTCATTTCCAAGACTATATTAGTGGAAAAAGTCCATTTCTGAACCGAGTTCACTCCTCGTTTCAGTCCTGTTTCACTGAACCGGTATAACCTACCATTCCATCCATGTCTATCTCATGAGATATAAAATCTTTACCCAATGAATTGGAGGGATATATAGGTCCCACCCATCTCATAATGATACTATTCTTATGTGTGCCACAAAATCATAAATCATACAACATTGCATAACCCATGTAATAAAAAGGGGATTCTTAAACATCATGACATCATAAAACAATTCATATAAGATTAATAAATTCATAAAAATAATTCCATCACAACATAATCAAATAAATGTAATAATAGGGACAGAAACAGAACCCTTTATTATCTTATATTTAAAATAATTTTGATAAAACACTTGAACTTCATTCTTAAGGAAAGTATCCTTTCTGCTTCAAAAACAGTTTTCGTTTCTTAACATGTCGTACAATTATAAACTGAAAGAAGATGATTAAAAATAAACATTATAACTTATAAAGGAATAATCTTGGAAATAATGTTTTAAAAATCCATTCATGTCGTATAAGTTTAAAAAAACATTCTTCGTACTTTTGTCGGAAAAGTCAAAAAGTACCTCGTACGAAAAATGACAAAAGACTCATTTCATATCCTTTACTAAAAACTCACCGAAGAGTAAAATTGGATTTAAACAATTGTAGGTGGATGGAAATAATATTACATATTGAGGAAACATGGATGTGGATGATAAAATACACCCCAGTAAATAATAAAGTATAAACAATCTCGGATAAAAATGATATTGTGATATTTCCCATACCTTAGGTCCGATATGCTTTGTACGTGTCCGAAACTCCTGTATAATGATTTAAATAATGTTATTGACTTATTACAGAAGAATGCATATTTTTATGAAATCATATATGGTCATATTCTTAGCTTCTTATTAGTAATATTTCATTGCTACTTGTTAGTCGGGTGTTTATATCCTTTTGTTCTTATGCGTGTTTTGTCGAATAAATTCTTATTTTTCTCTTTAGGATATAGATAGATAATTTCCAGAATGGTATTAGTATAATATATATAATATTAATTCATTAAATTCATTTATATAATCATTATGAAATGAAGATCATGTAGAACGATTCGCATCACATCGTGGAGACGGTATTCCGTGCGTACGCACGAGTGATGATATCGTTCCTATGATCGTGGAATTGTATTGGAGTATATGTATAATATTTCAGAATCAATATCACTTTATAATTTTCATTTATAGTCATTATTTACACCATTATACCCATCCAAGTAAGGTGGTGGTGGAAAATAGATTACACCACGGCGTGGAGACGGTATTCCGTATGTACGCATGCGCGGTGATTTCTTTTTCCGTAGGATGGATAGATTGTGAAATAGGGTTGTTTCATACTTATAATAACATATCAATATATGAGTGATACTGATGTTATTACTTCATAATGAAACAACTAAATATGAAGAAGTGGAAGAAGAAATCAAAATGAAAGAATCGGTAACGGACATTACCTCTTCTTTGAAGTGCTTCTTTAAGACCTCCTTTTAGAGCACTAAAATAGGTCTTTGAAGAAGACCAGAACCTCTAGGATGTTTCCAGGGAAGTGGAGAGAAGAAATTGGCCGGGGTTGGCAGAGCATGGAGGCTCAAAGTGTTGTGAGGAAGAGAGGGAGGAGGTGCCCTTTTATAAGGGAGGAGAGGGGCACCTTTGGAAAAACTAATAATATTATTTTATTATAAAGTCAAATTCGGTTTTTAATAGCTTAAAATTAATATATTTCGAAAATAAGGTGGGTAGGGGTCGAAATCCTCTCATTCAATAGAATTTAGAAAAGTTTAGGTATCAATTTTAACCTTATCATTTAAATTTAACTTTATGTTAGATAATTTAACTTTTACCGTGTCTTCTTGTTTTCATAAACTATAAGGTTAATAAACATACTATAAGCAGCCAAACGAACCCCAAGTTGTTTATTATTAATATATATAACCTTATCTAAGTCATTTGGCCGAACCTTATATTTTTAGGAATAAAATTAAAATTACTAATATAATATTTTTTTAAAAACTATTTTATGTCAATTTTGACACTATTTAGTAATTGATTTTTTTGAAAATCATAAAAGAATGATTAGTTAGAAAAAAGGTAATTAAATCAATACTAACATGGAATATTAATCTATAAAATTAGTTTAATTCATAAAAGTCTCAAATTATATTTATTTTGGTGTTTATAACATCAATTATGTCAATATTTCATTTATAAGATAATTACTGCATCATCTTTGTGTCATAAATAAATTAAATTATATAATGTCTAAAAATTACAAATAAAATACAAGTATTTAGGAAATCTTTTTATCTTTCGAAGGAATATTTATAGTCGAATTTATCTTATTTATAACCCCATATTAAAAATTATTT
This sequence comes from Viscum album, assembly GCA_963277665.1. NCBI lineage: Eukaryota > Viridiplantae > Streptophyta > Magnoliopsida > Santalales > Viscaceae > Viscum > Viscum album. Next base: position 823,643,435 of record OY728153.1, read on the forward strand.
ACTTATTAAACATTGATTTTAACTATTTTAACCCTTCTTTAAATAAATTAATAATAAATGCCCTAATCTAATCCATGTGGGCCTAAATGGTCATATTTTATTCCTAAGGTTGTTTTTGGTCGAATTAAACTTGTCCAATAGAATTAGGACATGTGTTAGGGTAATAATAATATCATTTGTACCCTTAATTACCCTATTTACTTTTAACCGTGGTAAAAAAAGGAAAAACGTTACTATTCACCAAAAAATTATTTTCATCTCATTTGACCACATTTTACTTACTGACATCAACCGTGTCTCTTGGATTTTCCTAATTCCACTCACAGAAGCGGTAAAATTATGTTTTATGAAAATTCAGTTTTTTAACTACCACTTAGTGGTTTCACTATTCATCAAAAATTGAAAGTTTTCAGAAAAATACAAAAATTTCACCCTAGGATAATTTAGATATTCCGAATCCAAAAATGATGTCCATTTTGAAAAATAAATTTTATAAAATTTCAAAAAGTGGTTATTACTATTCATAACAGCTAGTTTTAATAATATTTTAATAGCATATCATTGTTTAGTGAAACTCGGTATTGCGTACGACGCAACCTATCGAGGAAGGCCGCAGTTGCGTGTAAATAAAGCCAAGCCGGTGTTAGTGAAAGATTCCTTTGATGATTTATATAACATAAAAACAAAATATTTCACATAAAAGTCTCAGGTGTTACATTCTACCCCCCTTAAAATGAATTTTTCCCTCGAAATTTGTCACTTTGTAACAAACAGATGAGGATACCTCTCCCTCATCATATCCTCACGCTCTCATGTAACTTCTTCTAATTGGTGGATCCTCCATAAAACTTTCACCAATCGAGTGGTCTTGCTTCATAGGACTTTTTCGCTACGATCCAGAATATCTATCGGTTGTTCTTCATAAGAATGATCTTACTCCAGTGGTACAACTTCTGAGCTAAGTACATGTGAGGGATCAGGTATGTACTTTCTCAGGAGAGATACACGGAACACATCATGAACATGAGAGAGATTCGGTGGAAGCGCCAATCGGTAAGCTACCTTCCCAACACGATCCAGTATTTTGAAAGGACAAATATATCTAGGGCTCAACTTCCCCTTCTTTCCAAATCTCATGACCCTCTTCTAGGGAGATATTCGTAAGAACACTTTATCATGCACTTCAAACTCTAGGTCTTTTCTCCGGTTGTCGGCATAACTTTTCTGTCGACTCTGAGCTGCTCTTATTTGTTGTTGAATAGATCTGACATTTTCTGCCATTTCATCAACAAGATCAGGTCCTAATAGCTTTCTTTCCCCAACATCATCCCAACAAGTTGGAGTCCTGCATTTCTTTCCATAGAGAGCATTATAAGGAGCCATCTGAATACTAGAGTGAAAGCTATTATTATAAGAAAATTCCTCCAAAGGTAGTTGTTGATCCCAACCACCTTTGATATCCATAGAGCAAGATCTCAACACATCTTCTAGAGTTTGAATTGTTCTCTCAGACTGACCGTCTGTCTTAGGATGATAAGCAGTGCTGAAACTCAACTCTATATCCAGAGTATGCTGAAGACTTCGCCGGAACTTCTAAGTAAATCTCGGATCCTGATTAGATATAATAGAAAGTGGTACTCCATGCAATCTTACCACTTCCTTCACATATATCCTGACAAGCTGATCCAGATATAAATCTTCTCTAATAGCAATGAAGTGTGCAGACATGGTAAGACGATCAACTATGAACCAGATAGCATTATTGCCTTTGAATGTTTTAGGAATTCCTATTACAAAGTCCATAGTGATGTTTTACCATTTCTATTCGGGTATGGGTAATGGTTGTAACATCCCCTAGGACTTCTGTCTCTCAGCATTAACTTGCTGACAAACCAAGCATCGAGAGACATATTCAGCAACATATCTTTTCCTGCCATCCCACCAGAAGTACTCTTTTAGGTCCTTATACATCTTCGTGCTTCGAGGATGAATAGAGAATGAAGAACTATGATCCTCATCCAGTAGCTCCTTCTTTAATTCCAGGATGGGAGGAACACAAACCCGATTCCTAAACATTATTATCCCATCACAATCAAGGTTGAATTCAGGAACATTTCTCACCTTCTTTTGTAACTCGACATCTTCTTTTTGTGCCTCTATAATCTTCACATGTATAGATGGTTGAACATTTATTTGAGAAAGATAAGATTTTTCCCCTTCCATTATAATTCCATGATCCATCCTTTGTAAATCCATAAATATTGGATCCTTTGTGATCCTCATCATGGATAAATTGGCATGGTCTTGTCGACTTAATGCATCTGCCACCATGTTTTCTTTCCCAGGGTGGTAATGGATTGAGCAGTCATAATCCTTAATCAGCTCCAACCATCTTCTTTGATGCATATTCATCTCCTTTTGTGTGAAAATATATTTTAAACTTTTTGATAAGTATAAATGTATCACCTTTGTCCATAAAGATAATGCCTCCAAATCTTTAATGCAAAGATTACCGCAGCTAACTCCAAATCATGAGTTGGGTAATTTTTCTCATGGATTTTCAACTGTCATGTGGCATAATCTATCACCATATCATTTTGCATAAGAACAGACCCCAATCCCTTCTTGGATGCATCACTATAGATCACAAACCTTTCTCCACTACAAGGCAATGTGAGCATAGGTGCACTGGATAACCTTCTTTTCAACTCCTTGAAATTCTCTTCACATTCTTCTGTCCAAACAAACTTAACTCCTTTCCGAGTCAACTTGGTTAGTGGATTAGATAATCGTGAAAAATCTTTCACATATCATCGATAATATCTAGACAAACCAAGAAAACTTCGGATCTCAGTTACTTTTGTTAGTCTCGAACATCTTACGATAACCTCTGTTTTTGCTGGATCCCCTCTTTTGAGATTATGTGACCCAAAAATGAAACTTTTTGATGCCAAAATTCACACTTGGAAAATATGGCATAAAGCTTCTCCTTTCTCAGGGTCTTCAATATAATTCTCAAGTGATCTTCATGTTCTTCCTTGATCTTTTAATAGACAAGAATATCATCTATAAAGACTACCACAAATTGATCAATATAGTCTCTAAAGACTCTATTCATCAGATCCATGAAGATATCAGGGGAATTAGTAAGACCAAATGGTATCACTATAAATTCATAGTGTCCATACCTTGTACGGAAACCCATCTTTGGTATATCCTCCCTTTTGACCCTTAATTGATGATACCCTGAACGAAGATCAATCTTGGATAAGTATTTAGCTATGCGTAGTTGGTCAAATAAGTCATCAATGCATGGGAGAGGATATTTGTTCTTGATAGTGATCTTGATAAGTTCTTGATAATCAATGCAGAGTCTCATTGATCCATCTTTCTTTTTAACAAATAGAACAGGTGCTCCCAAAGGTGACGCACTAGGGCGTATGAATCCCTTATCAAGATTCTCTTGGATTTGCTTCTTCAATTCCTGCAACTCAATTGGGGCTATTCTATAAGGTGTCTTTGAAATAGGCAAACCACCCAGTACGAGTTCTATTGAAAACTCAACTTCATGATTCGGTGGAAGACCCGGTAATTCCTCTGAAAAGACATCATAAAACTCCCGTACAATGGGAATATTTTTAATTGTGAGTTTCTCACCAACCATTTGAGATAAATAACCTTCATTTAGTGGAATCAAGACCCATAAGTTGGAAGGAATTTCCACTAGAAGGTTATGTTCATCCTTGCATTGATAGACGGTCTTAGATTGATCAGGAATATGAAATGAGACTTCCCTTCTTTGTCAATTGATATGATCTCCATATAATGAAATCCAATCCATGACAAAAATCACATCAAATTCCACTATAGGAAAGATCACAAGATTTTCAGGAAGCACTTTCCCACAAACTTCGATCGGAGAAGAATTATAAACTTTTGATGAGACTGTTGTGCCATTAGGTGCTGTCACAACTAACTCAACATCTAATTATTGAGGTAATATGGTGATACCATTAGAAAATTCTTCAGAAATAAAAGAGTGGGTGGATCCAGAATCAAATAACACATTTTCTACTTTAGAGTGGATGGTAAGTGTACCTTTCACCACGTCGTTATCGTACTCCACATCGCTGATAGAAATTTCATGTGACTTTCCATTGTCTTTATCCTTAAGAGTTTGTTGACATCGACCATCATCATCAACCCTTGGATTAGGGAATTTATTGGCATAATGTCCCATCTCCTTGCACTTGAAACATTGAAGTGTAGTAGGTTCATTCTGTGTATCCATTACTTTTTTGCATCATTAGACATCTTCTTCGCATCATCGCGACATTCAAATGCCCGATGACCTTCCTTTCCACATTTGAAACATTTACTTTTCCCTTTAAGACAACTCCCCCCATGTTTCTTTCCACACTTTGAGCATAACGGAAAGCTCATCTTCTTTTCAGTGTGCTCTTTATATTTTCCTTTGAATTCCATTTTCCTCTTCCTATCAAACCCATATGATTGATGGGTTACTCCAATCTCCATCTCAACTTTGAGAGCACATTGAACGATTTCCTCGTAGCTATTGAAGTCCCTTATGGCTAAGGCCCTTCGAAGACTTGGTTTTAAGCCACTAATGAATCTATCGATCTTACTCTCAGGTTGGATAATAATACCGGAAGCGTACCTTGCAAGTCTTGTAAAATTTTCTTCATAGGTACTAATAGATTCATCATCCTTTTGCTTCAGTTCAAGAAACTCTTTCTTTATCTTTGATCGGAGAATACGAGGTAAGTACTTATTGAAAAATAAGATCTTGAACTCATCCCATTCCATGGACTCAATTTCATCCCTTTGCCTCGTATTCTTAATAAGATTCCACCATTGATCAGCATCACCTTACAAACGATACACTGCTAAGATGACTTTATCATGCTCAGAACAATGAATAACTGAAAATATCTTTTCAGTAGTACTAATCCATTGTTCAGCAACTAATGGATCTGTAGACCCGCTGAATGAAGGTGGACGCTGTCTCATGAAGGATTCAACAGAATGTTGCTCCTTCCTTTGCTCGTTTGGAAGTCATGCATGATTCATATCTTGGGAAAGTTGTGTGAGCATGGCTACGTGATTTTTCATTCTGGCTCCCATAATGTTTGGTTGCTCAGGGGGACAATCATTGCATTGCCCATCGCATTCCACATTAACACAGTTCCTTTGGGTTCCAGCCACTGACTAAAACCAAGAAGAATAGTGTGAGAAACACTAATTATAATAGGGAAACCACATAATCAAGAATAAAATTTCACACATAAGATCTTATCCTAGGTTATTCATGGCCATTTCTAAAACAATATGATTGTGTTCTATGCTTAGACTTATCCTTAGGGTTCTTACTAAGGATTTCACATCCTATTTTCCAAAGGTTGACTATACCTTTCCTCTGATACCAACTATAATGACCCATACTTTACATACATTGTTATTATATCAAAATTGAAGCATACTTATTACAACATATAACAAAACCATGAAAGGACTGTATAGGTATAGTGTCTTTAGAAACTGGGAAACATAAACAACTGGTTCATAAATCATATACTTTGCCTCCCATTTATTTCATCATATCTAGATTCCCTTTTTGGAATATTCTACTTAATAACCTTCTTCCTGACCTGGGGTAATAAAACATAAAAAAGGATGAGCTCAAAAGCTCAGTAAGGGTAAACAAAAAAAATAACAATCACATTATATACATAATCACATAACTTTTGGAAATCTTAACCTGCAAAAGAGATCATAATTTCATAACATGGGATAAATCATTGTAGTGAAATGTAATCCCAATAATCATAAAATAAAACATGAAACATTGTGGCATACACACATAATCATAGTGAATAATTTCGTATTAGTCAAAACACTTTTCCAAGGCAATCTTAGTGGACAAAGTCCATTTTTGAACCGAGTTCACTCCTCGTTTCAATCCTGTTTCACTGAACCGGTATAACCTAACGTTCCATCCATGTCTATCTCATATGATATAAAATATTTACCCAATTCATTGGAGAGAGATATAGGTCCCACCCATCTCATAATGATACCATTCTTATGTGTGCCACAAAATCATAAATCATACAACATTGCATAACCCATGTAATAAAAAGGGGATTCTTAAACATCATGACATCATAAAACAATTCATATAAGACAAAGAAATTCATAAAAATAATTACATCACAACATAATAAAATAAATTTAATAATAGGGATAGAAATAGAACCCTTTATTATCTTAGATGGAAAATAATTTTGATAAAACACTTGAACCCCATTCTTGAGGAAAATATCCTTTCTGCTTCAAAAACACTTTACCATTCTTAACATTTCGTACAATTCTAAACTAAAAGAAGTTGACTAAAAATAAACTTGAAAACTTGTAGAGGAAGATTCTTGGAAATAATGTTTTAAAAATCCATTCATGTCGTATAAGTTAAAAAAAATTCTTTGTACTTTTTTCGGAAAAGTCAAAAAGTACCTCCTACGAAAAACCACAAAAGATTCCTTTCATATCCTTTACTAAAAACTCATCGAAGGGTAAAATTGGATTTAAAAAATTGTACTTGGATGGAAATAATATTTCATATTGATAAAACATGGATGTGGATGATAAAATACACCCCAGTAAATACTAAAGTATAAACAATCTCGGATAAAAATGAGATTGTGATATTTCCCATACCTTAGGTCTGATATGCTTTGTACATGTCCGAACCTCCTGTATAATGATTTAAATAATTTTATTGACTTATTACAGAATCATTAATATTGTTATGATATCATATGTGGTCATATTCTTAGCTTCTTAGTAGTAATATTTCATTGCTACTTGTTATTCGGGTGTTTATAACTTTTTGTTCTTATGCGTGTTTTGTCGAATAAATTCTTATTCTTCTCTTTAGGTTCTAGATACCTAATTTCCAGAATGGTATTAGTGTAATATATATAATATTCATTCATTAAATTCATTTATATAATCATTATGAAATGAAGATCATGTAGAACGAGTCACATCACATCGTGGAGACGGTATTCCGTACGTACGCAAGAGGGATGATATCGTTCCTATGGTCATGGAATTGTATTGGAGTGTATTTATACAATTTCAGAATCAATATCACTTTATAATAGTCGTATATAGTCATTATTTACACCATTATACCCATCCAAGTAAGGTGGGGGTGGAAAATAGATTACACCACGACATGGAGACGGTATTCTGAACGTACGCACACGCGGTGAATTATTTTTCCGTAGGATGGATAGATGGTGAAATAGGGTTATTTAATACTTATAAAAACATATCAGTATATGATTGATACTGATGTTATTACTTCATAATGAAACAACTAAATAAGAAGAAGTGGAATAAGAAATAAAGATGAAAGAATCGGTAACGGACATTTTCTCTTCTTTGACGTGCTTCTCTGAAACCTCCTTTTAGGGAACTAAAATAGGTCTTTGAAGAATACCAGAACCTCTAGGATGTTTCTAGGGAAGTGGAGAGAAGAAATTGGCAGGGGTTGTCCGAGCATGGAGGCTCAAGGTGGTTTGAGGAAGAGGGGGAGGAGGTGCCCTTTTATAAGGGAGGAGAGGGGCACCTTTGGAATAACTAAAAATATTATTTTATTATAAAGTCAAATTCGGTTTTTAATAGCTTAATATTAATATATTTCGAATATAAGGTGGTTAGGGGTCCAAATACTCTCATCCAATTTATTTTAGACAAGTTTAGGTATCAATTTTAACTTTATCATTTAGATTTATCTTTAAGTTAGATAATTTAACTTTTACCATGTCTTCTTGTTTTCTTAAAATATAAGGTTAATAAACATACAATAAGCAGCCAAACGAACCCCAAGTTGTTTATTATTAATATATATAACCTTATCTAAGTCATTTGGCCGAACCTTAGATTTTTAGGAATAAAATAACAATTACTAATATAATATTTGTTTTAAAAACTATTTTATGTCAATTTTGACACTATTTAGTAATTGATTTTTTTGAAAATCATAATAGAATTATTAGTTCGAAAAAAGGTATTTACATCAATACTAACATGTCATATTAATCTATAAAATTATTGTAATTAATAAAAAGTCTCAAATTACATTTATTTTGGTGTGTATAACATCAATTATGTCAATATTTCATTAATAAGATAATTACTGTATCACCTTTGTGTCATAAATAAATTAAATTATATAATGTCTAAAAATTACAAATAAAATTATATTATGTAGGAAATATATTTATCTTTCTAATGAATATTTATAGTCGAATTTATCTTATGTATAACCCCATATTAAAAATGATTTACTTATTAAACATTGATTTTAACTATTTTAACCCTTGTTTAAATAAATTAATAATAAATGTCCTAATCTAATCCAAGTGGGCCTAAATGGTCATATTTTATTCCTAAGGTTTTTTTTGGTCGAATTACATTTGTCCAATAGAATTATGACATGTTTTAAGGTAATAATAATATCATTTTTACCCTTAATTACCCTATTTACTTTTAACCGTGGTAAAAAAAGGTAAAAAGATACTATTCACCAAAAAATTATTTTCATCTCATTGAACCACATTTTACTTACTAAAATCAACCGTGTCTCTCGGATTTTTAAAATTCCACTCACATAAGTGGTAAAAATAAGTTTTATGAAAAATTCTTTTTTTTAACTACAACTTAGTGGTTTCACTATTCATCAAAAATTGAAAGTTTTCAGAAAAATACCAAAATTTCACCTTAGGATAATTTCAATATTACAAATCCAAAAATGAAGTCCATTTTGAAAAATAAATTATATAAAATTTCAAAAAGTGGTTATTACTATTAATAATGGCTAGTTTTAATAATATTTTAATAGCATATCATTGTTTAGTGAAACTCGGTATTGCGTACGACACAAGCTATCGAGGAAGGCCGTGGTTGCGTGTAAAGCAAGCCAAGCCAGTGTTAGTGAAAGATTCCTTTGATGATTTATATAACATATGAACAAAATATTTCACATAAATGTCTCGGGTGTTACAGTAACTTTGTTTGGCACGGGTCGGATGCAGAAGATATTTTTGGAACGTTTTAAATGAAATATAATAAACAAATAATTTATTTTTTCTTAAAATGTATAATGAAGAAATGACCTATTTTTACCTCTTTAAATACCTGAATATATGAAATTAATAGGTTTATCAACATAAGACTTCAAATTGATGAATGTCGTTGGAGTTGTGGAGGAGAATCCATTGGCAGACGACGTGAGAGAAATAAATTGACACACCTCAGAATTAGATGAACTTTGCCAACGAGCATGACGCCGTGATCATCCTCCAATCAAATCGAGGTAGGGGTTATGTTACATTGATTTGTTTCCCCATTCATCTTTTAAATGATGAACGTGGATAAACCCATAAACTAGTTCATTCGTGGATCTTGCGTTCTTGCAGGAAGGTTATATTTTTTCTTGTGGATTATTACTGGGAATTTATCAATGATTGTCTGAGATTTTTTTCCACCCTATTTAATAACTCTAACAAGAGAAGATCAACACCGTGGGGAATGATGGCCGAGGTTCGTTCCCCATTTTGGTTTATTGGGATTCCACCCTTTTTCCTACGTTCTTTGAATTCTTCATGGGGATACGAACACCAAATCATTGTTAACCCGTTTTTCAATTAAGATATCCAAAATTATAGATCAATCATCATGACAACCTAAATGTCGAGCGACGGTGGAAGTCGATGATGAATCAACTCGGATTGGAATAAATATTTCTTCATCCATTCTTCATGTAGTTGGATCGAAATGATGTTTTGGGTACTATTGAAGGACCAAAACCTCACATAACAATGATGGAAAGTCGCGGTGACCATGGATCTTGAGTTTTGGGGAATATGGAATGCTAGAATGAGCATCATAAGATTGAAAGAGGAGCAATGGTCGAGGCCTCTTGGTTCTAGAAAATCCAAAAGAACACATTTTGTTCTCCGAAGAACTTTACCTATTGGGTCAGCATGGTGGAAGGTAGGGATTCCGTGCTTTATAGGGTGAAGAACAGGTCATACCCCTGGGAAGATATGGAGAGTGGACCCTACCCAGTGACAGTTGAATTTTCAGGCGACACAGATTGTTGACATATTGTGTGACCATTTTCACATAGTTCGTGGGTCCTTACACAAGACTTCGCATGTATCTCATATAATAAAAAGGCATGGGGTGGAGTACACAACATGTACTCCATCTCACGGCCGAACATGGCCGCTTACGCAGGTCACCGAGTGAAGCAGTTACATGGGTTGGCGTACACGAGTTGAAGTCATGTATGAGAACATGGCTAGTGTACATAGAGAAGACCCCGAAAACATTGACATAGCGTGTGATACCTCTTGCATGCCATGTATATACATTTTTACATGTGCTTTTCTCTAGAATTGGGTCGTTGTATACTGGTAGTACATGGATTCAAGGGACATGGAGTTTAACCAAGTCTACATGTCATGTACTCACATCTTCAAGGCTTGAGATTCTTGTCCTCCAATCCATGGAGCAGATTCGTTTAGTTTAGTTCCCCTTTTCTCCTTTACCAAAGGGTCATGTATCATTTCCATCCATAAAAGTATGATCCCTTCAGAATGACTTTTTGGATAGAGTCAGAATCCCTCTGAGAGGCCCAAAGGGATATCCACTATCCATTATTGACCCTAGTTAGAGTTATATATCGACATGATCAATCCCGTAGGATTATGATTCTCTACATAGTAGGTGGAATATGGATGAGTTGTGGTATCCTCCAAGGGCCTATCAGTATTCCTTATCTGTGTATCATTATATCTACCCACTAAAAAATGTGTTCTCCTAGAATGAGTATATTTGTTCTCTATTATCATATCTATTAGTTCATCTAGCTCTCTCATGGATTTTCCCAACGAAAATTTATTCTTGTATGGATGTCATCAGAGTTCTCAGACTCATGGAGTGAGTTCAACCATATGAGTGCTTTATGTAACCTTCAGACTGAATCCCTATCATCGGTATGTAGTCGTTGTGACTTGTATCTAGACTACAAGTTTGGGTTTAAATATATCTGGATGTGTTTCTCTTGTTATATGTTCTATAGACATATACTGTGTAGAGATTATTATAATTTTACTTTGTGTATTTATTTTTGGTTTTGGGAGTCCCCTACTGAGTATTGTTATACTCAACCCTACATGGGATTTTCCAACACGTATCATGTCTTCAACATATGAGTGGGATTTTGATGGAGTCTATGGAGGACCAGGACCGTACTGAGCTTTCTGAGTTCCTTGCAGGCCAGAGTGTCCCTATGGCTACGAGTAGCTATTAGAGTACCTCTTTTTTCTTATAGGTTGGACATTTTATTTTGTGGACTCCTTCATTTGGGGGGTTTGTATTCTAGCCCAGTTTACATTTTGAGAATTACATTTCATTGTACTATGTTGGTTTGGATTTATAGTATAAATGAAATTTGTTTCCTTAATGGATTTTACTTTTCAGTATTTGTGGGCTTGGAAATGTTTGCATGTTTTCATTTACTTGGGGAATGCATCCCATGTTAATGATATCCCTACTCGGTGCTAGTCATGAGCCCATCACCTATTGAAGGTAGACATTGGGAGTTGTGGTGTGAGCCCCACTAGGAAATGTCATGATAGAGTGGTATCAGAGCACATCAGTACTACTATAGGACCAAGAGAATATGAGACTAGTTTGGGAAAATAGTGTTATGTGTTTCGAGCTCGGTATTTAGGACTTGGACTCTAGTGTTGATTCGAGCGGCCGACATATGCAAACACGAGGACTCTGATAACCTGCATTTTGACTCGGTACATGAAAACTCTATTAGTGGGGAAACAAAATAATGGTACATGCATCATATTAGAATGGGTGGTGATTTCCATGTCCTTTGTGTAACCTATCCCGATATACTCATTGACCATGGTACATTTTGTTTCCTTAAAATATGCCTTTGTGACCCATACCTTCTTGTATTCATTAACTTGATCACGAGGATGACCCCCTTAGTGATGAGTATTTGATACAAGGACAAACTCCCCAAGAGTTACCTCTAGGTGGTGCACCTACTATGCCTCCCCTAGTGGAGCAGTACGTGGTACCCACGATGCTGATAGACGACGTGTGCAGACTAAGTGTTCTCCATGAGTTTCAGAGACAGAGACCCCTAATGTTATGAGGGGAGCCCGACCCTCAGGCGGTTGAGGACTGGTTTGATGTAGTGACTAGAGTTTTCCATCTAGTGAGGACACCAACAGACCAGATGGTGGTCCTAAAAGTGAGCCTTCTTCAGAGTAAAATAGGAAGATGATGGATTTTGACCAGATAGACTCACGATGAAGATACTCTTTTAGGGACAGAGCTTGAGAGACTCTTTAGGGAGGACTTCTCTCTTGTTAGACTAAGAGAAGTTTGTATTCAAGAGATTCTCCAGCTCCATCTGGGCAGTTTGATAGTGGCTGACTATTCATTAAGGATCACTAACCACGCGAGGATCTCGATGGATATGGTCTGAAATATAAAGACACAGAAATCTGAAGGGAATTTTTTTTCTCAAATACTTTGGAATTTTATGAGTTTCTGGATTCTGACAGCACTTGATTCTGAGGCCCGGGGCGCCCAGAATCAATTTCTGAAGTTTATCTCGGTTACGTTCAGTAAACGAACGAGCATGTTTTTCTATCTTCTGAACCAGTTCTTGGAATTGAAATCCTAGGACACTGAAGAACTCACAGGGCCAGTAATTGGATAAGGGAACCTTTACTGTAGTTTCGTTTTAAGCGGGTTGAGAATTATTATTTGCGGATTTATTTTAAAATAAATAAAATTGTTGGAACAATTTTTTTTAATACCTATGGAGGTTAATTCCTCGCATGGGAAGTTTTTAGTGGGGCCCAAACCCACCCAACTTCCCATGTGTGGATATATGATAGGTGGGTCCCACATGATTCCCAACCATTCATTTCCCCCAAACCCCCTTAAAACCGCTTCATTAATTTGTTATCTTCTCTTAATTATGTAACTTTTCCTATTCTCTCTCTTCCTCTTTAAATCTTTCCAACACACCTTAATTAATTAATAGAACCTATTCAATTAATTAATTAAGTGATTCACATTTTGAATTCATGGAATGTTTTATTAAAATTAGCATAAGCATTATTTTAATTGGGATTTCACTTGTTTTGTTGGTTGAAATTTAGAGAGAGAGCTTTTGTGAAGGATGAGGGGAATTTCTCCTTTGTTGAAGAACACCAGACCTCCGGCAAAGAACAACAGTCCCTTCCATGAAGAACCACAGTGCGCCCTCTTTTCTCTTCTCCACTATAAGAGAGGAGACGTCAATTCTTCTTCAGGTGCACTCCTACGATGACGGAAATGACACCATCATCCACGATGCTTGTCAACCGTGAACCTTATTCGTGGTAGGGGTTTATTCTTTGAAGTGAATTATTTCATACCTCATTCTTCATTGGAAATAGTTGTTTATATACGGCCAACTTCTACCACCTAATGCGGAGGGAATAGGCAGAATGCACACGGCCTGATGACCCTCTATAGACTCTTTTTTGCGATTGAGTTACGTTGGAAGATGGGGCGACGGGAGTGATTGCCCAGCGTTGGCCGCGTAAAGAAAAATCTGCAACCAGCATCCACGAGATGCTCAATCGAGGAAGAATCGGGCCGAAGGAAAAAACTGCGGCAACCTATTGCACTATGTTGCGGGAGACCGCGGCCCGCATGATTGGGCCTCTACGGTGAAAGAACCGGCCGGGCCATCGGCCGACCGGGTGAAGGTGAGCCACAACACCAAGAGGGAGCCACGCTGGAGAATCGGTCGGCCCGTCGGCCAGCCCGATGAAGCCGAACCACAGTGCCAAGAGGGCCCCGCGCTGAAGAAAATTGTGGCCCGCCCGAGATGGCCGCTTTCGTCCGAAGGTCGGTCGGCCTAGCCGGCCGGTTCCGACAGCCGGAGAGCCAGGCCCACTAGGACCGCTCGGCCAGCTGGATGAGCCAGCCGAGTCGCGCGCCCTACCAGGATGGGCGAACCTTCGAGCTGGACCGACAACCCAATCGGGACCTACCCTCCAATGGGTGACCCAACCCGCTAGCCCACTGGGCTTAATAGGTCGTGCCTATTATTCACTTAAACATGAATAACATAAAGGGCGCGTGTTTGATCGATGTGTCGTCTACAGTACATGGACCCTATCGAAGAGGCAGTCCTGTTGAGATACTCTAAGTGAGATTTGGACAACATTGGTCAACGTCTGGGTTTGGAATGAGCATATTTCCAACCGGACCCCTGGAACAAAAGGGCCAATATCTCTCAGACCGGGCATCTGATTGACGCTCCGTTTGTCGCGTTGAGTTTCTTTTGATGAGAAGGAACTTCATGATACATCATATCTACAAATCATGAAAGTTGACCTATCGACCCCTTTACTCGAGGAGCGTACCATCCTGGAATTGAGTACCATGTGTGCGGGAACCGTAGAGCTGGCAGCGACTACGACAACTACCGGGCTGGGATCCTTCATGGGTTCGATGATGAAGATTACTGTACATGGATCCTATGTGGGTTCGATAGTAAGGAAGACTGTACCTAGATTCCCCTTCCGTTTGACAGTGATGACGATTGTACTTGGATCCTACGTGGGTTTGGCAATGATGGTTACAGTACTTGGATCCTATGTGGGTTCGACATCGACGACTTCTGTACATGTATCTTACGTGGGTTCAGAAGAGGTGATGATTCAGAGGCTAAATCTATTCATCTTCACCCCACTTCCTGAGTAGTATACTTGTGTGAACTGAGTCTTGTCTGTCAATCATTATCATTGATGTGATTGACTTATTTCCTGTGTGGACCGGATTGTGCATGAGCTCGGAAGATGGAGCTGAACTGAGATTGATGACTTATGTATATGTATGGGAATATTCCTAAGTAGAGTTGGTTGATACTTCATGTTTTTCTCTTTCAATTATGGTTAATCCTTCTTGGAATCTGGGTGTCCTTCGGGAGTCTCGGGGTCCCTACATAGTATTGTTATACTGACCCCTACATGGGTAATGCCCGCACTATGTTGTGATGGTTGCTGATGACGGACAACACTGATCGTGGTTGAGTCTTGAAAAGCTGGACAGTATCTGTAGGTGGACCACCAGGCGGGATGTACACGGAGCGAACGGACGGCCCTGGGGTACTTAATAGACTATATATACCCACCCTACAAGTGGGATTCCCGGAGGACGACTCGGTGGTTTCTGCTTTACTTTACATCTGTTGTACTTTCTTTCTCAGTTGTACTTTACTTTCAGTTGGGTTTGTATACTAGCCCATTTACTTTCCAACACTTACATTTGTACTCTGTTTTACTTAGTTCTTACTTCACTGGCGTACTCTATTGTGTTGTTTTACTTTTATAAAGGAAATGTCTTCCCTATTATTGGTATTTACGCCTTTGGTTCTAGTCGCCAACCCCTTTCCTCTGGAAGGCGAGCTTGGGGAAGTCCCGGCACGGGCCCCGAGGATAGGTCGTGAAAAATTGGAATCAGAGGAGTCGATTCTACCACAGAATTTAGGACTTTGATAATTTCTTCTATGTGTAGAAATAATGTTAAGAGTACTGAATGTGGTTTTAAGTCTATGGAGTCCAGTGTTGGTGCAGCGACCAACATATCCATACACCAAGACCTTGACTTCTGATTTCCGACTCAATGCTCAAAAACACTGATTGCATATGTGTTTCAAAATTTATCTATGTGATTACATTTTGTCAACTCACTGGGTATATTGTTTGACCGTGGTGCACTTTTTTCTTTTCAGGATGGCCCCAATAAGGAATCCAGCTAGGGTTCCTACATATGTGCGATATGGAATCTCGTCGAGTGATGAGGCCTTGGTGTAGGGCCCCATTCCAGTAGAGGCACTAGCAATCCCACTACCCGCTGAGCCACCGATGCCACCAGCCCCAGCAGCAGAGAGTGCACGCCACCTAAGTGTGTTTCACGAGTTTCAGAAACAGAGGCCGCCCAGGTTCCACAGAGAGAAGGACCCTCAGGCAAATGAGGATTGGCTGGAGGCTATCATTAGAGTCTTCAGATTAGTATGGACCCTAGCAGACATTATGTTGATCTTTGTCGCGAGTTTAATACACACCGCAGCAGGTATATGGTGTAGCCTGATGATCCAGGTGCACGACAAGGCATCTCTACATTGGACGGAAATCGAGTGCCTCTTCCGCTCGAAGTATGTTCCAGACAACCTTCGTGTGTTGTGCATCTAGGAGTTACTACAGCTGCAATAGGGCAGCATGACAGCAGCCCAGTACTCAGCGAGATTTACCCACCTCTCGTGTCACTCCACAGACATGGTACGAGACCCATTCTTCCAAGCCAGGAGCCTTGATCAGGGGATGAGGAATGACACCAGGGATTTGATGTTCTCCCTCATCATTCCGACGTAGGAAGGATTACTGGAGAGAGCCCTACTTGTGAACATATTTCATGCTGAGCCGACGCCAGCAATGATACCAACCACATGGAGACCCATAGAAGAGTCTTATGCATCAAGCAGTAGATTGATGTCGCAGAGGTCCAAGAAGACTAGGCCATCAAGTGGGTGACCTCAGGATACTGGTTCGGATCTACGGGGCACACGCAGTAGAGCCATCCATATGAGTGACAGGCAGTGCTATGCATGTGGAGGGTAATCCCACATGGCTCGTGATTGCCTGACCCACCATGCAGACGAGCAACAGACAGGTGAGCGATAACCTAGGCTGAGGTAGAGGTTCGACCATGGCGGTCCATAGGGAGCAGGCGGACGAGGCAGAGGAACTAGCTGAGTAGTGGGTGGTGGATAAATCTTATATAATCTACCACCACCACCATCAGGAAGACCACCCCGACCACAAGGAGCTAGAAGACTAGGGCAGGCTTAGCTCCAGGCAGTCGAGGCCTATGACCACAGTGCACCTGAGATTATTCGAGGTACTATCTATGTCTACTAAACCTTTTTGCAGTTCTTATAGACACAAGAGGGAGTCATTCTTTTATTGTTTCTACCCTTTTTCGGATCTCGGAGATTCCGACAGAGCCAATTGCTTGATCTTTACGACTATAGACACCTACGGGAGTAGACTCGATGATTACGGAGTGGTTCCGGCAGTGTGATCTTACTCTATGAGACAAGAGCTTCGGTCGGGATCTTCTTGTAGTGGCGTCGAGGCCTTATGATGTAATCTTGGGTATGGATTGGTTATCTACAGTCTATGGCCAGATCGAATTTATTATGTGCAAAGTGTTGTGTGTCCGCACAGATGGGACCAGGTTCACCTTCAATGGCCAGAAGGGAGCCTTTACTGCATATGATGGACTTATATAGAGGAGACGGTATCCGATCACACATCAGTTGGCTAGTCTAATCCTAGTAGCAGTTGATGTGCAGATTCCGAGTTTTCCTATTGCGGACGATCAGTATGCGGACGTTTTTTCTGACGGCGTTTCTGGATTACCTCTTCGTAGAGAGGTAGATTTCAACATTGACATGTACCCCATGAACACACTGATATCCACTCCAGCATATTGGATGGCTCCCGCCAAGCTTCATGAGCTGTGGGTACAACTGGAAGACTTACAGGAAAAGGGATTCATCTGACCCAGTGTTTCACCCTGGGCTTCTTCAATTTTATTTGCCAAGAAGGCAGATGGGAGCTTACGAATATGTGTCAACTACATTAACCTAAATTAGGTGACCATAAAGAACAATTACCCACTCCCGAGGATTGACGACTTCTTTGATCAACTCAAGGGAGCATGATGTTTCTCGAATATAAACCTCAGGTCAGGCTATCATCAACTCAGGGTTCGAGATAAGGATGTCCAGAAGACGGACTTCAGGTGTCGGTATGGCCACTAAGAGTCCTTGGTTATGCCCTTCGGCGTAACCATTGCACCAGAAGTGTTCAGGAGTTTCATGAACAGGATATTCCAGCCTTACCTCGATCGTTTTGTCATAGTCTTCATCGACGATAGACTGATTTAATAGACTACTAAGGAGGGTCACGCCTACCACTTACGGGATGTACTGAACACACTCAGAGAGCATCAGCTTTATGGTAAGCTCTCGAAGTTCCAGTTTTAGATTTTAGAGGTTCAGTTATTGGGGAATCTCATCTCGGAGGCGACAGTTACAGTGGATCCTGCGAAGATCGAGATAGTACTAGCTTGGGAGAAACCCAGGAGCATGAAAGATGTGCGGAGTTTCCTAGGTCCGGATGGTTACTAATGGATATTTGTGCAAGACTTCTTTATAGGTTCAGCACCAATTTCTTCTTTGATGAATAAGGGGAAACCCTTTGTGTGTTTAGGTAGATGCCAGTAGAGCTTTCAAGAGCTGAGACAGAGATTGACTAGTGCGCCCATATTGGGGCTACTAGAGGAGGGTGTTGGGTATATGGTTTACTGCAACACATTAGGGACCTGAATCTAGTGTTTCATGATGCAGGAGTGGGTAGTGATCACCTATGGTTCACAACAGTTGAGGGAGCGCGAGCATAACTACGCTACAGATGACGTCGAGTTAGCAGCAGTGGTCTTCGCCTTTAAGATGTGGCGACACTGTCTGATGGTTGAGCGCTTTATAATATACTCTTAACATCGGAGTTCAGGTAAATTTTCTTGTAGAAGGACCTGAACATGAGAAATTGGTGGAGGCTTGAGTTACTCCATGAATGTGACTTTGGGATAGTTTATACTCCCGGGAAAGGGAACTTAGTAGCTAATGCTCTCAACAGAAGATCGGGCATTCAGCTACATGGAGAGGCGACAGAGCAGTTACCCACTTTGCAGATATCCTTCATGGATAGGGATGGGGCAGCCTTTTTACAATCCCTCATAGTCACTACACAACTATTTCATCATTTCTAAGATGCACAGCATGGGGACATTGACTGTCAGACGCGACGTGCTAAGATTTCCACAGTGCAGGCTCCAGATGGATTTTCTAATGGAGGAGAGCACCTCATCCTCTTTAGGAGACATACCATGGTACCAGTTTCACTGTAAAAGGATGTGCTAAGGGATTTTCATACTTAACATCTAGTAGTACATCCAGGATTGGCGAATATGTACCAGGACCCTATACGACAGCACTGGTGGTCGGGTATGAAGAAAGGTGTAGGAGAGTTCGTTTCACGATGCCTCACTTGCCTGCAAGTGTAGTCGGAGAACCAAGTACCAGCAAGTTTGGTACAGCACTTAGAGGTTATAGAGTGGAAGTGGGATGGGATATCCATGAATTTCATGATGGGTCTTCCACGTACATCCAGGGGACACGACTCTATCTGGGTGATCATCGACCGACTCACCATATCATCCCACTTTCTTCTTATCAGAGTACGGGGCTTGATAGAGAGTTTGGGATGGCTCTATATTCAAGAGGTCATATGGATTGATGGTGTCCCATCATCTATCATCTCCTATCGAGACTCTTTCTTTACTTCCGGGCTTTGGAAGGGGCTGCAGGAGGCATTCAGGATGCAGCTACGCCTGAGCACCGCCTTTCATCCTCAGACGGATGGCCAGAAAGGGAGGACCATTCAGACTCTCGAGTACATGCTCCGTGCATGTGTCCATGACTATGGTCAAAGCTGGGAGGATCACTTACCCTTGTTGTAGTTTGCGTACAACAACATCTATCACTCCACCATCGGGACGGAACCATAAGAAGCACTATACGACCGACCTTGCATATCACCTATGTGCTGGACTGACCCTGTGGATTCATCACTCATAGGACTAGAGATGGTTCAGCTAAGAAAGAGAAGGTGAAGATCATCCAAGAGAGGATGAGGACTGCATAGAACATACAGAAGTCCTATGCCTATAATAGATAGAGACCACTAGTGTTTGAGGATGGTGACCACGTTTTCTTACGGGTCTCACCTCGACGTGGATTATAGAGATTTTCCCGGGGCGGCAAGTTATCTCCGCGCTTCCTCGAACCATTCCAGTTCCTCATCAGGGTAGGCGAGGTGGATTACCGCCTGCCCCTTCCACCTCAGTTGCACCAGATGCATGACGTCTTCCACGTATCTTAGCTGAATAAATATGTGCATGACCCGACCACACCATTGATCATGAGGAGTTGGACATCGACGACGGGGCAAAATTCACAGAGGTCCCGGTGGAGATTGAGGATCAAAAGGAGCGGGTACTACGTGGATGGTCAATTCCTCTTGTGCGCATTCGTTGGTAGCACGAGAACCTCCAGGAGATCACATGGGAGTGGGAGGCTCAGATGTGTGCTCAGTACCCACATTTTTTCCCCATGTTTATGTTGTAGCTTTACGAGGACATAAAGCCCTGAGTTGGGAGTAATGTAACGACCTAGAAATTTCATGGATATTTTTTTTCTTAATTACTTTGTTATTTTTCATGTCTGTGGCTTTTGAAGGCACTTTATTCTGAGGCTCGATGTGCCCGAAATCAATTTCCAAAGTTTATCTTGAGTACGTTCAGTAAACGAATGAGCAGGTTTTTCTATCTTTTGAACCGATGATCGAAATTGAAATCTAAGGGCACCGATGAACTCGCAACGCCAGTAATAGCTTAAGGGAAAATTTACCACAGTTTCATTTTAAGCGGGTTGAGAATTATTATTTGGGGATTTAGTTTAAAATATATAAAATTGTTTGAAATTTTTTATTGTATATCTAAGGAGGTTAATTCAACCCATGGGAAGTTGTTTTTAGGGCCCACAACCACCCAACTTCCCATGTGTGGATATATGAGAGGTGGGGCCCACATGAGCCATAACCTTTAATTTTCCCAAAAACCCCTTAAACCCCCTTCATTAATCTGTTAACTTCTCTTAATTATGTAACTCTTCCTATTATCTCTCTTCCTCTACAACTCTTACCAACGCACCTTAATAAATTAATGGAACCTATTCAATTAATTAATTAAGTGATTCAAATTTTGAATGCTTGGAATGTTTAATTAAAATAAGGAGAAGCCTTATTTTAATTGGTTTGGCACCAGTTTCGTTGGGGGAACTTTTGAGAGAGTGCTTTTGTGAAGGAAGAGGGGAATTTCTCCGTTTTTGAAGAACACCAAACCTCCTATGAAGAATTGCACTCACTTCCACGAAGAACGGCGACACACACTCTTTTTAATTCTCCACAACAAGAGAGGAGACATCAATTATTCTTCGGGTGCACTCCTACGATGACGGAAACGACACCTTCATCCACGAAACTTGTTAACCACAAACCTTATTTGAGGTTGGTGTTTATTTATTGATGTGAATGTTTTTGTACCTCATTCTTCGTTGGAAATCATTGTTTATATACGGACAACTACTACCGCCTAACACGGAGCACGCGGATTGAACACACACGGCCCGATGACCCTCCATAGACTTTGTTTTATGATTGAGTTATGTTGGAAGATGTGGCGATGGGAGTGACAGCCATGCATTGGCCGCGTACGTAACAAACAACAACACGCAACTGCGGGCCACTCAATCGAGGAAGAACCGGGAGGAAGGAGGAAACCACAACACCACACGGCACTGCGCTCTGGGAGAAAGCCCCCCCCCCCAAGTGGGATGTTTAGGTGGAAGAACCGGCTGGCCCATCGGCCATCCAAGCAGAGGCAAGGCGCGGTGCCAGGAGGGTGTCGCGCTGGAGACCCGGCAGGCCCGTTGGCCCGCAGGGCGGAGCTGAATCGTGGCGCCAGGATGGGGCCGCGCTGAAGAAAACTACTGCCTGCCTGAGCGGGCTACTTGCACCAGAAGGCCGGCCGGCCTAGCCTGCCTGTTTGGGAGGGTGGCTCCATAAGGCACCACCGTTTAGGACAACCGTGGGGTCGCACCCATTCAGAACCCTTGGCCTTCAGTCCGAGCCAACCGAGCCGCATGCCTAGCCGGGCCGTGCCCTGCCGAGCAGCGCTTGGCTGGGCCAAGACGGGCCATGCCGGGCTGGGATGGGAGATCCTTCGGGCATGTCCGACACCCTTTCCAGGATGGACCCACCAAAACTAAGTGAACCGACCCGCCAACCCACTAGGCTTAACGGGTTGGGCCCGTTATTCACTTAAACATGAATAACATAAAGACCGCACGTCTGATCGACGCGCTGTCTATGGAACTAGGACCCAATCGATGAGGCGGTTCTTTTGAGATACTCTAAGTGTGTTTTGGACAAATTTTTTAAATTTATGGGTTTGGAATGAGCATATTTCCAACCGAGCCCTGGAACAAAAAAGCCAATATCTCTCAGACCGGGCATCAGATTGACGCGTCGTCTATCACGTTGAGTTCCTTTTGATGAGATAGAAAATCAGGATACCTCAAATATGAACATCGTGACAATTGATGTATCAACCCCTTTACTTGAGGAGCGGACCCTCTCATAATCGAGTACGCTGTGTGCGGGAACCCTAGAGCTGGCTGCAACTGCGACGACTACCATGCTGGGATCCTCTATGGGTTCGACTACGAAGATGACTATAATTGGATTCTACGTGGGTTTGGCAGTGAGGAAGACTATAATTGGAACCTCTGTGGGTTCGGTAGTGATGACGACTGTATTTGGATCCTATGTGGGTATGGAAGCAATGGTTACTGTACATAGATCCTACGTGGGTTCAGCAGCGACGACTTCTGTACTTGGATTCTATGTAGGTTCGTCAGAGGAGATGATTCAGAGGTTATATCTAATCATCTCCACCCCACTTCATGAGTAGTATACATGTGTGAGCTGAGTCTTGTATTTCAATCATTATCAGTGATGTGATTGACTTCTTTTGTGTGTCGACCGGATTGTGAATGGACTCGGAAGATGGAGTCGAACTGAGATTGATGACATAGGTATATGTATGGGCATATACCTAAGTAGTGTTGGATGATACATCGTGTTTGTATATTTCCTTTGTGGTTTATCCTTCGTGGATTCTGAGAGACCTTCGGATGTCTCAAGGTCCATACTGAGTATCGTTATAATCACCCTTTCACGGGCAATGCCCGGAGTACGTTGTGTTGGTTGCAGACGATGGACATCACTGATCGTGGATGAGGCTTGAGGAGCTGGACAGTATCTGGATGTGGACCACCAGGTGGGACGTACACAGAGTGGATGGATGGACCCGAGGTATCGACGAGACTATCTATACCCACCCTTCAGGTGGGATTCTTAGAGGATGACTCGGTGGTTACTGCTTTACTTTACAGCTGTTGTACTTTCATCTCAGTTGTACTGTACTTTCAGTTGGGTTTGTATACAAGCCCATTTAATTTCTAGAACATACTTTTGTGTTCAGTTTTACTTAGGTCTTACTTCACTTTCATTCTTTGTTGTGTTGGTTTACTTTTATGAAGTCAATGCCTTCCCTTTTACTGGGATATACTCTTTTGGTGCTAGTCACCAGCCCATTCCCTATGGAAGGCAAGCTTGGGGTAGTCACGGCACGGGCCCCGGGGATGGGTCGTGACAAGGAATCATTACATCATAAGTCAGACCTTCGAATGAGGTCTACTATGAGACATCAGAGCTATTGTAGTTCCTCTATGCATTTTGAAATATACTAGACTGCTTGTGTGGGCCTTGGTGATCGAGAGATTCTTGGTGGATCAGGGATAGCCAGTGGCAGGCAGATAGGTGCAGAGACCTTGAAAGTACGATGCTGACATCAGGAACAGGGACCCAGTTTTGGGAGATGTCATAGGAGAACTAAGCACAGTGGATCAACAGTCCAAGGCACTCAGGTTGGATCCAGTCAGCCTAGGAAGAAGTGATTCTACTCGTGCGACGGTAGAGGACATCGTTCTAGTGATTTTACAACCCATTGATATGATAATAGAGAGGCAGTGTTTGGACCACTGATGTAGAATAAAAGAGTTTAGAAGGTAGACCCTCCAAGCGGTGGATGAGGCAGAGGGGAAGGGAGAGCTGGATGTAGTGGTAGATGCTTTGATCTACTTCCACCACCACCCCCAGGAGATCTGCACCAGGATCACGGAGCAGGGGGATCAGATAGAAGACAACTGCATTTGGTCAAGGAGTGCAACCTAGAGACTCCATGAATTATCCTAGGTATGATCTATGCCTTTTCTACCTTAGCTTCTGTACTCATAGACACATGTGACTTTCATTATTTCCTCACAACATATCTTGTCATCAAAATTTGTGATCCTGGTAGAGCTGTTGACATAACCCTTACACTTGGAGACACCAACGGGAGTATACTCGATGATCAAACATATTTTTAGACAGTATGATATTTACCTTGGACGCAAGAGTTTCGGTTAGAACCTCTTGGTTGTAGTGTCGAGGCCTTGTGACATCATTCTCCATTTGGATTGTTTATATTTTGTCCATCCTAGATTGAATGCATTAGAAAAAGAGTGTGGTGTGTCTGAAGCGAGAGAATAAGGTTTTCCATTATTGGTGAAAAAGAATCCAAGGCTGCACAGAATGGTCACATGCATAGGATGGTGAAACTGATAGGAGAAAGACAAGATTTTGAGGGTGTGTGTGGATTACCAGCATTAGAATTAGGTAATAGTAGAGAACAACTATCCACTCTGGAGGATCAATATCTTCATCGATAATCTGAGAGTGGATAAGTGGTTCTCTAAGTATGACCATTGATCTGGTTACATCCGGTTATGATTAAAGTATTGGGGTATATCGAAGATGGATTTCAAATGTCGTTATGGTCACTAAGAGTACTTGGTGATGCCTTTCGGTGTGATAAACACCCCCATAGTGTTCATGGGACTTATGAACCAGATATTCCCGCCATACATAGATCTATTCATAGTGGACTTCATCGATGAAATCCTTATGTATATGGAATTAGAGGAGTAGCACATGATATACTTGTGGATGGTTCTAGACGTACTCTGAGAGCACCATATTTTTGGGAATCTCTTGAAGAGATATTTCTGGATATAGGAGTTCCACATTCTGGAACATGTTATCCCAGTAGATGGAGTAGTAGTGGATCTAGCCAAGGTCGAGGCTGATTTAGCATGGGATCCACCTTGGAGAATGATAAAGGTACATTTATTTCTTAGGAGGAAGGATACTACTGGATATTTATACCTGCTTTCTCCTGGATATCAGCACCGATGAAAGCCTTGAATCACGAGAGAAATCCTTTTGTGTGGATGGATAAGTTCTATCAGGATTTCTGGATGTGGAGGCAGAGTTTGATGAGTGCATGGATCAATATATAGAAAGAGGAGGGTGTCAAGTATGTAGTTTTTTACAACGCATCAGGGATCGAGCTTGGTTATGTCCTTATGCAGATAAAAGTGGTGATTTTTCTGGTTCATTCCAGATATGGACACATGAGTAGAACTATGCATACCATGATCTTGAGTTGGTAACAATAGTCTTTTCATTGAAGATGTTGCAACAATACCTGATGTGTGATCAATTTATCATCTACATTTACCATTTGAGCCTCAAAAACATATTCTCGTAGAAGGTTGTGAATCTGACGTTGGGGCGATGGCTAGATTTCATATAGGATTATGAATTCAAGTTCTATACTCATAATAAGGGTAATGTTGTGGTATAATCATTGGGTAGGAGATCATGTTCTTAGCTACTAAACAAGGCATCAGAGAAGTTGGCCATTCTACAGTTATCTTTTGTGGACGGAGATGATGAATCTTATTTCCAATTGATGGTTTTCACCCCCCACTCTTATAGCGAGTCAGGTAAGCACAACTGGGGGATGTCTATTGTCAGAATTTATGTGCTCAGTTATACACACGACATACTCTTGAAGGATATTTTCCTGGTGGGAAGCATGTAGTCTTTTTCATAGGGAAAACAGTTGTACTAGTAGCGCTGAGAGAGGAAGTGATGAGGGAGTTTCATAAATCCCCCTTAGCAGTACATCCAAGAGCAGAAAATATGTACCAGGATGTACTGTATTATTTCTAGTGGAATAATATGAAAAAGTTAGTAGCAGTGTTCATTACATGATTCCTTATGTGCCAGCTGGTGAAGGCTGAGAAATAGGTTCCAGCAAGGTTAGCTCACCCCTAGAAGTGCCAATGTGTTAGTGGGGTGTAATATCGATGGACATCGTGAGGGGATTAACATAAACATCCAAGGGACATGATTATATCTATTTGATCATTAACCAACTCACCAAGTCTTTCCACTTCCTAGATATTTGGGGGCATAGTTTCATAGAGAGCTTGAGATGCCTCTATGAGTATGATATATTTATCCTTCATGGATTCCCTTCAATGATAGTCTAGGACTGAGATGCGAGCATCAAATCCTCATTGTGGAAAGGATTGTAGGAGCGTTTTGTGACTCATCTATGCTTGAGAACGGTCTTCCATCCCCGGACTGATGGTCATACAGAGAGGACCATTCACGTTCTTGAGGGTATTTTTTGGGCATGTATCATGGACATTTTCTGTAGTTGGGAGGACCACCTACCACTAGTGGAGTTTGAATACAATAACAACAACCACTACACATTGGCATGACACCATTCGAGGCCTTATATGGGGGACATTTTCGGTCACCACTTTGATGGACTGACCCTAGAGAGTTAGCACTCATGGGTCCATAGTTGGTGAAATCTAACACTTGGAAAGTGAAGATCATCTAGCAGAGGATAAATACTGCACAGAGCATGAAAAAGGATTTTGTTGATAGATAGTGGAGACCTATGGAGATCGAGAAGGGGGTCCATGTCTTCTTTCGGGCATCACCTCGATGAGGGTTTCTGGTATTTGGGTAAGGCAACAAGCTATATCGTATGATCATTGGCACTTTCAAGATATTGTGCAGAGTTGGCAAGGTCGCGTAATGCATAGCTCCACCACGACAATTGAACTGGGTACAGAATGTCTTCCAAGTATTGTAGTTGAAGAGGTACATGCAAAATCTGTCGCACTTCATAGACTTGGATGAGATGGACATCGATAATGGAGTGAGCTTTGCAGAGTACCTAGTGGTGGTCCATGATCGGCAAGAGAGGGTCCTTCGTTGGCAAGTGATTCCCTTGGTGTGTGTCTGGTGGTATCATGGGAATATTCACAAGAGCATGTGGGGGTTGGAGGCTTAACTATGTTCCTAGTACCATCATATTTTTTAGAAACCATTAATTTCTTTGGCTTTCCGAGACGTAAATACCTAAGGTGGGTAGAATTTAATTTCTCATATTTTCAGGGAATTTTTTATTAAATCTTATATTGAATTATTTCAAGAACAGGCTTTGTGACAATGTGCAATTTCGATGCCCAGAGTGCCTGGCATAAATGTTCGAAATACATTAAACTCTAAATGTAACGCGTGAGTAGTTTTCCTAAAAAAGTGGAATTTCTTTTAAACAGGTGCCCAAATCCGAAATATGAGGTCACAACAACATTCAGAGAAATAACTTTTGCTAAGGTGGTGCCTATCATTGTTCACCATGTGTCGGCTACGAAGGTTTTGTTATGGACGTTTTAATGGAAATATAATACATAAATAATTTATTTTATTTTAAAATATTTAATGAATTAATGACCTAGTTTTACCTCTTCAAATACCTGAATATGGATAATTCGTGGGGTTAGCCACATAACCCAACAAATTAATGAGTTTTTTGGATCTTTTGAGGAGAACCCATTGGCCGTAAATGTTGGATTAATCAATCGACACTCCTCAGAATTTGACAAACCTCTCCAAAGATAATGACATGGAGAACATCCTGTAATAAAATCAAGGTATGGATTTTGTTACGTTGAACTGTTTCCCCATTTTTCAATTAATCGACGAATGTAGATCAACCCAGAAATAGGTTGATCTTTAGATTGTGAGTTCTTGCAGGATGGTTGTATTTTTTCTTGGGAATTATCAGTGGGAAATTATCGATGCTTGTCTGAGATTATAGTGTTTCACCCTGTTTAATCATTCTAAATGGAGTGGATCAACATAGTAAAAAACAACAGTAGAGGTTGTTTCCACAATTTTGTTCATTGTATTTTCCCTCTTTTTTCCATGTTCTTCATGGGAAGATGAACTCCAGATCATTGAAACCCTCTTTCTCAGTGTAAAAATCCCAAATTTGACATTGGACATTGTGAAAACATAGCAGAGGTGTGATGGTGATGGCGATGATGAATCAGCTAGGATCGGGATAAATCATTCTTTGACTATTCTTCATATGGGTGGATCAAAATGAGGTTTTAGGGATGGTTGAATGATCGAAAACTCCTGAAACATAGTTGGAATGGTGGGGAGACCTTCGATCTAGAGTTTTGTGACAAAAGGATCTCCAGAACGAGCATCACAAGATCTATCGAGGCACAACGTCTGAGGCATCGCATATCAGCAAAATTCTAAAGAACATAGTGTGTTCTCCAAAAAAACACTGTGTGGGATCAGCATTGAGGTCCTTATGGTTTTCATGCTACACATGGCATAGAAAATAGCATTCCCCCTTGAAAAAATGGCATGTGGGACCCACCAGACAGTAGCTGAAGATCTGCGTGACACGAAGTGTTGACACTGTGTTTGGACATTGTCACGCGGTGTGTGGGTCCTTACACAGGACTCAGTGTGTATCTCGGACAACACACAAACACGGGGTGGAGTACACACCATGTACTCCACCACATATCTAGAGGAGGCTGGTTATATGGGTCACCCCATGTACCGATTACACGGGTTGGAATACACGAGTTGAGGTCTTGTACTATTAAATGGCCAGCCTACATAGAGGGGACCCTAGATACCTTCACATGGTGTGTGATACCTCTTACACTCCTTGTATATATGTTTATACATGACATGTTCTCCAAAATCAAGTCATTGTACAAAGGAAGTAACTAAATCCAAGGGACAATGTGTTTGACCAAGTCTACACGACGTGTACTCCCTTCTGAAATGCTTGATCTTTATCTCCGCCGATCCATGGACAAGATTCGTTTGGGCGAGTTCCCCTATTCTCATTTCCAGGTAGGTCATGTATCATTTCAAAACACATGAGTATGATCCCTTCAGTAAGAATTTCTAGATGTAGTTGGAATCCCTCCAAGAGGCCCATAGTGAGATCCTATATCCATCTTAGACCCTCAGTAGAGTCATGTATCGACGTGAATAACCCCACAGGATGTCAATTCACTACATAGCGGGTTGAATATGGATGAGTCGCAGTATATTCCAAGGCCCTAGAAGTGATCCTCATCTGTGTATCATGATCTCTTCCCACTCAAGAGTGTGTTCTCCCAGAATGAGTGTATCAGTTCTCTAACTTCAGATCTATCAGTGAATCTATCTCTCTCATGGAATTTCCTGATGAACAATACATTTTGAACAATCATCATTAGAGCTATTAGACTCGTGGAGTGAGTTCACCCAGATGAGTTCTTCGTGAAATGTTCAAACAATATTCCCATTGTGGGTATGCGGTCATTGTGAATTTTCTCTATACAATAGGTCTCGGTCTTGAGTATATATGGATGTGTTTCTCTCGTTAGATGTTCCGTAGATATATAATATGTACAACTGAATGTAACTTTAATTTTTGTGTTACATTGTGGTTTTTGGGGTCCCATATTGAGTATTGTTATATTCACCCCTACATAAGATTTATAACCACGTTGTCGGGCATGTCAAATTAGATGTTTATTTTTAACTAGTTTTTCTATAGTATATTCGCAAGCTTAGGTCGTCTCTCGGTGAAGCCATAGTTCGTTAATTTAAAATAAGGTTATGATTAAAAATTAAAAAATTGGAATGTGTATTTATAAAACATGGTTTTTGATTATTAAAAATAGAAATTTAAACTATATCACTAATTGAGAGTTACTAGTTAGAGAAATCATGATCAACCAGGGTTGGTGTCCCATTATTCTCAATCCATCATTACTCTCAAGGGAATTGAAAGGATCATATAAATAGTATGATATTTCAGTTAATACTAGATTTCCACCTAGTATTTAATTGATCAATGATACTAATTACTAGTGACCACTGAGAATCAATAAAATTTCGTCGATGTAAGAACCGAATAAAATAAAGACATCACATCAACAATGTGATGAGATGTCCAAATTTGGGACTTTATCACAAATATTTCTCAACACAAACATCCATAATAATGGGTTATACCATCTATATTTAATCAAATGATACCATACATAAGCACACCCATGAAAGAGATGAGGTGGGAGAAGAGACAACCACACTCAAATCATCGCAAGATCCAATTTATGCTTGGAAGCATGAGGATTTTGTTTCCTTTAATTTTTATTATATCATTCAAGAATAAACTCAAAATAATAGGAAAAATGAATAATAATATAATATAAACATGGAAATTCCATTACCTTCCAATCGTTACAAGCATGAGGTTTGGGATTACAACAAAGAACACCCCCAACCCAATTGATCACTAAGAGAATTAGAAGTACATGTTGGGGAGAGGGAGAAAATAGATGAAGAACGCTCAATAATTTTACTAAACCTTACCATTGGTCATGATACATGATAGAATTGGGGAGAGGAGTGATTTTATTGACAAAAACATCACACTCTCTACAAAATAAATGATGTTCCTAAGGGACTAGGTCACTATTTTGGGAAGACTTTTTATTCCTTCTTTGTCTGGGTGGTTGACTGACCAAATGCCTTCCATTGTCATGAAATTTAGTGGAAAGGTGAATCATTCATTTAGATGTACAATGGTATTCGAATCATCCAAATTATACCTCCAAGGCCATGGTTTTGGCCGAAATATAGAAGGGTTGTCTATTCTGGACCACATAGAATTTCTTCATATTGGGGGCCTATTTTGGGCCTCCAAATAGACTAATTGGGCAGAATGGTCTTCTATAAAAATGTATCCAACATATTTATGCATTCATAAACCCTTTTACCCCAATTATATTCACATATTATCCAATGTACATATTAATTCTCACATGCATTCATGGGATCTTATGTTTTTTGGCCTGTTTTGCTTGAATTCTACCACGGGCTCTCTAAATCACCTCCTCCTACAATGTAAACAGTGAAATAAGTAAATTTTCCCAATAAAATAGTGATAAAAATTATTTCATTGAATCAAACATGAATTGAATTTTATTATTATATATTTAATTCTCATTAAAAAACTATTTTAAAAAAGTGGTGTAAGTGTGGAATTGAATAATGAATCGACATGCGATCACACCCTCCCACCTAAACATTTTCACTCCTATGAAAATAAACATATCCAAAAAGAAATTATGCATGTATATATTCCAAAAATAATAAGGATTTATCATTTGAGTAAAATTTAATTCATTAGAGTAATGCGATCAATGCACAAACCACACCAAAGACTTCTTCCAAGTAAAAAATGGTAAATGATATCTCATAAATCATTTCTAAATAAAATTTAAAGAGATTCATGATACCAAATTGATCATAGAATGAAAAATTGAACAATTCCACTAACTCTCCCTGTCTGTGTGTGAAATCCATTTCATGTTATTTTCTGCACTTTTTATCTAATAAATATAGGTTATTTTATCATTTTCATCTTCAATGATTTTTTCCACCGAACCTTCCTGACATCCTTCCCAATCATATTTCAATGCCCACTCACTTAAAAATTCATGGATGTCAAACTATAACCTACCAACCTAGATATCCCCATATATTTCACATTTCATAACTCCCCTCATTTATAATTTTTGTTTTTTATTAGAAGTTTTATTTGGAAAAAATCTCTCACTCATCTCTCAACCCTTGTGTGATCTCCACACCACACTAATATTAATAGTTATAAAAAGATAAAAGTTTGTGTAGGAGTAGTTTTTGACCTTCCCAATACAAAACCCAACTTTTTTTGTATTTTTAGGGCATATAAGATTCAGATATCAGGTACACATGCATAGGTTAATCCAGTACAGTAATGAAATAGAATAGATAAGGAACGAACATAAGGAAATATCATTTTTAGCTAAAAAATATTAACCTGACATATATTTACCTTCTATTAAGTATGAAATATTCACAATTTGTGGTTTGTTGCCAAAATATTTCAAGATATTAGTGACACGGCTTTCCCAAAAACTACTCACACAAGGGGAATCAATAATCTCTATGTTTTCACAAGGATACAACCATTTATATCATTGATTGAAAATCAATTCACTTAAAATCACTCCTATATGTTAAATTCATACAAATATTCATTCCATAACAGATACATGTTTTCATAAAATGTTAGAGCAACATGGAATCAAATATTTCAACATGTATTTTTAGTAACTTCCATGATATGATAAATATAAGGGGTGGATATAAATACCATAAAATAGAGAAAAAGAGAAGAAAAAAATAAAGAAAATGGAAATCCTAATGAACTCAACAAGATGGGGAAAAGTGAAAATACAATAATGAAGTCCAAAAATAGAAGACAGAAAAAGACGATGAAAATCCTAATAATCCTAGGAATGTATCCACCCCCCCCCCCACACACACACACAAAATGTGTAGTGTCCTCACTGTAATAATTGAGAATGTGAGAATGAATTGTAAAACCTGGTGTGTTTCACTGGTATGTTACTTCAAGAATTTGGATATCCTCTATTGGATTCTTTGTAAAAAATTCATAGAAGTGATTATGCCACTACCCATTGATTGTAAGACTTCGTCCACTGTGGTCATGCAAAATCTATATTGCACCAAAATGGTAAACATTAGTAAGTGTATAAGGACCAAGCCATTGGTAATGAAGCATACCTGGGAATATCATTAGACTGGAATTGTACATAAGGACCTTCTCACCAATATTGAACTTCCTCTCATGAATCATGGTTAGCCTTTTTCTATTCTGTATAGATCGTGGAGTTCCCATTTGAATCATGTCGAATTTCTTCCAACTCTTGAATATGTAGCTTCCTATTCACACATGCATCTGAAAGATTCATTTTACATTGTTTAAATTCGCAATAAGAATTGTGTTATACCTCCATAAGGAGATGAAAATCCTTTCCAAACACAATTCATTATGGTGAAATTCTGATTTGGGATTTAAATGATGGACGGTAGGCCATACATGCATCATCCAAGCACAAACTCCAATCACTAATGTTGGGTTGTACCATTTTTTCGAAGATTATACTAACATCCCAATTTTAGATTTCTTCCTGTCTGTTAGTTTGGGGGTGATATGTAGTTGAGTCTTTATGATCAACCCCATACATAAGATGTAATTATTTCATGTTGTGGTTGAAAAAATATGAACCCTGATCACTAATGATGAATCCCAGCAAACCAAGCCTATAGATAATTTTGGACATTACAAAATCAACAACAACTCAAGAGTAATTGATCCTAGTATCCTTTTATTCCACCCATTTAGACACGTAGTCTACAAATAATAATATTTACACAAAGCCAAATTAATTTATAAAATCCTCCATGATGTAAATGCCCCATGCATAAGAAATTTCACAGAATAACATGGGATGTTAGGGTATTTCACTCATCATAGAGATATTCCCTGTGAATTAACAATGACTATTGGACTTAAAAAAAAGTTGGGCATCCCTAAAAAATTTTGGCTAATAATGTATTGAGTGAAGGACCATTCTAGATATATGTTGATATCCAGAGTGGCCCCCACAAGCCAATGTGTGGTTGATGTTTAAAACAGAGGTGAACTCATGGTCAGGGACACATCCAAGAACTACTTAGTCACCACAAATTTTCTATAAATATGGGTCATCCCAAATGTACCACTAAGAAACATGTTTACGTCTCTGAGATTGGGATGTTCTAAAATCAGTGGGGACCCTAGATTTTGCACAAAAATTCACTATGTCTGCATACTAGAGTGTATGTTCCAGAACGTCATAATGGTTTTCATGAGGAAATAATTCTCCAATGGGGAGGGATGAGTCAACATGGTGGTCACATAGTGGAGAAATCCTAATAATATGGTCAGGTACAATATTTTCAAATATCATATTATTTTTAATCTCATGGTTAATATCATGGAGGAATATCCACCTTATGAAGTGTGGCTTTGCATCAGGTTTCTTTAGGAGAAAACGAAGGTAGTATGATCAAGAATGACAATCTCCATTGCCCCAAGAATATATGAACGAAATAATTCCAAGTAAAACACAATCTAAAGCTGTTATGTTAATGTGGTTGTGTTGTATACATGGGCAAGGTCAAGGGTACTCAAGGCTTACATAATGACATGAAGATGATTCTCAACCCTTTGTGATTATACATCCCCAACTACGAGGTTACAAGAATCACAAATAGTTTGAAGGGGAGATCCCAGCATAGTGGTTGAAAGATGGGAGGAGATGTGAGACTTCCTTTTAGTGAATTGAATGCATTCTCACACTTTTTATCAACCAAAAACTCCGAATAGTTTTGTAATAACCAAGACAAGGGGATTATGATCTCATTAATTCCTTTGATGAATCATTGGTAAAAACTGGAATGATATATGAATGATCTCTCCACACGAACACATTTTGGATATGGAAGGGATGAAAATAATTCAATTTTATATTTATAAACATGAATTCCATTATTTGAAATGGCATTCCCAATAACTATCCCCTTCTTAACCACTAAATGACATTTCTTATAATTTAAAACCGGACCTTTTTTAATGCACCAGTGGAGGAAAAAACCTATGTGTGCCAAACAATCATCAAAAGAAGAACCATATACTGTGAAATCATCCATAAAGATATCCATAAAACTATAAAGGTACTCAGAAAAAAATACTCAACATACATCACTAGAAATTACCAGAAGCAAAACAAAGACCAAAATTAATTCTTCTGTTTGAAAATGATCTGAATAGACAGGTAAATGTTTTCTTTTATGCATCCTTACGGGCTATATGGATATGTAAATAACCTAAATAGACATAAATGAAAAAATAATGGGAATTACCATCCAATCATTCTATCATTTGGTCAATTAATGGTAGATGAAATTGGTCCTTCTATGTGGCTTTATTCGGTCGATGGTAGTCAATACAGGCTCGCCATCTATTTTGAACACGTATAGAAACCAATTCATTTATTTCATTTGAAACAACTATTATTCCTATTTTTTAGGAAATGTTTTCATTGAGATAACCCATTTACTACTTGATGAATGATAAATGATCATAGTAGTAGCTAATTTAATGACTTCCAATTTTACCACTTCAAGGTGAGTGGGATTGAACCGGCTTCGAGATTGTATTATAGGATTAGCATCATCATCCATAAGTATATGGTGCATAAAATTTATGGGTTAATCTAAATTATATAATCCAATGTCTATACTATTCTATTTTTACACTCTCTCAAAATTTTGAGCAGTTTTGATTCCCACTGTGGAGATAGGTTATTTGAAATAATGATGGGAAATTGGTCAATACCCTCAAGATAAGTATATTTTAAATTAGAAGGAATTAGTTTTTGTTCCAAAATCGGTGTTTTCAGATTGAGTGAGGGTGTTTAGGGGTAGTGAGGTCTATGAAACTATTTATCTGCTCTTATATATTCTATAATGAATGAGAGTCTATAGAAATGAGATATCCATAATCATCAATGGTCATTGGAACCACAGAATGAACACACTCATCAATTAAAGCACACAATTTACTTTTTTCATATCCACACAATATTCAAAACCCGAATCAAAACTCAAATCATCCATGTGTAAAGAATAAGAAACTGTGTATGAGTAAGGGTCGTCGAGAGAGTTTTGTGTTTGGGTTTTTTTATTTTAGATTACTTCCATTGAATATAAAATAAAACTGCACTGCTCTTCAATGGGGGTTTTCGTTGCATCAATGATGTTAATACATACCTTTTCTCCACTGAAATCCAAGGAAAACATACCACTATGAAAATTAATAATCATCTTTGTTTTTTTATTAATTCCCCCCCCATGTATGAGAGGGGAATGTCCTTGGGTTAAGGTATCTTCCATACCAAGAATGTAGAAATCAGCAGTGAAGATGAGATTCATCACTCTTATGAAGACATCCCCAATCACTCATGTTAGATCCATAGTACACTGGTTGGAATGTTGCATGACAATTCCTGTTGGATGAAGCTCTCAAAACTACAGAGATGTATACATAGAGTGAGGTATTACATTAATGGAAGCACCTAAATCTTGAAAAGCATCAGGAAAAAAGGACTCTCCTATGGTACATGGTATTGTTAATGTTCCAATATCCTAGAATTTTGTTGGAATTTACTGTTGAATCAAGACCAAGACATTCTTTCTCATGTTGACACTTCCAATCCCCTTAAGCCTCCTTTAATGGGTGAAAATCTCCTTAATAAATTTGGCATATAGATGGATTGGTTTAACAATATCCAAAAAAGAAATTTTAACTTGAGCCTTTTCAAATGTATCTATTATTTCTTTATCAATATCATTTTCAAGATTATTCGTAGATTTAGAGTCATTGGGGTAAAGGAAGAGGAATTGGTTGTTCACTTGAATCATCAATGGTAGTTTTATTACCCTTTTTATTTTTATTTTCTTTATTAGAATATTTTCTACATAGATAAAGAGTTGTTTCAAGAGGGTGACGTACATTTTTGGTAAAATCAATGGACGTTGTATCTTCCTTACCATGATGAAATGTTATTGAAAAAACATTACCTTTAACTTTTGGATTTGAAATGGGCTGGGTAGGTAATTGTCCAGAACCTTGCATATTTTTCTCACAGATGGTGTTAGCCAATTTTCCCACTTGAGTTCGTAGGTCTTGAATTTCCAACTATGTGGTCTGTTGGAATTGGAGGTTCTAGGATGCCATTTTCTTAACTATACCCTTGAAGATTAATTCTAATTTGGGAGGAGGAGAATAATTTTTTCAAGAAGGTGAAGGATAAGAAGGTTGAAAACCTTGGCCTAGTTGATACCAATGGTGCATGGGGTATCTTGAGTTTCCTCATTTGTACTGGGGTTGTGAATGCCACCCAGGGTTTGTATTTGCCTTGAATTGTTCTTTCTTGAAGGGAGATTATTATCCAAATGGATTCCCTTGGAACCCAACTGCACAAGGTTCAGTTGAATCTTGATGTTGTGGGAACTAGTTATAAAAATTAGTATTGTTAGAACAAATAAAAAAATGTAATGCAATTGTAGAAGAGTGTGAGTTACATTATTCTTGATCTAATTTCCTTATAAGGGTATTCATCTCATCAAGTTTATTATATACGTTTTTTTCTATAGATTAATTAATTACCTCATGAACTCCTCATGTTGGTGCAATAGCTTTTGTATACAATGGTTGTGCATTTTGAGCAATGTTGGCTATTAAGTTAAGAGTAGCAGAAGGAGCTTTATCAACAAAGGAACCACCAGCTACAACATCAACCATTCCATGATCCATGGGTATGAGTCCATCATAGAAGTAATGGATTAACAGTTTTCCACAAATATAATGGTGGGGGAATCTTGAAAAAAAGTCTTTTGAATCTCTCCCAGTATTCATGAATGGTCTTTCCATGTGATTTCTTAATGCCACAGATTTCGTTCCTAATTAATGCAGTTTGGGAGGCAGGGAAGAAATTCTCTAAAAAGAGTTGTCTGGGGATTGATTTGGTTAAATTTTTTTAATCGCTCCTAATCTTTTTTAGATCTTGTTATGCAATAATAATGTCCAATTTTATTGATTGATTGATTGTTTAATTTTTGTAATTTTTTATGGAACATAAATGAAATAAAAACTATTAAGAAATTAGAGGCAAAAATAAAAGAGATAGTTATACTACATAATTAGACAGAGAGAGAAAGAAGAAGAAGAGAGAGAGAGGGAACACACAAAAACAAAGAAAAACAAAAACAAAAACAAAAACATTCATATGTGGGGTGGGATAATAAAAGGAGTACAAATTAATCAGTAAAATAAATAAATAAATTGATAAAATTATCTTCGATCCCCAGAAATGGTGCAAAAATTTGATCTTGTTGTCATGTGCATTAAATTAGTTGTTTATTTTTAACTAGAATTTCTGCAATATTGCAGCAACCCTTGGTCATCTCTCGATGGAGCCTTAGATTATTAATTCCAAAATAATGTTTTTATTATTAAAATAAAAAAGTGGATTGGGAAATATAAAACCTCGGTATTCACTCTTAAAAATTGAAACTGAAAGTATATAACTATGTGAGAGAAACCGGTAAGAGAAATTCTGATAAACCTGTGTATGTGTCCATTGATGCTCAATTCATCATCTCTCTCACCGGACTGGGAATGATTATTCATTACATGTTTTAAAAAAACTGTAAGTAGTATGATATGTGAGTTATTACAATGTTACCACCCAGGATTTGATCGATCTATGATACTTATTACCTCCGACCACTCAAAATTAATAAAATATCATCGATGTAAGAACTCAACTCAATCAAGGCATCACATCAACAACGTGATGAAATGTTCAAGTTTGGTTCTATATCACTATGTTTTTCAACAAAAACATCAATAATAATGGGTTATACCTTCTTTATTTGATCAAATGATACTTCCAAAAGCACCCCCATTAAAGAGAAGATGTGAGAGAAGAGGCAATGTCACTCAAATCATCGCAAGATCCGATTTATGCATGGCAGCATGATGATTCGTTTTTCGTTGATTTGTATTATATCATACAAGAATAAAAACAAAATAAAATGGAAAAAATTGACAACCGTTTACTAAAAACGTGGAAATTCAATTACATTACAATCATTACAACCATGGAGCTCGGGATTACAACAAAGAACACCCCCACCAAATTGATCACTAAAAGACATAGAAGTACATGAGGGGGAAGAGGGAGAAAATGGATGAAGAAAGACCTATAATTCGACTCAACCATACCCATTGTATTGAAACAATAGATAATGATGGGGGAGTGATTTTAAAGGAACAAATATCACACTTTTCACAAAATAAGACAGGTGCCTAATGGATTAGGTCACTATTCAAAAAAAACATCATAATCCTTGTTTATCTGGTTGGTTAACTGATCAAAACTCGTTCAATTATCATGAAATTTGGTGGAGTGGTGAACCATATATTTTTCTATTCATGTACAGTAGAATCAGAAAAATCGGATTTTTGTGACCCGAGTTATGATCCAAATACAAAAGGGTTGTCCAATCTAGACCGCGCATAATTTCTTAACATTATGGGCCTATTTTAGGCCTCCAAATGGAAAAATTGGGCACCTTTATCTACTGGAGAAATGAATCCCACATTTTTTTATTAACTCACCCATTTTAACCAATTTAGATGCACAGATTATCCAAATTACCTATCAATGTCCACTAGTATGCTTGAGATCTCACGCAGTTTGGCCCATTTTTTCATGAATTCTATCACGGGCTCTCCAAATCACCTCCTCCTACAATGTATACACTAAAAGAAGTAAAATTTCTCTATTAAAAAGTGATAAAAATTATTTCATTAAATAAAACATAATTTTCAATTTATTATTATATTTTTAGTATTCATTACAAATCCATTTAAAAATAGTGGTGTAAGGGTGGATTTGAATAATGAATTGTTATGCAATCACTTTACCCGAACGTATCATGTCTTGTGAATATGAGCGGAATTTTGATAGTGTTTAGGAAGGGATAGGAATAGACTGAGATTTTGGAGTTCCTTTCAGGGTGAGGTGTTCCTATAGCTATGAGCATCATTCTCGGTACCATTTTTTCTTATAGGTTGGACTAATACTTTGGAAACTCTTTCTTTTGGTGGGCTTGTATTGTGGCCCAGTATAATTTCTGCACATTACATTCCATTTTACTATGTTGGATTGATGGTTTTTACTTGTCATCATTTGTTGTCTTGGTGATGTGTGTGTGTACAGGTACTAAGGCAATGCCTCTCTTGTTTTTGATATGCCTACTCACTGATAGTCACCATCCCCTATCCTATTGGA
Source organism: Viscum album (assembly GCA_963277665.1). Taxonomy (NCBI): domain Eukaryota; kingdom Viridiplantae; phylum Streptophyta; class Magnoliopsida; order Santalales; family Viscaceae; genus Viscum; species Viscum album. The sequence goes on from OY728153.1 coordinate 823,683,477, forward strand.
GGTAGTATTTTAGAGTCACGGCACGAGACCCACTGAATGGGTCATGACAAAGGTCTAGTTTTAGTTTTCAAGGATCATCCTAGACCATCCATCATCTTCCATAGCCCATATTACAACAAATTATTCTTAAATCAATCTAATAGGATCAACCTATTAATGTGATCACTTATAATTAACTTAGAATATGAATTAAAATTATGTGTATTTACCAAAAAATAACCATGTATTCTTGTCACATTATATTCAAGTCCCATATCTCACAAAATTCCCTCTACTTACTATGAAAACAAATATTATGCCAGGACCTGTCCAATGAATCCAGAAATAATTAAAATTTAATTTAATTTACCAAAAAACTAATATAAATAGTGATATATCTTTTGAAATCTCTAAGAGAATAAACACACAAGGCATCTCAAGACCCCCTCATCCTATGCACAACCAAATCACTAGAAAACTAGTTCATTCTGTCGTGATTTTGTGGAACATAAAACAAAAATGGAGATGATGAAAATTATAATAGAGATGACTTGGGATTAAGAAAGGAAAATGATGTTTAAGATGAACCATGAATCATTGATAAATACCCAGTTAAGGGACCATCCTGAACGGGTTGAAGGATTATAAGAAAAGGGAATGGGATATTGGATAACATGAGGGGAAGAAATGAAAGAAGAGAGAACCCCTATGACATTTTTTCGGTGGAATTGATATTTTTCACCTTTTAAATAGACCTCAATGTTTGGAAGCACATTTGGTAATGTGGTGCAATGACTGTGTGATTGATTCCACCTATGACCATCCACTTCACACGGTTTCATCGCATAGTTTTCAAATATTTTCTCCAACCGTATCGGTGGCTCTAAAACACCTCTACAACCTCACATAGCTTCCCCATTAATTCCCATAGTTTCCTCCAAATTTGGTTTTATCCATTCCATACATCCATGTTCTATACAAATTTCACTAAAATTTCATTTAGTTTTGGGTTTCAAAATGGTTTCCCCCAAACCATGTTCCCCACACTATGCTCACTTTCCAAAGTTCCTAGAATCTATGAAAGATACAAAAATATCTGGAGGATCACCCAAACACCCAATATACCTCATGAGACTCATTCCACATCTAAAAAATTACCAAGAGGCATTCTTACTCCTAGAAGGTTTTTTTCTGAATATCCAATCAAAATTATACACATTTAGTAACTGAAAATAAAATTTCATTAAAAAATTTACAACTAATATAGTAATGGGTTATGAAAAACTCTCTACAGTAACACTTCAGATTACCATAAAGTCTTGGGGGGCTCTTAACTAAATATCATGACCAATTTCTATCATGAATTACTTCTTTAACAACTATGTTCTATTTCTGAATACTCTAGGATCATCCATGACAAGATCTCCAACATAAGGAACCCAAACCACCAAAACCCAAGACCAATCTTCTGAATTTCACTAAAACACAAAGATTATTCTTATCCAATTCCATCTATCCCAAGATACAACCACATAATCATCTCATTCATTTATCTGCCTATGATGTTCCCTACTCTAAGATCTAGGCCACAATAGTGAATTCGAATATTTTGGTGTATCAACCATTAGAATTTACAAAAAAAACTACTAAAAATAACACTAAAAGACACTTACAATGTAGTTTCCAATCAGTTAACCCATCTATATATGTGAACTACTTTACAGGTTCTTGATTTATTTCATAATTGTTTGAACTCTAATTGACTAAGCTCTAAACCTATCCATGATGAATTTTCCTTGGAAATCCTTGGGTGGTCCATAAAATATTCACATAAAGGAAATCCAATGTGATTGATGTGGTTTTCATGTTATGCAATAAAAACTCCCATTAGACCTCTTCTGGTTGACCCACTCTAGAAATTCTCCCCTTCCACTGTTGATACGTTTTCAAACACACAACCCAAGATCCATTGCATTATGAGGCACCCCTTTTTCAACCAAACACACTCACCAAATATTTAACCCAACTCTTAGTGTAAATAAACCTTTATATCCTAAGATGATCGAACCCATTACATTACTTATATGATTATAATTTCCTCCCTGACCCAACATATCATAATCCCCACAACCCATGCCCGATGTATATGCTCTATATCCACCCAATTCTATATTATAGTTTTTTCCTAGAATTCATTATAGAATCAAATAATACTCAAACCAATTTATACACTTTTATTTTAATAAAAAACATCCAATGACTGATCTCACTCTCATGAACCTTCTTGTGTGAGCTTCACATACTTGTGGCCTACATCCTACTTCCCACCTTAGGATCTTCCTTTCCATCACACTACTAAAAAAAGTTTTGATTCATCATTTCCCATGTTTCATTCATCAATGGATATAAATACTATCATGAATGAACTCAATTGTCCTGAGGCATTATAATATTGCCCAAAATTATTACCAATAGGAAGATATTTTAATTTATTAAAACCTCATGCCGATATTCCAACAAGCATTATATTGATTACTATAGGACCACATCTCACTGAAGATCATCATTGATTCCAACACCAAACTCATGAATGTTTTATTCATGATCCACCAATACTACAATGACCATGGCCCATGGAGTGTTGGTCTTTCAATTCCATCATTTCCCTTGCAAATCCACTTCAAAAATTTGGCACCTCACTCATGAAAAGATTAATTATACAACTGCCTACCTCATGGATTCCCTCTTGCACCACTTGTTCCCATCCTCTATCAAAGGAATTTAATAAAATCAAAAAATCTAGATTAAACCCAAATTTATACCATTCATGAGTATCCACCAACAGTCTGTCCATTACTTAAAAATATCATCCATTCATAATAGGCCAAACATCACCCTAGTCATGTCAGTTGAAACCATTCTCGATGACCAAGCACCCTAGGGGATTCTTCAGAAATCATATGCAATGTTATAACTTTGTACCAATCCCCCTGATCCTCCTGTGAATCGGTATTTTATCCTTAATAAACTAATTATTCTTACACCTCAATGGAAACCGCAAACCCAGATCAGCCCCCACCTATGTTTTGATTGATCAAACTAGTCACTAATTGTCTAAGTCATAACTGAGGGTCTACATCTCTCCAACATAGCCAAATAGTCAAGCCTTGCACCAAGGAAACCTCTCATATGAAATCATTCATTCCCCCAACTCTACCTACAAAATCAAAATTCCTTGAACCCACTCACATATTCTCACATGTGATAACATCAAACAACAACCATAACCACAACTTGGGAACCCATCCCAATAAATATATAACCACATGTCTTCTCCATTGAGGGTAATGTCTCATCAGTCAAGGGTATACACAAATTACATCATCCCATAATATATTTACTAAGGGATGAACACACACTCATAGTTCTGCAAAGTTTAATTCCATTCCGAACTATATCTAAATACACCATATAGGTTTTTATTGGTTATATTAAATAATTGAACCCATACAACAACAAATAGTATGGGGTTAACCGTTATGCATTTAACACCATACTGACCCAGCAGGTTCACTAAACCTCTTGTTAATATGGGTTGTGTTACTATCCTCACCAACAATAATCATCCCATAGATCCACGTCACCTTCCATGACAAGGAATATATATATATAATTCATCTTATTTGAGTATAATTCAACCATAAATATAAATAGAAATAATATATGATAATTTGGTGGAAAATTAATTAATTGATCCTCGATCATTAATGAAACCACACACTAGATGACCAATATCATGTAGATCATACATGCATAGTATGATGCATGAGATACCTCTTTCCTCATTTGGCCGAGAATCAAATCTATTCACCAGCCTCATGCTAGTGGGACAACATCTAGAGATCCATAATAAATCATAAAATTAAAACCACATATTCCTTGATAAAGGTGAAAATGAAATAATATTTTCACACTAAAATCCAAAGCAGTACTCCCTGTGTCCCAAATAACCTGTAATTTCAATCATAATAGATTTCACCAATTAAAAATCCTGATATACATCAATGGATCTGACACATTCCTAAATATAAATTCTTCAAAATCATGAAACTATAAGTTAAAAATACATTTGTGGATCTAATACCACATTGGAATGTTTATTATTGGAACAATCTATGAATGGTAACCATACTGATTATTAATGTATCACCAGAAGTGCATCCTCGTATTCTAGAGTTTAAGAAAAAGTAATAGTGGTCTATGGTGACACTATGGGGCGAATATACTCCCCTCATGACAGTGTTTATTATAAAATAAAATAACTAAATATCATACATCACAAGTATACAATCATATGATTAAGATAATCATAACCTTGTGATAATAATTGAAATATAGTAAGGGCCATACTACCGTATCATACATACTTTTAAGACACACTAGGAAAGATATATTTACATACTAAAATATGGAAAATAACAAAACTTGCTCCAGGATATCCCTAAGACATCCATAATCTCAAAATCTATATACATTTTCAATATATCCATATCAATAAATCTCGATCATTATCCAAACTCGTGCCTTCGACCAATCGAATGTCAACTCAGGTACCCAAGTCTACTAGTGAGCTGAGTTGGGTGTGAGTAAAAGACTAAATAGGTAACCAATGTCCTTGTCTTGTACTGACTAGAAATTAAATTGTATATGCATGATACATGATAGTAATAAAACAAATAAGTAATAAAACTGAATTAAAAAAAATGTTTATCGATACAAAGGTATGTCTCACTGATTGACCAGAATTTCTTATGCCTGTGTCAGGGTGTCTCTACGCATGTCTCAAAAACTATGCCTCTAATGTATCATGTAGTCTCAAAATTGATGGCAATGCCAACCAATCCTCATGAATATGTGGACCCCTCCAATGACATTACTATAATCATGGATTCAAACAATTGGTATCCCATGTAAGCATTATCATACTCCAGGTACATGACCGACTATAATCCAATCATTAGATATCTAACTATAGAATAGTTCATATCAATATCCTCATGAATCATGAGGTGTAACCCATGTCATTTCTATCACCCAAGCTCCAAATCCATGGAAAACCCTATTCAAATTATCATGATGCTATTGATATAACATGTTTAAGTCCTATCATCTAAACTAAAAATCCATGGATTCCCCTTTAAAATAAAAACCTCAAATTCATAGAAGATCTAGTACTTAGATCAAACAATAGGGAATAATTGACCCATATACCCATCTAAAAATGAGGAAGCCAAAACATTTATTCATCCTATTATAATTGCATCCCAAACATAACACTTCTATCATGAGGGATAATTCTATAAAAACCCAAAAATACTTATACCCCATTGTTTATCCAATTTCTTATCTACATAACCATAATATCTACCCCATTATCTAGCTTGTGAGTATCAATTTTATGTTTCAAATGAAATCATCTCTATCCATGGCCATATATACTCATTCGGTATCATTCCATCAATGGGATCCCACTAGAGTCCCATAGGTCCATGGAAATGGAGGCACTGCCCTTGGATTCTTCATTCTCAAACATGGTCTCAAGTAAACACCCAAAACTCTTAAGATATTTTCTCCCATTAAATCATCAATATGATAGGAAAACCTCCCTGGATATAGGGTCTTACCACATAAGAATTAACCATGTGATGATCCATGGTCTATCCCGATCCACATGGTCACTCTAGGTTGGTCCTTTCACACAACATGTTTTTGTTCTGCCTATGGTCATTCAACGGATGCCTTGTCAAAACATATGGGAGAGGATCTATTATTCTACCCTCATCTCAAAAAGGCCAAACATGTCGATAATCATAATTTTTCCTTGATGGATGATTTAGACTATGATATAAATGTCTACAGTCACCTCTATATTAGAAGAATCTCAAGACCCTATTCATGGGTAAAGGGTATTTCTTTGTCTGGCCTCACCAATTAAGATGTATGGAGGCCACACTATATCTCAAGAATTTCACTATCAACCATCCGTTGTTGAGGCATCAAACTAATTCACAAGGGTTTTATGTGACCTCTGGAACCTATGCATGTTAATCCAAAAAATTAATTTTTTTTGTTTAAAAAACATTCTATTTAATTAAATTACCAACGTGAACCACACATTGTGGATTTCTTGAGAAACCACATGAAACATAAAGGTCATAATTCATGTACGTGAAAAATATTAATTTTTTTGAATATTTCAAATTTAATTAAAAGAGTCGAAAATAGTTTCCAAGGACTATAAATGCTTTTCTGGCCTCATCATCAGCCCATGACACCATTGATACTACAAACTCATGTCAATAAGATGAAAATTTTTAATTATATCAAATATTATGGAAATAAAAATTGATTTAAAATTAGTCTTATTTAGTGAAAACTCACCATGTCACAGTTCCACACTAGAAATAATTCATTCCATCCATGGAAGTCCCACTATGAACTATTATCACCAATCATAGGCATATCCATAAAACATTTTGAAAAAAAAATTGAAAACCAATTTATTATAACCTAAAAACCTAATAAAAAACCAAATGTAAGAATACATTGTTAAATAAATTTGTCAATACTTGAAGATGATGTCTTAGTACACCCTCACCCAATGTAGAATGTAAACCACATTAAAATAATCAAATTCCACCATTATCTAGTGGAACTTCCAATGTAAACCAATTCAAAGAGAATGTGAATTATAATAGAGATTCAAGGGGATTAATTAATGATAATTAAATTGAAAATTCACCTTCAATTTCTGAGATACACCCATTTTGAGACCCCCTCATGATGTGATTTGAGGATGAGATGAAATGGGAAGGGAGGTTGATCTATGTGATGGGAATAAAGGGGAGAAGAGGATATAATCCTTGTTAAATGTTGAGGTGTTTTCCTTTTTATGATTTTTAATAGGCCACAGGGTTTGGAATCATGGTGAGGAAACCATGCATCAACCATGTAGTATATTTTTTCTATAACCACCCTCTTCCCAAGGTCTAGTCGTAATGTTTTTTAAATCATGTGACGACCGTGTTGGTGGATCTATAATTCCTATGTAACCTCACATGGTTTACCCATTAATTCACATGATTTTCTCAAAACCGATTCTATTCAAATCATTAAACCAATAATTCTATAAATTATATTTATATTTCATTATGTCGTAATCTTCCAGATGATTTTCCCCAAACTGGGTGATATATACTATACTCCATTTCCAAAGTTACCCAAAAACTCTAAAACAAACATTAAAATAGTGAGGATCACCCAAAAAGAAATAAAAATAAATCATGCCTAGTTAAATGTATAAAAACAAAAAATTGACTCTTTATAACTCTAATAATTTTATTATAAATCATTGAACAAAATTTGACCTATCTAGTAATAAAAAAGTCAAATTCCTTCTACTATTGTTTAATAGTAATAACATGGGTTCATACAAGGTATTTTTCTATAGAAATATGCAATACATATAATTTTTTGTAAATATATTTGGTTAATATTATATTTCATTAAAAATTAAACACATTTCATTTATATTAGAGAAGATTTATCAGTTTAATAACATTCCAGGAAATACATTAAGGAATTAATTTGACCTTATGGAGTACCTTAGTCATTTGTATCTTATCGTGATTTTAGGTTTACAATGATGTTATGTATAATACTTCATTAATTTTTTAATATAGAATTTAGATTTATTATTAATATCATACTCATAAATATGACTAGTTTTAGTAAGCCTTTCAGATCATAGACATTATGTAGAGAACATTGCCTAATGATCTTAATTGGGGTTTAAATCAGTTAATACCTTCCATTGTTTGAATTTTATAACAATACTAACATTCACTCAAGAATTAATATTTGTCTTTATGAAATCCTATAGTAAAATATGTACATATGTATATAATATTTTGATGATATTGGAGAATGTAAGATATTGGGACTTGATCTAGATAATGAAATTCCAGAGAAGATTTGAGTCATTCAGCAGGAAATGAGGGAAGCACACAATAGATAGAAAATTTATGATTATAATATATGAATAGATATATAGATATAAGTTAATAAAATGTATTCCTACAAATAAATCATTGGATGAAAATTTTTATATTTATAGATAAGTTGAAATTGAGGCTTGGATATATCAGTCCTTATGAGATTCTTGATTGCATAAGGACAATAGCTTATCACTTAACAGTTCCATGAAACCCCTATCAAGATCACAATGTTTTATATGTATTATATTGAAGGATTAATATACCTAATTCACTCCATTTACTAAACTCATATTATTTGAAAGTGGAGTATTCTCTCTCATATGAGTAACAACCTCTAGTGATTCTTGATCAAAGTGATAGTGTTTTGGAATAAGACCACTCAACTAGTAAATGTTTTATAGTGAAAATATACTTTTTGGAAATATAAATGGGAATATATGGATGTGATGAGGAATTATTGTCATTGTAAATTTCCATTAGAATGATGAAACTTCATCGATGAAATTATTTTAATTGAGTATAATGGAACACCCAATGATTTTAGAATATATTTCCCTATAACTAGTTCAATGTGTTTGATACCTTGTGATAGATGAAATAGTGATCTAAAGAGTATAATTCGTTTTCATTATTCCAAGTACAATATATTATAATATAATTAAAATAATAAAAAACAGTATAATCATTTAAAAAATTATAATACGTATTACATTAATTATTTATAGTTGAACATAAATGTTTTATTTGAAATCATTATTTTTATTTTATATTATACATATTTTATCTAAAATTAACATTAATGAATTTTAAAATTTAAATTTTATGAAATTATCTTTTTTTGAATTACGAATTTCCAAATTACCATGTGGTTAATTTTTGATATTTTTTCTTTAAATGATTGATTTTTAGGTGATTAGTGAAAAATACATATATTATGAATACCATTTATTTTATAATATTTTTATTATATAATAATGATTTAAACAAATATTAAACAAGTTTCTTTAAAAACATTCATTTAATAAAAAAACTACTTCATTCAAATCAATTTTTTTTGAATTTGGAAGCACATTTGTTACTTTTGGGAACCTATGTTATATTCTATTCTAACAAAAAAATATTTATTTCCTTTTCATTTAATTACTTATTCACAGTTGTCCATTTTTTTGTGAATGATTTTAAATTCATAAATATATTATTGTTTATAAATAATTCAATAAATTTCATCGAGGTAATTCATAAACATTAATTGGGTGTAAATTCATTTTTATTCTTAAAATTGAATTATTTAATAAAACAATTTATATATGGATGTTTCTTTCTTAAATTAAAAGTAATTTATAACACCTCTCAAAATTGAATATTTTAAAATAGATTATAAATTTAAAATCATATTAATCATTTTATTAATTATATCTTCTTAATTTTTGACCATAGGGAATATTTAACATAGTAGAAATCATGACATTATAGGGGTTAAAAGGGATAATGAGGTCCATAAACTAAGAGTTAAGATTAAAACATCAGTAAATATTTTAAAAATATGATTTTTTGAGTTTATTCAGAACTAAAATATCACATCTTATATATTTTTCCCATTATTTGGATTGTTAAATTTATATTAACTTTATGTTGTTTTAATGTTAGCGGTATTTACAAGGGTGTTACTCCCCTCACTTGTCAAAGGGAATCCCCTATTCCCAATTCTCCACACCACTTGACCACCTTTGATAGATAAAGATCTACCCATATCACTTCCCAACATTCCTACCCATTTCTTGTATGTTATTTTATCTCCAATATATCAAAATAAGATGTCATAAATTGTAAACCAAAGGTAAATACCCAAATAAGTGAAAATTGCATAAAATGAGATCTTTCAAGATTATTTATTCATTATAATTCTATAAGTTTTATATAAAAATATTAGTCTAATGATATTATAATAATTAATATACATATATTTTTTATGTTAATGGTTAAACCATTTTATATCTTATTTGTATCCAATGGAAATTGACAGTTTCACTTTGCATACGTGTAGACTAGCACCTCTCTAGGGCAATGTGTTTCATTTTTCATCATCAATACTCATGTATGGTTATATAGATTAATTTAATGAATATATGTAATATTTATGTTATAATTATGATTTAATGAAGATAAATAATTTTTAACCATCCGATCACTATATAAATTGAAAAATTAAAACATCACATGTGCGTTCATAAAGACTACAATATCTACAATGTGATGTAATTTATTTTTCAAAAATTCATTAAAAACATTCTTAAAAAATACTATATATTGAATAAATATAATATTTATGAAATTATTAATATTAGTTTGATTATGAATCCATGAGAAAATTGTAATTACATGATTCACTAAACTAAAAAATATGTGGAAAACAGAGTCATTAACATTTGGATATTGTTTTTGATGAATAATTGATGAAAAATGTGTAATTTGAAATTATGTGGTAATTATATATAGTATTATAAGTAAAAAAATTATTATATTATACAAGTATAATAAATTTAAATAATTTTACAGGAGGTTAAAGTGTTATGAAGAATGTAAGGACTTGAGGTATGTGTTTCTCTTATAATGTGTTTTTTATAGGAATTATTTATGTTGCAATAACCATTTTTAGAAATTTCATATTAATTTTTTCCTAGAAACAAACTATTTTCTTCTGTTTTGGTTATTTTGTTTCTTTTTCAAATATTCTTTCAATTTTCCCACTATTTGGTACTCAAAAATAATGAACAGCTCTATTTACAAAAATCTAACCCTATTTCTCCATTTTCATTTGTAAATATATTTCTTCCATATCTATATTATTAAAATTGTTTTATGGATTTATTTTATACTTAAATAATAAGTATATAAATTTTTTACTATAATTGAATTTCTTTAACAATTATTTCTATGTGTATTTTTCAACATTTTCTTTAGGATTCATTTTTTACTTATTACAAAAGTAAGACAAGATTTTTTTATATTTACTTATCAACCAAACATTCTCCCCATCAAAACAATTATTAACTATCCATTTTTTATTACATATTTCTAAGGAGTTTTCTAAAATGAAATCATTTTACCAATGTTATGAGAACATTATATTTTTGAAATATACAAATATAAAACAATGATTTATCGATTTTTTGAACGATTATTAATAATGATTTTATAATAGTATTTTTCATATATTTAAACATTAATTTAGTATTGATATGTTTAACTAGGTATATGATCGTATGATACCATCCTATTCATTGATATGGATATATTATAATTATTATGTTTCATGAAACCAATTTATTCCTAATGGGTTATTTATTATATGAAGGAATTATGAGTTCATATTTAAATAGAATATATATGGATGGTTTATTATTATGTAATAAGTGGGAACATTATCTCCTTCCAATGCATCTGGTAATGATTTGTAGGAAAGACAAGACCAATCCCACTATGGTACACTAATGTTTCTTTCTAGTCTGATAGTAAACAAAAGAATTTTTTTAATACTAAGTGGCTTCATGATAGGTTTAACCAATCCAAACAGGGTTCAATGAGTGTTGATCCCTAGATTATTATGGTATATGGTAGGTTATCAAATTCCTAATATGTGATAATTAATTGATGATAATACTTGAGAAATTATTTCCATTCTTATGTGTATTCCACAGTTTTGTTCCACAATGTTATTTCTCATGATTATGAGATGCTCCTATAGATCTTGATAGAATATTGAATATTATAAACTCTTATGATTAATGTATTTTATTATGATAAATACCTATTCCATGACTACTGTTTTATGATTTATGATTTTCTGTGTATGATATTGTTTATTTCAATCATATTTTCATACCATTAAGATTATATTATCCTCAATTATGATACTAGATTGATAACATCAATGTTTACCGTTACTATGAATCTGGAAGGGGATGATGGCGAACTATCATGAAATAAGTTTATAATGTTTCTAATCTTTAAAGACAATAAATCATTATAGTTATCATGCATATATTATTGTGAGATATATTAAATACTCATATAAAAATATATAATATTTATGTATGTTATTCTTGGTTGACCTCATATCATAATTCCTTTCATCGTAATAGTTTTCATGTATCTCCCCTCCAAAAACACTTTAATAAATAGCATTATTCCACATACATTATCATCAAACAATATTTAATTATAACTCATAATATAAACCAGATTAAAAAATACATGATCTAATGGGGATCAAACAAATCGTTTCAATTCTACTATAAAAATATACAGTACAATGTACCAAACGGGCCTTTATATTTATACAAACATTTATAAACATCCAATTCGACATTTAAAATCCAATTTGAAATAAGGAATTCCAAATAAATATCATTTAAAATAAAATAATTCATAAAAATAATTCAACTAGATCTAAAGATCTAGTTTATGAAATATATATCAAATGAAAAATATAAAAATTATCTTGAAATCAAATGTACATATAAGTGACATGAAATAATATCAAATGAAAATATTGTAGATCAATATAAAAAGGAGTTGCATCAATAAAACCCCTAAACTATTACCATATCATTAAATCCATGAAATATCCTATAAAAGTCATTTTTAATCAAAATAGCCCCATAAATTGCCCATTACATTCAAAATAACATCTTTAAAATTTTACCAAACCTAAAGAGCACAAAAAAATTTGTTCTAGGTATATATAGGCAAGAATCCATAAAACCCCCCTTTTATATAAAACTTGAAAATAACAAAATCGAGATAAAACTAATATACATTAAACAATTTTAGAATATATAAGTAAATTGTGAATAAATTTTATGTTTATAAAACTTAAGTACCCATGTAATTTTAAATAAACAATTGAATATAAACATACATACTTCTTTGGGATGAAATTAATCCATATTCAAAGATAAAGACTACATTATCTAAAAAAGAAATATCAATCCACCCTATAAATAAATAATATCAATATTAAATGAACCCTGGATAAAATAATTCTCCCCATTCCAACTATGTTTTGAGAAAAAATAATAATGAAAAATAAATATGAAAAGGGAAGGGATTTGGATGAGGAAGTGAAAATAAGTAATTCCCTTACGAAATGATGAAAATCAAATGATTAGTGATGAAAACCCATGGATGTAGAAGGGGGAATTTTTTTAGTAATCACTTCGGTTGGGATTTCTCAGTGAAGGGTAATAATATAGAGTTTGGAGATTTTTATAAATAAATATGACATATATTTTGATAAAAATTCAATACAGAACAATATGATCCCTTCTAGAGACATACATATTTAGAGTCTTAGGATACTACATATAAAATCCTTTTATTGTTTGAAATATATTCAACATCTCCCATAAATAACATCCCATGTATTAATTTTTATAGGAAACCCCATCTAAAATCATTCATAACCCAGGGAATGAAAACATAAGAAAATGGTGGGCTCAAATGATAAGAAAGGATAAGAATGGGAGGTATAAAACAAAGATAATTTGAATGAATAATATAAGTAAAAGTGTTAGAGATCATGAACATAACTTGTACAGTTCATACCAAATATGACAAAGATCATTAACATGATTTATGGAATAAAACAATATTATTTCAAAAGACAACAATTGTAAGAATGGGAAATCATCATTAATCAATCATGAACCATAATCTCATGTAATAAATTTATTTCTAGAATCATCATTATTATATAAGACCATTTCATATATCACTTTTAACTACTAGGACTATCATATCGAGAATCAACACATGTTTCCCATTATATATCAAGAATTTAGAGTTGTTTCCCATTACAGATCATGAAGATCAACATTTTTCCTATAACTAATAAAACACATAAACCTATTTCTAATAATTATCTTATGATATGTAAGACATTAACCAATTATTTTGGGGGGATGTATGTCCCATCAATCACGTAATTTAAAACAAACACATGTGTATCATAATATCATAATACATTCATCATATAGAATACCCTGAAAAGAAATGGGGTTCATTACCATTTTATCTTCTCATAATAAAAATAAAACATAAAGATAAATTATAAATATGGTATCATGGTATCATATCATAATTAATAATATGTAACATAATGGGATTTTATATTAGATGAAAAAATTACTTTGAAAGGTCTCATATAATAATCCTTATAGAAAATAACCTTTCCATTTTGAAATAAGATCTTTTTAAAATGTAATAAACTATACAAGAAAATGTATTCTTTGGAAAGATCCTAGTAAAATTATTAATTATTCTTAAAAGAAAATATTATTGATGAATGTTGCAAATTTCATTCATGTTATACATGTTAAAAACCCATTCCCTTCAAACAGTCAAAGTGAACCTAGTTCATTAAATGAAAAAATATTTTTCTTAATCATTCTGTAAAAAGTAACACAAGGGTAATATTTTCATTAAAAATACATTTTATAATAGTAAAAAAATTATTGAAAATAAATTATAAATAATTGATATGGATGATAAACGTCAAATAATTCTCTCAATAGATACATAAAAGTATAATATTCCTAATATTGTTGAGATTGTGATATAAAACACTTACATCAAGTTCTTCATTCATTGGAAGCACACTAACCACCTATATAATATATTGAAATTTATAACGATATACCAATGTCTTTTTATACATATAATATCATATATGATAACTTTATAACATTTCAACCCCAACTTAATAAATAATTTATAATAAAATTTATTATTTTAAATTGTTAACGGTTCTGTTTCCCATGAGTCATTCATTTCAGAATATTCTGTTCTTACATTTTTATTGGTTTCATCACCTAAAGAATATTAATAATCATATAAATATCATATAAAATCATTATAATTATATTTATATTCATCCAAAAAATTTGTATAAAGAAAATGTAATTACATCGTTCATGGAGACAGTAGGTCATACATACACATGAACAATATTTATATTTCATGAATAATGGAATAAAGGAATGGTAAATAATAATTAACCTTTTTTGAATAATTATATATATATATATCATATAAATTCATAAAATACATCCCCATTACTATAAAAGTATAATATAAATGAAAAATTTATTGTAGCTAATTTAACATCAATTGTCTTTGAATAAAAAGAAATCTGTGAAGTGAAATCACTTGGTGAAGCACTCGCACTACACAGTGAAGATGGTATTATGATGGAATTAATGGAGTTCATGAAGGATCATAAATAGATCATTAACGGATTCTCCACAAAGAAAACACCATACAATGTTTTATATTTTATATACTAAGTGTAAACGGAACCACATTGAACACTCATATGTGAAACTATTCTGAGGTCATTCAGATCAATGGAAGATTGTTTTGAAGAATAAGTGAGCACAAGTTATTTCTGAGAGTAGTTAGATTTTAAATTATTATTGTTTATAAACACAAAATTATAGCGAGTCTTCTCTAAACATTATAAAAATGGTTAACTTTAGTGAATATAGTACATATGTTGTGCAGATTTTATTATGTCTAAATCCACATTGACTGAAGGCTACTATAAATAGAAGAATGTTTATAGAGGTTATTGAATCAAACTGCACACAAATATGATTCCTCCAGGAATAAGATATACATTACATAAAGGTTTCTACCTCTACAAATACGTGGTTGGTCCTCCTTCTCAAGAGGCACTCATTCAAAATGGTTTTAACCATTACAAAAACATCCCTTCATGTAGATTTTAGAGATATTTTTTCCTAAATTTGCAGTGATCTGATCTTGATTTCCTCAATCTCTCCCATGAAATTTGTATTTTAGAGTTAAAAATCAGGGAATATTTATGGGAAACAAATAAATGTTCTTGAATCATTATGGAATAAATGTATATGTTCTATATTTGTTATGGTAAACATGTCAATGTGCATGATCCATTATAAGAAACATGTGTTGATGCCTGGCCTAATGGTCTTGGTAGTTATAATTAATATATGAGATGGGTTTTATACATATGATTTTTTGAAAAACTTATTTATTACATTTACATGGGTTTAATGATTTATTTATGATGTGTTCTCGTTATAATGATTCATGTATTTTGAAAATTAAATATATTATGCCATAACTCCTATTTATTATCTTTTTCATATTGGGTGTGAAAATTTTAATTTATGGTCATCAAATCATACCCTTTTTCTTATCATATGATTTCATATAATTGTCAGTTTATATGTACAATATTTACCATTACTGATCAATTGAGTTCACCAATTTCCTATATTTCTATTCTCGAGGATATGGAGAATGTTTTTTCTGGGGTGTGCAAATGAAGAGTATTATGAGGGACGTTTGTTATGGGAGATTTTGAAGATATTTTATAATATAATAATATTGTATATCTAGTTTCCAATGAATCTAAACCTACACAGTTCTATCATGGATCATATTTTTGTGTGTTTTATATTCATATGAATATATTTAATTTTTATGTATGGAAATGTTGGGCTACTATCATTGGTTTCAACATAGGGTTTAGTCAATATTTGTAGATTAGGGTTAGAAAATATAAATGAAAAATTAGGTATATGTCTCTTTATTTGATAAAATCCTATTCTTTTTGTAATAATATTTAATGATGTAAGTTAAACCTAAGGGTTTATAGTAGAAGGTGTCGGGATTCAAAAATTCAATAAATGGTATATCATAATTTTTTGGGATTACAATATGAATATTATTTCTCACACAATGATTTTTTAAGTAAATGGTTGTAAGTAGAATAATAACATTAATGTGTAATGTGATGGAAAATTTATTTATAGTGTAGGTAAGAATGAAAATGTTATGTATATCAACCCTCCTCTTTATTACACACTTAAACATGATTTTTTACTTAATCTTTCACTTAAGACCACTATAAGGATAGAGAGGTCTAATGTCTTGGGTAAATAGAAACATTAAATAATAACTTTGAACAAAAAAAATCCCGAATATTATCGAATACTTCTTTTACATTACCACAACATTCCTTTATACTTAGAATTGCATGGGATAACCTACAGACATGCATAAGAAAAAGGGTGATCAATAAATCCCATTAAGGGAGTAAAAAGGTATTAACATGAAGAACATAGAACATGTTAGTCAATAGTAATACAAATTGTTCACAAGAGAAACCTGAAAATAAATTCATTATATAGAATTATTATCATAACATGGATATTTGGCATAAACATTTAACATGATATTACCATGAGCTAAGGCTCATTGCACATGGATCATTAGTAAAATATCATTGCACTTGAATTAGAATGATTAAACTCTAATGAAACTTGAATTATCATGATTAAACCCTCATTTAACATGGAGTATCATTATACAATTCTTTACCCAATGCATTGGAGCTCTATCACGGCCCACCCTTAATAAACATTTCATTTCCTGCATATGTGTTACACGTAGATTATAAAACATGGATTCATTAATCAACATATTTTTTTCAATGAATAAGAGATGTAGAATACATATATGTAACCCCTAAAAAAGTACATGTTAATAAAGGTGAATACCATTGATATAGAAATTGGTATAGTATTCACTTACATGATGATTTTGTAATTGTAAATTTTTGTGTAACTTCGGTAGCATAGCGACTTTAAATAGAAATCATAAAATGGGTTGATGAAAGAGAAAGAGTTCTATCAACATTTATACATGAAATATTCTGTAAGGGGGTCATGGAACATAATATTCCAACATATTTAATGAAATTTAGAGTCATAATATAAAAGAACATATTGAATGTAAATGAGGGGAGAGAAATCCCTTACAGAATTCTAGCATGGAAACAGGTGTAAAAGGGAGGAATTACTATGAGAGAAAAGGGTTCACTCATCGTTAAAACATAAGTAGGAAAGTATAGTGGATGTGAGAAATCAGACCCCAACATTTTTAATAGAAAATAAAATGAAATAAAAATATATGGAAACTAGGACATCAATAAGGAAGTAAGTAATCTGGGGATCCCTTACTGAAATTTCGGCAAGGTGACATGTGGTCATGGGAGGAATTAATGAGAGGGGAAGGGGTGTCTAACCGTCAAAACATGTAGAGGGAAGGATAGGGGTGGTTATAAATCATATTCCAACATTTTTAATTGAAAATTAATGAATAGAACAACATAATGAAATTGAGATAAAAATGAGAAAAGAAGAAATCCCTTACATGGAAGTGTAATCTCAATGGATTGGGAGAGGGATTGAGAGGGGATTCCATGGTGCATGGTGTGCCTTGGTAGGATTATAGAGAGAGGGGTTCTGGGTTTGATCAAGCTCAAAATGTTTTGAGTGAAGAGGAATGGAAAATTGAGAGGGTTTATATATGAAAGGAGAGGGAATTTTTTATTATTTAGGTTTTGGACAACACACATTAATCTAATTAAAAACACAAACCATAGTATTGTTTTTTCTCAAGGATTTTGAAAATGTGGAGTGTTAAAATTATTTTATAAGTTCAATGGCTATACTTATTAAAATTTGAGGCTTTATTTTGTGGTGTTGAGTCACACTACCAAAGACAACATTTTAAAATGTGAAAATGTTTTATTTGTATTGGAGTGTCAACTAAGGAATTGTAAAATAAATAAAAAAAACTGAATATCAAATTATTTTAAAGGTAAAACATATATTGGCAGAAAATAATTTTTATTATATTTTATTACATCACTATTTTGTCATTATCATGAAAAAAACACATTATTGAAGTGGCATTTATATTTTAAACTAAAATTCCACTATCTTCAAAAATTATGAAAAATTCACCTTTAGATAATCTCAACGCCCTGAATCCAGAAATAAGATTTATTTCATCTGAATATGTTTCTAAATATTTGAATTTTTTTTGTAAAATAAAATCCAATATTTATAAAAAAAATCACGGGATTTGACAAAAAACAGATTTCAATCCATAATAAAAATTAAAATTGTTTTTATAAATATTATTCGAAAATTTATGTTTAATAAAAAGTAATATAGTAATAATAATTTATTAAAATATTTTTTAATTCCAAAATCCATTAATTTATCAAAATGATTTTCTTAATTGAATTTAAATATTAATTGAAAAAAATACTATTTGTTCCCAATGTAACTATAATAAAATGATTTTATATTTGTTATTATATACAAAAAAATATTTTATATAATCATAGTGCTAGGGTATTGTTATATAACTCGTTATAACACACGCATAAGACCTAATTGTAAGGAGTGAAATGGGGACAGAATCTTGGGGTGGCTCAGATAACATTGCTCAGGTGGTAATCTCTATTACCTTCCACATCTCCCATAGATGGTTCATTTCATGCTTAACTTGTTAAATCTAGACTTGGGATTGGTTTAAGATAAAATCCAATGCATGCCACATTTTTTCCAAGATACGACAAATGGGATTTATATGGAGCAATTCTATTGGATGAGGACGCTGCTTCCTTTGTCTGAGTAAATTGGATTTGTTAAAGCCCAATATTTATTCTTATCATGTGATAACTGTTCAATAGCTATATTATCAATGGTAACAATTCGTAATGCTATTTTAAAATCCAAAAAAATAAAACCAATGAAGTGTATATGTTTTATATAACTATTTTACATAATAATACATTTAATCAGATCAGGAAAAACTTTCATTAGTAAAGGTTTGGGTCGTTAAAATCTTTCCCTATTAAGAAATTCCACCCTAGAAATTTCCTTTTACCACAATAAAATATATGAGGGTGACTCTACCTAATTACGTCCTCTAATTCCCACATTGCTTCCTCAAACTATTGGTTTCTCCACAACACCGTGACGAGTGGCATTTTCTTATTTCATAGACCTTTTTTTATATGATATAGGATCTTCATTGGATTCTTTATATAGGATATTTCATCCTCAAATGGTACCACCTATATATTGAGTACATGTGATGGGTCAGGTATGTAATTTCTCAAGAGTGATACATGGAATACATCATGTACATGAGACAGGTTCGGTGGGAGTGTTAGTCAATAGGTCATTGCCCCATCGCGATCAACGATAGCAAAAGGGTTGATTTACCTTGTACATAGATTTTCATTCTTCCCAAATCTCATAAATCTATTCAATAGTTATATATGGAGGAATAACATGTCCCTGAAATCAAACTCTTGGTCTCATAGATGATTATTATCATTACTCATTTTTCAACTTTGAGAAGCATTAATGTGCTGCTAGATGGTGTTAACATTCTCCAGCATTTCATAGAACATTTCTAGACCTAGGATTTTTTGCTCCCCAACTTTAGCCCAACATGCCAGTATTCTTCACTTCTTCCCATAAAGGGATTCATAAGGAGCCATTTGGATGCTTGAGTGGAAACTATTATTGTAAGAGAACTCAACCAGAGGAAGATGTTGATCCCATCCTCTTTTGAAGTCCATTGAGCATGCTCCTAACATTTTCTCAAGTGTTTGGATAGTTTGATTATATTGGCCATCATTTTGAGGATGATAAGTTGTATTGATGTTCATCTCATTATTTAGATCACGATTAAGACTCTTCTAGAACATAGAGGTGAATTTTGGATCTCGATTGGATATAATATATTTTGGTACTCCATGCATCCTTACAACTTCTCTAATATATAATTGTTCCAGTTAATCCAATGAGAAATCTTCTTGAATTGCAATGAAGTGTGAAGTCATTGTACGATAATCCCCAGCAACCTAGATAGTATTTTTTCTTTTGGATGTCTTCAGAATTTCGGTAACAATTTATATGGTGATGTTCTCTCATTTACATGTTGGTATGGGTAATGGTTGCATCATCCCCTTAGACTTCTTCCTCTCAGCCTTCACGGGATGACATACCTGGAAACTTGATGTATACTCAGTGATCTCCTTCTTCATTTCATCCCACTAAAAATTCTCTTTGATATCTCGATTTATCTTTTTGTTTCCTGGGTGAATGGGGAAATTCAAACTATTTTCATCATCAAAAAGTTAATTCCTTTAATACAGATTTTATATAACACATATTCTTGTTCCAAATATTACAATTCCTTCGTCATTAATATTGAACTATAAGGATTTCCCTTTTCTAATATTTTCCACTTTCTTTTGAATTTCGACATTATTTTTTTGAGCATCCATTAAATTTTCCAAAAGGGACTGTTGATAAATCATTTTTGAAAGGATTTATGGTGTTCCCTTCTTTATGATTCCTATGTCCATTTTCATAAAATATAATAATATTGGATCCTTTCCAATTATCATCAATGATAGGATCTCTAGGTCCTTTCTACATTGATCATCTACCACCTTGTTCTCTTTTCAAGGGTGTTAATGGAATGAGTAGTCATAGCCTTTGAACATCTATAACCATCTTCATTAGCTCATGTTAAACTATTTCTGTGTTAATATGTACTTGCATGTTTTTTGATCCGTATATATTTCACACTTCTCCCAAAAGAGGTAATGTCTCTAAATATTCAATGTGAATATTATTGCAGCCATCTCCAGATTAGGGGTGGGATAGTTTTTCTCCTGAATTTTCAACTTTCTTAAGTCATAGGATATTAATATGTCATTTTTCCTCAAATTAAATCAACGGGAGACTTATAAAATTTTAAAGAAAAACATTCCCAAATACATAAACATGTGATACAACACTTACATTAGTTTTTTACTAATGATATAATATCATTTCTTCTTTGGAATCAATGTTCTTAGAAAACATAAAATATATACTTATATAACATGAATTTAAATAAATTAGGACGTACACTACTTTGAATTAGTGTTTACATATAATTCGTTCATCAATATCCATCTTAGCAAAGGACATCCCACGATCTTAGGATCATGGATATTGTTGATTCTCATCATGCCTCTCAACCTTTGAAATATGGAATTATCTTGGGTAATCCCCTACTTCTACACATTTAACGCATAAAACTATGTAATATTCATTAGATATAATTTTGTTTCATTAAATCACAATATCCATTCCATCGTGGAAATTGAATACTTTGTGCCCTTCCTTTTCACACACAAAACATCTCCTAGTCCCTTTGTGACATTTCTCTTAGTGGCTCAATCCACAATTGTTTCATGAAGTAAATTTTTTCTTCTTCCCATAGTCAACTTTTTTATATGGAATTTCATGAGATTACATCTTCATCTTCCTTGATTTCTTTGGGCATTCGACAAAGTGCCAATTATTAATCGTAATATTTGATAGATGGTTTGGAATAATCACAATATGTCTTACTTGAGCTCCCATTTTATTGGGAATCTGATTGGATCATTCACTACATTACCCGACACATCAATTGTTAGTTGTAATCCTTATATTACTGGATATTTTAATGAATAGAAAGAAAATTATGGATGAGTATCTTAAATATTCTAACACAAAAGGGGGAATCCAATGAAAAAAGGGATAACTTATAAATTACATTTATTTTATTAACTTATGAATTTATAGGGTTCAATATATGATATCCATGATCTAATTCCCAACATATCATCTTAGGGGATTTTTATTTATTTCCTTAATAATCATTCATACTAATCTTATGAATTTACCAATGCAAGTCCCCTAGGAGTGTCATAACCAAGAATGCAGCAATGCCCATTGTCATGCACCAATTCCAAAATGATTCTATCTCAATGCAGCATTTTCAGGTTTTACCCCTACATACATTTGTTCTAGATCATCCTCTACCTATTCGTATCTTGAAAAGGATGTATTTTCTTGATATGACTTACTCAATACGCACCAAAATTTTGGGATGTTTTTATTAAACA
Organism: Viscum album; assembly: GCA_963277665.1. Classification (NCBI taxonomy): domain Eukaryota; kingdom Viridiplantae; phylum Streptophyta; class Magnoliopsida; order Santalales; family Viscaceae; genus Viscum; species Viscum album. Next base: position 823,706,379 of record OY728153.1, read on the forward strand.
TATTCTTATCTCTAAGTCTTTCACTGGGGTTTTCTAAAAATAATCCCAAAAAAAACTAATCCTATCCTCGTATACTAGCTATAATAACTCTACTCTTTATTAAACACTTAGACAATATTGATTACATAGAATTTCACTTAATACAAATCTTAGGATCAAGAGGTCTAGTGTCAAGGGAAATTAGGAACATTACATAACATGATATAACATAAAACCCAACATATTTATTGAAAAATTATTTTACATGACCACATAATTCAATCATACTTAGAATTTAATGGGATAACCTGAGGACATGCATAAGAAAATGGTGAGCTATAAAGGACAATATGGGTGTAAACAGAGAATAACATGAAGAATATAGTACACGTTAAGAAATAGAAATATCATTGATGCAAAAGAGAAATATGAACATAAAGTCATGATATAGAATTATTATCATAACATGGAAATGTGGAAAAACATTTAACATGATATTAGAATTATCCAAGTCTCATTGAACATGGAGCGTGAGTAAACCCTCATTTCACTTCAATTAGAATGAGTAAAACCTGATTTCAGTTAACCTGGTATGAGTAAACCATCATTGAACATGGAGTATGATGATACTATTCTTTACCCAATGCATTAGAGTGCTATTAGGGTGCACCCTTTATAAAAATTTCATTACATGCATAAGTGTGCCAGATAGATTATACAATGTGGATTCATTAAACAGTGTAATTTATTCCACGAATAAGAGATGTGGAATATATATATGTATGTCTTAAATCAAAAAGTACATGTGGATGAAGGTGAATACCCTTGATTGGGAAATTGGTTTGGTATTCACAAACATAATGATTTGGGCATTATAAATTTTAGTGTAACTTCAGCAGCATAATGACATAAAATAGAAATTGGAAATTTGGTTGATGAGAGAGAAATAGGTCTCTCGTCATTTATACATGAAATTGATAATAAGGGAGTCATGGAACATAATATTCCAACATATTAAATTAAATTTACATGCTTAATATAAAATAATTTCTTGAATATAAATGAGGAGAGAGAAATCCCTTACAAAATTTCAATATGATAAAGGGTGTACATGGAAGGAATTAATGAGAGAGAAAAGGTGTCTCTCATCATTCAAAAATATGGAGGGAATTATGGGGTAGGTGAGAAATTATAGTCATATATTTTTAACTAAAAATAAAATACCATAACAGTATAAGGAAACTTGGAAATAAATATGGATGGAAGGAATGTAATGATCCTTTAAATAAATTTTTTCCTAGTAACAAGTTTATACAGGAGGCATTAATGAGAGAGGAAGGGTATAACATAACTCAAAAATAAGGAGGGAAGTATAGGGTAGGTGATAAATTGTACCATAGAATTTGTAATTTAAAATTAAAGGGTATAACAACTTAATAAAAATGAGAAATAAATGACAAAGGAATGGAAACCATTATATTATAAGTCCAATGTCCGGACTTGTTAGAAAATTATTCCTGCTTATATGGAGGTGAGTCATGCCCTCAATGAAATCATTTTAAAATGTTAAAATGTTTTATACGTCTTGGAGGGTCCACTAAGGCTTTGTAAAATAAATCAAAGAAATGTAAAATCACATTATTTTAATGGAAAAACATATATTAGTAGGATTAAAATTATAGTATTTTTTTACATCACTATTGGGTCATTATAATGTTATAAAACACATTATATATTTAAATGGTTTTTTATTTTTACCCAAAAATTATATTATCTCAGAAAATTATGAAAAATTCACAATTATATAATATTGATGTCCTAAATTAAACAATAATAATCATTTTATCTAAATAATTTTCTAAATATGTGATTTTTTAACTTTTAGAATAACAAAATGACTTTTTTCAAAAATTTATGGGTTTTGACCAAAAAATATCTTTCCAACCATTAAACAATTACAACTGTATTCATTAAAATTGCATGATAATTTATATATAATAAAAAGTAATTTAGTTATAATATTTTTTTAAAATATTATTAAATTCAAAAATCCATTAATTCATCAAAATGGATTATTTATTGAATTTAAATATTAACTAAAAAAATACTATTTTTTTCCAAAGATATTATAATAAAATGAATGTATATTCTTTATTCTATAGAAAATAATTCATATAATTATAGTGATATTGTATTGTTACAAAACCCCTTATAACACCAACATAAGACCTTAGGATATGTTTTTTGATGGTTATGGAATCTTGGGGTGTCTTAGATAACATCACTCGGGTTGTAAACTCGGTTAACTTGCACTTCTCCCATAGGAGGTTCCATTCCATAATAACGTGTTGAAGCTTAGCTTGGGATTGGTTAAGAGAGGAGCCAAGTAACGCCCTCTCCTTTTCATGCTCCAAAAAATGGACTTCATACAGATCAATTCTACTAGATGACGTCATCAGTTCCTTTGTCTGAGTAAATTGGATTTGTTAAAGCCCTGTTTTTTTACTAATCACGTGATCACTTTTCGACATCTATATTTGCAATGATAAAAAATATTAATTATTTTTTATGATCAAAAAATATAAAACCAATGAATTTAATATTTTTTATATAACCTTTTTACATAATAATACATTTAATCATATAAAATGGTAAAGTTCATCAGTAATAGTTTGGGTTGTTACATTATGTGAGTTATAATGAAGGATCTTTCTACTATTCTCATTAAACATTCATAGGCTACAAATCATGTTGTGTTTTCAAATGATAAAAATATGGAACAAAATACTTAGTAATATTTCAGGAAGAAACATCCACCTTACTTTAGTGGATATATTGATGCACTAGTGGTTGGGAGATAGTCAACACTATTGGTAAAATATCTTCTTCCCTTGAATGATTGAGACATGAAAGTGTAATCCTAGTTGGTTATCATCTAGAAGATATATCATCTCAATGGTCGAATCTTATCCAGAATATAACAGAAGAAGGTGAAATTGAATCCTTGGAATATATTGGATTTAAAGTAATATTATTCATTAAATACATTCCTTGTATTCAACATACAACTATAGAAATGTAATTTCGTGATTTGAAGTAGAAATATGATGAATAAATTGGAACCTATGAGAAAAAAATATACCGGGGATGAAATGTATGGCTCTAGTTTAATTATCGTCAATGAAAGTAAAATTGATCAATTCATTTGAGGCCTAAAACCGTTTAATATAAATGAAATAGATATATTATACTTTCGTAGATATAGCTAAATAATTCGATGTAAACTCAAAGTAAAAACTGGAAATTGTAGATTCCAACCATTCAAATTGTTTTTATTAGAAAAAAATATTGATTCTCAGGGAAACTAAAATAAAGAACATGGTGGAAATAGATTCCAGCCATATATGTCCTAGTAATGTGTCATGAAAAATCATGGAAACTATATTAATGGATTTATAAGGTTCTTAACATGTAAAAAGGAAGGTCTTAAATCCCATGAATATTGAAAGGATATGAATAGGAATTTTAATGTAATAGAAAAAAATAATACACTGAATAATGAACAACCCAACCATAAATATTTAAAATGAATGGAGTATTGGGGTTATACTAACTAGTGCAAGAATTGGTTGGTTTTTTATGAAAAGTGTCAAATCAACTTAATCCTAAAGAAAATGGGAAATCTCATACGATTGTGACTGAGGAAGTGGGTTGGGATAATGACATAGAGAAATGTAAATTAATCATCCTCTCTAGAATATATAATTTACTTTTTGATTATGGATCCTAACATTCATTTATTTAAAATTTATTTTATAAGGTTATCACTATATTACCACAATTATTAGATGTTGAGTTAGCTATGAAAAATTTTAATGGCACATCAATCACACCTCAAGTCTATATAGTTCATCCCTGGTTGAAGTCTTTGGGAACATTCTGCTTGAAAAACGTATGATTATCCATTTTTTTGAATTTTATGTAACTATTTTTGGTGATTAGTTATCCATATATGGATCCCATATTAATTTTTGAGTAAGGTAAGTTGTATTTATGATTCCCAATAATCAAATGATTATTTATCGATTTGATGATGAATATGAATTTCAAATGGAAATTTCTTCCATATTGCGGGACTTAATTCCTATACATCAAAGTTATCTATCTAAGATGGTTGTGGAGGATCTAAAAAATAAGAATAAATGTATTTAATGTGAGTTTGTTGATGTATTTCTTGGATACGTTTTTGGTCTTCCACTAAATCTGGATGTTTTGTGTTCAATAAAAATTGTATGTGTTGTTATGCCTATTTTATGGGATTATTATTGAATGACCCCAATTTAGTTAAAGGAATCAATGAAAGAACTCCAGAAGAATATTTATAGGGGATTAATATTCGATTGTACATCCCCACATGGTTCACCAATTCTATTTTAAAGAAGAAATATCATTCTATTTGTCTTTTCAATGATTTCCGAGAGCATTAAAAGATCCCAATTCTAAAAAAGCATCATCTCCCCCATAATAATTACTTATTTAATCAAAATTTATGAGCTAAATATTTGTATCAAGATTGAATTTAATTAAAAATATCATCAATTAATGGAAATAAAATCGATATACCCAATAAAAAATTACATACCAGTTATAGACACAATTAATTAATATTGATACATTTTCGTATTACTAATTATCCAACCATCTACATAGATTTAATGAATAGAGGATTTAAGGACTACCTTGATCTGTTTAAGGTCATTTATAAAGAATATGTTCTTGTATATTAAAATATAATAGAAGATAATGAAGATTGCATAGTATTTTATTAAAGACCATGACAAATAAAAAGCTTTTTGAAAAAATTACTTATTGTAAATTTATTCTTAAGAATGATTCTTTTATGGGTTAAATAATCATAAGTCATGGTATACTATTATATCCTATAAATATAGAATTTTTGAGATATGTTCAAGACCAACTATAGTTACTCAAATCCCTAGTTATTTGGGTTTTATTAGATATCATTAGTCTTTTGTGAATAATAATTCACATCCATCAAATTCAACACCATGATAACTTAGAAGGGTTCCAAGTTCTTTTATACTGATGAATGTGGGGAATGTTTTAGGAAACTAAGAAGAAGGGTAGTTATTGAACCTATGATTACACTTTCCTTTAGTGGATATTGGTTTTTCAAACTATAGTGATTCACTAAATAAAGGATTAGGATACATATTCATGGGAAATGATATGTTTAAATATTATGACTCAATAAAATTGAAGGTTAATGAAGAAAATTAAATAAATCATGATTTGGAGTTAGAAATAGTTATTTTTTAAAATATAAATGGATAGTGGACTGATAAATATAATAATTAAAATATCTTAAATTATATTTTATGTCAAAGAGATATGAACATGAGCCAAATCTTATTGTTGAATCAAATTGAAGATTATGATTTCTCAAAACAATTCCACCCAGGGAATGGAGATACGATTGAAGATTATCTAAGTCAAAATGATCATTATAGCTTATCAATGATGAGGATCGCAAAAGGTTCAATAATTTATGCATGTATATAAATATTTACTCTTTTGTGAATCTCATCATAAATAATCTATAATAATTATTTCAACTTAGAGAATCTTAAATAGTATCTTCTTTCCCTTGGTGGTATTTTATTAACAAATCATAATTATTAATTAATTCCAACCATAATCTTTGGTGCATGTTCATCTATTTTTTAGTGAAAATATTCATTAATATTTTGTGATTAGTATATTCGGCACTCCTTTATCCATTTAAATAATTAATAAATAAGTATTTCTAACGTTAAGTAATTATTTAGTAAATTTTCCTCATGGACTTTGAATTTTATTGTGTTATAAGCTATAAACATATAGGATTCCATGAATATGTTTCCTAATCCCTTATTTTATGAATCACAATAAATGACAACCCATTATACACTATAAGATAGTTTAGTCCTTGGTACACTAACTAACCCTCTTCTTAGTTCCCTAAAACATTACTCACATTCATCAGTCCAAAGGAACTTAGATCCCTTCTATGTCAACATGGTGAGTGGATTTGATGGATGTGAATAATTATCCACCAAACGATAATAATATCCATTCAAACCAAAAAACATTAATGGATTTCAATTACTATGGTTGTATTTGGAAATTTCTGAATAAGTTATATATTTACGAGATCTATAGGTATACAATGGCACAAAATTATATAACCCATCAATGAAACATTCTGAAGCCAAAATTATCAATAAGTAAATGTGTCATAAATCTCTTTATTTGACAAGCTATTCAACACAATCCTTAATTAGTCTTCATGCTCGTCCATTATATTTGAATATAAAAGAATATATTCAACAAATACTTAAAAAATAAATCAAGGATATGAAGTCTCAATTCATTAAATCTGTATTGATAATGGGAGAATAAGTAATAAAAAAATGAAACAATATAAATTAATAGTGTTCATAGCTTGTGTGGAATTTTTTATTGGGTGTGTCCTCTTTCTTGACCATAAATTGATGATATCCAAAATGAAATTAAATCTCGAAAAAATATTTATCTATTAATTGTTGATTAAATAAGTCATCAGTATAGGGTAGAGGAAACTTTTTCATGATTGTGATCTTATTATGCTCCTAATAATCATTTAAAAGACACATTTAACCATCTTTATTCTTGAAACTGAATAGGTAAACCATGTGGTGATGCAAAATCTTATATTAATTACTTATAAAGATTCTCCTAGAGTTTCTTCATCAATTCCTACAACTCAGTTGGGGTTCCTCTATACGAATCCATTAAAATAGGCATAACACCCCATATGGGTTTTATTGAACACAAAACAACATGATTTAGTTGATGACCAATAAACTATCCTATAAAGACATAAAAACTCACATAAAATATATTTATACATATTTTTCTAGTTTCTCCCCTGAAATCTGAGGTAGATAATGTTAATGGATAGGAATTAAGATGTACATGATAGAAGAAATTTCCATTTGAAATTTATATTCATCCTTAATGCGATAAAAAATCATTGGTTCACTTGGAATATGAAATATGAGTTACCTTCCATGAAAATTGATATGGAATCCATATATAGAAACCTAATACATGTAAATAATCACATCAAATTCAAAAAAATGGAGAATCTCATGATTTTCGTGTAGCACTTTCCCACAAACATCAACCAGAGATAAACTATACAGACTTTAGCTAAGACTATTGTTCGATTAAATGTTTTCATAGCTCACTCAACATCTAATCATTTTGGTAATATTTTGATACCCTTAGAAAATTAATTTAAAATAAATTAATTTGGGGATACATAACATAAAAATACATTTTATATTCTAGATAGGATGATTAGTGTACATTTAACCATGTCATTCTCCAAACCCACTTCAAAAGTCACGATATCATGATATTTTCTGTTTTCATTGGTATTAAGAGGTGTTAACACAGGTCAAAAAAATCATTAAATTCATGAACTAGTTAGAATAACCCCAACACTCCAATAATTTTTAACATTGGTGTGTGGGTGGTGCATTAGGTGTTGTCTTCTTCTCTTCCATTTCATTAACATTACTATTAATAATCTTTCAACATTCATGGGCTTTATAACCTTTATTTTCACATTGAAAGAACATCCTATATTCATTCCAATAGTTCACTTGATGTTTCCTCCCACATTTTTGGCACATATATGGCCATAAGTTTCTTCCACAGTGTGCTTTATTCATGTTTCCATGAGAGTCGGTCTTATTTTCTTTTATAAGCCATGTGAATGGTTGGAATCTTTATTTTCCATTTCAACTTTGAGTTAATATAGAATGATCTCTCTATAGATATTGAAGTCTCCTATATTTAATTAAATTATATTAATTGGTTTTATGCAACCAAATAATCGATCAATTTTAATTTCATTGATGATAATTGAACTAGAGGAAAACTTTTCTTATCTTTTGTAATTTTCCTCATAGGTACCAATTGATTCATCATTATTTTTCTTCAACTCAAGAAATTTCACATCTATAGTTGTATGTTGAATACAAAGAAAGTATTTACTGAATAATATCCCTTTAAACTAAATCCATTTCATGGATTTATTTTCATCCTCTTACATTATATTCTTGGTAATATTACACCATTGATATGTTATATATTCCAGATGATAATCAACTTAGATAACATTTTCATGTCTTGAGAATTGTAGAGAAAAAAATAATTTCACAATAGTGTTGACCATCTCCCAGCCACTAGTGTATAAAAATATCCACTAAATGGAGGTGGATGTTTCCTCATGAAATATTATTCAATATGTTGTTCCAATTTTTGATTATTCGAAACCTCAAAATGATTCATAGCCCATGAATGTTGTATGAGTATAGTACAAATATATTCCATTCTAACTCCAATAACGTTTTATTTCTAAGCTAGATAGTCATTAAATTCTCCATTGTGTTCCACATTAATGTGATTCCTCATATTTCCATCCATTTACATAAATGAAAAATCATAGTGTGAGAAACAATATTCCGAGCATAAACCCATAAAATTATGAAATTTCATTTATGAATTTCTATATAACAACACCATTTTCTATGAACCCTTAGGTCTAACTTGCGTTATTAATTACTGTTAAAAAACTATAGAAGTTTTTCTAATAAATAGACATATCACTAGTTTTTTCATTAATATCTTTATCACTAATATAAATATATTAAATAATTCATATTTTTTTACCAACTATTGTAGCCCAATATTTTAATACATAAATATTACATCTATTTAGATGAATATTCAACACATAAAAATATGATCCATGATATAACTATGAATGTTTAGAGTCATCGGAAACTATATATAAAATATTATTATTTTATGAAGGATCTTTAACATCTCCCATATCAAACATACCTCATAATACTCTTCATTGGCATTCCTTACTAAAAACATTCTTCATTCTTTGGGGAAAATAAATCTAAAAAATGGGTGATCTCAAATTCTCAGTAAGGGTATAAATAGGAGATATAAATTGATGATAATATGAAATAATAAAATAACAAATAAGGGTATGATTTGAGAAGAATAAAATAAAATTTTATTACCCATTATGAAGTGATCATAAACATTATTTATTGAATTAAACATTTTATTTTCAAAATATATGAATCATAAGAATGTGAACTCATCCTAACTCAATAATAACGCCCATGTCCTTATTATAATTGTGTGTTTGGAATAATCATATGTATAAAAACAATCTCATATGTTAATTATAACTACCAAAACCATTAGTTCAGGTATCTACACATGTGTTCCCATAGTGGATCATGCACATTGACTTGTTTTCCATAATAGATCTAGCACATCAACTTTTTTTCCATAACGAATCAATATTTTAGACTTGTTTCCAAAAAAAAATTTAGGATATTGTTAACTCTGAAATAAATAGTTAATGTGATATATAGAGTAACTCAGGGTAAGATCATAGTAAATCCAGGAAAAAATAGCTCTTAAATAATTCTAAGAGGATGTTTTCAGGACGGTTAAAACCATTTTTAATGATCACCTCTATTGGAAGGAGACCCATTCAAGCATTGGTGGAGGTGGAAACCTCTTGGTAATTTATCTGTAATTAATTAAGATCTACTATTCAAGTGGAGGTTGATTATATAACCTCTACACAACATACCTCTAATGTCTATAGGCCTTTTGTCTACATTGAAGTTGAGGAAGTAAACTCGGTGCAACAAATGTCCATTCACCAAAACCCCATCTATCAAAAATTTCCTAATATTTCAAAAGGATCCCTATATTTTGGGAAATAAATTACCCATCCTCTATAGGCCTTATAAATACCTACCATATTTTTATTTTTATAATGATGTGACCTATGGAATTCCATCCAATGTTTTGAATTCATGGACTCTATCCTCTGTGTTCCAATAAAGAGATGGATTTCCCAAGGTAGCCATTTTTTACTAAACTACCTTTGATTTGTTTTCAAGAACATCAAACCGTGTGGGATATTACTTTCATGAAGGTCTATGTAATTAATGTAACAATAAATCCCATTGTGGATCTTGGGATTTCTCAAGATAGTTATCCTTCATGAAACCAACACCATGGGAACCAAGATATCACTTTGATCCACAGTCACCATGTTTTATGAAACATGAACTTTTGTGAGATCCGTGTCCTTTTCAAATTTAGAAATTTTCATGATACTTGATCCTTTGTAAAACCTATCCACCAAACCTCTCTATGGTTCCTCCTTTAAACTGACACTACTTCACAATAGTATATATACCAATACCTTTAGAGCCACCAAAAACTGGATCAACCACACAAAAAATAGTCATGTGACTGTTATCATTAACACCTGTGTCTTTCCATTTCTCTAGAAGCTTGTCATGTTCCATTACCATACATTTTCTTATAATAATTGTAACCTTAATGCCTATTCCTCCTATGTATAGGCACCATAACATTGATTCCTTATATTTACACTCCCTTATGGAAGTTTTTACCACATATTCTTCCTAGATGAACATGATATGTAGAAACTTATGTCATAGAGGTGGAATCATCAAGGTAAACTATAATCCTTTCCAAGTAGCGAGTCCTTTTTCAAAATTCTCATCTTCTTCATGGAAATTTTCAACTCAACTATATATACTCATTATTTATATGTTTCATGATTTTAAACTATATATCTCAATGTTTTAATCCAATGAAATTAAATTGCATCACTATATACTCAACACAAGATGTTAAAATATAGCCTTACCATGTGTGATGAATATTGGATACACCAAGTATGATCATCATGGGATGCCACCTTCTCCCCCACCATGTGATGATCCTCCTACTCTGGGAAGCATCAATGTATAATCCCTCACACCATTCATCATTGATTCTCCTTTTGTGGCATGAGCTTCCTTACCGCAATATACAAAACTATATAGACCAGTCATATCACACTATGTTAAACTAAATCCTCAAAATATATGGGTTCTTATCCTTGAATGCAAATAGGGTTTGTAATACCCCTCCCTGATGTTCAATCGTGAAATCACTACAATTATAGGACACCTTGCTGAGGATCAATCATGATATCTAGATACACATGGGGTACCTTTATGAGGATCAATCCAAACATGCCAAATCATTCCATTAAATCCCAAAGTTTGAGAATATCCCTCCATAGAGGGACACATACCCTCATAACCGTAAAATATAATTTGTGATGTCTTCCCCCCTATGTACACAAATAACCATATATCAAGTGTGAAATCTCCCCCCGGGGCACAAATAACCAATCCATCAAGTGTGATCATCTTCCCCATAAGATAAACACTTTAAAACCATCATGAGTTATCATATTCCCCCATAGGGACACACTTAATCACCTACCCATTTCCATAAGTCATTAAACCAGTGACCTACCTCTACCCAAAATATGCTAAACATATGACATAATCATGAATATCAACTAAATATGATAAATTTGGGTTTTATAGGATAAATATAATTTGAATAATTACACCACTCGCATAAAATACACTTTGCCGTCATAGGATTCCATGGGTTCTGTGCTTAATAATCATAACACATGAGATACCCTCGAATTAAAATGAGGATGAATTTATTAGTTCCTAATATTACCATTTTCTAGAGATTCCCAAACATTACCAACATTAATATCGAATCTAACTAATTATTTTTCCCTATTAATATGGAATATGTGTAATTTACATTTTTCCACCTTGATATTTTACTGGGAACGATTTTGATCAACATGAATTAAATAATTGAGGGAGACCCGAACTAGGTGTTGATATCCAAGGAGGAATACATGGAAATAGTAATCGATATCACATCATCTATTTTTTGATCAAGGAGAAAACATCACCAGCCATGGTGTGGATGAATACCCACCTACTGAAAGAACGAATGTGGGGAAATAAAAGTGTTTCATAATCCCAACACACAACCACAACATTGAGTCAAAAAATATAGTGAACTTTATATGAAGGTCTTATCATTTTAAATATGAAAAAATTAATGTTGGATAACCATCATATTTTTATGTCACCAGATCTAGATATTTGGTGTCATGTCCCACCAAATTAATAATGGGCCTAGCCTAAAACACTCCTATTACATGGGGTAGATTACACTATGCATCCTTGTTATGTGATATCACCAATGTAGATCCTTTATCTACATAAAAATGATTGAAATATTTTGGGGAATTTGGAATATCCTTCATTGGATCTTAATAGACTTCTAATTCCATATTCCTTATAGGTCTCATGATATAGGAGATCAAGATCATAATGCCAATTGGATATGGGAATGGACGAATGTTGGTTAGGTAATACCACATGATTTCATCCTCATCGTAAGTTCCATCATGCCTTTAGATATTAGGAACCCACACCCCAAATAACCCTCTGATATGAACCAGATGAGGGTGATCAATTCCCTTCATTTTCAACCTGAAAAATAAGGGGGCATTCCATCTTGGGATATGGACTTTTAAGATCTCAGTGCATCGATACCAAAACAACACCACCACCCATGAGGGGTGCATAAGAGATAATTATCCCCCATTACAATATAAAATCACTTTGGGAGCCTCTCCCAAAAAAATTGGATAGTTAAATCATTTATTTCGATGTGGTATGGGATGTTTGATCTATACCCATCATTTTCATTACTCAGAAGCTGCCCAGGAGGGCTCCAACCCACCCACATCAATGACAAAATTAACAAGCCCCATAGTTCGATGAATGGATCAATTCCATTCCCTCTATATTGGCCCCATCCAAAATAGTGGTAACTGGTGAAGGTAGAAGGCCCTTAAAAACACCTATAAAGAGGAATATATTTTAGATCCATTGGACCTCACTACCATAAGCATATTTCAAAATTTTCGAAAAAAATGTTTGGTGGGGATAAACCTTCGTTTTCATTAGATCGAGACTCCTTCCACCTCTTGGGAAGGTCGGTTTAGATCTAGATTTTCAATGCCATCAGAATCTATCATGTTCCATCCTATAATGAGGATCTTCACAGTGGATTTCCTCCCCACACAACCACCTGCCTTTATGGATTTCCTCCTCTTCTATAAGATACTCCCTGCTCTATATATCCCTTGAATGGAAAAATGGAGAAAAATTACCAATGAGGATCAAGCCCACAGTGTTACTCACTACAAGAATGAAGTAAACCCAATAAACTAACATCAACTTTATCTTGGGGAATGCATGTTCTATTATAAGTGATACCATAGGAATTTTCATATTTCCATTGACCATGATACTTTTAGATCATGAAAGACTCAATAAGGGAACCATAACCCTCACTACCATATCTGGGTGAATAATCCAATTAACTGAGTTTTATGATCCCTAAATCTTATATCTATAAAATCCCTAAGTACCTCTACATGTACATATACGTGAATAATGTTTTTGAATACTTCCAAGGACTCATAGTGAAATTTTCTCCATTTCAATCAATTACTCTCCTCTAAATGTCCACACTAGATATTGAATAGAATTAAATGCCATCATTAATATCTATGGATGATAGTGATCACTTCATTGATCACTAATGTGACACTACCTCTCTAGAACTTATGGAGGTAGTAAAAACCTTTCTTATATGGATATGATATTGAAGATGGCTCCACCTTTGAGAGACTATCCAATATGAATTTGAAATATTCCCCACATCGAGATCCCTCTCTTTTTAAATAAATAGGAAAGATGATATGCACTAGAACCCCCACGAATTTTATGGCTAGTGAGAATTAGTGCAAATTCCTTCCAAGAGAAGTATCATTTAGGTGGTGATGAACAAGAGGACTTTTGGAGACTATTGTTCACCAACCAGCAACCAGTTTGGTTTTGTAAACTAGTAAACTAGAGCTTTTTCATCATGGAGTCCATAAATATGAACCAGCTGGTCTAATTTTGTCGAAATATCTGAGTGAAATTCATCCTCATTTTGGATGGTCAATTGACCAACCCGAATAACCATGATCATCTCAATGCCATTATTGAGACCAATATAATTTATGAAGTCATTTTTGGAAGTTGGAATATAATTTCATTAAAAAAATTATTATCAAGAAGAAAGTAGTTAATTCAATATATAAAATGGGTACATCATTATGACCATCATATTTTGAAAATCAATATCACAATGCTTAATACTTTCCATCATATTGAGAAGATTTTTTCTGGAGGAAAATGTTCATCAGAATCAACATGGCCCCAAATGAGGTTATAATCATAACAAGAAAGAGAATCAAATTCTGATTGAATTTGATGAAAATTTGATGATGATGTTATATTTTTTAATTAAAAATAGTCTTAAGATTTTTGGGAAAATTGGGATAAAAGCATGATGATAGAAATTGGGTACTGTAAATAGTATTTAGGGTTGGAAAGAATGATATTGATTGAAGAATGGGAAATTAAAACACTTTCCATTATAAGAAATATCATAATGAAACAAAATTTAATTTTATTAAAATTCGTGAGTAATTCATGATATAAGAAGTTGATTCTTGAAGAATGAAGATGTTGGAGATGAATCTTTCCAGTCTAAGATCATCGGAATGATATCACCTGGTACATGAATGTTTGATAGCTAAGAAGGTTTATTGGAATATGAAGTTATGAACATTCTGGTTTTTAGTAGGTCTAAAAATCAATGACATATAAATATTTTAAGTAATAATTTGAGTACTGAAACTTCATTGTCATCGTATTCATAGGAGAAAGTAATTTTCATCAGTTGAAGCTATTAGAACTGGTACATCGGACGTGGTGTGCCACCGATCCATCATAAAGTATTTTAACCCTTTTCTATATTATTGGTACCTTTTTCATGTTGGATTCATTATTTCTTGTTGGGGAATTTATTAGGAAGAATAAAAATAAAATACATTGGGAGTTATTCAGAATAATAAATATGTAGAAGACGTTAAGTTTGTGGTATCCTATACAAAGATGAAAATCAAAGATGAATCAATATTGATGTCAAACATTTTTCATCATGATAGGTTTTTTACTGTATTAAAAATGGAAACCTTTTACATTATCTAGTGGGTAAATAGAAAAGAAGAACATGTATTTTTTTAATGGTAATTTTTATGAAGTGGATCAAGACTGCTGGACTAGAGAAGACACTAATGACTTCATTTAACACAATATCATCAGGCTTGGAAAAGAACAAAGTAGTTTTTCATTAAAATTTTCAAATAATTATCAATGGGGTCATATAATTTGTTGAAGTTGTATGAATAATGGTTCTCACGTGTTTCACTTTGTTTAGAGCAATGTAATGAATAATTTATTGTCTCCATCATGTTGACGACATCAAGATGATTATTTGGTTTTTGGGATCATAATGATACGAAATATTATTATCCTATATTTTTAAATTAGTGAGGTAAATGTTTCAAATAATTATATTTCTTCGTTATAATGGAAAAACTGGACCGTACTGAGAAGTCATATTGAGCATTGTTAAATATGTCTGAAACGATATGAAGTCATCAGAATATTTGAGAAGGGTTGTGAAGAGTTTAGAAGCATTTAAAGAGTCAAAAATGAATCCTTTATTTATATTAATTTTAACATTTACGGAATTTATGTTGAGTAGGATAAAATTTTATAATATTTACCAAATCTTATTTGTCTCACCTATAAAAGTGGGAATTTCTTTTTAATTTCCTGACACAAGTACTTTACACAGAAGAAGAGAGAGAAGCATTAAATTTCTAAGTAGAATAAGATTCCAGATAACAATTTTCAGTGTATATTTTCTAAATAGAAGAATAAATGATAAAATAGAAGATCATATTTGGGGTTTTCATATTGGACGGAGAAATAAAAATGAGATTTATAGAACTAGAAATAAGTAATTCAGTATTCTATCAATGGTATTCTGTATGAAATAATATGTTTTTATTGAGAAATCAGACTAGTGAATCGAACAAGGAATTCAGACAGATTATCATTACGATGTCCATAACAATTTATTTCATGATTATTGGTAAAAAAAGTGACGAATTTTTTTGGAGAACATATTTTTGATACTTGACAAGGAATTAGAGTAACATGTTTTTTACAAAAAAAAATTCCTCTTGACATGCTACATGACGAGCATGCACTATTTTATTTAGCATTGTGCTTCACGAGTGTAAAGGAATATAATAATCATTTTATTCAGCACAAAATGATTAATTTATATTTTATTATGTGGTAATGGATTATTTTTATACCATTCCATGAATGTACCTACACTTGTTGAGTAGTGAACTTTGTAAATTAATGTCTTCCTATGAATGTTTGTTTTTTTATTTTTAGTAAGGTAGAAACTCTTTATCAAGGGGAGATGTTTATTTCAAAATAATGGAAACATAAAAGAAAAATATTTTACTAATTCAACCCTCCCCCTATCAGTGATACTTGATACTAGCTAAAAACTAACAAGTATTATCATAGGGAAGATCCCCTGAGTTTATACTTTGATGATGTTTTTGGAAGAGAAGTTGATAGAGAATATGAATTCTATAATAGGTAAAGGTATTAAGTTCATTGATGGAAGGAACTATCATATATATAAATATATAATGTTGACTTATCATAATACTATTGGGGTTTATGTTCTTTACGCTAAAACAGATAGATTTCATCCTATTTATAATAATGTTTTACTTGCGTCTGCTGAAAAGAAACTTCTTGAGAATAATAGTAGAGATAATAATGCTTCACTAACATCATATTCAGAAAAGTGTGTTTTTAATACAAAAATGTGTTTCCACTTCCCAATGTATATTTTATACGATGAAAAACATATACGAAGGAAATATAAATGTAAATATGGAAAAATTACATATATGGAGGCTATAGTATGAGGATCTAAAAATGGATGAGTATGAATATGTTGGGGAATTTGTTACTAGGTTTAATCAATTTATAATCATCATTAGATTTAATGGTAAAATATAGAATATTGTATTATTTTTGAAAATATCATAAGAATTATTCTTGAGAATATTGATGCTAAAGACAACATAATGGAAGATTGAGATCTGATACTCTCTATTTGGATAATCTTCATAGCACTATTAATACTTATGAAATGATGAGGGAGAAAGAAATGAAATGAAAAACAAAACATTACACATAAATTTATTTTTTAAGGAAACTATAAAAGAAATTTCTGTGTATGTTGTCGATGAAGATGATGCTACTGACTCTGATTCTGAAAATGAGATTTGTAAAAATATTGATAAATTTTATATTGTTTTATAAAAATGTGACAAGAGGTACATGTATATATAATGGTAAAAATACCTTGATGTGTTTTGAATGTGGATCCAATGGTAACATTATAGATAATTATTTTAGTTTACAAAGATCCATGGAGATCCAATGCATTTTATGAAAAAATTAATCACCCAATCAGAGAAACCTATCCATATCAGGACTCTAATGATGAAGGTAAATAAAAAACTCTTGTTGTGGAAGCCTCTCTCAAAGATATGAAAGGAAAATTACATTATATTCTGAATTGTGGAAGTTCATATTAAATTATAAGATATTTGAAAAAATTGAGAATGAAAAATAATACAAATAAAGAATGGTGACATTTGAAAATAATTAATATCATAGAATCAAAAGTGTTGGATCATCCATCATGGGGGAAGAAAATTTGAAATCAATGAAATATTTTCATGTAAATTGATGAAAATGGACTTTATACCGATAAAAATGCACCTCATGTGCCACCATTTTTATAAAATCCCCCTCCCTTTGCACCATTCTTTGTCCCTATTATTTATGTCTTCATAACTCTCTATAGTGTTGCATCCCCGGCCAACTGTCTTTCCTCCTCCCATATATGATCCATCATATCTGTTTCCTCAAAGTGCATCTATGTCATTTCTCCAAGGCCCCTACATTAAAGAGGATATTCTCCACCCATCTCCTTCTAGTTCATCCTAACCCCCACTATTCCCTATGATTCAGATAGTTAAGATCCATGAAACTTTAGTGGGTTGTTCCCCCTTGATTGATTTTCCCTTATAATTCTATGAGGTGGTAGATCGTCATCACCAATGGATCCTTGTAGCTCAGTTTGGAGCAAAACAAATCCCTCTACCCTATTAGAAGAATTCTATTCTTTCATGGGGATTTAATGATCTATCTCCTATCTACATACTGTATAATAAGGAATTCTTTTTGTTTCATCAATCCCATGAGTGCTTTTGAAATAATGGTCCCAAAGCCTATGCTCTGATAGAAAATGGAGGATTAATCTATTTTGGTAGTCTATGGATGCTCACTACAGCTGAAAATCCCTTCAATATATGGTATGGATTAATATTGTAAAGACCCGTAAAAATCAAGGGAAATTTTTTCTTAATTTGCATTGGAATTTTAAAAGAACGCGGTTTCTGACGGCACCTGATTCTGAGGCCCGGAGTGCCCGGAATTAATTTCCGAAGTTTGGCTCAGGTACATTCAGTGAACGAACGAGCGGGAATTTCTAACTTCTGATCTGGTGCTCGGAATTGAATTCTGAGGACACCGATGAACTCGCAGCGCCGATATTCTCTTAAGGAGACCTTTTCCGAAGTTGCATTTATTGCGGGACGAAAGTTAGTTTTTGGGAGAATTATAAGAAGTTAAATAAATATGTGGAACACTTTTTATTTTTCTTACTTGTTGGTTAACTCCTCTCAAAGGAAGTTAGGGGTGGGACCCACACCCACTTAACCTCCCTTGAGAGGATTAAGTGTGGTGGGGCCCACACGAACCCCAACTGTTCATCTCCTCTCAAAACTCCCTTAACTCCCCTTTTAAATGAACTTGACAACTAGCTTATTAATTGGGTTGAGTTGTTTATTCTTTTTCAAACCTTTGAATTTCAAAAGGTTTGGTTGAGTAAATAAAATAAGCTCTTACCTTATTTTATTTGGTTAGAATTCTCTAGCCTCTTGAGAGGTTTGAAGCCTTCTCCTTCTTCTTCTTCTTATTCTTCTTCATGCTTGACGAAGAACGCGAAGAACCTTCGAGCTCCGACGAAGAATTCTACTCCTCTATTCTTCGTAGCTGGTTGTTTCCGAAGATCGGCGACGTCTTCCGTGTCAACCTAAGGGAATTCCCCTTCCTCCTCGGACTTCCTTCGTCGGCTTACGAAGATTCTCCATCGACGTACCTCTTTGGACGTACCTCTTCATCAATGGATTTGACGAACGATTACCGCGATGCCCGACCTCCGCGACGTTGTCTTCCGCGGGTCATTGACGATCATCGATCTTGAAACCAAGGTAGGGGTTGGTTGTGGATAATTTATTTACTCTCGTTCTTGGTTCTAGCATGAAAATCTTGTGGTTAATATTTAAGAGTTTTTATCTAACGAGAGGGGGGTCGGACCGCACAAACACGGCCGAATTCCCCCTCCTTTGTTCTTGATTATTATTTCTTGTGGATGAATGAGATGGAGTGGTTCCGTCGCACCACGCGGGAATTCGCTCGGTTGAATTGCGCGGCGCCATCGCGCCGCGCCGTGGAAGGATTATCATGAACGCGACGCCGTCGCGCCGCGTCGAAGGGAACCGAAGGCGCCGCGGCCGGAGCGGGGCCGCAGTGGAGGGGCACGGTGCCATCGCACCGCGCCGGATGACGAAGGCTGCGGCCGGATCCAGGCCGCGGCGGAAGGAGAAGACCGGCGGCTCGCCGGGCCGCCGGTGTCGGAAGCCGGAAGGGGACCGGCTTTGCCGGTCCGTTGAAGAAGAACCGGCCGGCCAGGTGGGCCGGCCGGAAGGGAAAAACCGGGGGAATTTAATTCCCCCGGCCATCACTAATTCCCCCCCATTTATGAGGGGGGGGGGGTTTCTTTTAGGGGGGCAGGCGGCCCCCCCGTTTCCCTCAAGGCAGGCCCCCACGAGGGGGGCCGGTTCTCCAAAGGCGCGGCTCTTAAGCCGCACCGCCAGCTTGTAAAGCAGCGGGGGCTTAGCCCCTTGTGCGTGGCACCAAGCGGCGCCATTCCGCGCCGCCGTCGGTCGGGCCGGGTCGGACACGGTTCGGGTCGAGCCGGTTCGAGCCGACCGAGGGGGGGTCGGGCCGGGTCGCCCCGGACCCGGACCCAACGTTTTCGAATCGTTTTTGGTCTTTAGGCCATAACATGAGCTACGGACCTCCGATCGAAGAACCATCAAGGGAATTGCGATCCATGGATCGAGATGGTCGATTCAGTATATTGCACTCAAAGTTTCGGAATACTTTGAGTTCGGCCGGGTTGGTTCGTTCACGAAACCAACCGGGCCCTCGGATCGGAAACACTCATATCTTGAGCTACGGACATCCGATTGACATGTCGTCACCTTTGTTGTGTTCCTCTTAGTGAGAGGGATCTTCTGGCATACTCCGCCCGAGGTTTGGACGCAGGTGGAGTACGGTCGGGTTGGTTTTGCCTAAAAACCCAACTGGGCCGCTGGGACGAAAAAGCCAATAACTCTCAGACCGGGCGTCTGATCGACGCGTCGTCTATTTCGTTGAGTTCCTGTTGACGATATGGAACTTTTGGATACATCAACTCTGAAATTTGTGACAGTTCATGTGTCAGCCTCTCGGCTCGTGGAGCAGACCCTCCTGAACGAGCTTGTTGTGTGCGGGAACCCTAGTGCTGGCTGCGACTGTTACTGCTACTACTACTGCTACTGTGATTGCGACGATGACAGTACTGAGATCCTGTGTGGATTTGACGACGACTACAGCACTCAGCGATCCTACGTGGATCAGTGGTACAGGTCCTGTGTGGGCCCGATCCTGTGTGGGTCTTTGTGCTTAGCGGTCCTGTGTGAACCAGCACCTACAGGTCTTGTGTGGGTCCGATCCTATGTGGGTCTTTTGCGGGGGTTATTTACCTATCGATCCTTCGTGGGTACGACGACTTAGATGGATCAGAGATCATCTTTTTCGTCTTTCAAAGAAGTATACCTGTGTGAGCTGAATCCTGTTGCTTTCCATTGTGGATTGTGTTATGCTATCCTGTGTGGATTACATTTTTCTTTTCTGTGTGGAATACGTTTACTTTCCTGTGTGGACTGAGTTGTACTTGGGCTCGGAGGTTGGAGCGTATTTGGAATTGATGACTTAGGTATATGTATGGGAATATACCTATGCAGTGTCGGTTGTTACTTCGTGATTGTGCCTTTCTTTGTGGTTTATCCTTTGTGGATTTTGGGAGACCTTCGGGGGTCTCGGGGTCCCTACTGAGTAGATTATACTCACCCCTTCACGGGCTATGCCTGCACTACGTTCTGTCGGTTACAGACGACGGACATCGTTGATCTTGGATGAGGCTTGCAGAGCAGGACAGTACCTGGAGGTGGACCACTGGGCGGGACATGTTCGGAGCGGACGACGGGACCCGTGGAGCGGTGGAGCTATCTGTACCCACCCTGCATGTGGGATTTCCAGTGGACAGCTCGGTGTAGCAGCTTTTACTTTACAGTTGCTGTTATCCCTTTCAATTTGTACTTAACTTTCAGTTTGGGTTTGTATACTGGCCCATTTACTTTTCCGCACTTCAGTTGTACTCTGTTTTTACTTAGTGTTTACTTTTCTGCTTGCTCACTCTATGGTGCTTGTTTACTTACAAAGGAAATGCCTTCCCTTTTTACCGGGATTTACGCCTTGGTGCTAGTCGCCAGCCCCTGGCCTATAGAAGGCGGGCTTGGGGTAGTCACGGCATGGGCCCCAAGGACGGGTCGTGACAAATTGGTATAAGAGGAGTTCGGTTCTACAGTGAACTCTGATCTTTTCTATGTGAAGAAATAATGTTTAGCATATTGAGTGTGGTTATCAGTCCAGGGAGTCCAGTGTTGGTGCGGCGGCCGACGTATCCGTACACCTGGACCATGACTTCTGATTTTCGACTTAATGCATGAAAACATTGATTGTGTGTGTGTTTTAGAGTTTTCTTTGTGATTATTTATATCAGCTCACCAGGTATACTGTTCTGACTGTGGCGCACCTGTTTCCTTTTCAGGATGGCCCCACGGTGGCAGCCAGCTAGGGTTCCGAGAGTCGAGTGTGATGACAGCCCACCGAGCGACGAGGCCTCGGTGCAGGGCCCCTTGTCAGCAGTGGCACCGGCAGTAGCTCTACCCGTCGAGCCACTGATACTTCCAGAACCAGCCGCTGACGATGCACGTCGCCTCAGTGCACTGCATGAGTTTCAGCGCCAGCGACCACCCAGGTTTCGCGGGGAGACGGACCCCCAGGCAGAAGAGGACTGGCTGGAGGCAGTGGTACGTGTGTTTAGGCTAGTGAGGACACCAGCAGTCCTCATGGTGATCCTCGTTGCGAGCCTACTACACGCAGCAGCAGGACGATGGTGGAGCTTGATGCTCGTGGTGCACGATGAGGCATCTCTACTTTGGACGGACTTTGAGAGCCTCTTCCGCTCGGAGTTCGTCCCAGCCACCCTTCGTTCGGTGCGTATCCAGGATCTTCTCCAGCTACGGCAGGGCAGCATGACGGTCGCTCAGTACTCGGCGAGATTTACCGATCTCTCGCGCTACTCGACCGACATGGTACGGGACCCATTCTTCTGGGCCCGGAACATCGAGCAGGGTTTGAGACACGAGATAAGGGCATCGCTGATCTCCCTCAGCATACCGACTCAGACAGGAGTACTGGAGCAGGCCCTTTTGATTGATAGCTTCCTTGCTGAGTCTACACCAGCACCGAGAACCACCGCAGGGCGGCACGTTGCAGAGTCATCTGTAGCCGGCAGTCGACGGATGACTCAGGGGTCCAGGCAGACCAGACCTTCAGGCAGACGACCTCGGGACACTGGCTCAGCTGTGCGGGGCACACAGTGAGGAGCCAGTCTTTCGAGAGGCAGACAGTTCTACTCGTGCGGCCGGCAGGGCCACATGGCTCGTAACTGCCCGACCCGCCATGCCGAGGAGCAGCAGACAGTTGAGGGACCACCGAGGCAGAGGCAGAGGGTCGACCGTGGCGGTCCGCAGGGAGGAGGCGGACGAGGCAGAGGAGCTGGACGAGCAGCCGGTGGTGGGCGACGCTTTGAGGCTCTACCACCACCACCACCAGGAGGTCCACCCCGACCACAAGGAGCAGGTGGGCTGAGACAGGCACAGCTCCAGGTAGCAGAGGCCTACGACCACGGCGCACCCGAGATGATTCGAGGTACTATCTGTGTCTATTCCACCCTTGATGCAGTTTTTATAGACACAGGAGCGAGTCACTCTTTCATAACCGCTGCCCTTGTTCAGAGCTCGGAGATTCCGACAGATCCGTTGGCTCAATCCTTACGGCTAGAGACTCCTACGGGAGTAGACTCGACGATTACGCACTAGTTCCGGCAGTGTGAGCTCACTCTAGGAGGCGAGAGCATCGGCTGGGATCTTCTTGTAGCAGCGTCGAGGCCTTACGACGTCATCTTGGGCATGGATTGGCTATCTACGGTCCATGCACAGATTGACTGTTTTAGGCGCAAGGTGCGTTGTGTATGCACCGACGGGAGCAGGTTCACCTTCACTGGTGAGAAGGGAGCCTTTGCAGCACAGGATGGACTTCCGCGGAGGAGAGGACAGCCCATCACTCATCATTTGGCTAGCCTCATCCTTGGAGAAGTTGACGTGTAGAGTCCTGGTTTTCCTGCAGTGGTGGATCATTTTGCGGATGTTTTTCCCGACGATGTTCCAGGGCTTTCTCCTCGCAGAGAGGTAGACTTTTATATTGACTTGTACCCCGGGATAGCCCTGATATCCACTCCAACATATCGGATGGCCCCCGCCGAGCTTCGAGAGCTACGTGTACAGTTGGAGGACTTGCAGGGCAAGGGGTTCTTCCGACCCAGTGTTTCACCCTGGGCTTCCCCGATATTGTTCGCCAAGAAGGCGGACGGGAGCTTGCGGCTTTGTGTTGACTATCATAGCCTGAACCAGGTGACAGTGAGGAACAAGTATCCGCTACCGAGGATTGATGACATCTTTGATCAGCTCAAGGGAGAACGGTGGTTCTCGAAGATAGACCTCAGGTCAGGATATCATCAGCTCAGAGTCAGAGACGAGGATGTGGAGATGACGTCCTTCAGTTGTCGGTATGGCCACTATGAGTTATTGGTTATGCCTTTCGGCATAACCAATGCTTCAGCAGTGTTCATGGCCCTCATGAACAGGATCATTCAGCCATACCTTGATCGGTTTGTCGTAGTCTTCATCGAGGACATTCTGATTTACTCTACGACTGAGGAGGAGCACGCCTATCACTTGCGAGTTGTACTAGACACACTCCGAGAGCACCATCTCTATGGTAAGATCTCGAAGTTCCAGTTCTGGATAAGTGAGGTCCACTTCTTGGGACACGTTATCTCTGAGGCGGGAGTTGCAGTGGATCCTGCGAAGATTGAGGTTGTGTTAACATGGGAGCCACCCAGGAGCCTGAATGAGGTTCGGAGTTTCTTGGGATTAGCTGGATACTATCGTAGATTCGTGCCGGACTTCTCTAGAGTTGCGGCACCACTAACAGCTTTGACGAAGAAGGGGAAACCCTTCGTGTGGTCAGACAAATGTCAGCAGAGCTTCCAGGAGCTGAGACATAGATTGACTAGCGCACCTATATTGAGGTTTCCTGAGGAGGGAGTAGGGTACGTAGTTTACTGTGATGCATCATGGATCGGGCTCGGATGTGTTCTGATGCTGGAGCGGGCAGTGATCGCCTATGGATCACGTCAGTTGAGGCCACATGAGCAGAACTACGCTACCCATGACCTGGAGTGAGTAGCAGTGGTCTTCGCTCTGAATACATGGAGACACTATCTGATGGGCGAGCGCTTTACAGTCTTTTCCGATCATCAGAGTATCAGGTATATCTTCTCACAGATGGACCTGAACCTGAGACAGTGGTGATGGCTCGAGTTCCTCTAGGACTATGACTTTGAGATAGTCTATACTCCTGGGAAGGGGAACGTAGTATCTGTTTCCCTTAGCAGGAGGATGGGCATTCAGCTACTTGAGGAGTTGACGGAGCAGCTAGCCTCTTTGCAGATATCCTTCGTGGATAGAGATGGAGCAGCCTTCCTCCAGTCTCTCACAGTCACCCCTCCACTGCTGCAGTGGATCAGAGAGGCACAGCGTGAGGATGCTGACTGTGAGACACGGTGTGTACTGATATCCTCGGGACAGGCACCTGATGGTTTCTCCCTTGGAGAAGAGCACGACATCCTTTTCAGAGGACGTACCATGGTACCAGTCACTTTGCGGGAGGAAGTGCTGATAGAGTTTCAAACTTCTCCTTTGGCGGTACATCCTGGAGTGGAGAAGATGTACCAGGACCTCAGACGATAGCACTGGTGGCCGGGCATGAAGAAGGCAGTAGCAGAGTTCGTTTCTCGATGCCTCACCTGCAAGCAGGTGAAGGCAGAGCATCAGGTACCAGCAGGCGTGGTACAACCCTTGGAGGTTCCGGAGTGGAAGTGGGATGGCATATCTATGGACTTCGTGACTGGACTTCCACACACTTCCAGAGGTCACGACTCCATCTGGGTGATTGTTGACCGACTCACCAAGTCGGAACACTTCTTACCCATCAGAGAGCAGGGCTCAGTGGAGAGCTTGGGACGTCTCTACGTTCATGGGATTGTGCGGCTCCACGGTGTGCCATCATCTATCGTCTCCGATCGAGATGCTCGCTTTACTTCCCGGCTTTGGAAGGGGTTACAGGAGGTGTTCGGGACGCAGCTACGTCTGAGCACAGCCTTTCACCCTCAGACGGATGGTCAGACGGAGAGGACCATTCAGACTCTCGAGGACATGCTCCGCGCATATGTCCTCGACTTTGGTCGTAGCTGGGAGGACCACCTACCCTTGGTGGAGTTTGCGTACAACAACAGATACCACTCCACCATCGGGATGGCACCATACGAGGCGTTGTACGGCCGACCTTGTAGATCTCCTTTGTGTTGGACAGACCCTGGGGAGTCAGCACTGGTGGGACCGGAGATGGTTCAGGCCACGACATAGAAGGTCCACGTCATCCAAGAGTGGATGAGGACAGCACAGAGCCGGCAGAAGTCATATGCTGACAGGAGGCGGAGGCCACTGGAGTTCATGGATGGCGACCACGTCTTCTTGCGGGTCTCACTTCGACGTGGTATTCGGAGATTTGGCCGAGGCGGCAAGTTATCTCCGCGCTTCATCGGACCCTTCCAGATCCTCAGCAGGATTGGCGAGGTGGCTTATCGCCTGGCTCTACCACCTCAGTTGCACCGGGTGCACGACGTCTTCCACGTATCTCCGCTGAGGAGATATGTGCACGACCCGACGCACATC
The DNA here is from genome assembly GCA_963277665.1 of Viscum album. NCBI lineage: Eukaryota > Viridiplantae > Streptophyta > Magnoliopsida > Santalales > Viscaceae > Viscum > Viscum album. The sequence goes on from OY728153.1 coordinate 823,732,804, forward strand.
ATCGACCATGGGGAGCTTGACGTTGACGATGGGGTGACTTTTACAGAGGTCCTAGTGGAGATAGAGGATCGACAGGAGAGGGTCCTACGTGGGCGATCGATTCCTCTTGTGCGCATCAGATGGCAGCACGGGAACCTCTAGGAGAGCATATCGGAGCGGGAGGCTCAGATGCATGCTTAGTACCCTCATTTGTTTCCCTAGTTTTTGATGTATCTTTACGGGGACGTAAAGCCCTGATGTGGGAGTAATGTAAAGACCCGTAAAATTCAACGGAAATTTTTTCTTAATTTTATTTGGAATTTTACAAGAGCGCGGTTTCGGACGGCACCTGATTCCGAGGCCCGGAGTGCCCGGAATTAATTTCCGATGTTTGGCTCGGGTACGTTCAGTGAACGAACAAGCGGGAATTTCTAACATCTGATCCGGTGCTCAAAATTGTAATCAGAGGACACCAATGAACTCACAACGCCGATATTCTCTTAAGGAGACCTTTTCCGAAGTTGCGTTTATTGCGGGACATAAGTTATTTTTTGGGAGAATTATAAGAAGTTAAATAAAAATGTGGAACACTTTTTATTTTTCTTACTTGTTGGTCAACTCCTCTCAAAGGAAGTTAGGGGTGGGACCCACACCCACTTAACCTCCCTTGAGTGGATTAAGTGTGGTGGGGCCCACATGAACACCAACTTTTCATCTCCTCTCAAAACTCCCTTAACTCCCCTTTTAAATGAACTTGACAACTAGCTTATTAATTGGGTTGAGTTGTTTAATCTTTTTCAAACCTTTGAATTTCAAAAGGATTGCTTGAGTAAATAAAATAAGCTCTTAGCTTATTTTATTTGGTTAGAATTCTCTAGCCTCTTGAGTGTTTTGAAGCCTTCTCCTCCTTCTTCTTCTTCTTTTTCAAGCTTGACGAAGAACGCGAAGACCTTCGAGCTCCGACGAAGAATGCCACTCCTCTCTTCTTCGTAGCCTGTTGTTTCCGAAGATCGACGACATCTTCCGTGTCAACGAAAGGGAACACCGCTTCCTCCTCGGACTTCCTTCGTCGGCTTACGAAGATTCGCCATCGACGTACCTCTTCAGACGTACCTCTTCGTCAACGGATTTGACGAACGATTACCGCGACGCCCGACCTCCGCGGCGTTGTCTTCCACGGGTCATTGACGATCTTCGGTCTTGAAACCAAGGTAGGGGTTGGTTGTGGATTATTTATTTACTCTCGTTCTTGGTTCTAGCATGATAATCTTGTGGTTAATATTTAATAGTTTTTATCTAACGAGAGGGGGGTCGGACCGCACAAACACGGCCGAATTCCCCCTCCATTGTTCTTGATTATTATTTCTTGTGGATGAACGAGATGGCGTGGTGCCGTCGCACCACGCGGGAATTCGCTCGGTTGAATTGTGCGGCGCCGTCGTGCCGCGCCGTGGAAGGATTATCTTGAATGTGATGCCGTCGCGCAGCGTCGAAGGGAACCGAAGGCACCGCGGCCGGAGCAGGGCCGCGGCGGAGGGGCGTGGTGCCTTCGCACCGTGCCAGTCGACGAAGGATGTGGCCGGTTCCGGGCCACGGCAGAAGGAGAAGACCGGCGGCTCGCCGGGCCGCCGGTGTCGAAAGCCGGAAGGGGACCGGCTTTTCCGGTCCGTTGAAGAAGAACCGACTGGCCAGGTGGGCCGGCCGGAAGGGACAAACCGGGGGAATTTAATTCCCCCGGCCATCACAAATGCCCCCCCATTTATGAGGGGGGCGGTTTCTTTTAGGGGGGAAGGTCCCCCCCCCCGTTTCCCTCAAGGCAGGCCCCCACGAGGGGGGCCGGTTCTCCAAATGCGCGGCTCATAAGCCGCGCCGCCAGCTTGTAAAGCAGCGGGGGCTTAGCCCCCCGCGCGTGGCACCAAGCGGCGCCGGGCCGCGCCGCCATCGGCAGGGCCGCGCCACCGCGCCGGACCGCCGCCGGCCGGGCCGGGTCAGACCCGGTTCGGGTCGACCTAGGGGGGTCGGGCCGGGTCGCCCCGGACTCGGACCCCCCGTTTTCGAATCATATTCGGTCGTTTGTCCATAACATGAGCTGCGGACCTCCGATCGACGAACCGTCAGCGGCATTGCGATCCTTGGATCGAGACGGTCGATTCTGTATATCTCAGACCGGGCGTCCGATCGACGTGCCGTCTGTTGCGTTGAGTTCCTGTTGACGATACGGAACTTTTGGATACATCAACTATGGACTTTGTGACAGTTGTTGTATCAGACTCTCGGATCATGGAGCGGACCCTCCTGAATGAGCTTGCTGTGTGCGGGAACCCTAGTGCTGGCTGCGACTGTTACTGCTATTGCTACTGCTACTGTGACTGCGACGACGATAGTACTGAGATCCTGTGTGGATTTGACGACGACTACAGCACTCAGCGATCCTACGTGGATCAGTGCTACAGGTACTGTGTGGGCCTGATCCTGTGTGGGTCATTGCGCTCAGAGGTCCTATGTGAACCCGCGCCTACAGGTCCGGTGTGGGCCCGGTCCTGTGCGGGTCTTTTGCGGGGGTTAGTTACATAACGATCCTTCGTGGGTCCGACGATTTAGATGGATCAGAGATCATCTTTATCGTCTTTCGAAGAAGTATACCTGTGTGAGCTGAATCCTGTTGCTTTCCTGTGTGGATTGTGTTGTGCTATCCTGTGTGGATTACGTTTTGCTTTTCTGTGTGGAATAAGTTTACTTTCCTGTGTGGACTGAGTTGTACTTGGGCTCGGATGTTGGAGTGTATTTGGAATTGATAACTTAGGTATATGTATGGTCATATACCTAAGCAGTGTCGGTTGTTACTTCGTGATTGTACCTTTCTTTGTGGTTTATCCTTTGTGGATTTTGGGAGACCTTCGGGGGTCTCGGGGTCCCTACTGAGTAGCTGATACTCACCCCTGCATGGGCTATGCCCGCACTACGTTGTGTTGGTTGCAGATGACGGACAACATTGATCTTGGCTGAGGCTTGCAGAGCAGGACGGTACCTGGAGGTGGACCACTAGGTGGGACGTGTTCGGAGCGGATGACGGGACCCGTGGAGCGGTGGAGCTATCTGTACCCACCCTACAGGTGGGATTTCCAGTGGACAGCTCGATGTAGCGGCTTTTACTTTACAGTTGTTGTTTTCCCTTTCGAGTTGTACTTTACTTTCAGTTTGGGTTTGTATACTGGCCCATTTACTTTTCTGCACTTCAGTTGTACTCTGTTTTTACTTAGTGTTTACTTTTCTGATTGCTTACTCTGTGGTGCTTGTTTACTTACAAAGGCAATGCCTTCCCTTTTTACCGGGATTTACGCCTTGGTGCTAGTCGCCAGCCCCTGGCCTATGGAAGGCAGGCTTGGGGTAGTCACGGCACGGGCCCCGAGGATGGGTCGTGACAAATATTTTAGGAATCCCCCTTCCTTTGGAAAATTTTTATTTCCTCCATGGTATAAAAGATAGTCTAGGTTCTTTTCCTTGTGAGAATTAATCTATTCTCCCTCTCCATTATTAGAGGGTGGAACGAATCTATGTAGAACTGGACATATATCACAAGCTTTCTTCCCATACTATTCTCAAATATGGTGAAGACTTTTCTTAGTGTTTGTCACCAATTCATCTATATCAACCTCATTTTGGTATGTCGTGTCATTTACAGATCCACTCCCTATCTATTTTCAAGAAGTCCAAATATCAATGAGCAGCTCATCCCCATGTACAATCAACATCACCCCCCATTTATTAGAGATTCAAAGAGATTCATGGGGATATGAAAAACTCCACTACTAAGGAGTATGGTTTCTCTCACTTTCATTTTCTTCAAGATCCTCTGGTGTTGTAGGATCATTCGTTGATGCATGCCCCACATTCTATGGATGAACCTTCTGATCTTCAATTGAATACTTGTGATGCCATAATCCAATATATCCATCCCTATTTCATTTATATAGGTGATTATTTTCCACTCAAAATGGTATTTATTCATCATATATCACCGATGAATATTTATACAGACTGGGTAGATCGCTCCTCTCATCATAAAGGGAAAGATACCCTCTCACCTTCAATATTATCCCCCTATTGTGATTTCCCGCCAATTGAAAACCTTATTTTTTATCTAATTTTTATAGTTTGTTATCTCATATGGACTCAGACCTTGATCTCTATGTGTTTTCCCCTCCTTCTTATGGTTCTGGTACCAAATCTTGGACCAAGTGAGAGCCAACCTCTTCTTCATATGGTTCATTGTGCTTATCTTATATGGGGTCCAAAGTCAGGCACCCCTCATTTTTATGAGTTCATTTCTCATTTTGAATTCATAAGGCCTAGGGGCATGGGATAAAAATTACTTTCTGGAATATAAGATCTATCATTAGATAGTTTCATTGGTTTTAGTCCTCTAATAAAAGAAACTCCCATAAATTATTGGTGACTTCTCTTATAAACTTCTTCTCCAAAATTTCATGTTTGGTTACATAATCAATCAACTCATTTCGATTTTTTTGGATAATCATGTCTTTATTTATCATATTTCTATCTCAAATCAAAAAATATCTACATCGACCTGTTTTAAAATCTCCAATTTTTTAATTCATTTTTTATTCTAAATTCAATGTGAGGGATTGATTGATTCTATACTAGGATTTAAGAAACACCAATCATGGTGATGAGGCTTGGGTCATGATGGTTATTTAAAATATATTATTTATCCATCAGAAAAAAATTCATGGGGTCTACTTGATGAGAGATAGGAAATAAAATTCATGATTTTCATCTCATAATGGAATCCTTGACATGGGTTTCACAATGGACAAGTTGAAATGGTTCGAAAACCAAAAAGGAAACTAATGTATCCATAGCTATCGTGATACCTGCTTTTAAAACCTTCAAATCATATTATACTTCTTGAATACCAATGTTGAGAACCTAGTTTGAGTTCACATAGACCACTACCCCTTCTTATTCCATTTGAATTTAGAGGTAATATTCGAGAATTATTTTTATCCTCTTGCCATTGGGTATATGACCCTCATTACCATCCAGTGGAATGATCATCCTGGAAAAAATACATGGTTGAAGGATCATGATTGACATTTAATTAAAAACCTATAATATTGAAAAATGATGTACTCAATTGGGATAAGAAAAATCCCTCATAGTTCCTTGTCTTGGATAGTCTTAAGGATTTTATTGAACAAGTTTAGTTGGAACTTGAAACGTGGTGGGATGATGATGTTTTTAGAAACTTGGATCGAATGAAGAACAATCCGGGTGAAATTATTATTGAACAAGGAAGGGATTATATAGAGAAATAAATGTTTAATTTTCTTACATATGGGGATGAAAACACACCATTATTTCATTATTTCAACATAAATTTGAATATTACCGTGCCCCAAATATTATTCTCTAGTACAGATCCCTCACCAAAGATCCCAACACAGTTTGAGGTATTTCCCAAGACCATTATAATTGTTTTCTTTCGGATGATAACCCTATCAAACAAGAAAGATATTCCTGTGTGTATATTGAATTTTTTTTGTTATTCATCTTCTTATTTCCTAGGAAATTATTTATTTCTTCATGAAAAAACTAGACGAATAGGAAATTTGGGCAGCAGTTTCCACCATCAACTCACCGAGTGCCCTAGGCCCAGACAGTTTTTTAGGGTCCTTCTATATTGTTTACTATAATATAATCAAGATGGAATGGGTGTCCATCATCAATTATTACTTCCTAGGAGGGATCTTTCCATGGATGACATGTTCCAACACATTGATCCTTATTCCAAAGGTCATAGATCCTTCCTATATAGAAAAATTTAGACCTACAAGAATGTGAAAAAAATCCTCTAAAAAATCATTATACTATGATCAATTGAAGATTAGAAGTAGACATCAATGGGTTTATTTCAGATAAAAATTAGGGATTTATCTGGGGGAATTCTTCTCAAACCATTAAAGCTATGGAAAATGAGATAGTGGTTTACATTAACCTAAAAGTCGTATGGGTCAATAATGACTTTGAACAAGACATGGATAAGACATGTTTCATGATTGAATGTAGCTTCATCATTAGAGTCCTGATATGGATGGGTTTCTCCAAGTGGGTGATTGACTTGTTCATAAAATGCATTTGATATCAATGGTTCTTTGTAAACTAAATGGGGGAAATCTAGGGTTTCATTAAATCATCTTAGGGAATAAAGTAGGGGGATCCCATATCCCTTAGTATGTTTATTCTATTATAAGACTCTTTTATAAACAAAGGTATCAATGAAGACCATGTATATCCCTTAAAGTGTAAGGAAAACATTAGTGTAATTTACCACCACTTTTTCATGGATGACATCCTTCTATTCACCAATGATGGTTGTAGTATTGTTCAAGATCCTAATTGGCTCCTTAATATTTATTTTAGTAGCAGTGTCCAACTCATTAATTGAGAAAATAATATTGTCTACATGTCATTATTTTTTTTAGATGCAAGGGGATACAATATTGGAGAAAATCATGGGGTTCTCAGAATATATTTTCTCATGGAGTACTAAGGTACCACAATATCAAAAGGTATGATCTAAAAACATCACTTTGATTGTATCATTGATAACAGTTCCTCTCATATTCACACCTGGAAGAATCAAATTATTTTCCATTGTAGGGTGCATCTCACTAATTAGTAGCATATTAACATTAAATCCAATGCACATTTTGGAAGCCACCATTGTTCCAAACATGGTCATTTGTAACAATGAAAATATTCATTCTATCTTTATGTTTGATTCTCAAGTGGAAGGGAGATACACATTGGCATCATAGAAAATAGTGAACCGTGATTTTGGTGATGGCAACATGAATCTTAAAAGCATCTCATGTACTATGGATCTATATCTAGATAGGCTGACATGAGTTGTAATGGATGTGAAATATCTCTAAGAAAATTTCATCTCTAATAAGTATGGGCATTGTTTTGATCTCACATGAAGCACTAGCTCTATGATTTGGGATATCACTTGGGGTTACATTCACAAACCCTGAAAAAATTCAAAAGAGATTATGGTGAAAGGATTGATTAACTTCTGGAAATACAATTAGGTGGTGAATATTTTGGGTTTCCCTAGTTGTCTGGTTCCTAATATATCATTCTCTCAAGCAAGCTCCATCCTTTAATTCATGTATGCTATTCTAAATCTCCAAAAGAATGGGGTTTTTCATGGTAGTTATATCTCCACTAATCCTGAAAGTATTTTTTGATTTCTTCCTCGTTGAGCTTCATCTCTCCAAAGGATTACCACTTTTTTTTTCATACGGACATTGAAAATGATATGTGGGGTGGTTTTCAGTGGTTTAAATATATTATTGACGTGTATAATTTTATTATCTGCTGTATTCATAATAATTTTCATCCAACTGATGAAGGAGTCTGAAAAAGGGTATTTTCATGGTTTCTAGGTGCCCATGATGCTGCTCCACCTAAGAAGAGATGACCAACCATATTTTATATGAAGGAGATTGGTAATCCACAGTCTTAAATATCCTCAGAAGTATTTTTGGGAGAGACATATAGAGACTTTATAATGATTAGTTCCTCCAGTCATGGATTCAAAAATCGGATGACAACACAGAGAAAAAAGATGATTGCGTGATGTTGTTCTTAGATGGTTGTTCAGTTTCATGGTATTCTCGTAATAAATCTAGACTCATTGGCTATGGTTCTTATTATCTAGTAATATAGGTGAATTAATTGTTTCTATTTTCAGAGTTGTCTCCCCTTCTCATAAATAATGATTGATACCCTTCTCTGCATCGGCTCACGGATGGAAAAAGGATGAGGGACTCGCATCTCCTCCCCCCTTCCCATGGTAGTTGGGTCTGATGGATCCCTGAAGAACATATATAGAAATTAAATATTCATGAGTCCTGTTATCATGGAAATGTTTGGGGAAGAGGATAGGTAGATGATCTTAACAACTTGGTGGTTTTTTTGTATAGTGTTTGGCACATTAAAGGTGATTTTATCATGGGGGGGGAGATACCATTATAAAAGTGTTAATATTATGCTGAATTAATTGTATTATCCTAAAAAATGTGGAATATGACACTTTTACCCTCCTTAGTTCCATACAAGGTGAGTTATATACCCCTTGATATATCATTTATATTATTTGAAATTGTAATGAGTTTGTCAACAATATCATTAATCACACTCACTCTTTGAAGGAGGGAAATATGGCCACAGACTTCTTGGATTCACAGGATACATCTAATAATTAATGTTCCATTATTAATTTTAATGGTTCCCTTCCCCTGAGTGTGTGAATCTATTCAATGTTGATTCCCTCCTTCTTCATTACATTCGACCACTATAGCTTGTTTTGGGGCATTTCCCCCATCATTTAAAAAAAATATTAGCCTTAGATGGAAAATAAATATTTATATGTTGATGGGATGAAAAATAATATTATAACTATTTAATGACATTCTAATAATGGTATAAAATTTATGTTTAGAAATTATCATTTTTGTGAATAGTGAGAATGGAGGAAAGATTGTTACCGTAGGCCAACATACCAAAGTAAAATTATTCCATGTTGGTGTGGTTTAAAACACTTGTTACATGAATATAACTAAAGAAAATTAGTTATGTCATAAAATGATGGGACACATGTGTTATAGAAACATGAGAAACTTATTTATGTGAGACAATGTTTGAGGAATTATTGATATATCATGGATAAGTTATTGGTGTTGCCAGAATTTCTAGAAGTTAAAAATTAAAAATTATGTGCATAATAAAGTTAACATTTGTTCAAAATAACCCCTGAAACATATACATTATGATATCTATGGGATAGTGAGAATAAAATAAACTAATAGCGGTAAGTATTTAATCAATATCATTGATGACATTAATCTCATTACTTGTGTTGTGTATATGAAAAATAATTCATATGCTCTGAAAATGCTTAAAATTTTTTGGATTAAAGGTGAGAAGGAATGTGAGTATTCCATGAATAAATTGAAAAATAATAAAGGTGTTGAATAAAAAAAAGGAAAAAATTAATTCTATCTTGTGATGAATGGAATTTATCATGAGTTCAATACACTATATACTTCTTAGAAAATGGTGTAGATGAAATGAGGAATAGAAGTCTAATTGAAATGGGGAAAACTATGTTACATGAACATGGTCTCTCTCATTATGTTTTGATGAAATCCATGAGTATTGTTGTATATTTTCAAAACCAATGTTTCTACATACCATGTTTAAATATGACTACACAAAAAATGGTTTAGGAAAAAAACTCAATGTTTGAAACACTTGATAGTTTTTTTGATTCCATGTATCCAAAAGAAAAAATGGGTAACCCTTGAAATGTTTTAGCAGAGATATGATGATGGAATTTTTCATGGCTGTGCTTCATATGGAAGAAGATATAGATTATTCAACAATGGGTTATTAAGATTAGTTGACTAGGTTTATGAAAATGTTTTTGAAAAGTATGAGAAATATAAACATACTCATGTTGATAAGGAAGATAGATAGGATGAAATAATTTCATGGGACAATTATAAAAAGGATACTGATAATAGTAATACTACTCAAGAAGAATAATATTACTCAGTTGTTTATATTGATGAGGAAGAATCTCAAAAACCACATCCTTGGTTGATGAATAAAGTGGAATCTCAAAACATTATTGGGGATCAATATCATATGGTTCAAACAAGAAGAAAAATTTCACATACTCCCTTGTATTCAAAATATAGTTGGGAAGATGTGAATGGAGATTTTGAGCATTCAAAATGGGTCCATGATATAAATGAATAACATTATTAGATTTAAAAGAATTATATGTGGGACTCATACCTAATCTAGATAACAAAAAAGAAATTGGTGCAAAGCGGGTATTCTATAATAATCTAAATAAGGACGGTGAAGTGATAAAACACTAAGCAATATTAGTGTTAAAAGGCTACTAAAAAATTAAAGGTATTGATTTTCATGATATTTTTTATTTGTTGTAAATGTTAGAAATAATTAGAATATTTATTTTTATTAATAAACAAACATGTTGCCAAATTTTTCAAATGGTTGTAAAATTAGTATTATTTAATGGTGATATTGATGGGGGAGTTTGCATTGAACAACAAGGAGGTTTTATTTTTGGGAAGGATGAATGTTATATTCACAGATTGAAGGAAGCCTTGTATGGGGTAAAATAATATCCAAGGGCATGGTATCCCAAATTGGATACTTTATTAAGGAATATAGGTTTTATGAAAGGAAGAGATTATAAAAATCATGAAATTAAATAATGTAAGAATTTTTCCTCATTGTAATTGTTTATGTTGATGAAATTATCATTGTTTGGAATGATGAATGATCTTGTGAATGACTTACTGAATAGATGAATTTTTTTTGAAATATCTATATTGGGTGAAATGATATACATTCTTGGGTTAAAAATCTCACAAAATAAGAAACACATTTTTCTTTCCTAATAAATATTTTATAAGGAACATCTTATAATGCTTGTCATAGAGAATTAAAAACTTTTTTATACACCAATTTAATGGGGAAACATGTTTACTAATGATAGAAAAGGTAAGGAAGTGGAACAAAAATAGTTTGAAGAGATTATAGGATGATTTTTGTACTTTAAAACCTAAATACATGACATTGTTTTTGTTGTTACCTTATATAAAATATTTTAGAGTGCCCAAAAGAATCGTATTATTTTGATAGAAAAATAATTCCTAGATATATCAAATCCACATAAAATTTTGGAATCATGTATGATTGCTCAGAAAGTATTGACTTGTTTGGGTATTCAGATGTTGATTGGGGAGGAAATTTTAATTATTGGAAATCTACAAATGGTTGATTTTTATTCCTAGGGAAAGGTTGTGATTAATGTAATACCAAGAAAAATAATCCATTAACTCTAATCAAGGATGATGCTGAGAATGTTTTTGTGACTCAAGCTACTACTCAGCTTATGTGGATGAAAAAAAATCGAATATTTATAGGATGAAGAGATGTTAACCATGATCTTGTGTTGTGATGATCAATGTTCCATAAAAATTACCTAAAAGATGTTACAATATTTTCATTCAAAACATAATGATATCTAATACCATTTCATCAAAGACCATGTAGAGAAGAATTAACTGAATTTGGATTATGTTCCTACATCAAAACATGTTGCTGAAATTTTCCAAAACCATTACTAAAGGAACCTTTTCATATATTGTGGTTTTACATGGCCATCCAACCTATTTCTCATCAAGGATTTGATATATGTTTATATACCCTCTCTCATATTTTCATTTTATAGTGTTATCAAAGGGGGAGAATGTTTCATAAATATATCCATTGTTTTTTGAAAAACAATTTAAAGACGTATTTAAAAAATGGAAGTTGTGGGTAATCTCTGAATCCATTAAGTATGTGTCTTCACAATTCTAACATTTTTTTGGATTATTTATAAAAACATTTTTTATAATAAAATGAAAGGAGAAAAAAATAAGTGAATATTATTTTGAATAAAAGATGTGCAAGTCTCATGAGTGACTACTTTTGGACAACACTATTTTTCTATCAATAATTCCTATTCCCTATAATGAGTTAGATCATTTGCGATAATAATTATTTATAAGTAATCCATATCTTGTGGTTACAATGTTTATTGATTTATGATTCTTTGTTAACAAAATAATCTAGGGGCGTTGGGACCAGTTGTCTGAAGAAGTTTTTTTAGATTTTGGAAGGTATTTTCATTGTCCATGTTGCATTATTTCAAGAATAAAAAAATCTATTCACTATGTAAAATATGCAAATTAGATTGATCATCACATTCAGAAAAATCAGACTCAGAATGCTTATGAAATTCCATCGTATTGAGAAGACACTTTTTGGATGAAAATGTTCATCATGCCCACCTTTGGTCTAGAATGGGGATCCAATTGTAATGAGTATGATAATCAGATTCCAATTAAATCCAATGAAAATATGATGATGCTTTAAAAAAATTAATTCACTAAAGTCATAATTTTTTTAAGAAACGTATGATACAAGCATGATGAATATGGGGAGTTATGCCAATCATATTGAGGATTGGAAAAAACAGGTTTCTGGAGGAATGTGAAATTATAATACATTCTAGTATAAGATTGAAGATGCTGAAATTTATCTTAACCATATTCAATGTCATGGGGAATTCATGAAGCAAGTAGAGGTTTTTGTAAGTAGGAGGTTATTGGAGTCAAAGTTTTGTGGACGTAGATCATCAGAATGAGATTATCATACATAGATATGTTTGTTATATGAGAAGGTTTATAGAAACGTTAAGTTATAAATATGCAGGTTTTCATTCAGACCAAAACTCCTAGAGATATAAATCATCCTATTAAGAATCTGAGTACTAAAATTTCATTGGTATTTAATTCAATGTATGAAATAATTTTCTGAATTTGAAGTTTCATGAACAGTTCAATCAAACGTGGTCTACCACTAATCCATCATAATAGATTCTGATACAGATTCATATTATTGGTATCTTTTTTATGTCCACGGTAGAATTAATTTTGTGGGTAATTTTTTTCGTTAAATTAAAATAAAATAAATTGGTCGCTTTTTAGACCAATAAATAAATAAAAAAAGATAATTTGGTGTTAAAAAATATAAAGAAGAAAATATGAGACCAATCAATAATATAGTCAAGCATTTCTCATCAATATATGTTTTTAATTGTTTTCCTGATGGAAATTTTTTCCCCTTATCTAATGTGTTAAAAGAAAATAAGAACAATGTTTTTTTCTTAAGATTTTTCATATTAAGTGGGTAAGGACTATCAGACCAGATCTAACACCAATGACTTCATCAAACAAAAGATCATCAGTCTGGGAAAAGAATAAATGGTGTTTTTTAAAGATTTTCAAATTATTATCAAGGTTATAATAAAATAAGTTTATGAATTTTTAATAATGGTTCTCATATGTTTCACATTTTTATGATAAATGTAATGAAGAATGTAGTTTCTCCATCATAAATAAGATTTTATAATGAGTTTTTGGTTCTATGTTTCTTTACAAGAAGACATCTTATTCTCATTTTTTTAATTGGTGATAAGAATCGTTTTAAATATTTAGTTTTCTTCATCGTAATGAGAAAATAATACCGAAATGAGAAATCATCCTGAATATTTTTAATGAATTTGGGAGAGAGATGAAGTCAAGAGAAAGTTTGAAAAGATTGTTGAAAAGTTGAGATGTATTGAAAGAGTCAAAAATATATCTAAGATTTATCATGATTTAAATATTTTTGGTAAATTTGGTTGAGTTGGAAAACATTACTGAATCCCATCAAAACCGTAGTTGTCTCAACAATAAAATGAGGAAATACTTTGTACATTATTGACATAATTACTATGTGTGGAAGATGAGGGATAAGCTCAAAATTTCTTGGGAGAAGAAGTTTTTAGATTATAATTCCCTCGAAATGTTATCCAGATTGAAAAAGAAAAGAGAATATGGAACAATGTGTTCAGGGTACCTATATTCATACTGAGAAACCAGATAGATATTTATATACTCAGAGAGAAGTAGTTCAGTATTATCTCAATCGTATTCTAATAGAATCATATTTATGTGTTGAGAAATAATACGGGAGAATCAGATGGAGAAATAAAACTGAGTATCATTATTAATTCTTGATTTAGATCATCCATACTGATGGATAATAAAGTGAATAATTTTTTTCAAGAAACATATTTGTGAAAGTGGACAAGGTAGTGTTTTTAAAGTTTTTTTAAGAAAATTATATTACACTATTTATTTCAACTTGGAGAAAATGATATGTTATATTAAATGTTGTGCTGCACAAGTTCAAGGGTATATCCTACTCATTGTATTCAACACAAAATTTTTATTCTAGTTTATTGAGTGGTATTAGATTACTTCCAATCCATACTATAGATGAGGATACTCATGTTTAGTAGTGAACCATGTAGATTTTAATGTTGTAGTGGATGTGTGTTTGGTTTGGATTTTAGCAAGGTAGAAACTCCTTAGTAGGATGTAAACGTTATTTTGAAGGAAAGGATACTTAAAATAAAAATATTTTAATAATTCAACCCTCTACCTCTTAGTTATACCTTATCGTGGAGGGAGACTAATAGACATTTACCAACAGTAAAAAAGGATTCAAATCATAGTGCTCATAATATCATTGTTCCCCAAATTGTAAGGTTTCCTCCCGAATCATCAGTCGACCTATCTCAAGATCCAAATTCGTTTATAGTGATTTTAGATAGAATCCACTAAACACGTGTAGATCATATTTTATGGTCAATATGATACCCTATATTTCATCTCAATGCCACTTCCACAATAGGTTAATCAATATTGCATGCCCCCTATTATTCAATGTCCCTCTATTACTACCACAATGGTGAATCTAATCACCATTGACCCTATTGAGTATTTCATAACCTAGACTACCAACACAAGTCATGATAGTGTTAACTCACACCAAGGGGTGACATTGTGCCATGTAGATCACCATACAAGCACTTGTACTTTTTAACAAAAATAGGTGATGGGCCTTGGGAACCCCTCCCCGCCCCCAATGAGACATTGTCATCTTACCACCAATTTATCGATAATGTAATGTTTCTCCAAAATCATAAAAGTCCATCTGAGATTTTACTTCAGGCTTATTTACATGTCCGGATGACCTCAATATTATATGATATAGTGGGATACAAAAATATTATAAAAGAGCTCATGTTTTACTGACACCCAGTTGATGAAAATATCAAAATGGAAACTGTCTCACCTCAATTTAGCTACCCAGTCCTTCATGTATAAGAATACAAATTTGTATCATGTGGCCATGTTTATTAGATCGTGGCTGAAACTGGGGAATATGGAAAAGGTAATAGAAATGAGTCAGCCACCCCATCTGTGGAGTGCACTCGTCCACCTAGAGATCAAGCTTGTGTAGCTTCTGGGGTTAAAGAGAAGGTTGTTGCACTAGTGACAACAAAAATCACTATGATGATTTGATATCCACTCTCACTTCTATCTTTGAGTCCCTAGAAATCAAACATGTGTCAATTCAACCTGATGGAAGTCATATCAGTCATGGTATGACCAGATGTACCTGTCACTAGAATTTGGCTATCTAAGTTTCAGCTTGTTTACTATTAAGGGAGATCCACTGAAACATCTATCACACTTCACCACATGTTTTTGAATAATTTAGGGTCTCTGAAACATCTATAATCTAATATGATGCGATGGTTTATCCAACCCATTTAATGAACAATGTTCATGTGTTACAACCAGAATGCTCTGAGATCCATTGTTGTCTAAGAAGATCTCCACTAACAGTTCCTCTATTAATTAAACTCCCCCTCAAACTATCTCTACATCACTAAACTCTCAAAATGTAAAAAATATCTAATGGGTGTGTTTTTTAATTCATTTCACAGGGTAAGGGACTCGCTTCATAACATAAAATCCCTATTTCTTAAGAAAAACTTATCACGATGTTCTTAGAGATTGTAAATGATTGGTTGGACACTACACTAGTTCCCCAAAATTATATATTTGGATTTTTAGAGTTCCCTAAAAAGACGTAGTTTCTATAACAATCCATGGATCGGTAAAATCAGTGTTTCTTAACATTTAACAATTGTGGTCCTATAATAAGGCCTATAAAAGAGGACATAATTTCCGTTGTGCATGCAGAGGTGCCTGAGCTAGTCTAATTAATGAATCATTTAGCAGAAAAACCTCACTATGTGTGACCCCTATAGGCATAGCCTTTCCTGGAACATCCTTTTATATAAGAAGAACATCCCCAAGGATATAATGTTCCCACGACCCCTTGTTAGGGCCACACACCTAGAGTTTCTTTCATATAAATAAGTAATAAGACTTAATCCATCAAGGATGCACAAGTCCCGTGATATTTAATTTGTTCCAAAAAAAAAGATATTTAATCATCCAGAATGAAGGAGACCTAAAAAGGATGAACTCACTAATCATTACAGTCACATAATGTACCATAAGATCCTTGGACACAACATCAAATTATAATTTGTCTTCAATTATTACCTCCATGACCATGTAGATTGTGGCTTAGTAAAATTGGGTGATATCTCAACATAAGTATAACATGCCTCTGCTAACCCCAATAGAGATAGTGAAGAATCTGGTGAGTGTAATGAATCTATCTGTCATAGAACGTAGAAGAATAATTATTCTTTAGCATGAAATATAGTTGATCACACCTTTGGCATTATTTGTTCCTTCTTGAGAAAACCAAAACCTCCTATGGACATTATAGATCATCCAATTGCTTCATCCACTCCTATTACACAAGAATCATAGTATCTAAAGAGAATAAATATGTATAAAAATAGTAATTTAAATCACACACTATTGTTTAAACCAATCCACACCCTTGAAAACATCATGCCTCTTGCAGTCGAAGATATTCCTAAGGCACATCTATCCCCAGAAGATTCCACTAATGAGGAGAAATAATAAAACATCATGAGTATTTTTGAACTATTGTGTCCCTGAATAATTCTCAATGACGTGGAATTATTTGTGAACCCCATAAGAACTATTGTATTACACAATCGATGGAGAGGTAGAGGAAATTACAGTTAAAAAAATAAACACAACAATGTTTTACGCTAGAAGAATTTAAAGGATAGCACTTCAAACTGGATTATTCATACTACTGGGACGAGGTAGTGGGCCTCATGTAGAGGTCAAAAAATAATGAACTCTCATGATGATCTATCAGGTACACCTCTATAGGTAACTATATTATTTGACTATAGGACTCAACTGCAATTGTGTCGTGATCATCCGCACCATGCTAGGTCCCAACCTCAGAGATCAGGTGACCATATATTTTGAATTCAAATCAAGATAGTTGAAAAAAAAATAATACAACCATCATTGGTCGCCCCTAGTTCCTAAAAAAATGTATCTTGATATGCTCCCATTTAATAAAATACCATATTCCTGTGAAAACAATCACCTCACCCTAATGTATGATGTGTTGAATCACCTCAATGGGATAACAGTTTGGATCTCGATCCACAAGTCTTTCTAATTTTCAAAATAATATGTTAATCCCACATTGAATCTTGGAAGGAACCCCTTCAGTTTGTGACTGAGGTATCTTCCTCTAAGGCCTACTACATAGAGGATGTGGGGAAAGAAGAATGTTGGGACATCATTTCATTTTATAAAGAAGATGAGGTAGAAATTATTCATGGAAACATAAACATGTTGTATCAGACATACAATTTAAATAGTGTGGATGTCTTCAACTGCCAATTGTATACTATCTCTATGATCAATATCATCCCAATTTTAACACTTTATAAGATGGACCTCATAGAAGATGATTATATCCCCTCAAAAATGACCATTCAAATATATGATAAGAGTGAAAATAAGTCACACGGAAAGATTTAATTGAAAACTCAATTCATTGGAATATTTTAAAGTGTTGAATTTATGGTATTCTCATTGGGAACATCCTTTTATTACATTTTGGGAAGGCCCTTGATCCACCTATATATTTTGGTCACTAATTTATAGAACCAGTAATTTAAATACTCCCTTGACGATTGAGTATGAGTGATCCAAGGATATGTGTCTCCCTTCGCATCTTGTGAGTCCTATTATATTGAATTCAGGTACACTAAAAGTGAATATAAATATCCTCTAATTAATGAGGATGGTCATATCAATGACCCAAATTATCTGAAATCCACTACAGTAGAACTTTGGGCATACTTAAAATAGAGATTCATCCATCAAATCCATAGATTGGAACCCACAACATGATATTTTTTATTCTATTTTGTATCCCCATAGAATAAGTTCTACTCATATATTACCATTTACTTCTATATAGGATAGGAACGAACAATACTAGAATATCTTACCCATGTAAATTATGAATAAAATTTTCTCCATTGTCACAGATCCACAGTACTCCCTCATGTTCTACAAGGAATGGATGACTCAATGGATGTCATTCCACCTTCATTTATTCAATATCTGTAGTCAAAATCATGGTTACAGACTACATTGGATTAGATCTTTATCCTTTTTGGATGTAGTCTGTATTGTGAAAGTATCCATAATTGAAGTTTGTTTCCCCAAAATATTATGTTTCGATTCTTTCCTAGGTATATAGTGTTGGAAGACCTATTTCCTCCCCCTAACACTTATATCATATATGATTAACTGGATCTAGAATATGCACCCTTCATTTGATGAGGGTGAATCCACATCTATTGATGAGATGAATTAGGTGAACCTCAAAATTGAGGAAGATCTGAGGCAAACAATGATCAGTGCAACTATGTTGTAAAAACAAAGAGTAATAATGTGTAGATTTCTTCAAATAGTGACATGACTTATATTTCTAGGGAAATTATGAGATCTTGTGGATTGACCCACATGTTATCATTCATCACCTTGGACTCCCATTGGGTAACCGTGGATTTAGGAAGCCTCTGTGAAAAGTGCACACTTCTCAAGATTCCTTGGTCGAGACCAAAGATCACAATATTTTAAAAGATAAAATTTTCAAAGACATATTGTAATCTAAATGTCTGGCCAAAAATGGTATCGGGGGGAAGAATAATGGATAAATCATAGTCAGTATTGAATTCGATGAACTTGTCTACAATTTTCCAACAGATGACTTTCCCATTCTAATGACAGAGCTGTTTATTAATATTATGGCTGGATTTTTGGACCACTACTTTTTAGATGGATCATATGAGTATAACTAGATATTTATGGTCCCTAAGGATTTGAAATACACTTATTTCATAGAAACTTTGGTAACATTATTTTTTTGGTGTTTCCTTTTAAGATAAAGAATTTTGGATATACTTACCAGAGTTCTGTGTAGTACATCTTTAAAAAACTCCTTAGGACTTTGGTGAAGTGTTTTGCAGATGATTTTGAATTAAAATCCTAGAAATTCCAAGATCATATTATAAAAACTGAAAATATTTCATCTTATTATATTCCCACCACTTGAAAAAACCCCTCTAAATCGTGCATTTAGGGTCACCTCTTGAAAATTTATTTTCTTCTTTGTCATATAGAGAGGCATCTATGTCGACCCTTATAAAATTAAGTCTATTAACCAAATTACTACCACAAAAAACATCTGGGAGCCATGGGGCCTCCAAGGATACTTATCCTATATTCAAATATTTGTTACTAATATGGCCAACATGTGTAATCCCTTCTTAGGTATCATGAAAAAATAATTTCATTCTATGATGGGATAAGGAATGCCAGATTGCATATGAGGATATTAATTAGGGTATTATATAACCTCTAGTTTCTATGTCACCCATCTAAGGAAAGCCTTTGGTCCTCTATGTGACCACTCTGTAGTGATTTATTTTTGTCCTACTATCCCCCAAAAATAATCAAAGTAGTAAAAACAACATATATTATCTCAGTCTCATGATCCTTGACATGTAGTCCACATACTCTCTCACCAAAAAGATTTTTCTCACAATGGATTTTTTAGTAAACAAATTGTTAAACAATTTACTAAACCATGATATATAGCTATTATACCATGTTAACTCACAGAATTACATTATAAATCATGCCATACTGATGGGGTGATTGGTGCATTGGGTAGTAAACTTATAGATATTCCACATATTTTTTTCTTAGAATAATTTATCGAGGACCAATCAATTGAAATCTTATTACACACATATCCAATCCTTGAGGAATTATCTATGTATCTTGATTTTTGAGATGAATATATTATCTCAGTGTATAAGATTGTGTCATATTGGGATATACATTTCAACGGTTCCTCTTAAAGATTCATTGGTAGAAGTATCAATAACCCCAATATATTTATAGGGGACAAAGGAATTGTATTCATAACACTAGTGCATACCTTCCTCCCATACACATTCTATTTATCGAAATATTTCACTAGTAATAAGGCAAACTACCAAGACCTCATCATTGGTCATGAATTGGCCATCTGGATTGTTGTACCCTATTTACATGTAAAGGTATACTCAGAGTTTTTCATAAAGACTATCTAGGTTGAATCCTCAACGTAATATAAGAGATTATTCCCCTACTAGAATGGACTCATCATCTGATGACCAAGATCCCTTTCCAAATAATGGTGACACATATTCCCCAGTCATAGAACAGCTAGGAAAATGATAAAGAAATATTATCTATATCCCTCAAATAACCTATTCATTTGTACCTATACATTCATATGGAACATCAATGGTTCATCGCCCTAACCAGATCTAATGTTATTGATTGTCATTAGGTATACCAACTAGTTTTAGATGATTTTGTGCCCACAACCTAAAATTCACCCATCATTCATAAGATACCAGATTAGATGAATCCCTTCCCTAAGTTTCTCCATCATGGATTTTTCCCACCATCCTGAGTTGAACATGATTGAATCCACCAAGGTGAAACATACTTTACCCTCCAGAGTGACCCCAACCTGTTGTTGGTTAACTTCATGCATAGTTTCAATGGAAGTATTCATCAAGGAATCCAATGTGATGAGATAAATCAAGTAATTAATGAGGTAAATGGATGATACTATGGTTCCCATCAGGATGGATTGAAGCTATCCCACCAAATAAGATGGTTGGGTTACTCTTAGTTTATCTTGGTTCAATACTATTTTATGTTTTGGAGGTGGTGTCTTATGTGTCAATATCATGTCAACTTTGTGTAACAAATACTAGAGATTATTTATTCTACAAAAAAAATTCCCCCTTTATTTTTTTGGGCACTCAATGTTGTGGGTCCCTAGCCACCAGCAATGGCTCAATAGTGCTAGTTCATTTTGAGCACAATAGACATCTTCATAAAGTGTATAGAATTAGTTCCCCTCAAATAATTTAAAATGAAATTCATGATAAATTTTTTTAACACTCACATCATTCATCAAATCGGGGATCATCAAACTATTGCCAACGAAAAAGTCACTAATTTATAAGAAACTATGTAAACAAAATTTTAAACTAAGTAATACATCCAGTACAACCACAATTATTACAACCATGAGTAGGTGAATTCACATATCAAAGTACTAAAGAACCTATCTAACATCCTGTAAAATATAGTGGGATAGAAAAAGATGAGTTTTCCGGATAAAATCCCCAATTAACTATGGTATTATTAGAAGATAACTATAAATTCCTCTTAGGGGAACCAATACTCCATAGTATTTGTAATAGATTTAGTTATTCATGTTGAGGTTCAGTCAATGTAGATCTAAACGATTGATCAAGATTAGACGATTTAAGATAGAATTGTGGAGGTCTATTTAGATAAGTGGTAATCCCTTTAGGAAAATATGATTGAGGCATTTCACAACATAGAGATGCAGAAAAATAGGGTATCATGAGAATTCAACAAAATGGTCCTATGTTTCTCCTTCCTTCAAGGTGACATTCTATTGGCTCTCAATGCACGGATGCTACT
The DNA here is from genome assembly GCA_963277665.1 of Viscum album. Classification (NCBI taxonomy): domain Eukaryota; kingdom Viridiplantae; phylum Streptophyta; class Magnoliopsida; order Santalales; family Viscaceae; genus Viscum; species Viscum album. The sequence continues at coordinate 823,754,370 of OY728153.1, forward strand.
AAAAAAATTAAGCTGGAACCCAGATGGGATGGAACTTATATTAAAAATAAGGTCTATCATAATGGAACATACACTTTAATTACCATTTATGGGAAACAAATTGTACCTCCAATAAATTCTATGGTTCTCAAGGAATACTTAAAATGAACTCGGATGGTCAATGTTACACGACTATAAGCTGTAGCATCCCATGCCAAAAAATTATGAACCTAAAATATTTAAAACCATGGTCCCAGACCTAGAAAATAAAACTATAATCCACCACATTCGAATGATTTATATGACTATAAACAAGATGTATACTTAGTTTGAGTGGTATAACTTTTAAACTATAATATTTAACATCATCACCGCACAACCTTAAACTGCATACTTACCCAACGTAATTAACATAGGTTTATCCATACGAAAAATATGGGTTGGGAAAAATAAATATCCTTTTAACACAATATAAAACTATATCCTTACCCAATGTAATTAATATAAGATACATTTTTTGAAAAATATTAAATGTTCAGAATCAACATCCTCATCACACAAACTGTATCCAAATCCTATGTGATGGACATAGGACGACTCATATAGAAAATATAGGATGAAAAATATCAATATACTTATGAAATGACATTAAATTTTATAAATACCCTATGTGAGGATAATAGGATTCCTCATATGATAATAATGGGATGATCTATCAACCTTGTTAGAGAAAACTCCACCCTTTTGAAATTTTTCTCCCAACAGGTATTTTTCAATAACTGTAAGTGGATTGATTCCCAAGATTGATGTGATATTTTGGGATACCTAGATCCAGCATCCCAAGATTATCTATAGAACTAATTATTTTTCCCCTTTTCCATGCTTCATGACCCCAAACTATGTGCAATTGGTTTCATAATTTTTTTTCGTGTGCAATGACTCATTGGTTCCTTCTTCATGTTGGGTTTTTACTCTTTTGCACCACCCAAACATCATCAAGGTACCTAATACCCATCATTTCCAAGAATTATGATCTAAAAAATGTGCACATAATCCCTTTTTTCCGCTAATTCGTATAGTTTTATTCATCCTTAGTGCTTCAGCAAAGCGATGCCTCCATCTGTTTCTCATAGTATCCTTGGTCAAAAGGATTCAATGCTACCAACATTGGTCATATACCATTCCACATTTTAGAATAAAAATATTTCATTATTTTTATTCTCATGGGAATCATCATAGCACCATGTTCCCTTATCCTAGTTCTAGACCCCACCATCATATTAGTAAGGGATATTTCCCCCCTCGGTATCATGATGTCAACTTTGGTGTAGTTTCTCAGAGAATTTTGTGTGGAAAAGTGTCACATTTTACATCTTTCTTCATGTAGGGTTATCATTATTTCATGAAACATAGATCTTTTTACAACACTGATACCCTTTGGTCCAAGCTATAGGATCATAAGCTAGAGGAAGATTTAGTATAATCTATATGAATCTAAACTACATATTACAACATCCTCATCACAAATTGTTAAATTATAGCCTTACCTCATCTGATAAATGTGTTATGACTCACATTAAAAATGTGATATGAATTAAAAGAAACATCCCCAAAACATTTCATAAAACTTTACACTTACCCTATGTGATGAACCTAGGTTTCATTATATAATGAGTAGGAGATGAAAAAAGTCACCATCCTCAATACATGATGTTAATCTACGGCCATACCCTATAAAACACATGGAATACCTCGTACAAAATATATGGGATGGAAAAATTCAACATCCTCAGCACATGATGTTAAACTATTTCAAAACCCTTTTTTATGAACATAGGATGCCTCGTATAATAAGTATGTGATGAATAAAATCTAGTTTCCATAGTTCATGAGGATAAACAATAGCCTTGCCAAGTTTGATAAACATGTGATGTCTCATATGAAAAAATTCCGATATACCAAGAAACAATTCCTCAACACACAACATTAAAATATAGATTTATCCTATGGGAATATAATAATATGCCTCATATTTTATGTATGAGATGAAGAAAAACCATATTACTTAGTAAATAGAATTAAACTATATCTTTATCACATATAAACTCAGGATCCCTCTTATTAAAAATACGGGATGGTTGAAGTCAACATCCTTAGCAGACTAATTTGAACTGTTGACTTACAGTATGTCATAAACATAGGATAACTCATATGATAGTTAGGGTATTATCCACAATATTCTCCTAAAAGAAAACTACCAATTCAAAATTGGTCCCCTACCAAGCCATGCTCGAGAACTAAGTGTCCCTTGATTCAAATTTTCATGTGATTCAATTTTATTTCTGGATCATTGTCCTACGTCTTATCCCCCCCACCACACTAAATCATTCTAGGTTCTTTTTCATCAAGATCAGGATCATTCAATTCTTATGATTTTCCATCACAAGAATGTACATGGAGGGATAGATCCCAGGGAACTCGACATTACACTAATACATTACCCAAATCCATTTTCACACTTCATGCTTCCATATTTTTGGATATTTATCATCCACTAAATCTAAATATTCCCCTAATATCAATTTTTAGTTTCCACACAGTCATAACTACCTTCTTGGGTACTCAACTTGAATGATCTTTGGTAACAGATGATGGTTATTTTTTTGGAACATAGTCAGTGGTCAATATCTTATTTGTTGTTCCCATCCTTGGATAATTTTGGTGTTGAAACTAAGTTTCAAACATTTTTAATAGTCTATCCCTAACCATCATTCATCCCTAACTCATCAACCTATTCTTGGAATTCACAATTTATGTTCCCTTTCATTTCCCTTTTCTATGGTGGGAATCCCAACCCCATGTGCATAATTTTCCCATACAGATGCATATTGTGACCAATTATCATGACACATTTTGGGACTTCCCCTTGTTAGTCACTTTTTCCACTTACTGTGTTCTCCCCTACAAATAATAGTAACTTTATACCACTCCTTGTTTCTCACATAGAGAATGGATTATGTGGATTTAAGATTTAGGGATGAATTTCCCCATTAGAGGTTGAGATATATTAGAACACCTTAAACTGAGTATTACATCATTGGTCTGAACACTACAACTGTAAATTATGAATACAAGTCTAATCATTATGATATTAAACTAGGTGTGAGTTTTATAAAATATTTTATATGTGGCATTGGGCCTCATTTTCACCCGCCTTGAATAGGGTTACCTCTACTCCATAAAAAAATACTACTCTATGATTCCCCCCATAGTATAAGAATTATGACTTAAACTATATTAAATTCCTTAGTCAAATCATAAAATCCATGACATATTTTCACACCTTGGTCTAAAAATAATAACCTTAAACAATATTATACTTCTTAGTCTGACTGGTACGTATTTAGAAACATCTCAAGGAAAGAGGCACAAATATATGTATTTTTGAAATCCCATAGGGGAAATATATGAAAAAGTGAGACCCCTTTTCTCCAAATCACTCTCATGATATGAAAAAAATGTGGGTGTAAATAAAAAAGGGAGAAAGACAGGGATACCTGCCATGCACCCCCCAAAACCCCCATTTTTTTCTCTAAACCCATCAATTTAGTAAGACATTAAATCTAAATCGCATCTATCTTTTCCTCGCATGCTCCTCTATATGATTCCACCCATTGTGTTTCTGGGACGTGCACCCCACAGCCCTGACCAGGAAACATTTATTCACTTCAATTCACATCTCTTGGTATCTTGAAAATAATATGTACCTTGAATGTCTTAGTCTAATCACTTTAAGATGTATGACATATATTATCCCCATATGCCATAAATCTTCACATAGAACATATCTATTGTATATTGTTAAACATTGCACCCTTCATCAATATGGATTGACATAAATTTGTGAAACAACATAGGACATCAGCTATGAAATCCATTTCCCCATTTGGTTCTATTCACCTACCATATTATTCATGTTTCTCAACTATAGGCCAACATCTAAGACAACAATCCATATGGATCATGATTCTAACCTTTGTTTCAAACCAATATTCCCGCCAATCGTTCTCAAATCCATAGCGGTTCAATATTAAGATTGTTGAACTCCATTAAAACATTACATTAGTTAATACCCATGCTTTGTGCCCTCATAGATTAATATTCACATCATAATTAATGTCTTAATGGTCCCTAAAAAAAGAAAATTTTCCTAGACACACTAGTTCGTCTACAATCTTGGGAAGACACTCCCAAATAAATTTTAGATCATTTTGATTGGTCATGTGTTTCTAACATAGTCAATAGTTGATTCTTTGTTCGTTGTTCCCTATCCTTGAAAAAGGTATAGTGCAATATGTATGATTAACATCGTCAGAAGTCAACCTATATCATTACATCAAATCCATTATGATCCAAATCCTGATCATTCCAATTAATTCTCTTCCACACTCACCCCTTTTTATGGGTAGAATTCAATTGCCCAAACATTACACAATTTGTCCCCTAGTGAGTATTGTGGTAGAAATTCGGTTATATTGATGGCCCCAATACCCAACCAAGGTTATCATAATTATGATACTCTTAGTGGTCAATAAAAATTTTAGACCATAAGTGTTCGACCCCTATCCAGAACACTCATATAAATGAGTGATCATATATTTGTCATTTTCTCCCATATTGAGCATTCCTCATGTGAACCTAGGGACTTATTAATTGTTTTTAAACAATATGAGTCATATTTAGAAACAAAATACACAATTAATTTAAAAAAATAAAAAATGTTTTTGGATTTCCATCTACCCATATGAAACTGTCATTTATTATCAAACTGAGCTAAATTCCCAATGGATCAGTCAGACCATTTGAACATTGTATCTCACCAAGCATATGGAAAGTAGCCTATAGGGTCATCTATCACTCATACATCCCTAATTATTTATCCTTGGTATTAGGGTATACCACTCCCATTAAAAAATCTTACTGGTCCTTCCCATCATCATACTCAGTTACCAGATATTTTTCCTCTACTTCCATAGCTTTATCCTCTACCATCTAAGCCATAGATCAGATGATGAGTTCTTATTGAGTTGTGATGATGTTTGAATTATCTCACGCCGTCTCTTCTAGATGACTGACCTCTACTTCAATATCCTTGATCTCCTCAGTTTCCTCAAACATCTACTTCTTTCAGGAAACATCAAACTCCTTCCACTCAGTGTGTGCCAATTTGATTAGAATATCCTGAGGTAGTGTATGGATACAATTATAATCAACTAAAATACTCCCCATGTAAGAACACTGATGGCATAGGTATCCCACACTATATTAAAAATCTTATAGGGGAACGTGATTGATAAAATCTACACACGACTCCACACAATGCGATTTATGGATGATTTCTCCTTATCAATGTCAGATTCAGAATCTACAATGTACTCAGGAGGGGTAGACATACACTGGGGGGGCAGACCACTAATTCATCAGTGGTAGTATTTTATGCATGGATTTCATTAAGTGTAATAATCCCTCAATACTAGAAGATCACAACCTATGAAAATCCTTTTCCTGTAATTGGAGTATCCTTACCTCATGCGGAACTTCCATGTTAGGATTGGGAACCACATACTACTTGATAAACATTTTATATGGACCACTAAAAATCACCATTGTAGATGCCTCATCTCTAGAAACCATGTCCAATAAAACCCCCATGGAAGGATCAACCACCATATATTCTTTAACCATGTTCGTCAATGGAATGATTTAAACCACCTTAATTGAGAACTCAGATCTGGAAGCCACCACTAATGACACATCCATGGTGGGAATGATCATTGAATCATCTTTAACCATCTCTTTTGGTGATGAAAATTAAAACCCCTACACTGAGGCTTCATTCTCAATAGAAACCCCATGCGGAACTTTTATGGTCAGTTCAAAAAACATAGCCACCTCAACTACTACCATAAAAGGAAACAACCTCCTCAAGTGTATTAGTGAGGATAATATTTTCTGTTTTTCCTACCATGTTTATGGCCTCCACTAACATATTAATAAAAACTGATGGCTAAATCCAAAACATAGTTTAAACTACATTAAAAAATACTATTTTAGCAAAGAATAACTATTGGGAGGAAAAATAAAATGATGAATATAAAATGAGAGAAGGCATACAAGAGTCTTATAGTATAACCATAATGTTAGAATGGTTCACAAGAAATCCCCCTAGAATTCAATATCATAACTATTGAAACATTCCCCATGGATTGATGTGTTGATTAATTTATAAGAAAACAAACATGTATGTATACTTTTATTAATAGTCCCTTGAATCCACGTGGATAATGAAGTGTAACCATGTAGTGCATGGGACTGTTGATCCATCACCCCAATCATAGGTGCATCTTCATGAGACTGTTATAATCATGTGACCAAAACATTAGAGGGAGGTCTCATTCATATCCCCTCAAGGTTTGGGACTCCCTGATGCTACACTTGAGGTTCATTAGGAACCTCCCCTTCCTCAATTCTCTCAGATTCCTACACAAGTGAAAAAGTAGTTAGAAATAAGTTGTATAGGTTCAGTAATCTGCATGATATGAAATATAAAAATATTTACCTAATTAATTGAATGATTACCACCCCATGGGAACTATAATAGTCATTTCGTACCTAAGAATCCTTCAATATCTCTCCCCTATCCTCACTGGTAGCAAATCAGTCCATCAGAAAATTCATAGGTGAAGGAATTCTTAGCAACACCTTCACTCGTCTAATCATGGGATTCCTAATGTGGTGATAGTCGACCAAGTCTTCAAGATCCACCATGTATTGTACCACCACAACTTATGGGACATGGAAATGATTCCTTAGATGACCTAACCCAAAATGGTGTACCTACATAGAACTGATATTCTTCTATATCCTATGAAGAGAAGTTATTTTTCTATGGATTCACTAACTATCACAAAATTTAGGAAAAGTGACATAACTAGGGAAATATAGGTGACATAAATGCTTCCCCAAAACCTAGACTTATTATAAGAACCCAGCCCTTCTTTTTTGGTATGTTTTCCCATTTTCTTGAGTTTTTGAGAAAATAAGAGTTTCTAGAAATTTTTAATGTACACATCGTGTACTCCCTTTTCATGCAAGGTCGGGTGATGGTCGTGTTTGGGCCACACACTCGGCCATATAGGGTTGATGTGGAAGCCATTTCAAGCAGATAATGTAAAAGCCTAGTACATGTCGTGTACTCTAAAATTACATGGCGTGTACTTTATTTTTTTCATTTAACGGACTGGGGGTCGCATCTAATCACTAGAACACACTTCTTCTCTAGCTTCTTCGATCAAGAGCATCTCGTACAACCAAGAATCTCCATTGAGGCCCCAGGAATCCATATGTTATCCAAATCGACCGCATTCGATTGCGTTGGGACTGCATCGGTGAGCTCTTCCTTCTCCTAGAGCTTCGTTTTCCAATTACTCATCTTTTTCAAATTATCATCAGTTGATCATTTTGTGTGTGTTCATAGATATACGACATTATAAATATATTAGAGCCTCGTGACTCAAGTATATCGACCTCTTAGAATCAAGGTAGGTGGTTGGTTCCTTTCCGATCAATGTCTTTGACTTTTATGTGCAATTTCCACCAATTCCCTTGAACGGGGTATTGCGTGTTTATTATTTTGACCATTTCGTTTTCCTAACAAGATTGTATACTTGGGTAGAGGTATTTTGGCTATTTATAAGGATAATTGAAATGTTTGGATGTTTGTCCATGCCATTTTCTATTTACAACCTTTTGGTCTTGTTCAGCCTTTGGTCGTTATACCTGTTTTCCATGCCTTGTTACCATAGGATGGAGGGCTGTTCCCTGACATGTTTGTTATGTTGTAAACTTTTCATCCAAGTAGAACTATAGGTCTACATTGTCCTTATAGCATTATTATTCACTGACCCATACGGGGACGTGAGAACCTGTAGCTATAGACTATAAAAGGATAGACCGAGTGAGTTTCCTCAGAGAGTCCTGGATAGTATAGACTATAGGGGATAGACCGATTGAGCTTCCCAAAGAGTCTTGGACATTATAGACCACAAAAGGATAGATTGAGTGAGAATCCTTTGTGATTCTTGAGATGTATAAACTATACGGGGGGTAGATCGAGTGAGCTTCCTCGGAGAGTCTTTGTTTTGTTTGAATTTCCTTAAACCATTTCAGGCTATAGGAGGAATTGACTGAGTGAGCTTCCTCAGAGAGTCTATGATAGTCCTAAGGCTATAAGAGGAATTTACCAACAGAGAATCCTTAGAGAGTCTCTAGACCATGGGGCTATAAGGGGAATTGACCAGATGATCTTCCTTAGAGAGTCCCTGACTATCTTAGACTATAAGGGGAATTAACTAAGCATGTTTCCTCAGAGAGTCTTATAATCTTGTATGAACAAACAAGGGGGTTAGGCTGAGTGTAATTCCCAGAGGGTTGATGGTACATATTGGATAGTAACAGAGGGGATGGCTGTGATTACTTCCCAGAGGGATTTCTAGTTGTGGTTAGCTATTTTCTTCACTGATTCTTGTTGATCTGTGGATTGTTTATTGTTGTGTATCATCCTCTTTACAACTTAATGTACTGTTACCTGTTATATACTCAATGACTATTATGCACATACCATTGGGTGGTTGCCTACTAGGATTTAGTCTCACACCCTATTTGGGTCATGATTTTGGGCCCAAACATATTATATTGTTGCAGGTATAGACAAGGGAAAGTACCCTTCGACTTGAGGTACGTGACTTACATTGGAGTAGGAGAGCATGGGACCAAGGTGAGGCTTGCGATGCTGAGGAGTTGCTTATCTGTTTTCTTTTGTAATTTGTCTTATTCTTATATTCAGCATTGTGACTTGTTTGGATGCTTTCCTAGACATATTTATCATGTATAATTTCATATATATATATATATGTGTGTGTGTGTGTGTGTGTGTGTGCTCCTGCTATTTATTGTTCATTTTTCTACTGTTTACTATTGTTGGATATTTACTACTACCACTATTGTATGTGTTGTTAACCTCTTCTGTGTACTCTTCTAATGAAGGCATAATTTCACCCCTATCACACCCATGGCCCTCGCTGCTAGTTGGAAGCCTTTGGCTTTTGGGGAAATGCGCATGAGGCCATGTGACCAACCGGGTACGGGGCACCTCTGGGTGGCTTCCGGATCCAGAGCATTACAAAGTGGTATCAGATGAATTATTTTCCCTTTACTTACTGTTTGGAGAATATATCCATTGATAGGATGGAATAGGTATTTGGTAATAATATTTTCCTGGGAGTAGCTAACCCATGTATAGTGATAAGCCAATATACCTCGTTTATTGCAATTTATTCATGTTTTTCAATTTTTACAGTTGATATTAATTCACCTTGAGTGACTCACAGGATTTGTACTATTATTGTTTATATTGTTGAGGTTCTATTTCTGTTGCAATCTGATGAGATGAGGGTACGACATCTCATGAATCATATAGGCACTTGCTAGAAATCACATTCCATGCATTCTTTCCATGCCATCTATGATGCATTGTGATTACATGTTATTGTGATAGGCGTTGTGTAGATTATGAATGTTGTTGTGATAGATTCTTTCATAGAATATCTTCTATTGATAATGAATTTGTCTGTATAAGTGCTTTTCTTAAAAGATCGCCAAATATTGAATCATGAGGTGTTATGGGGCCACATTAATAGGAACTTGGTGCATAATTGACTTGTTTCCCTTGTTAATGACATGTATGGGATGCCATGATTAGATTCACGGGTAGTATGGGCCCTGACAGATCGAAATTTGGAACCTTATCATTTGTTTTCTATGTTTTCTGGGCTTCGGAGCAGTTTCTGAGCTACTGCCCGGAAAAAACTAGATTACACGGCATGTACATTATTAATACACACCGTGTAGTTTTTAAACTGTGTCATTGACTGTGTGGGCAGAAACACGGGGTTGTGAAAAATCTTTAGGAACACGCCGTGTTGTAGAGACCGTTTGTACACCTGTTTAATTAACGACATAGATGGATGAAACTTTGACATTACATGTCGTGTCCTGTTATCACAAACCATTCCATGTAACTAAATCACATGGCCATGTCACAAACAACACAGGTCGGGGAAAACCTACACGTATAGGTCATGTTCTCAGGGACCACACTGTGTAGAGTGAACCATGTAGCTGGTCATGTAACTAACAACATGGGTCATCGAGACCATGTCTAGTACACACCTTGTCCTTCGTGAACACGCCGTGTAGTCTTGGATTTGAAGGACTGTGTGGGTTCTCCATTTAAAAATACTAGGGCTGGGGAATATAGTTCAAGTACATGTTGTCTGTGGAGACAACATGCCATGTGGTTGGGGAGTTGCACAACTATTTGTTGCAGAAGTACACACACATGTGAATTTATTAAAAGAACACGCAGTGTAGTTTTTATACACATCATGTAGCATTGTTTTGTAAAACATTAATGTTTCCTTATCCTATTTTTCTCTTGTACTCTTGTTTTCTCATTCTTTGATAAATCTGATTTAAGTTGTGCATTTGACCTTTCAGAGCTATTCCACCGAGACTCCCTCCGTTTGTACATCAGCTGCTAGACAGTCATCAGACACTAGATATGTCCAATCAGGAACCTCTTGCAGATCCTCATGCTTTGCTAGGATTGGCAACATCAGTTATACCAGTTTCAGAAGCCTATGTGTAGTTTAAGAAAGATTTTATGAGGATAATGTGGTCCTTCCATAGAGTGCTGCGTCGATGGAAGAGTTGAAGAAGTTTTTCCAGTAACAGAATCCTCCTACATTCTCAAGGGATGGAGGACGTCAGGCTACAGAGTCGTGGCTCGAGGCCACCATGACAATTTTCAAGCATCTAGAGATACCTCCAAAGAAGACAGTGAAGCTCACTACCTATTTTCTTCGAGACTCCGCGAGGAGGTGGTGTGAAGTGATCTCACTGTTAGGACGCCTGAAGAGTATGACTTGGGATGAGTTTCGGTGCATTTTCTACGATTACTTCTACCCGGATACCTTGAGGGCTGATTGAGCCCGAGAGATTATGAGTCTCGAGCAGGGTACTCTTTCGGTTATGGAGTACTCGTCTCACTTTACGAAGCTGCAGAGTTTCAAGACTATTCCAGAAGGTGATGAGTTGTTCCTTGTGCAGAAGATCGAGGATGGTATGAGGAATGGCATCCGCTCACAGGTGAACATGTCCAGGTTGACATCGATATCATCTATCGTCACCAAGGCGCTAATCAATTAGCGCAATCTGAGGGATTCTGGAGCAATGAACCAAGGCAGTTCGACATCCAGAGTTAGTGACCCTCCTATTGATACCAGCAAGCACCGCAGGGAGTCTCTGCGAGGAGATTAGAGTAGGCATAATATATCTTCAAGAATCCAGGTTGTATGCTACTAGTGCGGGAGGAGCGGGCATACATGGCCTCAGTGCCAGAGTGACGCGATGAAGTGCCGATCATGCAGAAAGATGGGCCATCTTCCGTGTTTTTGTTAGTACTTCTCATCTACAGCTGGTGGTAGGGGTTCTTATATCACCCCGCATTCAGGAGATGCATCACTCATTTCTCCCCAGTCTAGGAACTGGAGTTCTTGTGGCCATGCGGGCTAAGGTGGAGGTCACATCTGTTGTGGTCAGTCACTAGGTTACCCGCGATAGTAGAGTGGATTAGCTCAGAGTGGTCATCCAGGGTCACTGGGTTGCGGTACAGGCCAGACCTTTTCTGTGGATCAGACCCATCAAGAGAAGGATCTCGGACCATCCACAGTTCGAGGTAAAATCTTAGTAGCCTCAATTCTATCTTAAGCTCTTTTCGATACTGGTTCTATTCATAGCTTTATCTCTGTTGCTGTTGTGGAAAGCCTTGAGATCTGCATATTTTCTTCAACAAATACATGGACTCTAGAGACACCATTGGGGACTAGAGTGGTATGTGTATGTTAGTTCAGAGAGTTCCTTCTTGAGGTTGTAGGGTATCACTTCTTATGGGACCTCTATGTCCTAGAGATGTCGAGCTATGATGTCATTCTCGGAATGGACTAGTTAGTCCCCTTACAGGATGTCTTTGATTTTTATCACCATAGGGTGTGTTTCGTATCACCAAAGGGTAGATCCTTCCTTCATAGAAAAGAGTGGGATGTCCGAGCGAGTCGAGTAGGACCCGAGCATCATGGGCTAGGAGGAGTTACAGCCCAGATTGCTAGTCTTTATCTGGATGACTAGGGGACTTCATAGTAAGACTTTCCTCTAGTGGTGGATGATTTCAGAGATGTAATTGTAAAGTAATTTTCAGGTTTTCCTCCATAGTGTGAGGTAGACTATTCTATTGAGCTCGTTCCAGGAGTGGCACTGGTGTCCATTCCCCCATATAGTATGGCTACACCAAGGTTACAGGAGCTCATGAATTTGTTGAGGGAGTTACCGACAAAGGGTTTCATCCAACCTAGTACATACGCATGGGGTTCTCTTATCTAGTTTGTGAAGAAGGCAGATGGTACCCTCAGGCATTGTGTGTATTACCATAAGCTAAACTATTTGACAGTCAAGAACTGATATCCCTTGCCGAGGATCGATGATCTCTTTGATCAGCTTCATGGAGCCCGAGTGTTCTCGAATATTGATTTCAGATCCGGTTATCATCAGTTGTGTGTTAGACAATTTGATATACCTATTAAAACTTTCCAGATCAGGTATGGTCTATACGAGTATATGGTTATGTCATTTGGTCTCAAAAATGGACCTGCAATTTTCAAAACACCGATGAACCGAGTGTTCCATCCATACATGGATTCCTTCATGGTGGTTTTTGTAGAGGACATCTTGGTGTACTCTTACACATGACATGGCCATGCTACCCATCTTGATATCGTTCTGAGTACACTGAGAGATTATCAGTTATATGCTAAGCTCTCGAAATTCCACTTTTGGATGGATATGATTCACTTATTGGGTCATGTTATCTTAGAGGCAGTAACATCAGTAGACCCAAGGAAAGTGAGAGAAGTAGTTTCTTGGGAGAATCTGAAAAACGTCTTCGAGGTGCGGAGTTTTCTATGGCTGGCTAGATACTACAAGTTTTTCATACATGACTTTTCATTCCTAGAAGCACAACTGATAGGTCTGACCAAGAAAGGGGTGAAGTTCTTATGGTCATATTCTTGTGAGTCAGCCTTTTATCAGCCGAAAGGGAGGTTGAATTCAGCACCGAGACTTGTCTTGCCAGAGCCGGGGAAGAGATATACCATTTTTTGTGATGATTCGGGTATTGTGCTGGGATATGTGCTTATGCTGGAAAATGGAGTCTTGTGTACAGGTCATGACAGTTAAGGCATCATGAGAGGAGTTACCCAACGCATGATCTGTAGTTGGAAGCTGTTATTCATGCCCTAAGCTATTGGAGACATTATCTTCTGGGAGAGAACATTGTGGTTTTTAATGACCACAAGATTCTCAAGTACATCTTCACACTGCATGATCTGAATTAGAGCTTGCCTATACACCTTGGAAGGGAAACACAGTGGATGATGCGTTGAGCATGATAACTTAGATACATGTAGTTTGAGAGGCCAGTAGAGAGTGGAAACTTATGGCTCTATTCTCTGAGATGCATTTAGAGATTCCCGACAAATAGGGGCAGAAATTTCTATCATCTGTATCTGTTACCTCTACTCTTCTTGATCGGGTACGAATAAAGAATCTATCAAACTCAAAAGGCCGAGTCTTGCGGGGGAGTGAGTCAGGAGGGGACCCTCTTCCTAGATGGATAGTAGGCAAGGATGATATCTTGCATTTCCAGGGATGAATATGGGTTTTAGCCGACATATGTGAGGAGATAATGTGGGACTTTCATTCCTCAGTTTGGGCAGTTCATCCTGGCATCACCAAGATGTATCGTGATATACACCGCCAGTATTGGTGGCCAGGTATGAAGAGAGATGTTGATATTTTTATCAGGAAGTGTTCCACTTGTTAGTTGGTGAATGTGGAGCATCAAAGACCAACATGTCTTTTTCAGAAGTAACCCATTCTGGAGTGGAAGTGGAATGATGTCGTGATGAACTTTGTGACTAGTTTTTCGAGGTCATCTTGAGGGAATGATGTTGTTTGGATTTTCATCGACAGTCTTACAACGGTTTATCACTTCTTTCCGATCAAGGAGACCTTCAGTGTTGATGAACTTGGACGGTTGTACATCCAAGAGATTTTACGTCTACATGGATTTCCACACTCCATTGTTCCAGGTAGGGATGCACGCTTTACTTCTCCGTTCTGGAAGGGAATTCATGAAGGCATTGGGTACACAAGTACTTTTGAGTACAGTATACCATCCCCAGACAGATGGCCGGTCTGAGCATATGATTCAGGTGCCTAAGGATATGCTCTGAGTGTGAATTAGAGACTATGTAGTTTCTTGGTAGAAGCATATACCTTTTGTGTAGTTCTCCTACAACAATAATTTTCAGGAGACTGTTCTGATTGCTCTTTATGAGGCTTTGTACGGTTGGCCATGCCGATCACCATTATGCTGGATCGAAGCAGGAGAGGAAGCTTTGTTGGGAACATGTCTTGTTCAAGAGGCCTCAAAGTAGAGAGAGTTGATTCGGAAGAGGATGGTTATGAGATAGTCTCGACAAAAGTCTTATGCTGATCAGTGGAGACAACCTTTGGAGTTTGTGGTTCTGGATTAGGTTTTCCTGGATGTTGCACCGATGTTGGGACATAAGTGGATTCAGAGATAGGGTATGCTCTCAACATGGTACATCAGGACATTTGAATTTTTGGAAAGAGCGGGTCTGGTCGCCTATCGGTTTTAGTTACCTCAAAGGTATTGGTCTATGCATGACGTCTCCCATGTTTCTCAGCTTTGACATTACTTTTCAGACCCGTCTCATGATTTCCATCCTGATGAGGTTGAGCTCAAAGTAGATGCACTGTTTGAGGATCATCCAATCTGGATTGTTGATCGTAGTACGATGGTTCTTCGTGGCCAGTCTGTTCCTCTAGTACAGGTGATATGGGAGCACTGGCAACTACAGGAAGAGAATTGGGAGAGGGAGGCTGATGTACGATCTCAGTGGCTGGAGATATTCGAGGTTTCTTCTTCCACGCCTCACTAGGGAAATTTGAAGATGAATTTCTTTAAGGGGTGATGTTTTCAAGAACCTGGATTTTCTTTTCAGGTATGTTTTTCCTTTTTTAGAGTTTTATAAAGGAGGAGTTTCTTGAAATTTTGGATGTACACACCGTGTACTTTATACGTACATGTTGTGTACTCCCTTTCTGCGCGAGGCTGTGTGTTGGCCATGTACAGGCCACAAACAAGGCCATGTAGGGTTGATGTGGGGGACGATTAAAGTGGAGTTTGAAAAATCCTAGTACCCAACATGTACTCCAAAATCACACACCGTTTACATTCTTTTTTTTCATTAAATAGACCGGGATCACGTATAATCTCCACAACACACTTATTTTCCAGATTCTTCGACCGAGAGCATCCAGTACGGCTGTGAATCTCCTATGAGCCCCTGAGCCTCCATCCTTTCTTTTATTTTACCGTTGTTGATTGTGTTGGGATCGCAGCTGTAAACTCTTCCTTCTACTAGACCTTCGTTTTCCAATTCCACCTCATTTTCATGTTCTTGTGGGTTGAAAATTTTGTGTGTTTTTATAGTTATATAATTTTGTAAAGAGATTCAAGCCTTGTGGTTCATGTATATCGATCTCCTAGCCTCAAGGTAGGTGTTTTGTGCCTTTCTGTTCAATGTCTTTGAGTTTTATGTGCAATTTCATCCAATACCCTTAAACGGGGTATTGCATGTTTATTGTTTTTCCCATGTTGTTTCCCCACCTTGCTTATATACATGGGTGGAGGTAATTTTCCTATGTATAAGGATAATGGCTATTCTTGGATGTTTTTCCATGTCGTGTTCTATTTAGGACCTTTTGGTCTTGTTCAGCCTTTGGCGGTTATACCAGTTTTCGAAGCCTTGTGACCATAGGATGGAGTGATGTTCCCTGACATGCTTGTTATGCTATAAAATAGTTAGCCAAGTAGCTCTGTAGGTTTACATTGTCCATATATCATTATTATTCACTGGTCTACACAAGGTCGTGAGAACCTGGTGCTATAGACTATAATGAGACAGACAAAGTGAGCTTCCTCAGTGAGTCTTGGATAGTATAGACTATAGGGGATATACCAAGTGAGCTTCCTAGAGAGTCTTGGACATTATAGTCCATAGGATGATAGATCGAGTAAGCTTCCTCAGAGAGTATTGAGCTTTATAGACTATACGGGGGTAGACCGAGTGATCTCCCATAGAGATTCATTGTTTTGTTTGAATTTCCTTAAACAATTTCAGCCTATATGAGGAATTGACCTATTGAGCTTCCTCATAGATTCTGTGATAGACATGAGGCTATAAAAATAATTAACCCAGATAGATTCCTGAGAGAGTCTCTAGACCATGGGTATATTAGGGGAATTGACCGCATGATCTTCCTCAGAGAGTCCCTGACTACCTTAGACTATAAGGGGAATTGACTGAGTGGGCTTCCTCAGAGAGTCTTATAATCTCGTATGACCAAACAAGGGGGTGAGGCTGAGTGTAATACATAGAGGGTAGTTTTTACTTATTAGATATAAATAGAGGGGATGGTTGCGAGTACTTATTATAGGGATTCCTAGGTATGTTTAGCTATTTTCTTCACTGCTTCTTGTTGATCTCTGGATTGTTTACTGTTGTGTATCATCCTGTTTACTGCTTACTATACTATTACCTTCCATATACTCACTGACTCTTTGGAATAGATCTTTATGTGGTTTTCTACTGAGATTTAGTCTCACACCCTTTTTGGGTCATGCTTTTGGGCCCAAAACGATTATATACTTGCAGGTATAGACAAGGGAAAGCACCCTTAAACTTCAGGTTCATGACTTACATTGGAGCAAGAGAGCATGGGACCAGGACAAGGCTTGCGATATTGAGGAGTTTCTTATCTATTTTATTTTTTTCTTTGTCATAGTATTGTATTCATCATTGTGACTTGTTTGGTTTCTTTCCTAGACATATGTATCATGAATCATTTCATATATATGTGTGTGCTCCAGCAGTTTATTGTACAGTTTTCCGTTGTTTACTATTGTTGGATATTTATTTCTTCTGCTATTGTATGTGTTGTTTAGCTTCTCTGTTTACTCTTACAATGAGAGGATAGTATCCTCAATATCACATAAAAGGCCCTCGCTTCTAGTTGGTAGACTCTGGCTTTTGGGGAAATGCACTTGAGTCCATGTGACCAACCGGGTACGGGGCACCTCTAGGTGGATTTTGGAACAAGGGAGTTACACTTATGCCCCTGTAAATTCTCTAGTGGGTTCACAATTCTCCCAAATATTCCTTCCCAATATCATTGAGAAAGTTGAAACTCCCCTCCCAGCTGCTTCTACCTATACAGGGCCTAGAATTGTTGGATCTCTAGTTGTTTCTATACCTAAGAGTCCAAATCTACCTCCACATCATAATATAACAACAGCTCACCCATATCCCCAAGGTTGTGGGACCCCTTCCTCATCTGACCAATTCACCAGTCTCCTATATATTTCTACAAGAGTGACACCCCCAACTCAACTTGAACTCTTGGATGAGCGCATAAGAGGAAGTAGGTGGCAGCATCTAAATTACACCTTCTCATGTACATCCATGATAATGTGCCATATATTTTAAGGAACTATGTTTTGGATCATATTTTTTTCTCCAATATATACCATCAGGGTGAGTCAATGGAGACAGTAGAACTACCGAATAATGTTGTGTGGGGTTTATGAATCACATATAAAATTATTCTATTCAATGACCACCGATACACTTCTTAGATTGACTAAGAGGTATTATAATTGATCAATGGTCCCCATTCCATTAATGGTCACTATTTATATGAGATGTATAAATTAATGGAAATAAGAAGTGGTCTGATAACCCAATCCTTAACAACACATCAACTTAACTGAAGTCAAGAGGGTGACTCCAAGTGATCTTGAGCATCAATAGACATAAATTCATGCAGAGAGGGGTGATCAGGTTTGGGAACTCATATCCCCCAATGTTTTCAGAAAACTATGCATACTAAAAATGAAATTTCACACACTGAGAGAAGCAGGTATTCTACTAATCGGTTTGGTCATCAACTTGAAAAACATTAATGACCTTGGGGCTGCTAGGTTGACGCGCTGTCACATCACCAGTATATCAACCATTATTAAGGTACTCAACCACACCCTCATGAACAAAATCCAAACTCACAGCATTCACCCATATATCAGCATGAAAATAATTCCAACACACTGGACTATAGGAGCCTTATTCTTCACACTATATCCATATTGTTTCCACTAGGTCTCTATATGATCATCCATTATGAATATTATTTTCCCCTCATTAGTTACTTCAGACATTAGCATGGAATCCCATTAATATTGACTGTATAATTTTTCAAGAAATAACCAAATTATTATTTTAAAGTGATTTCATTCTTCCGTAGTTTATGGTTTCTCTCCACATGAATCAAGTGTAGTCGGGCCCTTATGATCACTAACAACTTCTCTTTTTCATCCTAGACATACTAATTTGGGAGAAAATAATCATACGTATCCCATTGGATACGGATTCCAATGACAAAGTATTGGTCCCATAAACTATTATCGACCTCCCCATGATCTAGATAAACCATATTTGTCCTTGATGACCACCT
Source organism: Viscum album (assembly GCA_963277665.1). Classification (NCBI taxonomy): domain Eukaryota; kingdom Viridiplantae; phylum Streptophyta; class Magnoliopsida; order Santalales; family Viscaceae; genus Viscum; species Viscum album. The sequence goes on from OY728153.1 coordinate 823,773,183, forward strand.
GCTCAAAAAAATATCATTATGTCTTGGTGAAAGTAAACATGAAATTGTGTTGACCATTATTTCTCATAATTCATAAATCTCATAAACTCCACCTCAAATTAATTACATGACTGGAATAAAAAATGTTACATGTCCCACTCCCCCATAAATTTTCCACCCTAGTGTAGTTCCCACTCCCCAGGCCAGACGTTGAGATTATGCATCAAACCCACCTTAATAATGAACTCGTGTTTATGGGGGGATAAATATTCATCCAACTCTGCACTATTGAAATTGTTCATGTTGTTCCACAAGATGAGATTTGGGAGATATGAATGGACCTTAATCATGTGACCTCCAATAGTGATCTACAATTGGTACTATCCAAGAATGCACTTGAACTAGTAATTGGGTTCATCCCGAATAGCTCTAGGGATGAGCACATCATCTCTCTTAACAGAACCAAATAATAGAAAAAAACATTCACAATAGGTATTCATGTGTAGACTATGTTAGTAATATAGTGAGTGTATCATGGCCTAACTCACTCCAAAATATTTTTCCAATCCTGAGGTTCCCACCTATCTCCCATCATTGATTGATAACACCATTTTCACTATCAGTAGATAACAATCATGGACCTAAACTTTTTTAGAATCTGGTTTGTGGAGGTTGATTTGAAAAGGTTATTTTTCAAAGTTCAACATCATGAATGTTAAAAAAACTCATGAAATTTTGATTGCATGTGTATTTTTCAAGGAAGGTGGAGCAACCACGTAGAGGTAGAGGTGGTAACCTCCACATAACATAAGTATGAATTCAACAGGTCTCTAATCCACACATAGGTTAAGGTGGTAACCTTATTATAATTTATCTCTAGTTCACATAGGTCTCTATTCCATATAGAGGTTTAGGTGGTTTCATCCATTAAACTTGTGTCTATTTGGGTGGCACACCATCTATCTTAAAGGACATTATCCTTCAAGAATTCCCCTGTAATTCATGAAAACAAATGACCCATCATCTCTTGGGACAATAAATATCTCCACATTTAAGGATTTTAGAGGGATTTTGACTTTTATATTCTAGAAAATGTTCAGAATTCAGGGAACACTATCCTTAATGATCAAAAGAGGACATGGATTTACCAACGTAGCCATATTTTGTTGAACCAACACCCATGAGTGTTTGATAAACTAAACATGTTGGAGGTATGTATTTTCTGAAGGTACATATCCTTTGGTAATCAAGAACATTTTAGATACCCTGGTCCATATCAAATACCACACCTATTATGAAACCACAAACTACAAGAAACACCACAATTAGGGCCTCTCTATGGTGCCTCCTTTCATCCAACACCTCTTTTAGAATTTGGAGTGTTTCGGGCCCTTGTACCCATCTATAACCAGTTCATCCACACACCAAATTCTTGTGCAATCAGTATCATCAACCCTTGTGTCCACCCTTTTCCCATCTCGAACGGTATGTACCATTACCTTTAGTTTTCATTTATGAATAGAACCTCTAATCAATCTTACTCTTAATCATATACACCCTAACATTAGTGCCACTTATCTCCACACGTCCATTTATGTGTTTACACTATTCCCGACCCCGAGGCACAAGAGTAGTAGACTCAAAATTCTAAAAAGTGGTATCATCGAGGGAAACTATTGACCTTTCTAGGTAGAGAGGACTTATTCAATATATTCCTATTCTAGTTGGAAATTTTCTTCCCATATATAGATCTGTGAAACATAAAAGTATATTGTGTAAAAATTCATTTCCCAACATCCTAATCATATGATGTTAACCTACATGACTACACCCTCAGTAAATTCTATAAAACTATTTCTTTACAGAGGTTATGAACACATGATGTCCCATGTATGATCATCATGGGAGGCCACTGACGCATGCCTTTCATGGGGCATAGAAAAAAATTATATTACCTATTTATAGTTTACTGATAAACCCTAGGTAGTCTCCCAAATAAGAGTTCTCGAAAAATAGTTTGTCACCTTTAATTAGAGGAAAATTGTGGGGTTTTTCAAATTGATTGGTTTTGAAAGAAAATTAATGAAATGAAAGAAAAGAAAAAATATAAGAAAAATATTTAAAACAAATTGGAAACATAATGATTGAAAATTATTATATGAAAAGGATGATTAGGTCAGGGTTGGTTTTCCTATTTTAATGTTATCCTATATATAGTTTATCCAATCCTCTTTTTTGAAGTCGGTTAAAGTTAGATTCATTGATATATTTCCCTCAATCCCTCATTCAATTGGTGATGGTGAGAGAAAAAAAGTTCCCATCCATAATCTATTCTCCAAACCTTTTAACCTATTTCATCCTCTAGATGTGTGAATATACTCAGGGGTCCTTAAAATAAGATACTATATATTATTTTGTCTACCAAACATCAAAATTTAAAATTAATTGGATGCATATAAGGAATTTTATGTTACAATTAATGATTCATTCTTATCTGGATGAATATTTCCTAAATCATCGTATAATTTTGAGCATCCAATGGCCACATTAATGGTGTAATATCTCTATTATATTTAATGAAAAAATATCCTTTGAATTATACTTAAAATCCAACTAGAATCACATTATTTAGATGTGTGTGTCTCATGTTATTATACATTTACTAACATGGGGTCCACTTTGTCATCGAGAAAAATTTATCATTTTGATTAATTTTTTGGCATATAGATGTTTTAATCAGAATATGATCCATAAGTATAAGTTGAAACCCATAAATAATGTTATCATAAAAAATGATTTAATCAAATTGTATCAATAGTTTAAATGTTATACTAAAAATACCAAAGAAATTAAATTTTTTTCAAATTCCAGAATTACGCAATTTTTTGATTTTAGACCAAAACACAACAAAAATCCAAAATTTATGAAAATAAGATCAAATTCATATGTATGAAAGTATTAAATCACTAAAACATATGAAAAATGATGATAATATTATCGCTAACAACTCCCCCATATATAGCACCTAGACTCGAGGACATGTAAGCTTCAAAATTAAATAAAAAAATTCAAAACACATACCAATAAAATCAATCAATTTTTATTAAGAATAAACAAAATATTTCATGAATCCTAAAAATCTATTTTTTGATGTTCACTATTCAAATAATTCAATATATTTCCACTTCATTTCTCAACCCATGTAAAAAAAACATCTACCTAACATGAATTTTTTCTCATCTCATAATTTTCAATTTTTCTATAATGCTTTTCTCATCCCAAGCATGAATGAGTTTCCATATGATTGATTAATTACTAAATATACACCCAAAATTAGTCAATAACATGTTATTATCATGATTAATTTTATGCATTTTTATTTGTCTTTTTTTATAGGATTTATATCTCAAAAGTTTTCAGTGTGAATGTGGTGGGCTTGGAACATTTTACAGAAAAATAATAGCATTTTAATTTTTAATCATGTATGGTATAGTCTTTACTCTACATAGAATCAAATCAGATCCAAAATAATAACATAAAAAACATAAAGTGTATCCCATAAAATATCTAATTCTTCATCTTTATCAGAGAAATTTCTTCCCAAAAATTCAGGTATTTTTTTCAAAGCTCCAGAAAGGCATACCTTTAATTCTCAATTAGAAGCTCTAGAAAGACACTACCTATTTTAATGTAAGATCTCCAAAAAGAAAAGTATTTCAACTGTATGAGTTTTTCAGTTGAAAAATCATATCCTCAACATTTTATTTTCCACCCAATGTATCCCCAAATAAGGTAGAAAAGCACAAGACAATTACCCTTACACATAAGATCAACTAGATCATGCAATTTCACTTCAAGTGTTGGTTGTATAGGGAACATTTTCTTGTAATGTGGAAAATATTATAGTAATTTCATGGATTCTAATGTTTACCAAGATTACAAATACTTGTTATTCCAGAATAAAAAATTATTATATTAAAAATGGTGCATTAAACACAAAGTAATTCATGAGTCATTTAGACACAAGTATATTAAACTATAAAGTTGAGAAAAATAAATCAAAATATTGTTAAAGAAAGAATTGTTTAGTTCTCTACATAACTGAGGTGAGTTTAAATAAAAGTTCAAAAATCTTTCAAAAGTTTCAGGGTAATGTGAATTCAATGATAAATATCATAATAAATTCCATGATATTAAATAATCCTAGGACATTTGATTAAATTCCATATATATTTGAACTTGAAACCAAGTCATTTTTGTCATTAATTTAAGATCAGTTTCATGGATAAAATAATTTCACTCATAAACAGGGGTTTCAGAAAATGTCCAATAATAATAATTTCCTCTATCAAGTTTCAAAGACACATAAAAATAGAAAATGAATCACAAAAAAATTTAAAACACACATTTGATAGGAAAATTAGAAAATAAAAAAGGTAATTTAAAATCATAAACTAAAAATGATCCCTGCCCTACACATAAATTAATCATTTTACTCAATTAATTCATTAATATTTTATGATGTAATCCAATTTTGTATTAAAACATTGAAAGAATAATTGTTTTCTAGAGAGGTGCCCCATTATGGATTTTTCTGATAAATAAGTTGGAGTAGTGTAATATCCTCCACTGCTTCTGATAGAAAGTTACCATGAAATATCTTCAACCAATTTATATTAAAAATGATGGGATAATACTATATATCCTTCATAATAATCACAACACTGAATGGATTTTCATGGGTTATTATAAATGGACCTTCCCATCTCAAAGGAAGTTTACCTAGGATAACCTTGACGTTTGAGTTGAATTACATCTCTTTGTCTTCAGGATGGATGTATTTTTGTTGGATCACCTTGTCATGATCCACTGTTTATTTTAAATCATATAATTTTTAAAATATTCCATTCAAATTTCCTCCAAAACCTACAATAGAAATATTCTCTCTTTTACAGGACGTTCAAGAACCAAATTCATCTTTCCTGCAGCCCAACATGCCTAATGATTTAATTCTACAAGATGGTTTTAGATTTTTCCCATTAAGAAACCATTATAGACTCAAACCTATTGGTGGTTTTAGGTTTTCATTTAATCTCATAATGTAACCTCTAACTTTTTTCTCATATCATTCATGTTTAGTTTATCATTATTTTCAAGAAATCCCTTGATTTCCCATTTAGAAACTTCAGCTAGACCATTATTCTGTGGATGATAATGAATGGATTTTTTAAGATGTACCCAATGTTTTCTCAGAAAATCATTTATTATCAAATTGAAAAATTTATTCCCTTAATCACTAATGGTTTATTTATAAAATTAAAAATTAAAAATATATTATCCCTTGGAAATAACAAATAATTGTAGCATCATAATTCATTGTGGATTTTTCCTCCATCCATTTTGAAACAAAATCAACTAAAATAATTATATAATAATTTCAAAATGACATTGGAAAATTTCCCATTAAAATATTCCTAAAAATCAAAAATATCACAAAAATTTAATGGCTTTGTATTTATTTCTTTTCTCTTTGAAATATTTATATAAAACATACATGTTTTACACCATTTACAAAATTCATGAGAATATATAAATTGTGTGGGACATTAAATTCCAAATTTTAAAACCATCATTATCATCCTTTGAAAATTAAAGTGGAATCCCCAATATAAAGTGTAACAAATTTCAATAACAGAATAAATTTCATTTTTAAGAAAACAACTTTTTATTTATTGATCATTGAAAATAATCCAATAAAATTGATCTCCCAAAATGTAACATCATGATTCTAAAATAATATTCTGAATTTTGAGGGAATTTAAATGAGATTCTACTTTAGTTATTATGATTTAATTTACCATGTCATTATAAAAAGTTAATATTCCTTAAATAAAGGACCACTTCTCACCTGAATGCGATCATTTGATGGTTATTTGACTATAATTTTAAACTCATAAGTTTTGTACAGTCTACTTCAGTTATCAGACAAATTTTTCTCATATCCCTTCTTATATATGATTTCAATGTTTAATAAAAAAAATAATCATCTATCTCACTATCCTTGGTTTAGAATCATCATTCATCATCTGGTAACTATGAGATGCATGATCAGAAAACAAAGGGATTTTAGTTCCAAGAAGATATGTTCTAAATCATTATAAAGAAAATAAAACTGCTTCAAACTCTTTTATGTTGTTGTGAAATTGAATTGTTCCACATCTAAATTTATTGAGAAATATTGAATGGCTATTTTCATACTCTTACTTCAGTATGAAATGAATTATTTTACTTATTGGTTGAAAGAATCAAAAGGAACCTCGAATGGTTCTTCATAATTTGGTGGCTACATCAGTGGTGGTGTAATCAACTTACTCTTCAACTCATAGAAGGATTCCTTATATGAACCATGGAAATAATAATTAACATCTATAAAAATTTATATAGATAGAGGGTTTTAATTATACTTCAATCTTTGAAAACCCTATTATAGAATCTTGAATGTCCTAAGAATGATCTAACATGTTTCACATATGTTGGTTAAGGTAATGAATTTATCACTAATTTTTTTATTTATCCACTTAAATTATATTTTGTGAAATGAAATTCCAAATGAAAATTTCATTCTCATCAATGAAATGGATCTTTTCAAAATTTAATACATGATTCTTTTTAATGGATGTTTTCAAAACTTTTCCCTAATTTTTCAACCAACAGTCATTAGAATCTCCAAAAACAATAAAATCACCTAATAAAGAATCTATGAAATATTCAATGTGATGAGAAAATATACATATCATGAACCTATTAACTGTAGTAGGATCATCATGATGTATAAATGGAATCCTTTTATATGTAAAATTTCCAATGGGACAACTAAAGTTATTATTCTTTTAATCCCTAGAAAAATTTGGTACCTAGAAATAACATGACACCCATCCAAAAATAAATAATTGGTTCTCATTAAGATTATATCTATAATATAGTCAATGATTTGGATGATGAAATTATCTTTATGAGTGGCATAATTTAACTTCAAAAAACTATTCACACTGTCCAGTTATTTTGATATCTCAATGGGATTATTTAATTATTTTAATTTCACATAGTGGTTAGGAAAAAAATATGAACTATATTAATGAGGCTAAGTCATTGTTAATATAAAATGGGATAGATGATCCGAGTATCCTATAACTTATTAATACCATTATTTATAACCTCTATAAATGTAGTATTTAGCCTCCATTGTAGATATTGAACAGTTTTTGAACCTCCCTCAAGATGAAATTACAAGGGAATAATTTTTGGTATATTTCAGAAATATCACCTAAATTCAACCCTATATCATGTACATTGTATCTCAAAATATCAATCAATGATTCGTCTTGGATCTCACATAGATTATTTGAAAATATTACTACTAATTTTTTCCCTTCCTTGTGGTACACATATTTGAAATCTGTGGGGAGTGGTTTTAATTTTAAATCTTGGGGATTCTCAAGGGATGAAATTAAAATAAGGTTACAAATTTCCAAAGGATGAACCTCCATCACACAAAAAAATCATATTATCATATTTATCATTTAAAAATTCATCAAAGAAGTCATATTTTACCTCTTCTTCTGAAATTGAATTAAAATATTAATTTTTTAGGAATTCAGATGCTCAGTGGTATTTAAATGGAAAAATTATCTCTAAAGTATATGAATTCCTGACACATACATGATTGCTCATTTGGTTAAGTAATAACTACTTAGGTTAGTGAAATGAGTGATTGAGCATCTGATGGGTGACCCATGGATTCAAAAATATTTAAGTGGGAATTTTTATCTAAAAAATACACACTGCTCACCTTTTCATGGAAATTGATGATCTTTTGGGACAATATTAAGAAATATATGCCCAAAATTATGGGTGATTGTGAGGGGATCCCATCTTCTTTGATATTCAGAACATATAAGTTAGATGTGAATAAAATATATTTTAATTTCACAAGGACATCTTTAGAAATATCACTGGGAAAACTGTGGATTTTTTTTCATTGAGGACCACTACTTTGGTGGGTTTAAAGTATCTCATCTACAATGAATTTTATACTGAGTTAGGAAATACCTTAATTGAATCACCAAGATCAAATAAATCATTAGATAAATTTAAATATCCTATGGTGAAAGGAATGGAAATAATTTCATGGATCTTGAAAATTGATTAGAAATAGTTTTCTGATAAGGATAGAGACACTTATTTGCAGGCTGATCCTATAATTACCATGAATTACTCCCTTATTGGTGTAAATATCCATCAAATTTTTTTCATAACTTAGATTTTCTTACAACTTCAAGTAGGGGGATATTAATTTTCATTTTCATAAACACGTCCAAAAATTATTTTTGAAGTGATTCTTCGTGCATTAACCTTGATTATATCATTGTTTATAAAAATTGTAGGGATAAGTCTTTCTTATCCATTTTTCTCTTTTTACATAGTGTTTCTTTTATCTTCATCTTGTTCCTATCATTTCCGTAATCCTCATTCTTTTCTTGTTCATAGTACATTTTTAATGAATTATTAGGATTCCCAGCTTTATTCTCTTTCAACAAAGGGAGGTCTTGTTTAACGTTCAAGAGTGTATATTTGTTTTCCACTTATTATTATTATAATGATGATATTAAATTTTTTATTTGGTATTTTTTTGTTGTATTTTTCCTTGATTCTCGGTTAATATGTTCAAACAAATTCTAAATTGATTAGTTGGATTAACAATCTTATATTCCAAACTAGAAACTTTTCTTTGTATCTTTTCATCTTCATTTATTGGTGAACATTTGTAAGGATGATCATAATACTTTCATTATAATGGTGGTGTATAAAATTCATTTTGTTTCTGTATGGGTTTTTTATATGACTGTTGGAATATATGTGTGGTTCTAGTATTCCTGTTGAAAAGGATGTTTGAATTGGTTCTACTAGAATCCATATTATGGTTGGGATTGGGGTTGACATGGGTGATTTTGATCGAAGTTTTTTTTATAGGTTTTAGAAAAAATAAATTCCCTACAATTCTAGACATTGGTCAGTGTAATGATAAGTAGATGAAAATAATACACATACCTATGTTAGACCTTGTTATTTATTAACTTCTTTCACATCCATTTGTCACACTAACCTGGGGAGTCCACCGAATTTACTTCTGATTAAATCGGATGAACCATATATTTTTACCTCATGGATTCCCCTTGTTCTCGAACAACATGTTCAAAAAAAGTAGTTTCATGAAATATTCTCAATCAAAACTCAGATGTCTACAGGGGACTTTTCAATTAGCTATCCATTGAATAAGGTATTGAGAATATTTCAATAATTATTGAGAAATCATTTGTATAAGAACATAAGTAATTGTTTCTATTTTTTATTATTATGGGAAGCTTCTACAATGTTTCATTAAATTTTCATAGTATTTGTAGTCATACTCTCCAGTCGATTGATGTGTGATGTAAATCATTTTTTTATTATCATTCTCATGGATGTGGAAGATAATTTCCCCATGAATGATATTTTTAGATCTTCCCAATCACTAATCTCCCCGGGTCATATATTCTATAACCATTCCTTATAATTTATTACAAGTGGGAAGGGGAATTCATTCCACATTACATGCCCTTCCTTGACTCTTCAAGGTTGGATGCTAGACCAGATGTAAGTGAACTCTTGGATATGTAGATTTTCGTCTCCACATATAAGGATATAAAATTTTAGATTCACTTGGATCATATTAATTCATAGCTTAGAATCATTTTATATGGAATGGATATGGATTTAGTTATTTTCATTAAAAAATTGAGGTGCATAGATGTGGCATATGGTTTTGTTGGGGTATCCATCCATTATTATATATTATGAGTGAAAACTGATAGTGTCATTTGAAAATGAAATGCATATTACTGAAAGTCCAATTGAATTTTTTTTCTTTTTAAGTTGATAGATTATTATTTCTATTTCCAAATCCAAATCAATTAAATATCCAGAGAAACTTTTGGATAATAGAATTAATTTTTTTAAATTTTTTTTGTGTTTCGAAGAACTACCTCCCTAAAAATGTTGCAATGCTTAACACACCCATATTATGGGGTATTGAGAAAAAATATATTACTTATGTATAGTCTATTGATTAAACCTAGGTAGCCTCTTTAAAGGGAGAGAACACAATAATATATATCTTTCTTAAATAGAGGAAAAATAGAGTGTTTTTGAAATTGTATGGTTTTACAAACAGATGAATTAAAGGAAGTAAAAGAAGTAAATAAAGAAAATAATTGAAAAATAATTGGAAAATCAAGTGATTAAAAAGTATTAGATGATAATGTTTGTTAAGTCAGGGTTGGTTTTCCAATTAAAATGTTTTCCTATTTCCTTTTTATCTAATCCTCTTTATCTAATTCAATTAATGTGAGATTCCATGATTGCTTCCTCTCACTCCCTTTGTCAAATTGTGATGGTCAGGGTAAATAATGATAAGATCATTGTTTTTATACTCTTCTTCTATATGTGGGAGAGTTTTAGTTAATATTCTCAATTAACGTAGTCAATGCCCAATATGGGTTTGGTTGTCCTAAATAATCAAGAATATCCACTACACCTACCACATTTATCGATGACCATTGAGTACTCCACCACTAATCCATGGTTTATTCCATAATATATAAACAAGAACCCAAAGGAGGGATAAAAAGGTCATTTATTATTGGAGAACCAACAATATAATAAAAAATATATACTCTCATACTCTATAATTAAAACCACTATATAAAATTGAAAGAAACTTTACAAAAGAGGGAAATAATTTTTATTTAATAATATTCCCAAACAATTATTACTAAATAGAAAATATCCCCTTCCCCAATCCCTAAAATGGTTTCTGCACCATGGTAAGGGAAATCGAGAATAATGTGGAAGAAGGGGGCATTAAAAACTAAGAAGATGAAAAGAGATAAAAAAGAAAAGGAGAAAATCTCTTCTCTATAATCTATTCTCTAAAAATTTTTCCTAGTTTAGTCCACCTGATGGATGAATAACCTTAACTGATCATCTTATAATATTCCATAAATTATGTTTTCTATTGACCAAAAAAATTTCAATGTGTTTAAATGTGTTTAAAAGATGTTATGATACAATTAATTAGTCACTCTCTTTCTGAATGAAGTTTTCCTAAATATTCCTTTTATTCTAACCTTCCAATGGTTGTAATAATGGGAGAATATTTCCATGATATTTTATAGAAAAAAAGAAACTTCGAATTCTCTTCTAATCCATATATAATATACTCAATTGGATGTGTGTTTCCTGAATTATTCTTCATTTACTGAGGTGGGTCTACTCTATCATCCGAAACAATTTTGCAAAGTTATTTATTTTTTTAGGCCAATGGATATTAGAATCGTATCCTAGTCTAGAAGAAGAAAATGAATCCATAAAATCATTCTATCATAAAAAATATAATAAATCAAATTGGAAATATATTATTGAATTTATGCTCAAAATACCAAAGTTATTAATATGTTTCAAAATTGCAGAATTGAAAAAAGATCACATTTTAGCCAAAAACACACTGTAAATACAAATTTTTTTAAAATAATATCAAATTTATAATTTAGTAGGTATTAATTCATTAATAAATCAGAAAAATGATGGAAATATTAGCTCTATCCGCCACCTTCACCCCCACTATGATATGAACCACCTACTTTGCGTATGTTTTATTTATAATCCCTACACAATTCCTCAAAAACACCCTTTCCATGACATAGGCATCCATACCACAAGATGTTATACAATATAGATCTGTCTTGTCTCACACTATTAGAAATTGGCACCTAACTAAGTCAGTTTTATTCCATTTATTATAACAGGGAATATAGGACACCCCTATGTGGTTAAATACAAACATCTCAAAAAATATGAGAAACTTCTATGAGGTTCAATCCTTACATCTGTATATACATAGTGTTCCTCCAAGATGTTCAATCCTGACACTAAAAAAAATATAATAAAATCCCAAAGTATTATCATCTCTACCCCACCCCCACCCAACCCCCTCATTGGGGTGCACTTTCCCTCATCACTACTAAATATCAACTGTGAATTATTCTCTCCCCCTAGGGAAAAAAATAACCCAATATAAAATTTGATATATAAACCCATATTAAAACATATAACCAAACACTAAAGTTTTATAATCTTCCACCTAGGGACCCACTTAACCAAAAGTTTAAATTTGATCACTATCCCCCATAAGAAAACACTTAACCACCCACCCATATCAACTAAATGTTAATCATATGACCAGACTTAACCAATAATATTTTAATCTTTTGACATGATCTAGAATCTCTACCCCATTAAATAAAAATATGTCTACCAGGGTTAAATATTTCATAATTATTAAACTCGTGGTACTAAATACATCATGGATGACAAAAGATACCTTGGGTTCTTCACCTATGATTCCGACAAATGGGACTAGCTTAACATAACAACTAGATGAATTTATAGGTTCCCAATATACCCAAAATCAAGATTTACCTAGAAATTCCAAATAGTATTATCTACTCTAAGGAAAGGATGCATCCCTATCATGAAAAAATTATAATAATTAACAAGATTTCACCTCAAGATGTCACTGGGAATGAGTTTATCAAACATGAATTAAATATTGGGGGGGAGACTAAGACTTGGGCATGAGCTCCAAGGATGAAAACATGGAGGGAGGAACCGACATCCCATCATCCTATTTTTATCAAGAATCCAACTTCACAAACCTTGGTTGAAAATTCTACCCTTATTTAGAATGTGGGAATACATTACAAGAAAAGAACATCAACATACCGACACGCGGGTCGGATGGAATGAATCGTAAATAGAGATTTAATCCATTAAATATAGTATTAACAGAAGATATAGGTCTCAAAATCACATAATGATAATTATACATATATGTTCCACATAATAATAAAAAACTATCAGATCTAATCCCATGAAAATAAATGGGTATTGCAAACATTTCATCATAGCATAAACCATGGAAAAGAAATGGTCTTCATTAAAATTTCATCATTTCCTAAAAAACATAAACCATCATTGAAAAGAATAAATATCGTATCTTTTGATAATAACCTATTTAATATAAATTAAAAATAAAGGATTTCATTTAATGTGGATAAATTATTTTTAAATATCAGTTGGAATGATACTTGAGTAAAATAACCTTCTCATTTTGAAATCACTTCTTCTGAAAAATCCTCCTAATTATAAAAGAAAAAACTTTTCTATGATAAAAGCCTTGTAAATATATAAGGAAAGATTAAATGAAAATATTATTCATGCTAGTAGGAAAATCAATTCAGTTTATATAAGTTAAAAAACATTCCTTTCCCAAATTCAAGATATACAATGTTTATAAAACAACAAAAATAATCCTTTTAAAACATTTTATAAAAAGTCAAGAATGGTTAAAAAATATATTAAAAATTATTTTAGAAGAGTACAAACGTTTTTGAAAAAAAATATAAAAAATTATATTGAATATAAATATCAAATAATTCTCAAAACTGATACTTAAAAGTAATCATTCTTTAATATTGATGATATTTTGAAATAAACCCCTAACCTCGAGTTTGCTTTACTTCGAAAGAACTATACCATCCTATATAATAAATTTAAATTTAATATCATTATATAATAGATTTTTTTATACTAATAACACCATATATGATGCCTTTGTATCATTTTAACACACTATTTGTCAATAATTCATTATTAAATTTGTTGTTTCTTATTATTAACTATTTTTTCTATCATGAGTATTTCAGCTATAAAATTATAGTCCTTTTAATTTCATCATTGTTCCATCACATCCACAATATTAATCATTAAATAAATATAATATATATTCATTATATATATATAGAGTCATGTATCAATGTTATATATTGATAAATGAATTATACCATTCATACAGATGGTAGGTTGTATGTATACATGAACATTATTTAAATTTTTTGTCTAATGGAATTAAAGAAACATAAAAACAATTAAAAAGTATATGATCATTATACATTCAAATATTTGATAAATATTCATATAATATATCCTCATTAGCATTTGAGTAATTTTCAAATCACAAATGAATCAAAATGCTTTGTGGAGGAGGTAAACACACAAACACCTCAACGATGTCAGCACTTCTCAAAGTATTGGTTGGTAAGTAGGTAGAAGTGACGTTAGAATTAAAAAATTATAATTATATCATAAATATCATCTATAATCATTAAAACAATAATAATACACATCCAAAAAAGATGGTGGTGAAAACGGAATTTTATCTCTACTTCAATATGGTAAGATGTATGTATGGAGAGTGATACTTTCTCTAAATTGTTGATGCGAAATATGGGGTATAATGTTGTTTTAATAACCATAATAAAATTTTATAATATTTATTAAACTGAATTTATCATTTTATGATAAATACAATATATTTACATCATTTGAATAATAGTATACAAGAAAGTGAATCGTTAAGGTGATTAACTCTTCTTAGGAATAACTACTTTAGGTCTCCTCTTAAGGACCATAGAATTGTTAATTTGATAAGAAAAAAAATATATAATGTGTAAAGGTAATTGGATAAAAAAATTATTGTATTTTTGAGTTATAAGCCTTAATGCGATGTGAACAAGATAAAGGAAGTGTTCACTTTTTTAAGAGAGGGGATTCACAATCTTGGAATTTCATAAAATGATAAAATATAATTAATTCAATATCAAGAAAAATGGATCCAAACAAACAATAAATGTAATAGGGATGAAATTTTGGACTATATATTATCCCATTTTTTATCTTTTAATGTTATAATTATTTTAATGTTATTTAATAAAATGTTATTATCATAAAATATCCTTATTGTCAATTTAAACATTATTCACAAAATTTGACTTCAAAGGCGTAAAAAATAAGTTTTAATTAGAATATAATATATCAACACAAAATTAATTTTTTATATTCACCAAAAAAATTTTTTAACCTATTAACTAACTCAAATTATATTTCTTTTTAGTATTTCTATAATCAATTATTGTATTTTTTTTATCAATTTGAGAAATACAGCATCAATGTTTCATAAGAATTTAGGGTCATTATATAATTACCAGAAATAAAAAAATTATATCATGAAAATAATTTTATTTCTCTCAAAATACAAAATAATATTCATTCATAATGTACTTTTTAAAATTTGTGTACTCATAAGAGATATTAAAAACAAAGAGAGTGACATATATTAACATTCATTGATTTAAATAATATATAAGTCATTTTCATGTATTTGTTTCCTTTAAACTAATTTATTTCAACAACATATTGATTTGGGTTGAATTAGATTCATGAAATAAGAATTAAGAAGAAACATTAAGGTCGGATTAATTATTTTTAAACTATATTGAATTGATTTACCATTTATTATGGTGATCAATTTTTACATGGTTAATATTCATATTGGATAAAAATAAAAGGACTATATTTAAAAAATACTAACCTCCTAATTATAGGTATGGAGTTAATTTTATAAATTTTAGTTTCAGAAATTGATATAAATTAATTTTATATAAGTTTGCAAGATGTGATGAAAATTGTTTTCTTAGAATAAAATACATTTTAAGCATAAAATTGGATTTGTTCTTAACTTATTCTTGGGAAAAAATTAATTTTTCTAAAAATTATTAATTTAATAATATATAAATTTCTTGAAAATAATTCACCACTAGTGATTAATATAAAAATACAGTCTGCATGTAATATAAATTTTCATAAAAACAGCACGAATATTAAAATAATTTTTTAAAATTTCAATTACATGACTATTAATGGATTGATTTTAAAAATGTATATATCATAAAATTTTAATAATCTATTTATAATTATTCATACCCACCAATCCAAATTATATAAAATAATTGACACACAATAATTTAATAAAATCATGCAATTCATCTAAACACATTGTTGTGGGTAACACAAGATATCAAAATAATAAAATTATTCAATGATAAATATTTAATAAAAAACCTGATGAATTAAAAAGACCCCAAAGTTGGGTTAAATCCGAAATGGGTATTATGGAAAACAAATAATAAAATTATCAGTAATTTTCATGTCTTACCAAACCATAACGTGAACACGAATCGGATATTTAATATCCTAGGACCAAACATTTGGTTATATCATATATTTCCGTAAACTATGTGTTAGTCACCTAATAGCCACTATAATGGAACCCCTTGTTATTCATGGTCAGACTTTTTAGTTATTTATATCCATCAAAAAATGGTAAAATGTTAAGGTATCTCAAAATTTTAAATGTCAAAATTTAGATATAAATAATTCTAATAAAATCAATAATGAAATAAGATAATGCATAAAAGTTACAACAAGGTTTTATATATGTATCCATCAATCCTTAATCATATACTAATAAATTTGGAATGGTTTTTTATTATATAGCGTACATGTACATTTAAAATATATTTTACTAGCATATGTTATGGGTCAGTATGGATATTTTTTTATTAAGGTTGGTAAAAATCAACAGTTTTAGATTCCACTCAGATATGAATTTCCTCTATTACCTCATTAGCAAACAAGTTATTAGTATTTTGGAACTTTTATGTGAGATGATATAAGTAGAGGTTATTTTAGAGATATTCTCCAATATTAGAGACCTCACGCTATGTGTGTATGAAGTGGTGGGATTCATGAGAGGATAAAAGTGGATATTTATATTTCATATAGTTACACATGATGGAGTTTTCTACACTAGTATAAGAAGTCATCATTCTAGGATCAATATTCTTATATTATAAATTATATTGTTCTTTGTTCATTAGATGATTTTTTCACATCTTTATTACTCCTATATTAGTTATATTGTTTGATATTACGGTTGATATACTCCCAACTCCATTGGTGTTATCAAAACTAGCTTGAGGTTAGTTTTGGTAGAATTAGATATACTAGAGGTGTGAACTAATGTTAAGATGGTATCATTCAATTGGTGATTTCTTCTTTTTTCAAATATATCCTTATGATTTCACCTTTGAAATATATTAGTTATATTAGTATCATTCCATTATCGATTACTTACAAGGATTAGTGTTTTTCTTTTTTTTGGGAAGATAAACACTAGAAATTCATCACTGAATGAGATGTTTAGTGGAATAAAAAATAATTTAAACCAATTTCGTCATTATTATTATGGTTTATATTGAGTTTGGTATAGTTTTATGGATATAAATTTCTTATATTTTTTTGTATTTCTTTATTAGGTTCACTAAATCAATTGTGACATTGGACCCTCAACAAGAAATTGATTTTTTAATAGAGTTATAGCTTATTTTCTAACTAATTTCTATTTCACCATAGAGGATGAAACCAACATAGTTACAAAAAAATATTATTTTACATTTTAGAACTATCACTAAATTAATTTATCTAAAAATGAATATAATCTTTCTATAGCAAAGGTATTGTTTTATATTAAGGAAGATTGTAGTTTTCATATCGGTTTATTTTAAAGAGTTTTAAATAGGTGATAGTGAACACCACTATCTACTCCAGAAGATTAATTATTTATTAGGTCAATTGAATGGTTTTGATAATTTTTATAAATTGATTTATGTTCATGGTATCATCATGTGTGGATAATAAGGGAAGGGGTATATTTAAAATACTATCTTGAGGTGTCTCTAAGGGAATTTTTAGTTTATCCCTAGTATCTTAATAAACATGTGACACATGATAAGTAAGAGTTAAATGTACATTTTGAAACCTAGAAAATTGAATACATGTATACATGTATAAAAGAAAAAATAATAAATATTACTAGGAAAAAATTCTATCATTATTCAAAAATCCATTTTATTTGATGATTTATTATACATGTTTGAAAATGTAAAATTTTAACGATTCATATCATGATTTGTTCTTCAATTATTATGGAACATTTGAAACAATAACAACCTCTTTTAAAACTATTATAACAAATTAAAAGCCCTAGTAAATATAAAATTATTTATCATCTTCTCCATTAAAATGTAAACACCTCCATTAGTGTTGGAAAATATACGAGTATTCTAACACATGCAACTACACCCCTTATAAAAGTCCATTTTATTTCTTGTTAATGTGATTATTGGGGCAATTCATGGTTCTTAATTAAATATATGTGGTAATGTAACTAATAAAATATATTTTTGAATGATATTAATTGAAGTGTTTTCTTTATACTGATACCCTTTGGAGTAACAACTTCACCAAAATTCCTTATGGTGGTCATCAACATGTTGTTTCAGGATTTATTATATTGGATCATGGTGGTGTTTAATAACCACATCCTCATGTATCATTTATAGAGGAAGATAATTATGATTATTTATTGACTATATTTGAAATATTTTAGTGAAATTAGTTATATGATATCTAATTGAAGTGTACGTTCTGAATAGGTGTGGTGAATGTCCTTAAGAATATTGTATTTTACTTGGGTCTGACAATCAATCAATAATAGATTAATGATGTAATTTCATAGGTATCATAATAATGTTTTAGAGGTGAATTGTTTTCAAGGATTTTTAGTATACTATTGGTGATTCAAGTTTTATTTCTCTCATATTGAAACACCTTGGAATAATTAAACTAAAATGGATAAAGGTATCATGTGGAAATATTATTACATGATAGAATAAGAATCCCTATAATATTAATTGATCAATGACCCTATCATTAGATTTCTCAATGATATAGTGATGTTTGAGGTTTATTTTTTAACCACCCATGAAGGTATTTTTTGTGTGTTGTTGTAATATCATATAGTGTAATCTTAGGTGTCTCAAAACATATATCATCATCTTTAGTCTGGGGTATAGATTTCTATCAAACACTTTAGAGATATTTTTTCATTATAGAGTGATGTTGATTCCCCACAGATCAGAAAAGATTCAGTAATATCATTTTATAAATATAGTAGGATTTATATCAGTGTAGAAGTATAGAGTTTTAAAATTATTATCACACAGTTATCTATTACACTCTATGGAAATATAACACAGTGTTGGATTTACATAGTAGAAAATTATATGCTGAAATTATAAAAGAGTTTGGTGATAATTAGAGGTTGAAGGGGCCTAGAAATTAATATTTAGACATAGAAAAGTCGAGAGCTTGATTTTTATTTGTATTGGGGGATGTTTTTATGTCCATTATTTTCATTTTTGGATGATTATTAATCAAGGGATTTTAGGGTAAATGTTTTGAGAGATAACATTATCAGTGTAGATTATCATAGTAAATTGATAGGGTATAATGAATCATTGATATTAATCAAAGTGATTCTATCAATTATAGTGTTGATACATGGGGATATCCTCCATGAGTTTTATAACTACTATTTTGTAGTAAATTTTTGTGCTTCCAATATGTATAATTATTTTTTAAAATACATTGGTTTTTAGATATAAAAAAATTGGTGGAATAGTTCTTGTATCAGTACCCTGTCTATCAACCGTTTAATGACATGCGTCATGTTTAGGATGGTTTTCTAAATCCATTGGATATTACACAGTTTAATTGGTCTAATATATAAATGTATTTTTTTTATTTTCCCATGACAATCAGAATGACATGACATAGTCTATATTATTAGGGATTAAATGAGAATGTCAACCTACATCTTAGTGCTCAATGATTTGTGTGTTATGGTTGTGTTAGAGTGAAATTATAGGGATTTATTGTTTAAAATTCATTGTTTTATAATGTTGATCATTATATATTTAAGTCATCATTAAACGTTTTTAGTGTGGAAACAATTGAATTGATATTTTATCACTCATTTATTCCATATCATTATAGTTCAACCATAGGCCATTGATAAATGAAATGTAAAATCAAGACATCAAAGAGAATTTTTTCAATATGTGTCCCTTTTTGGCGTGGATAAAACATTTTCCTATGGTAAATTTGACATATAATAATATTTATCAATAAAATATTAGTATGAAAACATTTTTTCACCATATTAGTGGTTTTGTAGATAACCATTTCATTATATTGAGGCGAGAAAAACAAAAAACAAATTTGATTCAGGGTGTAATGGAGAATTTAAAATTTTTTTTAAAAAAAATAAAAAAATTCATGACCACAAAAAGAATTATATATAAGATAATATTATACATTTGATGTTTTATGTTAGTGATCATGTTTACTTATATGCTTCCTCTGATAATAAGAAATATGGATTTAGTATAGGTAATAATAGTTCATCACATATTTTAGATATATATTAGAATTAGAGATGATTTGTGATATGGAATACAAGATGGTACTTACATAGAAGATATGTCACATCCATAAAATCTTTTATGTGTCACATATTTAGAGATATCATTATGATTGCTCCCATTTTATTAATTAGGTTGATTTAGATATTGAGGAGGATAGGACCTTCATGGAGTGACCAGTATAGATCGATGACTATCTAGGTAATGTTATATGAAGATTATTTATTTTATTAGGGTTTAATGTTTAGAGGCATGGTGGCATGGATGGATGCACATGAGGGTGAGGGTTATAAAAGTGGGTTTGAAACACATAGTTGATTTTATACTTGATATTTAATATTTTGTTTCATATTTTATTCTGAGATAAAGAAATCATTATTTTCTCCTTTCTTCATTAGTTGTACAGTTATGACTGTTCTTTATTCACAAGATTCTTGTTAGGGATGTGTATAATGTTATAGTTATGTTTTTTGGTTTTTTGTTTTTTCATCATAATTCATTATTGATTTTTTGGATGTTAATTTTTTGAGAATTATCAAATATGAATAACCAATTTTTCTAATGCCTTTATTATATTTTATATTTTAATTTTAGAGATATTGAAGAAATAAGAAGTGGTTCTAGAAGTGAATTTGAAAAATTAAGGTAAAATTTATCATTTCATAATATACTACACAATAGTGGTGTTGGAATTACTCAATGCTTCATGAACACATAAAAATTTGAATTCATTGTATGGGATGAAGTGTAATAGTATTTTTTTGAATTCTAGGGGATGATATTTAGGTTATGGTCATCATAATTGTGTCATGTTTTGACTAAAATGGCCATTTTCATTTTGTGGGTTACAGATATATTTAGGTGTAGTATTTGATCAAAATGGGGAGAGAACACATAATTTTCCATCATCATAATAAAGAAAAAAAATTAAGGATCAATCAACATGGAATAATCTTATGAGTTTTAGCAGAATTCAAGGAAATCAAGACATATTTTATTGACCATGTAATCAATTTGGATAAAAATTTATTTTCCAATGAATACAAAATTCCATATTTGTATTATTTCATGATTCAAATCACAATGGTTTTTAGTTAACCATTGATATATCTAATCTAAGATGTGTCTTACATAAACTTTTCATAAATTTATCTACCAAATTATAAATATAAATTTAGATACCAATATATTCTCGGGATTATTAATAATTTTTTTTGTGACACTATGTAACACCCTATGAATCTAGTATACATATTCCAATAAATAAACACTCTATTTTAAAAATATATTAAAACATGAATTATTCAACTAAATTGAACAATTAATTATTTCATTATGGTTTAAAATTACAATAAATAAGTAAATACATAATGAGATAGGTAAATGAATCAAATTTTAAAAATTACAATAGGTATGATATCATACATAAATAAAAATATTTTAAGGTTAAAATCATAATCCTCAAAATCTTCCATGAATATTGTATAGATGATGATAACTATATAAAGAATAAAACATGTTAGAAATACAATAATCATATTCAAAATGTAATTAGAGAATAGAGTAAACACATTAAGATATGTATTTATGACTATATGTCAGAATGTAATGTAACCATTAAAAATATGGTTATAGGTTATATGATTATTGGACATAGGACTCCTGGATACGTCGCTCCTGGATATATATTTATTCGATATACATGTATCCAATAATTTCGTTAATGTTGGGTAATTTTAATTAATAAATTAAATATAATATAATTCATATATAATAAATTATTCTGAAATGAAATAAAAATATAAAAAATAATTAAAATGATTTATTACAAAAATATGTATTTTTAATCATTAAATAATAATATTAATTTTATTAAATAATGTTTCTACATGTCTACAAAATTAAATGAAATATTTTAACACTAATGAATTTATAAAATTAAATTATTATACGATAAATAATTGATTATAATGGCATGTGATTAAAATTGTTTTCTATTAAAATATATATTTTTAAATAATTTTTTTCTCATTTTTGTTTATTTTAATCTTAATAAATTAAATTGATAATTTTTAAAGTATCTTTCTAATGAAATACAACTCTTCAATTTATAAAAAAATATTTAAACACTAATTTAATTAGTAATTGATATGAAATAATAATAACAACACATAAGGTTTTAAAAATTCAATTTTCTACAAAAATATTATATATATATATTTTCTACATCATGTTTGAAGTTAAATGAATTATGTTTTTAAATTTAATTAAATTAAACTGTGTATTAATTTTGAATAATCCTATAAAAATATGATAAATGTGATTTACATTTTGGGGAAAAGAAGTTATCAAGGTAAAACCTTTGTTAACACAATAAAGGTAATATGTGGTAATTTTTATATATGAGGATATTAATGACCTTTATCCATTATTTCTCTACATTGGATTAACATTACTTATAAAATTACATCCTTACACCTTAGGGAATGATTATTTTTGGACATCTCACTCAAGACATACCTATAAAAGGATCCATCTTCTACGCTTCCCAAACCAATATTATTGTTAGATCCTCTCTTTGTTACCTACACAGTTACCTATATTGAAGTATTACTACATGTTTAGTGGAATATATTCTCAATAAAGGGTGGAAAATCATTTTTTCCAATGCAACAGATTTTGAAGAGAAAATTCAGTAATAATATATATAGTTATTCAATATTTTCGTCAAATTACATCTCATATAAACTATTTATGAATCTAATTTGGAACTATAATTATGTTCTATTAACATAATTATGATTCTATAAAAGTGAAGTTACATAATATAACCATATGCTCTTACTCACTATATATTTTAACATATACATGTTTGGGATGGTTCACCCACTTACAAGAACTATGGTATATTCTCTTCTCTATTTATAACAGGAAGGACTATCAGCAAATTAAAAATATATATATATCATATTAAATTGTAATTCATGTTATGAATATATTTCTTAAAGGGTAACATGGAAATGAGTGGTCAGTTTTATGTAAATCATTTTTATAGATAATGTATTAAAATCATGGTAACTATTAATTATACTCTTATAAACTGTACCCATACATTCCATAAAATGAAAAAATATCATATAATTAAGATTAACAATTACATTATGAAACATGAATAAAACAATCGAAATTAATAACATCCAATAAAGAAAATGTACAATAAAAAACTAATATGTGTGTACTAAATGATTTAAACTGAAGATTATAAATATTAATATTTAATAATATAGTTTTTACTTTAGTTATTAAAATGGTTATGATTGTTAAATATGAGATTAATTCACATTTATAGAATTTAAGTGTAAAGTTAAGTGTTTCTGTTCCAATATGACTTTAGAATCATGATTTTAAGGAATAATTCACAATAATGGTAAATTATATGTCATTTACCTCTAAAAACCATCAATATTATTCTCATACCATTATTTTTTGGATTTCCATGTATTATACAATTTCTTCTCTTATCTGTTTATAATTCACCATTAATGATGCATGTATGTGTGACTAAACATATCTCACCAGTTAGTGCAGAGAGTTCCTTCTTGAGGTTGCAGGGTATCACTTCTTATGGGACCTCTAGTCCTAGAGATGTCGAGCTATGATGTCATTCTCAAAATGGACTGGTTAGTCCCCTTAGAGGAAGTCATCGATTGATATCACCATACGGTGAGTTTCGTATCATCATATGGTGGATCCTTCCTTCATAGAGGAGAGTGGGATGTCAAGGCGAGTCAAGCAGGACCTGAGCATCATGGGATAGGAGGATTTACAGCCTAGATTGCTAGCCTTTATCTGAATGATTGGGGGACTTAATAGTAAGGCTTTCCTCTAGTGGTGGATCATTTCAGAGATTTCTTTCTAAAAGAATTTTCAGGTTTTCCTCCAGAGTGTGAGGTAGACTTTTCTATTGAGCTCATTCCAGAAGTGGCACTGGTGTGCATTCCCCCATATAGGATGGCTACACCAAAGTTACAGGAGCTCAAGAAGTAGTTGAGGGAGTTGCCGACAAAGGGTTTCATCCGACCCAGTACTTACGCTTGGGGTTCTCCTATCCAGTTTGCGAAGAAGGAAGATGGTACCCTCAGGCATTGTGTGCATTATCGGAAGCTAAACAAGTTGATAGTCAAGAACTGATATCCCATGCCGAGGATCGATGATCTCTTTGATCAGCTTCATGGAGCCTAAGTGTTCTCTAAGATTGATTTCAGATCTTGGTATGATCAGTTGTGTGTTAAACAATTTGATATACCTCCTAAAACTTTCCAGAGCAGGTATGGTCTATACGAGTATATGGTTAGGCTGTTTGGTCTCAAAAATGCAGCTGCAATTTTCATGACACCGATGAACCAAGTGTTCTATCCATACATGGATTCCTTCATGGTGGTTTTTGTGGAGGACATCTTGGTGTACTCTCACACTTGACATGGCCATGATACCCATCTTGAGATTGTTCTGAGTACACTTAGATATGATCAGTTATATGTTATTCTCTCAAAATTCCACTTTTGGATGGATATGATTCACTTCTTGGGTCATGTTATCTTAGAGGAAGTAATATCAGTAGACCCAAAGAAAGTTAGAGCAGTAGTTTCCTGGGAGAATCTGAAAAATGTCTTCATGGTGTGGTGTTTTCTATGGCTAGATGGATAATACAAGCATTTCATACAGGACTTTTCATGCCTAGAAGCACCACTGATATGTTTGACCAAGAAAAGGGTGAAGTTATTATGGTCAGATTCTTGTGAGTCAGCAATTTATGAGCTTAAAGGGAGGTTTAATTCATCACCGAGACTTGACTTTCCAGATCCGGGGAAGAGATATACCATTTTTTGTGATGATTCAGGTATTGTGTTGGGATATGTGCTTATGCAGGTAGATGGAGTCTTGATTACAGGTCTTGCATGTTAAGGCCTCATTAGAGGAATTACCCGATGCACGATCTGGAGTTGGCAGCTGTAATTGATGGCCTAAGCTGTTGGAGACATTGTCTTCTAGGAGAGAACTTTGTGGTGTTTACGGACCACAAGATTCTCAAGTACATCGTTACACTACGTGATCTGAATTTGAGTTTTCCTATACACCTTGGAAGGGAAACGCAATGGCTGACGCGTTGAGAAGGAGAAATCAGATACATGTAGTTCGAGAGGCCAGCAGAGAGTGGAAACATATGGCTCTATTCTCTGAGATCCATTTGGAGGTGCCCGATAGACAAGGGCAGAAATTTCTGTCATCTGTAGTTTTTACCTCTAATCTTCTTGATCGGGTACGAATAAGGCAGCTATCAGACTCAGAAGTCCTAGTCATGTGGGAGAGAGTGTCATGAGGGGACCCTCTTCCTAGATGGACAATAGGCGAGGATGATATCATTCATTTCCAGGGATGAATATGGGTGTTAGCAGACATACGTGAGGAACTAATGTAGGACTTTCATTCCTCAGTTTCGGCAGTTCATCCTGGCGACACCAAGATGTATCATGATATACACTGCCAGTATTAGTGGCCAGGTATGAAGAGAGATGTTGTTGGTTTTATCAGGAGGTGGTCCACTTTTTAGTAGGTGAAAGTAGAGCATCCGCGACCAGCAGGTCTTTTTCAGCAGTTACCCATTCTGGAGTTGAAGTGGAATGATGTCGCGATGAACTTTGTGACTAGTTTTCCAAGGTCACCTTGAGGGAATGATGTTGTTTGGATGTTCATCGACAGGCTTATGAAGGTTTATCACTTCTTGCCGATCGATGAGACCTTAAGTGTTGATGAGATTGGACGATTGTACATCCGAGAGATTTTACGTCTACATGGATTTCCACACTCCATTGTTCCAGAGAGGGATGAACGCTTTACTTATCTGTTCTGGCAGGGGCTTTTGAAGGCATTGGGTACACATGTACTTTTGTGTACAGTATACCATCCCCAGACAGATGGCTAGTCTGAGTGTATGATTCAGGTTTCGGAGGATATGCTCTGAGTGTGCATTATAGACTTTGTAGGTTCTTGGTAGAAGCATTTACCTTTTGTGGAGTTCTCTTACAACAAAAATTTCCAGGCGACTATTCATATTTCTCATTAAGAGGCATTGTACGGTAGGTCATGTCGATCACCTTTAAGCTGGATCGAAGCAGGAGAGGAATCTTTGTTGGGACCACGTCTTGTTCAAGAGACCTCAGAGTAGAGAGAGTTGATTCGGAAGAGGATGGTTACGACACAGTCTCGATAGAATTCTTATGCTGATTAGTGGAGACAACCTTTGGAGTTCATGGTTGTGGATCAGGTTTTCCTACGTGTCGCACCGAGGTTGGGACAAAATTGGATTCAGAGAAAGGGTAAGCTTTCACCATGGTTCATCGAGCCATTTGAGTTGTTGGAAAGAGTTTTTTGGTTTCCTATCAGTTGTAGTTACCTCAGAGGTACTGGGCTATGCACGATGTCACCCATGTTTCTCAGCTCTGATGTTTCTTTTTAGACCTGTCTCATGTCTTCCATCCTGAGGCAGTTGAGCTCAAAGTGGATGCATTGTTTGAGGAGCATCCTATTCGGATTGTTTATCGTAGTACGAAGTTTCTCCGTGGCCGGTCTGTTCCTCTAGTACGGGTGCTATAGGAGCACGGGCAACTATAAGAAGAGAATTGGGAGAGGGAGGCCGATGTACGATCTCAGTGGCTAGAGATGTTCAAGGTTTCCTCTTCCACGCCTCGTTAGGGAAATTTGAGGATGAATTTATTTAAGAGGGGATGTTTGAAAGAACCCAGACCTTCTTTTAATGTATGTTTTTTCCTTTTCTTGAGTTTGATAAAAGATGAGGTTCTTGAAATTTTGGAAGTACACACCGTGTAGTTTATAAGTACACGCTGTGTACTCCCTTTCCGCGCGAGGCTATGTACTGGACATGTACAGGCCACAAACAAGGCCATGTAGGGTTGATGTGGGGGACACTTAAATCGGAGTATTGAAAATCCTAGTACACACCGCATACTCCAAAATCACATGTTGTTTACATTCTTTATTATCATTAAATAGATCAGGGTCACGTCTAGTCTCTAGAACACACTTCTTTTCCAGCATCTTCAACCGAGAGCGTCCAGTACAGCTGTGAATCTCCTATGACCCCCTGAGCCTCCTTCCTTTCTCTGATTTTACCGACGTTGATTGTGTTGGGACCACAGCAGTAAACTCTTCCTTCTCATATACCTTCGTTTTCCAATTCCACCTCATTTGCATGTTCTTGTGGGTTGAACATTTTACGCGTTTTTATAGACATACGAAGTTCTTAGTAGATTCAAGCCTTTTGGTTCAAGTATATCGATCTCCTAGCCTCAAGGTAGGTGTTTTCTGCCTTTTTGTTCAATGTCTTTGAGTTTTATGGGCAATTTCAACTAATACATTTAAAAGGGGTATTGCGTGTTTATTGTTTTCCACGTGTTGTTTTCACGCCTTGATTATATACTTGGGTGGAGTTAATTTGCCTATCTATAAGGATAATGGCTATGCTTGGATGTTTTTCCATGCCTTGTTCTATTTAGGACATTTTGGTCTTGTTCAGCATTTGGCCGTTAAACCAGTTTTCCATGGCTTGTGATCATAGGATGGAGTGATGTTCCATGACATGCTTGTTATTCTATAGACTATTTAGCCAAGTAGCTCTGTAGGTTTACATTTTCCATATAGAATTATTATGCACTGGTCCACACGGGGTCATGAGAACCTGGTGCTATAGACTATAAGGGGATAGACAGAGCGAGCTTCCTTAGAGAGTCTTGGATAGTATAGACTACAGGAGAAATACCGAGTGATCTTCCTAGAGATTCATGGACATTATAGACCATGGGATGATAGACTGAGTGAGCTTCCTCAGAGATTCTTGAGTTTATACACTATGCGGGGATAGACCAAGTGATCATCCTTAGAGAGTCATTGTTTTGTTTGAATTTCCTTAAACAATTTCAGCCTATAGGAGGAATTGACCAAGTGAGCTTCCTCAGAGATTTTGTTATAGACATGAGGCTATAAGAGGAATTGACCAGGACAGCTTCCTGAGAGAGTCTCTAGACCATGGGTATATAGGGGGAATTGACCGCATGATCTTCCTCAGAGAGTCCCTGACTACCTTAGACTATAAGGGGAATTGACTGAGCGAGCTTCCTCAGAGAGTCTTATAATCTCGTATGACCAAACCAGGGGGTGAGGCTGAGTGTTCTGCCCAGAGGGTAGTTGCTACTTCTTAGATATAAATAGAGGGGATGGTTGTGAGTACTTCTTAGAGGGATTCTTATGTGTGTTTAGTTGTTTGCTTCACTACTGCTTGTTGATCTGTGGATTGTTTATTGTTGTGTATCATCCTGTTTACTGCTTACTATACTATTACCTGCCATGTACTCACTGACTCTTAGGAATAGATCATTAGGTGGTTTCCTACTGGGATTTAGTCTCACACCCTGTTTGGGTCATGATTTTGGGCCCAAAACGATTATATACTTGTAGGTATAGACAAGGGCAAGCACCCTTCGACTTCAGGTTCACGACTCGCATTGGAGCATGAGAGCATGGGACCAAGCCGAGGCTTGAGATGTTGAGGAGTTTCTTATCTATATTCTTTTTTTATTTGGCATAGTATTGTATTCAGAATTTGTACTTGTTTTTATTCTTTCCTAGACATATGTATCATGCATCATTTCATATATATGTGTGTTCTCCAGCAGTTTATTGTTCAGTTTTTCATTGTTTACTATTGTTGGATATTTACTTCTTCGGCTATTGTATGTGTTGTTTACCTTCTCTGTGTACTCTCCCAATGAGATAATAGTTTACCCACTATCACATAAAAGGCCCTCGCTGCTAGTCGGTAGCCTCTGGCTTTTGGGGAAATGTGCTTGAGGCCATGTGAACAACCGGGTACGGGGCGTCTCTGGGTGGACTCCGGAACCAGGGCGTTACACTTATTCCCTTGTAAATTCTCTAGTGGGTTCACTATTCTCTCAAATATTCCTTCCCAAGATCATTGAAAAGATTGCAACTCCCCTCCCAGCTGCTTCTACCACTACCGGAGCTGGAATTGTTGGATCTCTAGTCGTTTCTCTACCTAATAGTCCAAATCTACCTCCACATCATAATATAACAATAGCTCACCCATATCCCCATGGTTGTGGGACACGTTCTTCATATGACCAATTCACCAGTCTCTTATATATTTCTACAAGAGAGACACCCCCAACTCAATTTGAATTCATGGATGATCCCATAAGAGGAAGTAGGTGGAAGCATCTAAATTACACCTTTTCATGTTCATCCATGATCATGTGCCATATATTTTAAAGAACTATGTTTTGGATCAAATTTTTTTCACCAATATATACCATCAGGGTGAGTCAATGGATACACTAGAACTACCTAATGAAGTAGTGTAGGGGTTTATGGATCAAAAATAAAATATACTATTCAATGACCACCGATACACTTCTTAGAATGACTAAGAGGTATTATAATTGATCAATGGTCCCCATTCCATTAATGGTCACTATTTATATGAGATGTATAAATTAATGGAAATAATAAGTGGTCTGATAACCCAATCCTTAACAACACATCAACTTAACTGAAGTCAAGAGGCTGACTCCCAGTGATGTTGAGCATCAATAGTCATAAATGAATGCTGAGAGGGGTGATCAAGTTTGGGTACTCATATCCCCCAATGTTTTCAAAAAAAACTAGCCATAATAAAAATAAAATTTCACACACCTATAGAAGCAAGTATTCAACTAATCGATTAGTTCATCACCTTGAAAAACATTAATGACGTCAGGATGGCTAGGTTGAAGCACTGCCACATCACCAGTATTTATACCATTATTAACGTACTCAACCAAACACTCATGTACAAAATCCAAACTCACAGCATCCACCCACATATCAGCATGAAAATAATTCCAACACACTGGACTACAAGAGCCTTATACTTCACACTATATCCATATAGTTTCCACTAGGTCTCTATACGATCTTTCATTATGAATGGTGTTTTCCTCTCATTAATTACTGCATACATTAGCATGGAAACCCATTAATATTGACTGTATAATTATTCAAAAAATAACCAAATAATTTTTTGAAAGTGATATCATTCATCCGTAGGTTATGGTTTCTCTCCACATGAATCAAGTTTACTAGATCCCTTACGATCACTAACAACTTCTCTATTTCATCCTAGACATGCTCATTTGGGAGAAAATCATTATACATATCCCATTGGATACAGATTCCAATGACAAATTATTGGTCCCATAAACTATTATAGACCTCCCCATGATCTAGATAAACCATATTTGTCCTTGATGACCACCTGCTCAAAAAAATATCATTATGTCTTGGTGATAGTAAACATGAAATTGTGTTGACCATTCTTTCTCAAAATTCGTAAATCACATCAACTCCACCTCAAATTATTTACATGGCTGGAATAAAAAATGTTACAGGTTCCACTCATCCATAAATTTTCCAGCCTAGATTAGTTCCCACTCCCCAGGCCAGAAGTTGATATTGTACGTCAAACCCACCTTAATAATGAACTCATGTTTATGGGGGGATAATTATTCATCCAACTCCTCTCTATTGAAATTGTTCATGTTGTTCCACCAGATGTGATTTGGGAGAGATGAATGGACCTTAATCATGTGACCTCCAATAGTGATCTACAATTGGTACTATCCAAGAATTC
Source organism: Viscum album (assembly GCA_963277665.1). NCBI lineage: Eukaryota > Viridiplantae > Streptophyta > Magnoliopsida > Santalales > Viscaceae > Viscum > Viscum album. The sequence goes on from OY728153.1 coordinate 823,804,305, forward strand.
ACTTGAACCAGTAAGTGGGTTCATCCAGTATAGCACTAGGGATGAGCACATCATCTCTCTTACCAAAACCAAATAATCGAAAAAAACATTCACAATAGATATTCATGTGTAGACTATGTTAGTAACAAGTGAGTGTATCATGGCCCAACTCACTCCAAAATATTTTCCCAAACATGAGGTTCCCACCTATCTCCCATCATTGATTGATAACACCATTTTCACTATCAGAAGATCACAATCATGAACATAAAATTTTTTAGAATCTTTTTTGTGGAGGTTGATTTTCAAATGATATTTTTCAAAGTTCAACATCATGAATGTTAAAAACACTCATGAAATTATGATTGCATGTGTATTTTTCAAGGAAGGTGGAGCAACCACGCAGAGGTAGAGGTGGTAACCTCCACATAACATAAATATGAATTCAATAGGTCTCTAATCCACACATAGGTTGAGTTGGTAACCTCAATATAATGTATCTCTACTTCACATAGGTCTCTGTTCCATATAGAGGTTTAGGTGGTTTCCTCCATTAATCTTGTGTCTGTTTGGGTGGCACACCATCTATCTTAAAGGACATTTTCCTTCAAAAATTCCCCTATAATTCATGAAAACAATGCCCCCGCATCTGTTGGGACAATAAATATCTCCACATTTATGGATTTTTGAGGTATTTTGACTTTGATATTCTAGAAAAAGTTCGGAATTCATGGAACTCTATCCTTACGGATCAAAAGAGGACATGGATTTACCAACGTATCCATATTTTGTTGAACCAACACCCATGACTGTTTCATAAACTAAATATCTTGCGGGTATGTATTTTGTGAAGGTCCATATCCTTTGATAATCATGAACATTTTAGATACCACGGTCCATATCAAATAACACACCTATTATGAAACCACAACCAACAAGAAACACCTCAATTAGGGCCTCTCTATGGTACCTTCTTTCATCCAACACCTCTTTTAGAATATGGAGTGGTTCGGGCCCTTGTACCCATCTATAACCAGTTCATCCCCACACCAAATTCGTGTGCAATCAGTATCATCAACCCTTGTGTCCACCCTTTTCCCTTCTCGAATGGTATGTACCATTACCTTCAGTTTTCACCTATGAATAGAACCTCTAATCAATCTTACTCTTAATTATATGCTCCCTAACATTAGTTCCCCTTATTTCCACACCTCCATATATGTGTTTACACTGTTTCCTACCCAGAGGCACAAGAGTGGTAGACTCATAATTCTAAAAAGTGGTATCATCGAGGGAAACTATTAACCTTTCTAGGTAGAGAGGACTTCTTCAATATATTCCTATTCTAGTTGGAAATTGTCTTCCCATATGTAGATCTGTGAAACGTAAAAGTGTATAATGTAAAAATTCATCTCCCAACATCCCAATCATATGATGTTAACCTACATGACAACACCCTCAGTAAATTCCATAAAAATATTTCCTTAACTAATGTGATGAACACATGATGTCCCATGTATGATCATCATGGGAGGAAAATAACACATGCTTTTCATGGGGAATGGAAAAAAATTATATAACCTATTTATAGTCTACTGAAAAACCCTAGGTAGTCTCCCAAATAAGAGTTCAAAAAAATAGTTTTTCACCTTTAATTAGAGGAAAATTGTGGGGTTTTTCAAATTGATTGGTTTTGAAAGAAATTTAATGAAATGAAAGAAAAGAAAAAATATAAGAAAAATATTTATGAAAAATTGGCAACATAATGATTGAAAATTATTATATGAAAAGGGTGATTAGGTCAGGGTTGGTTTTCCTATTTTTATGTTATCTTATTTATAGTTTATCTAATCCTCTTTTTCTACGTCGGTTAAAGTTAGATTCATTGATATATTTCCCTCAATTCCTCATTCAATTGGTGATGGTGAGAGAAAAAAAGTTCCCCTCCATAATATATTCTCCAAACCTTTTAACATATTTCATCCTCCAGATGTATGAATATAATCAGGGGTCCTTCAAAAAGATACTAAAAATTATTTTTTTCTTATAAACATAAAAATTTAAAATTATTTGGATGCCTTTATGGAATTTTATGATACAATTAACAATTCATTCTTATCTTGATGAATATTTCCTAAATATTCCAATAATTTTGAGCATCCAATGGCCACATTAATGGTGTAATATCTCTATTATATTTAATGAAAAAAATATCCTATTTATTACCCTTCAAATCCCACTAGAATCACATTATTTAGATTTGTGTGTCTCATGTTATTATACATTTACTAACTTGGGGTCCACTTTTTCATCGAGAACAATTTATCAATTTGATTAATTTTTTGGAATATAGATGTTTTAATCAGAACCTGGTCCACAAGTATAAGTTGAAACCCATAAATAATGTTATCATAAAAAATAATTTAATCAAATTGTATCAATATTTTAAATGTCATACTTAAAATACCAAAGAGATTAAAATCTTTTCAAATTACAAAATTACGAAATTTTTTGATTTTAGCCCAAAACACAACAAAAATCCAAAATTTATGAAAATAATATCAAATTCTTAAGTATGGAGGTATTAAATCACTAAAACATATGAAAAATGATGATAATATTATCTCTATCAATTCCCCCGTACATAGCACATGGACTCCAGGACTTGTAAGCTTAAAAATTAAATAAACAAAAATTCAAAACACATACCAATAAAATCAATCAATTTTTATTAAGAATAAACAAAATATATCATTAATCCTAAAAATCCATTATTTGATGTTCACTATTCAAATAATTCAATATATTTCCACTTCATTTCTCAACCCATGTAACGAAAACATCTACCAATCATGAATTGTTTCTCATCTCATAATTTTCAATTTTTCTACAATGCTTTTCTCATCCCAATCATGATAGAGCTTCCATATGATTCATTCATTCCTAAATATATACCCATAATGAGTCAATAACATGTTATTATCATGATTAATTTTCTGGGTTTTTATTTGTCTTTTGTTTTGTAGGATTTATATCTTAAAACTTTTCAGTTCGAATGTGGTGGGCATGTCCCTTTTTAAAGAAAAATTTTAGCATTTTAATTTTTAATCATGTATGGTATACTCTTTATAACGACCCATAATTTACATAGATTGTTATTACATAAAAACTGAAACACACTTATTACAACATATAACAAAACCATGAAAGGACCGTATATGTATAGTGTCTTTAGAAACTGGGAAACAAAACAACTGGTTCATAAAGCATCTACTTTGCCTCCCATTTATTTCATCATATCTAGAGTCCCTTTTTGTAATATTCTACTTAATAACCTTCTTCCTGACTTGGGGAAATAAAAAATACAAAAGGGTGAGCTCAAATGCTCAGTAAGGGTAAACAAAAGAAATAACAATCACATCATATACATAAGCACATAACTTTTGGAAATCATAACCTGCAAAAGAGATCATAATTTCATAACATGGGATAAATCATAGTAGTGAAATGTAATCCCAATAATCATAACATAAAACATGAAACTGTGTGGCATACACACATAATCATAGAGAATCATTTCTTATTAGTCAAGACTCATTGCCAAGACTATCTTAGTAGAAAAAGTCCATTTCTGAACCGAGTTCACTCCTCGTTTTAGTCCTATTTCACTGAACCAGTATATCCTACCGTTCCAGCCATGTCTATCTCATGAGATAAAAAATCTTTACCCAATGCATTGGAGGGAGATATAGGTCCCACCTATCTCATAATGATACCATTATTATGTGTGCCACAAAATCATAAATCATATTTCATGACATCATAAAACAATTCTTATATGATAAATGAATTCATAAAAATATTTTCATCACAACATAATCAAATCCATGTAATAATAGGGATAGAACAAGAACCTTATATTATCATAGATGGAAAATAATTTTGATAAAACACTTGAACTCCATTCTTGAGGAAAATATCCTTTCTACTTCAAAAACACTTTTCCTTTTTTAACATGTCATACAATTATAAACTAAAAGTAGTTGATTAAAAATAAACTTTAAAACATGTAAAGTAATATTCTTGGAAATAATGTTTTAAAAATCCATTCATGCCGTATAAGTTAAAAAAAACATTCTTTGTACTTTTGTCGGAAAAGTAAAAAAGTACCTCGTACGAAAAATGACAAAAGATTCCTTTCATATCCTTTACTAAAAAGTCACCGAAGGGTAAAATTGGATTTAAACAATTTTAGGTGGATGGAAATAATATTACATATTGAGGAAACATGGATTTGGATGATAAAATACACCCCAGTAAATACTAAAGTATAAACAATCTCGGATAAAAATGTGATTGTGATATTTCCCTTACCTTAGGTCCGATATGATTTGTACGTGTCCAAACCTCCTGTATAATGATTTAAATAATGTTATTGACTTATTATAGAATCATACTTATTTTTATGATATCATATATGGTTATATTCTTATCTTCTTAGTAGTAATATTTCATTGCTACTTGTTATTCAGGTGTTTATAACTTTTTGTTCTTATGCGTGTTTTGTCGAATAAATTATTATTATTCTCTTTAGGTTATAGATACCAAATATCCATAATGGTATTAGTGTAATATATATCATATTCATTCATTCAATTCATTTATATAATCATTATGAAATGAAGATCATGTAGAACGAGTCGCATCACATCGTGGAGACGGTATTCCGTACGTACGCACGAGTGATGATATCATTCCTATGATCGTGGAATTGTATTGGAGTGTATGTATAATATTTCAGTATCAATATCACTTTATAATAGTCATATATAGTCATTATTTAAACCATTATACCCATCCAAGTAAGGTGGTGGTGGAAAATAGATTACACCACGGCGTGGAGACGGTATTCCGTACGTACGCATGCGCGGTGATTTCTTTTTCCGTAGGATGGATAGATGATGAAATAGGGTTGTTTCATACATATAATAACATATCAGTATATTAGTGATACTGATGTTATTAATTCATAATGAAACAACTAAATAAGAAGAAGTGGAAGAAGAAATAAAGATGAAATAATCAGTAACGGACATTACCTCTTCTTTGAAGTGCTTCTTTGATACCTCCTTTTAGGGCACTAAAATAGGTCTTTGAAGAAGACCATAACCTATATGATGTTTCTAGGGATGTTTAGAGAAGATATTTTCAGGGTTTGGCCGATCTTGGAGGCTCAAAGTGGTGTGAGGAAGAGGGGGAGGATGTGCCCTTTTATAAGGGAGGAGAGGGGCACCTTTGGAATAACTAAAAATATTATTTTATTATAAAGTCAAATTCGGTTTTTAATAGCTTAAAATTAATATATTTAGAAGATAAGGAGGGTAGGGGTCGAAATACTCTCATAAAATAGAATTTAGACAAGTTTAGGTATCAATTTTAACCTTATCATTTAAATTTAACTTTAAGTTAGATATTTTAACTTTTACCGTGTCTTCTTGTTTTATTAAACTATAAGGTTAATAAAATTACTATAAGCAGCCAAACGAACCCCAATTTCTTTGTAATTAATATATATAACCTTATCTAAGTCATTTGTACGAACTTTAGATTTTTAGGAATAAAATAATAATTACTAATATAATATTTGATTTAAAAACTATTTTATGTCAAATTTGACACTATTTAGTAATTGATTTTTCTGAATATCATACCAGAATGATTAGTTCAAAAAAAGTTAATTAAATAATTAATAACATGTCATATTAATCTATAAAATTATTTTAATTCATAAAAAGTCTCAAATTGCATTTATTTTGGTGTTTATAACATCAATTATGTCAATATTTCATTAATAAGATAATTACTACACCATCTTTGTGTCATAAATAAATTAAATTATCTAATGTCTAAAAATTACAAATAAAATACCATTATGTAGGAAATATTTTTAGCTTTATAATTAATATTTATAGTCGAATTTATCATATGTATAACCCCATATTAAAAATTATTTACTTATTAAACATTGATTTTAACTATTTTATCCCTTCTTTAAATAAATTAATAATAAATGTCCTAATCTAATCCAAGTGGGCCTAAATGGTCATATTTTATTCCTAAGGTTGTTTTTGGTCGAATTACACTTGTCCAATAGAATTACGACTTGTGTTAGGGTAATAATAATATCATTTTTACCCTTAATTACCCTATTTACTTTTAACCGTGGTAAAAAAGGTAAAAAGTTACTATTAACCAAAAAATTATTTTCATCTCATTGAACCAAATTTTACTTACTGACATCAACCGTGTCTCTCGGATTTTCGAAATTCCACTCACAGAAGTGGTAAAATTATGTTTTATGAAACATTCAATTTTTTACCTACCACTTAGTGGTTTCACTATTCATCAAAAATTGAAAGTTTCAGAAAAATACCAAAATTTCACCTAGGCTAATTTCGATATTCTGAATCCAAAAATGAAGTCCATTTTGAAAAATAAATTTTTTAAAATTTCAAAAAGTAGTTATTACTATTCATAATGGCTAGTTTTAATAATATTTTAATAGCATATCATTGTTTAGAGAAACTCTGTATTGCGTACAACGCAAGCTATCGAGGAAGGCCACGATTGCGTGTAAAGCAAGCTAAGCGAGTGTTAGTGAAAGATTACTTTGATGATTTATATAACATAAAAACAAAATATTTCACATAAAAGTCTCAGGTGTTACATTCTACCCCCCTTAAAATGCATTTCTCCCTCAAAATTCGTCACTTTGTAACAAACAGATGAGGATACCTCTCCCTCATCATATCCTCAAGCTCCCATGTAGCTTCTTCAAATTTGTGGTTCCTCCATAAAACTTTCACCAATCGAGTGGTCTTGCTTCATAGGACTTTTTCGTTACGATCCAGAATCTCTATCGGTTGTTCTTCATCAGAAAGATCTTGCTCTAGCCGTACAACTTCTGAGCTAAGTACATGTGAAGGATTAGGTATGTACTTTCTCGGGAGAGATACATGGAACACATCGTGAACTTGAGAGAGATTTGGTGGAAGTGCCAATCGGTAAGCTACCTTCCCAACACGATCCAGTATTTTGAAGGGACCGATATATCTAGGGCTCAACTTCCCCTTCTTTCCAAATCTCATGACCCCCTTCTAGGGAGATATTCGTAAGAACACTTTATCACCCACTTAAAACTCTAGGTCTTTTCTTCGGTTGTCGGCATAACTTTTCTGTCGACTCTGAGCTGCTCTTATGTGTTGTTGAATAGATCTGACATTTTCTGCCATTTCATCAACGAGATAAGGTCCTAATAGCTTTCTTTCCCCAACTTCATCCCAACAAGTTGGAGTCCTGCATTTCGTTCCATAGAGAGCTTCATAAAGAGCCATCTGAATACTAGAGTGAAAGCTATTATTATAATAAAATTCCACCAAAGGTAGGTGTTGATCCCAACCACCTTTGAAATCCATAGAGAAATCTCTCAACATATATTCTAAAGTTTGAATTATTATCTCAGACTAACCGGCTGTCTGAGGATGATAAGCAGTGCTGAAACTCAACTCTGTATCCAGAGTATGCTGAAGACATCGCCAAAACATTGAGGTAAATCTCGGATCCCGATCAGATATAATAGAAAGTGGTAATCCATGCAATCTTACCACTTCCTTTACATATATCCTGGAAAGCTGATCCAGAGAGAAATCATCTCTAATAGTAATGAATTGTGCAAAATTGGTAAGACGATCAACTATAACCCAGATAGCATTATTGCCTTTGGATGTTTTAGGAAGTCCTGTGATAAAGTCCATAGTGATGTTTTCCAATTTCCATTCGGGTATGGGTAGTGGTTGTAACATCCACTTAGACTTCTGTCTCTCAGCTTTAACTTGCTGACAAACCAAGCATCGAGAGACATATTCAACAACATCTCTTTTCATGCCATCCCACATGAAGTACTCTTTCCGATCCCTATACATCTTTGTGATTCCTGGAGGAATATAGAATGAAGAACTATGAGCCTCATCCAGCAGCTCCTTCTTTAATTCCGGGATGGGAGGAACACAAACCCAATTCCTGACCTTTATTATCGCATCACAATCAAGGATGAATTCAGGAACATTTCTCAACTTCTTTTGTAACTCGGCATCTTCTTTTTATGCCTCTTTAATCTTCACATGTATAGATGGTTGAAAGTTAATTTGAGAAAGATAATATTTTTACCCTTCCATTATAATTCCAAGATCCATCCTTTGTAAATCCATAAATATTGGATCTTTTGTGATCCTCATCATGGATAAACTGGCATGGTCTTGTCAACTTAATGCATCTTCCACCTTGTTTGCATTCCCATGGTGGTAATGGATTGAGCAGTCATAATCCTTAATCAGCTCCAACCATCTTCTTTGACGCATATTCCGCTCTTTTTGTGTGAAAATATACTTTAAACTTTTATGATCAGTATAAATGTCACACCTTTCTCCATAAATATAATGCCTCCAATTATTTAATTCAAATATTACCGCAGCTAACTCCAAATAATGAGTTGGGTAATTTTGCTCATGGATTTTTAAATGTCGTGAGGCATAAAGTATCACCATATCATTTTGCATAAGAACACACCCCAATCCCTTCTTGGATGCATCACTATAGATCACAAACCTTTCTCCACTACAAGGCAGTGTGAGCACATGTGCACTTGATAACCTTCTTTTCAACTCCTTGAAATTCTCTTCACATTCTTCTGTCCAAACAAACTTAACTCCATTCTGAGTCAACTTGGTGAGTGGATTAGATAATCGTGAAAAATATTTCCCAAATCATCGATAATTTCCAGCCAAACCAAGAAAACTTTGGATCTCAGTTACAGTTGTTGGTCTCGACCATCTTTCGATAACCTCTGTTTTTTCTGGATCCATAGATATCCCCTCTTTTGAGATTATGTGCCCCAAAAATGAAACTTTTTGAAGACAAAATTCACACTTGGAAAATTTTCCATAAAGCTTCTCCTTTCTCAGGGTCTTCAATATAATTCTCAAGTGATCTTCATGTTATTCCTTGATCTTTGAATAGACAAGAATATCGTCTATAAAGACTACCAAGAATTGATCAAGATAGTCTCTAAAGACTCTATTCATCAGATCCAGGAAGATAGAAGGGGCATTAGTAAGACCAAATGGCATCACTATAAATTCATAGTGTCCATAACTTGTACGGAAATCAATATTTGGTATATCCTCCCTTTTGACCCTTAATTGATGATACCCTGAACGAAGATCAATCTTGGAAAAGTATTGAGCTCTGCGTAGTTTGTCAAATAATTCATCAATGTGTGGGAGAGTATATTTTTTCTTGATAGTGATATTGTTAAGTTCTTGATAATCAATGCAGAGTCTCATCGATCCATCTTTCTTCTTAACAAATAGAACAGGTGCTCCCCAAGGTGACGCACTAGGGCGTATGAATCCCTTATCAAGATTCCCTTGGAGTTTCTTCTTTAATTCCTGCAACTCAATTGGGGCCATTCTATAAGGTGTCGTTGAAATAGGCAAAGCACACGGTACAAGTTCTATTGAAAACTCAACTTCACGATTCGGTGGAAGGCCCGGTAATTCCTCCGAAAAGACATCATCAAACTCCCATACAATGGGAATATTCTTAATCATGAGTTTCTAACCAACCATTTGAGATAAATAACCTTCATTTAGTGGAATCAAGACCCATAAGATGGAAGGAATTTCCACTTGAAGGTTATGTTCATCCTTGCATTGACAGAAGATCATAGATTATCTGGAATATGAAATGTGACTTCCCTTCTTTGGAAATTGATATGAGCTCCATATAAAGAAAGCCAATCCATGCCAAGAATCACATCAAATTCCACTATAGGAAGGATCACAAGATTTTCAGGAAGCACTTTCCCACAAACTTCGATCGGAGAAGAATTATTAACTTTTGATGCGACTGTTGTGCCATTAGGTGTTGTCATAGCTAACTCAACATCTAATTGTTGAGGTAATACGGTGATACCCTTAGAAAATTCTTCAGAAATAAACGAGTGGGTGGATCTATAATCAAGTTACACATTTTATACTATAGAGTGTATGGTAAGTGTACCTTTTACCACATCGTTATCGTACTCCACATCGATGATAGAAATTTCATGTGACTTTCCTTTGTCTTTATCCTTAAGAGTTTTTTGACGTCGACCATCATCATCAACCCTTGGGTTAGGGAATTTATTAGCATAATCTCCCATCTCCTTGCACTTAAATCATTGAATTGTAGTAGGTTCATTCAGTGTATCACTTCCTCTGTTTGCATCATTAGACATCTTCTTCCCATCATCGCGGCATTCAAATTCCCGATGACCTTCCTTTCCACATTTGAAACATTTACTTGTCCCTTTAAGACAACTCCCTCCATGTTTCTTTCCACACATTGAGCATAAGGGAAAGCACGTCTTCTTTTCAATGTGCTCTTTAGATTTTCATTTGAATTCCATTTTCCTCTTCTTATCAAACCCATATGACTGATGGGTTACTCAAATCTTTATCTCAACTTTGAGAGCACATTGAATGATTTCCCCGTAGCTATTGAAGTCCTTTGTGGCTAAGGCCCTTCGAAGACTATGTTTTAAGCCACTAAAGAATCTATTGATCTTAATCTCAGGTTGGATAATAATACCAGAAGCGTACCTTGCAAGTCTTGTAAAATTTGCTTCATAGGTACCAACAGATTCATCATCCTTTTGCTTCAGTTCAAGAAACTCTTTCTCCATCTTTGTTCGGAGAATACGAGGGAAGTACTTATTGAAAAATAAGTTCTTAAACTCGTCCCATTCCATGGACTCAATTTCACCCCTTTGCCTCATATTCTTAATAAGATTCCACCATTGATCAGCATCACCTTCCAAACGATACACTGCTAAAATGACTTTATCATGCTCAGAACATTGAAGAACTGAAAATATCTTTTCAGTAGTACTAATCCATTGTTCAGCAACTAATGGATCAGTAGACCCGCTGAATGAAGGTGGACGCTGTCTCATGAAGGATTCAACTGAATGTTTCTCCTTCCTTTTCTCGTTTGGAAGTCCTTCATGATTCATACCTTGAGAAAGTTGTGTGAGCATGGCTAAAAGATTTTTCATTCCAGCTCCCATAACGTTTGGTTTCTCAGGGGGACAATCATTGCATTGCCCGTCACATTCCGCATTTACACGGTTCCTTCGGGTTCCATCCATTGACTAAAACCAAGAAGAATAGTGTGAGCAACATTAATTATAATAGGAAAACCACGTAATCAAGAATAAAATTTCACACATAAGGTCTTATCCTAGGTTATTCACGGCCATTTCTAAAACACAAAGATTGTGTTCTATGCCTAGACTTATCCATAGGGTTCTTACTAAGGCTTTCACATCCTAGTTTACAAAGTTTGACTATACCTTTCCTCTGATACCAACTATAATGACCCATACTTTACATACATTGTTATTACATCAAAATTTAAGCACAATTATTACAATATATAACAAAACCATGAAAGGACCGTATAGGTATACTGTCTTTAGAAACTAGGAAACATAAACAACTAGTTCATAAAGCATCTACTTTGCCTCCCATTTATTTCATCATATCTAGAGTCCCTTTTTGGCATATTCTACTTAATAACCTTCTTCCTAACCTGGGGAAATAAAACATAAAAAAGGGTGAGCTCAAATGCTCATTAAGGGTAAACAAAAGAAATAACAATCACATCATATACAAAAGCACATAACTTTTGGAAATCTTAACCTGCAAAAGAGATCATAATTTCATAACATGGGATAAATCATAGTAGTGAAATGTAATCCCAATAATCATAACTTAAATCATGAAACTTTGTGGCATACACACATAATCATAGAGAATAATTTCTTATTAGTCAAGACTCATTTCCAAGACTATCTTAGTGGACAAAGTCCATTTCTGAACCAAGTTCACTCCTCGTTTCAGTCCTGTTTCACTGAACCGGTATAACCTACCGTTCCTTCCACGTCTATCTCATGAGATATAAAATATTTACCCAATGCATTGGAGGTAGATATAGGTCCCACCCATCTCATAATGATACCATTCTTATGTGTGCCAAAATATCATAAATCATATTGCATTGCATCATAAAACAATTCATATAAGATAATGGAATTCATTAAAATATTTCCATCACAACATAATCAAATCCATATAATAATAGGGATATAACCAGAACCCTATATTATCTTAGATGGAAAATATTTTTGATAAAACACTTGAACTCCATTCTTGAGGAAAATATCCTTTCTACTTCAAAAACACTTTTCCTTTATTAACATGCTATACAATTCTAAACTAAAATAAGATGATTAAAAATAATCTTTAAAACTTGTAAAGGATGATTATTGGAAATAATGTTTTAAAAATCCATTCATGCCGTATAAGATAAAAAAACATTCTTCGTACTTTTGTAGGAAAAGTCAAAAATTACCTCATACGAAAAAAGACAAAAGATTCCTTTCATACCCTTTACTAAAAACTCACCGAAGGGTAAAATTGGATTTAAAAAATTGTAGGTGGATGGAAATAATATTATATATTTAGTAAACTTGGATTTGGATGATAAAATACACCCCATTAAATACTAAAGTATAAACAATCTCAGATAAAAATTAGATTGTGATATTTTCCTTACCTTAGGTCTGATATGCTTTGTACGTGTCCGAACCTCCTGTATAATGATTTAAATAATGTTATTGACTTATTAAAGAATCATACTTATTTTTTTGATATCATATATGGTCATATTCTTAACATCTTTGTAGTAATATTTCATTGTTACTTGTTATTCAGGTGTGTATAACTTTTTGTTCTTATGCGTGTTTTGTCGAATAAATTATTATTATTCTCTTTAGGTTATAGATACCTAATTTCCAGAATGGTATTAGTGTAATATATATCATATTCATTCATTAAATTCATTTATATAATCATTATGAAATGAAGATCATGTAGAACAAGTCGCATCACATCGTGGAGACGGTATTCCATACATACGCACGAGTGATGATATCATTCCTATGATCGTGGAATTGTATTGGAGTGTATGAATACTATTTCAGAATCAATATAACTTTATAATAGTCATATATTGTCATTATTTACACCATTATACCCATCCAAGTAAGGTGGTGGTGGAAAGTAGATTACACCACGTCGTGGAGACGATATTCTGTACATACGCACGCGCGGTGATTTCTTTTTCCGTAGGACGGATAGATGGTGAAATAGGGTTGTTTAATACATATAATAACATATCAGTATATGAGTGATACTGATGTTATTACTTAATAATGAAGCAACTAAAGAAGAAGAAGTGGAATAAGAAATAAAGATGAAAGAATCGGTAACGAACATTACCTCTTCTTTGAAGTTCTTCTTTGAGACCTCCTTTTAGGGCACTAAAATAGGTCTTTGAAGAAGACCAGAACATCTAGTATGTTTCTAGGGAAGTGGAGAGAATAAATTGGCAGGGGTTGGCCGAGCTTGGAGGCTCAATGTGGTGTGTGGAAGAGGGGGAGGAGGTGCCCTTTTATAAGGGAGGAGAGGGGCACCTTTGGAATAACTAAAAATATTATTTTATTATAAAGTAAAATTCGGTTTTTAATAGCTTCAAATTAATATATTTCGAAGATAAGGTGGGTAGGGGTCGAAATCCTCTCATACAATAGATTTTAGAAAAGTTTAGTTATCAATTTTAACCTTATCATTTAGATTTAACTTTAAGATAGATAATTTAACTTTTACCGTGTCTTCTTGTTTTCTTAGACTATTAGATTAATAAACTTACTATAAGCAGCCAAACGAACCCCAATTTGTTTATTATTAATATATATAACCTTATCTAAGTCATTTTTCCGAATCTTAGATTTTTAAGAATAAAATAACAATTACTAATATAATATTTGTTTTAAAAACTATTTTATGTCAAATTTGACACTATTTAGTAATTGATTTTTTTGAAAATCATAACAGAATTATTAGTTCTAAAAAATCAAATTAAATCAATACTAACATGTCATATTAATCTAGAAAATTAGTGTAATTCATAAAAAGTCTCAAATAACATTTATTTTGTTGTTTATAACATCAATTATGACAATATTTCATTAATAAGATAATTATTGCATCATCTTTGTGTCATAAATAAACTAAATTATCTAATGTCTAAAAATTACAAATAAATTACTATTATATAGGAAATATTTTTATCTTTCTAATGAATATTTATAGTCTAATTTATCTTATGTATAACCCCATATTAAAAATTATTTACTTATTAAACATTGATTTTAACTATTTTAACCCATCTTTAATTAATCAATAATAAATGTCCTAATCCAATCCAAGTGGGCCTAATTGTTCATATTTTATTTCTAAGGTTGTTTTTGGTCGAATTACACTTTTCAAATAGAATTAGGACATGTGTTAGGGTAATAATAATATCATTTTTACCCTTAATTACCCTATTTACTTTTAACCGTGGTAAAAAAAGGTAAAAAGTTACTATTCACCCAGAAATTATTTTCATCTCATTGAACCACATTTTACTTTCTGACATAAACCATGTCTCTCAAATTTTTGAAATTCCACTCATAGAAGCGGTAAAATTAAGTTTTATGAAAAATTCAGTTTTTTAACCACCACTTAGTGGTTTCACTATTCATCAAAAATTGAATGTTTTAAAAAAAATACCAAAATTTCACCCTTGGCTAATTTCGATATTCCTGATCCAAAAATGAAGTCCATTGTGAAAAATAAATTTTATAAAATTTAAAAAAGTGGTTATTACTATTCATAACAGCTAGTTTTAATAATATTTTAATAGCATGTCATTGTTTAGTGAAACTCGGTATTGCGTACGACGCAAGCTATCGAGGAAGGTCGTGGTTGCGTGTAAAGCAGGACAATCCAGTGTTAGTGAAAGATTTCTTTGATGATTTATATAACATAAAAACAAAATATTTCACATAAAAGTCTCAAGTGTTACACTCTTTACTCCACATAGAATCAAATCAGATCCAAAATAATAACATAAAAAATTTAAAGTGTATCCCATAAATTCTCTAATTCTTCAGCTTTATCACGGAAATATCTTCGCAAAAAATTCAGGTATTTTTTGTAAAGCTCTAGAAAGGCACAACATTCTTTCTCCATTAGAAGCTCTAGAAAGCCACTACCTATTTTATTGTAAGATCTCCAAAAAGAAAAGTATTTCAACTAAATGAGTTTTTCAGTTGAAAAAATCATATCTTCAACATTTTAATTTCCACCCAAAGTATCCTCAAATAAGGTAGAAAAGCACAACATAATTCCCCTTACACCTAAGATCAACTAGATCATGCAATTTCACTTCATGTGTTGGTTGGATAGGGAAAATTGTCTTGTAATGTGGAAAATATAGTAGTAATTTCATAGATTCTAAGGTTTACCAAGCTTAAATATACTTGTTAGTCTAGAATAAAAAAAATTATTATATTAAAAATGGTGCATTAAACATAAAGTAATTCCTGAGTCATTTAGAAACAAATATATTAAACTATAATGTTGAGAAAAATAAATCAAATTATTGTTAAAGAAAGCATTGTTTAGTTCTCTACATAACTAAGGTGAGTTTAAATAAAAGTTCAAAAATGTTTCAAAATCTTTAGGGGAATGTGATTTCAATGATAAATATCAAGATAAATAGCAAGATATTAAAAAATCCTAGGACATTTGAAGAAATTCCATAGATATTTGAACTTGAAACCAAGTCATTTTTGTCATTAATTTAAGATCAGTTTCATGGATAAAATAATTTCACTCATAAACAGGGGTTTCATAAAATGCCCAATCATAATAATTTCCTATATCAAGTTTAAAGAACACATAAAAATAGAAAACAAATCACAAAAATATTTAAAAACACATATTTTTTAGGAAAATTAAAAAGTACAAAAGATAATTTAAAAGCGTAAAATAAAAAGGTTCCCTACCCCACACTTAAATTAATAATTTTACTCAATGAATTAATTCATATTTTATGATTTAATCCAATTTTTTATTAAATCATTGAAAGAATAGTTGTTTTGCGGAGAGGTTCCCCATTATGGATTTTACTGATAAATAAGTTGGAGGAGTGTAATATCCTCCACCGCTTCTGATAGAATGTTACTATGAAATTTCTTCAACCTATTTATATTAAAAATTATTGGATACTACTATTTTTCCTTCATAATCATCACAACAATGAAAGGATTTTCATGGGTTACAATAAATGGACCTTCCCATCTCGAAGGAAGTTTACCTAGGATAACCTTGACAATTGAGTTGAATTATATCTCTTTGACTTCAAGATGGAAGTATTTTTGTTGGATCATCTTGTCATGATCCACTATTTTTTTAAATCATAGAATTTAAAAAATATTCTATTCAAATTTCCTCCAAAACCTACAATAGAAATATTCTCTCTTTTACAGCATGTTCAAGACCCAAATTCATCTTTCCTGCAGCCCAACATGCCTTATGATTTAATTATACAAGATGGTTTTAGATTTTCCCATAAATAAATCAATATAGACTCAAACCTATTGGGGGATTTTAGGTTTTCATGTAACCCCATAATGTATCATCCAACTTTTTTCTCATATCATTCCTGTTTAGTTTAACATTCTTTTCAAAAAATCCATTGATTTCCCATTTGGACACTTCAGCTAGACCATTATTTTGTGGATGATAATGAGTGGATTTTTTAAGATTCACCCCATGTTTTCTTAGAAAATCATTTATTATAAAATTGAAAAAGTGATTCCCTTAATCACTAATGGTTTATTTATAAAATACAAAATTACAAAATATGTTATCCCTAAAAAATAACAAATAATTGTAGCATCATAATTCTTTGTGGATTTTTCCTCCATCCATTTTGAAACATAATCAACTAAAATAATGATATAATAATTTCTAAATGACATTTGAAAATGTCCCATTAAAATATTCTTAAAAATAAGAAATATCACAAAAATTTAATGGATTTTAATTCATTTGTTTTCTCTGTGAAATATTTATAAAAAACATACATTTTTTACACCTTTTACAAAATTCATGAGAATATATAAAATGTTTGGGACAATAAATTCCAAATTCTAAAACCATAATTGTCATCCATTGAGGACTAAAGTGGAATCCCCAATATAAAGCGTAACAAATATCAATAACAGAATAAATTTCACTTTCATGAAAACATCTTTTATCTATTGATCATTGGAAATCATCCAATAAAATTGATCTCCCAAAATGTAACATCATGATTCAGAAATAAGTTTCTTAATTTTTAGGGAATTTATATGAGATTCTACGTTAGTTTTTATGATTTAATTTACCATGTCATCATAAAAAAAGTTAATATTCTGTAAATGAAGGATCACTTCTCACCTGAATGCGATCATTTAATGGGTCTTTGACTATAATTTCAAACTCATTAGTTTTGTACAATCTACTTTAGTTATCAGACACATTTTTCTCATATCCATTCTTATATATGATTTTTATGTTGAATAAAAAAGAATAATCTTCTATCTCACTGTCCTTGGTTTAGAATCATCTTTCATCATCTGGTAACTAAGAGATGCATGATCAGAAAAAATAGGGATTTTAATTCCAAGAATATATGTTCTATTCATTGTAATGAAAAGAAAACTGCTAAAACACTTTTATGTTGTTGTGAAATTCAATTTTTCCACATATAAATTGATTGAAAAATATTCAATGGATTTTTTCATACTCTTAATTCAGTGAGAAATGAATTATTTTACTTATCGGCAGAAAGCATCAAAAGGTACCTCGAATGGTTCTTCATAAATTGGTTGCTACATAAGTGGTGGTGTAATCAACTTACTCTTCAACCCATAGAAGGATTACTTATATAAACCATGGAAATAAAAATTAACATCTTTAAAAATTTATATAGATAGATGGATTTAAATCTTACTTTAATCATTGAAAACCCTGTTATAGAATCTTGCATGTCCTATGAATGATCTAACATGTTTCACACAAGGTGGTTAAGGTAATGAATTTATCATTAAAATTTTGTATTTATCCACATAAATTATATTTTGTGAAATGAAATTCCAAATGAAAATTTTGTTCTCAACCATGAAATTGATCTTTTCAAAATTTAATACAAGACTATTTTTAATGGATGTTTTCAAAAGGTTTCACTGATTTTTCAACCAACAGTCATAAGAATCTACAAGAACAATAAAATAACATAAGAAAGAATCTAATAAATATTCAATTTGATGAGAAAATATACATACCATGAACCTATTAAATGTACCAGGATCATCATGATGTATAAATGGAATCCTTTTATATGTTAAATTTCTAATAGGATAACTAATGATAATATTCTTTTAATCCCTAGAAAAATTTGGTACCTAGAAATAACATGACATCCATCCAAAAATAAATAATGGGTTCTCATTAAGATTATATCTATAATATAGTAAATGATTAAGATGATGAAATTATCTTTATGAGTGGCCTAATTTAACTTCCAAAAAACTATTCACACTGTCCAATTATTTTGATATCTCAATGGGATTAATTAATTATTTTAATTTCACGTAGTGGCTAGGAAAAAAATTTGGACTATATTAATGAGGCTAAGACATTGTTAATATAAAATGGGATAGATGATCCAAGTATCCAAGAACATATTAATCCCATTATTTATAACCTCTATTAATGTAAGATTTATCCTCCATTGCGGATATTTAATAGTTTTTGAACCTCCCTCAAGATGAAATCTAAAAGGGCATATTTTTTAGTATATTTAGAAATATCACCTAAATTCAACCTTGTATCTTGTACATTGTATCTCAAAATCTCAATCAATGATTCTTCTTGGGTCTCACATATATTATTTGCAAATATTACTGCTAATTTTTTCCTTTCCTAGTGGTACACATATTTCAAATCAATGGTGAGTGGTTTTAATTTTTGATCTTGGAGATTCTCAAGGGATGAAATTAAAATAAGGTTACACATTTCGAAAGGATGAACCTCCATCACACAATAAAATCATATTATCATATTTATCATTTAAAAATTCATCAAAGAAGTCATATTTTACCTCTTCTTCTAACATTGAATTAAAAATTAATTTTTTCAATATTCAGATTCTCAGTGGTATTTAAATGGAATAATTATCTCTAAAGTCTATGAATTCCTGACACATGCATGATTCCTCAGTTGTTTCAGTACCAACTTCTTGGGTTACTGAAATGAGTGAGTGAGCATCTGATGGGTGACCCATGGATTCAAAAAAATTGAGGTGGGAATTTTTATCTCAAAAATCCACCCTGGTCGCCTTTTCATGGAAATTGATGATCATTTATGACAATGTTAAGAAATATATTCCCAAAATTATTGGGTATTTTGATGGGATCCCATCTTCTTTGATATTCAGAACACATAAGATAGTTGTGAGTAAAATATATTTTAATTTCACAAGGACATCTTTAGAAATATCACTTGGAAAACTGTGTATTTTTTTTCAATGTGGACCACTACTCTGGTGGGTTTAAAGTATCTCATCTGCAATGAATTTTATACTGAGTTAGAAAATACCTTAATTGAATCACCTAGATCAAATAAATCATTAGATAAATTTAAATGTCATATAGTGAAAGGAATGGAAATAATTTCATGGATCTTGAAAATTGATTAGAAATAGTTTTTTGATAAGGATAAAGACACTTATTCGCAGGTTGATCCTATAATTCGCATGAATTAATCCCTTATTGGTGTAAATATCCCTCAAAATTTTTTCATACCATATATTTTTTTACAACTTCAAGTAGGGGGATATAAATTTTAATTTTCATAAACATGCCCAAAATTTAATTTTGATGTGCTTCTTCATGCATTAACATTGATTATATCATTATTTATGAAATTTGTAGGGATAAGTCTTTCTTATCCATTTTTCTCATTTTACATGGTGTTTATTTTATCTCCGTCATATGTTTATCCTTTCCGTAATCCTCTATATTTTCTTGTTCATAGTACATTTTTAATGAATTTCCAGGATTCCCAACTTTATTCTCCATCAACACAGGGGGGTCTTGTTTAAAATTCAAGAGTGTATAGTTGTTTTCCACTTATTATTATTATCATGATGATATTAAATTTTTTATTTGGTATTTTTTGTGGTAGTTTTCCTTGATTCTTGGTTAATATGTCCAAACAACTTCTAAATTGATTATTTGTTATAACAATCTTATCTTCCAACCTAGAGACTTTTCTTTGTATCTTTTCCTCTTCATTTGATGGTGCACTTTTGTAAGGATGATCATAATACTTTAATTATAAAGGTGGTGTGTGAATGGAATTTTTTTTCTGTATGGGTTGTTTATATGACTGTTGGAAAATATGTGTGGTTTTGGTATTGCTGTTGAAAATTATGTTTGAATTGGTTCCACTAGAATCCATATCATGGTTGAGTTTGGGGTTGACATGGGTGATTTTGATTGAATTTTTTTTGATAGGTTTTAGAAAAACAAATCCCTGCAATTCTAGACACTGGTTAGTGTAATGATAAGTAGAAGAAAATAATCCACATACCTATGTTAGACCTTGCTATTTCATAAATTTTTTCACATCCATTTGTCACACTAACCTGGGGAGTCCACCCATTTCACTTTTGATTAAATCGGATGAACAATATATTTTTACCTCATGGATTCCACTTGTTCTCGGACAAATTGTTCAAAAAAATTAGTTTCATGAAATATTCTCAATAAAAACTCGGATATCTGTAGGGGACTTTTCAATTAGGGATCCATTGAATAAGGTATTGAGAAGATTTCAATATGTATCGAGAAATCCTTTGTATATGAACAGAAGTAATTGTCTCTATTTTTTTATTATTATGGGAAGCTTTTACGATGTATCTTTAAATTTTCACAGTATATGTAGTCATACTCTCCGGTCGATTGATGGATGATGTAAATCATTTTTTTATTATCATGCTCATGGATGTGGAAGATAATTTCCCCATGAATGATATTTTTAGATCTTCCCAATCAATAATCTCCCCTGGTCATATATTTTATAACCATTCCTTATAATTTCTTTCAAGTGGGAAGGGGAATTCCTTCAAAATTACATGCCCTTCCTTGACTCCTCACAGTTGGATGCTAGAGCAGATGTAAGTGAACTCTTGGATATGTCGATTTTTATCTCCACCTGCAAGGCCATAAAATTTTAGATTTGCTTTGATCATATTAATGCATAGCTCAGAATCGTTTTATATGGAATGAATATGGATTCGGTTATTTTCATTAAAAAATTGAGGTGTATAGATGTGTCATATGGTTTTTTGGGATATCCAACCATTATTGTATATTATGAGTGAACATTGATAGTTTTATTTGAATATGAAAGGTATATTATTGAATGTCCAATTTAATTTTTTCACTTTTAAGTTGATAGATTATTATTTCCATTTCCAAATCCAAATCAATTAAATGTCTTGTGAAACTATTGGATAATAGAATTAATTTTTTTAAAATTTTTGGTCTTTCGAGGAACTACATCCCTAAAAATGGTTCCATGCTTAACACACCCATATTATGGAGTATTGAGAAATAATAAATTATGTATGTATAGTGTATTGATTAAACCTAGGTAGTCACTTTTAGAGGAGATCAGAAAATAATTTATATCTTTATTAAATAGAGGAAAAATAGAGTGTTTTTGAAATTGTATGGTTTTACAAACAAATGAATGAAAGGAAATAAAAGAAGGAAATTAAGAAAATAATTGACATATAATTGGAAGATCAAGTGATTGAAAAGTATTAAATGATATTGTTCATTAATTCAGGGTTGGTTTTCCAATTAAAATTATATCCTATTTCCTTTTTATCTAATCCTCTTTATCTAATTCAATTAATGTGAGATTCCATGATTGCTTCCTCTCAGTCCCTTTGTCAAATTGAGATGGTCAGGGTAAATAATGACAAGATCATTGTTTTTTATACTCTTCTTCTATGTGTGTGAGAGTTTTAGTTAATATTCTCAATTAACGTACTCAATACCCAATATGGGTTTGGTTATCCTTAATAATCAATAATATCCACTACCCCTCCCACATTTATCGACGATTATTGAGTACACCACCACTAATCCATGGATTATTTCATAACATATAAACAATAACCCAATGGAGGGATATAATGGTCATATATTGTTGGAGAACGAAAAATATAATAAAAAATATATACAGTCGTACTCTTTAATTAAAACCACTATATAAAATTGAAAGAAACTTTACAGAAGAGGGAAACAATATTTATTTAATAAAGTTCCATAATAATTATTACTAAATAGAAAATATCTCCTTCCCCAATCCCTAAAATGGTTTTCTCACCATGGTAAGGGAAATTGAGAATAATGTGGAAGAAGGGGGTATTAAAAACTAAGAAGATGGAAAGAGATAAAAAAGAAAAGGAGAAAATCTCTTCTCCATAATCTATTCTCTAAAATTTTTCCCTAGTTCAGTCCACCTGATAGATGAATATCCTTAACAGATCATCTTATAATATTCCATAAATTATTTTTTCCATTGAACCATCAAATTTCAATGTGTTTCAATGTGTTTAAAAGATGTTATGATACAATTACTGAGTCACTCTCTTTCTGGATGATGTTTTCCTAAATATTCCTTTTATTCTTACCTTCCAATGGTTGTAATAATGGGAGAATATTTCCATGATATTTTATAGAAAAAAAAAGAAACTTTGAATTCTATTCCAATCCATATATAATCTTCTCAATTGGATGTGTGTGTCCGGAATTGTTCTTCATTTACTGAGGTGGGTCTACTATATCATCTGGAAAAAAAATTCAAAGTTATTTATTTTTTTAGGCCAATGGATATTGGAATCAGATCATAGTCTATTAGAAGAAATTGAATCCATAAAATCATTCTATCATAAAAAATATAATCAATCAAATTGGAAAAATATTTTTGAATTTATGCTCAAAATACCAATGTTATTAATATGTGTTAAAAATAAAGAATTGAAAAAATATAACATTTTAGCCAAAAAACTTACTTTAAATAAAAAATTGATGAAAATAATATAAAATTTATAATTTATTAGGTATTAAATCATGAAAAAATCAGAAAAATGATTGAAATATCAGCTCTATCGGCCACCTTCACCCCCACTATGATATGAACCACCTACTTTGGGTATGTTTTATTTATAATCCCTACACCATTCCTCAAAAACACCCTTTCCATGACATAGGAATCCATACCACAAGATGTTATAAAATATGGATCAGTCCTATCCCACACTATTAGAAAGTGGCCCCTAACTAAGTCAGTTTTAATCATTTTATTATAACAGGGAATATAGGACACCAATATGTGGTTAAATACTAACATCTCAAAAAATATGGGAAACCTCCATGATGTTCAATATAGACATCTTGATATAAATGGGGTTCCTCCAAGATGTTCAATCTTGACACTAAAAAAATATACTAAAATCCCAAAGTATTATCATCTCTACCCCCACCCCCACCCAACCCCCATCATTGGGGTGCACTTTCTCTCATCACTGCCAAATATCAAGTGTGAATTATTCTCTACCCCTGGGGAAAAATAACCCAATATAAAATTTGATATATGAACACCTATTAAAACATCTAACCAAACACTTATGTTTTATAATCCTCCACCTAGGGACCCATTTAACCAAACCTTTAAATTTGATCACTATCCCCCTTAAGAAAACACTTAACAACCCGCCCATATCCACTAAATGTTAATCCTATGACCAGACTTAACCAATAATATTTTAAAATTTTGACATGATCTACAATCTCTACACCATTTAATAAACATAGGTCTTCTAGGGTTAAATTTCTCATAATTATTATACTTGTGGCACTAAATACCTCATGGATGACAAAAGATACCTTGGGTTCTTCACCAATGATTCCCACAAATGGGATTACCTTAACATAACAACTGCATAAATTTATAGGTTCCCAATATACCCAAAATCAATATTTACCTAGAAATTACAAAAAATATTATCTACTCTTGCACAAGTATTCATCCCTATCATGAAACAATTATAATAATAAACAAGATTTCACCTCAAGATGTCACTATGAATGAGTTTATCAAACATGAATTAAATATTGTGGGGTGACTCAGACTAGGTGATGAGATCCAAGGATGAAAACATGGAGGGGGGAACCGACATCCCATAATCCTATTTTGATCAAGAATCCAACTTCACAAACCTTGGTTGAAAATGATACCCTTATTTAGAAAGTTGGAATACATTACAAGAAAAGCACATCAACATACCGGCACGCAGGTCGGATGGAAAGTATTAAAAATAGAGATTTAATCTATTAAATATAGTATTAAAAGAAGATTAAGGTCTCAAAAATCACATAATGATAATTATACATATATGTCCCACAAAATCATAAAAAACTATCACATATAGGCCCATAAAAATAAATGGGTATTGCAAACATTTCATCATAGCATAACCCATAGAAAAGAAATGGTCTTCATTAAAATTTCATCATTTCCTAAAAAAACATAAACCATCATTGAAAAGAATAAATACCGTATCTTTTGATAATATCCTATTAAATATTAATTTAAATTAATGGATTTCATTTAATGTGGATAAATTATTTTAAAATATCAGTTGGAATAATACTTGAGTAAAATAACCTTCCCATTTTGAAACATTTTATAAAAAGTCATGAATGGTTAAAAAATATATTAAAATTTATTTTAGAATAGTAAAAACGTTCATGAAAAAAAAATAAAAAAATTATATGGAATAGAAATATCAAATAATTCTCAAAACTGATACTAAAAAGTAATCAATCTTGAATATTGATGATATTGTGAAATAAACCCCCAACATCGAGTTTCCTTTACTTCGAAATAACTCTACCATCCTATATAATAAATTTATATTTAATATCATTATATAATAGAGTTTTTTATACTTATCACACCATATATGATGCCTTTGTATCATTCTAACACCCTATTTATCAATAATTCATTATTAAATTTGTTTTTTCATATTGGTAACTATTTTGTCTATCATGAGTATTTCATCTATGTAATTATAGTCCTTGTAATTTCACCACAGTTCCATCACATCCACAATATTAATCATTAAATAAATATAATATATATTCATTATATATATATAATGTCATCTATCAAAGTTATATATTGAAAAATGAATTATACAATCCATATAGATGGTAGGTTGTATGTATACATGAACATTATTTAAATTTTTTGTCTAATGGAATGAAAGAAACATAAAAAAAATTAAACATTATAGGATCATTATACATTCAAATATTTGATAAATATTCATATAATCCATCCTCAATACCATTTGAGTAATTTTCAAATCACAAATGAATCAAAATGCTTTGTGGAGGAGGTAAAATACACATACACATGAATGATGTTATCACTTCTCAAAGTATTGTTTGGTAAGTAGGTAGAAGTGACGTTAGAATTAACAAAGTATAATTATATCATAAATATGATATATAAT
Organism: Viscum album; assembly: GCA_963277665.1. Taxonomy (NCBI): domain Eukaryota; kingdom Viridiplantae; phylum Streptophyta; class Magnoliopsida; order Santalales; family Viscaceae; genus Viscum; species Viscum album. The sequence continues at coordinate 823,829,985 of OY728153.1, forward strand.
AATTAAATCAATAATAATACACATCCAAAAAAGATGGTGGTGAAAACGGAATTATATCTCTATGTCGAGACGATAAGACATACGTATGGAGAGTGATACTTTCTCTAAATTTCTTATGCGAAATATGGGGTATAATGGTGTTTTAATAACCATAATAAAATTTTATATTATTTATTAAACTTAATTTTTCATTTTATGATAAATACAATATATTTATATCATGTGAATAATAGTATACAAGAAAGTGATTCGATAAGGCGATTAACTATTCTTAGAAATAACTACTTTAGGTCTCCTCTTAAGGACAATAGAATTATAAATTTGATAAGAAAAAATACTATATAATGTGGAAAGGGAATTGGATAACAAAAATTAATGTCTTTTGAGTTATAATCCTTAATTCTATGTGAACAAGATAAAGGAGGTGTTCAATTTTATAAGAGAGGGGATGCACAGTCTTGGAATTTCATAAAAGGATAAAATATAATTAAGTAAATATCATGAAAAATGGATCCAAAGAAACAATAAATGTAATAGGGATGAAATTTTGTACTATATATTATCCCATTTTTATCTTTTAATGATATAATTATTTTTATGTGATTTAATAAAATGTTATTCGCATAAAATATCCTTATTGTCAATTTAAACACTATTCAGAAAATTTGACTTCAAAGGCTTAACAAATAAGTTTTAATTAGAATATATTATGTAAACACAAAATTAATTTTTTATGTTCACCTATAAACTTTTTTTACCTATTAACTAACTCAAATTATATTTATTTTTAATATTTCTATAATCTTTTATTGTAATTTTTTTATCAATTTGAGAAATACTGCAACAATGTTTCAAAAAAATTTAGGGTCATTATATAATTACCAAAAATTAAAAATATTTTTATATCATGAAAATAATTATATTTATCTCAAAATAAAAAATAATATTCATTCATAACGTACTTTTTTAAATTTGTGTAGTCATAAGAGATATTAAAAACAAATAGAGTGACATCTATTAACATGCATTGATTTAAATAATATAAAAGTCATTTTCATGTATTTGTTTCCATTAAAGTAATTTATCTCAACAAAATATTGATATGGGTTGAATTAGATTCATGAAATAAGAATTAAGAAGAAACTTTAAGGACAGATAAATTATTTTTAAACTATATTGAATTGATTTACCCTTTATTAAGGTGATCAATTTTTACATGGTTACTATTCGTAATTGCTAAAAAATAAAAGGAGTATATTTACAAAATATTAACCTCCTGATTATAGGTACGTAATTAATTTTATAAATTTTGGTTTCGGAAATTGATATAAAATAATTTTATATAAGTGTGCATGATGTGACAAAATTTGTTTTCTTAGAAAAAATTACATTTTAAGCATAAAACAGGATTTGTTCTTATATTATTCATGGGAAAAAATGAATGTTTCAAAAAATTATTAACAGAATAATATATAAATTTCATGAAAATAATTCACCACTGGTGTTTAATATAAAAATACATTCTACATATAATATAAATTTTAATTAAAACAACACTAATATCAAAATAATTTTTTAAAATTACAATTGCATGACTATTAATGGATTGATTTTAAAAATTTATATATCATAAAATTTTCATAATCTATTTATAATTATTCATACCCACCAATCCGAATTCTATAAAATAATTGAAAAATAATAAATTAATAACATCATGCAATTTATCTAAACTCATTGTTGTGGGTAACACAAGACATCGAAATAATAAAATTATTCAAAGATAAATATTTAATAAAAAACCTAACGAATTAAAAACACCCAAAAGTGGGGTTAAATGTGAAATGGGTATTTTGGAAATCAAATAATAAAATTGTCAGTAATTTTCAAGTCTTACCAAACTGTAAACTGAACATGATTCAGATATTAAATAACCTAGGACCAAACATTTGGTTATATCATATATTTCCCTAAACTATGTGTTAGTCACCTGATAGCCACTATAAACGAACCCCTTATTATTCATGGTCAAAAAATTTAGTTATTTTTATCTATTAAAAAAATTAAAATGTAAATGTATCTCAAAATTTTAAAAAGTCAAAATTTAGATATCAAAAATTCAAATAAAATCATTCATGAAATAAGATAATGCATTAAAGTTACACCAAGGTTTTATAAATGTAGCCATCTATCATCAATCTTATAACAATAAATTTGGAGTGGTTTGTTATTATATAGTGTACATGTACATTTAAAATATATTTTACTAGCATATCTTATAGGTCAGTATGGATATTTTTGTATTAAGGTTGGTAAAACTCAATAGTTTTAGATTCCACTCAGATATGAATTTCCTCGATTACCTCATTAGCAGACAAGTTATTAGTATTTTCGACCTTTGATGTGAGATGATATAAGTTGAGGTTATTTTAGAGACATTCTACACTATTAGAGACCTCAAGCTATGTGTGTATGAAGTGGTGGGATTCATTAGAGGATAAAAGTGGAGATGTATATTTCATATAGTCACACATGATGGAGTTTTCTACACTAGTATAAGAAGTCGTCATTCTGGGTTCAATATTCTTATATTATACATTATATTGTTCTTTGTTCATCATTTGATTTTTTTCACATCTTTATTACTCCTATACTAGTTAGATTTTTTGATATTACGGTTGATATACTCCCAACCCCATTGGTGTTATCAAAACTAGCATGAGGTTAGTTTTGGTAGAATTTGATTTACTAGAGGTTTTGTAACACCCCGAGATTTTATGAAAAATAATCTTTTAATTTCATTAATGTCTTGTGTTTTATTCTACACCAAGATTACCTTGCGCTATACGCAACACCGTATTAGCTTGCAGTGTACGCAACACTATTCATGGATCGTGTTACACACAATTTTGATAATAGTTATTCTACGCAACATTGAGTATATATATATTCAATGTATAAATGAAATATGGTTGGATTCTGTTATATGAAACAATGAAGGATTCTTTCACAACACGCAACCCTGACTTGGCATTCATTACACGCAATCGCGACCTTCCTCGATAGCATGTGTTGTGCCCAATACTGGGTTTTAATAAACAACGATATATTATTATAATATTGTCATGAGCTAGCCGTTATGAATAGTTTTAACTAAAATTTGAATTTTATAACATTATTATTCATCTTACACATTTCTAGATCACGGTATAAGAACAAAATAATTTTTTCGGGTAAAATAAATATTTTTCAGAAAATGTAGTTTTGCCGCATTTTGATGGAGCACCCACTTTAAATATAGTTTTTGACATGTTTATATGTCCAATTTGACAAAATAATATTCTTTTTTTGAATCAGGATATAAAAATTTACATTAGATAAAGTTTTGATATTTTTCCGATAACTTTCATATTTTAATGAATAGTAAAAACACGCTATATTTTAATTAAAAACAAATTTTTTCATCATAATATCTTACGTGGTTAAATTTTAATATTGAATGGTTTTAAAGTATAAATAGAATATATTTTTACCATTTAATATAATGTATGTCATTAGCATTGATTTTACCTTGAATTCGTAGGTTAAATCAATTCAATCTTTTGCAATGTTTTAATAAAAAACCCGTTTTCTTTCGACAATGGGATTAATTTTAATTTAATTTCTGCATATTTTGTGGATTGAATTTGGAAAAATGGATTCCATATTTGGAATCAGTGGGTTTAAATTATGTTAATAAGCTACTTTTTATTTTTGGGAATTATGAATACTAACTACGGTAAATTTTATTTACCATAGTTAAAGGTAAATCGGGTAATTAAGGGTAAATTTAATATATTAAAATTACCCTAACAAATTTCAAAATCCTATTGGATGACTAAAAGTAGACCCATATCATATAAGGGTCGGATTACATTCATTTAATTAAATCTTTTCAATGAAAATAATTTAATTATTATTAAAACCAAAGAATGGGACAACATGTCACTTTCTTAAATTATATAAGTATAATAACTTTACTCTAGTGAGAAAATTCATGAAACTTAGAACATGAATAGTATCCAGAAATCTAATACAATTATCTACATCATAGGAATTTATTTAGAATTTTTAGGGATTAAATAATTATCATTTATTATGACACAAAGATGATGCATTAATTTTCTTATTAATGAAATATTGACATAATTGATGTTATAAATACCCAAATAAATGTAATTTGAGACTTTTTATGAATTACACTAATTTTCTAGGTTAATATGACATGTTATTATTTATTTAATTAACTTTTTTCGAACGTATCATTCTTTTATGATTTTCAAAAAAATCAATTACTAAATAGTGTCAAAATTGTCATAAAATAGTTTTTAAAACAAATATTATATTATTAAATGTTATTTTATTCCTAAAAATCTAAGGTTCGGCCAAATGACTTATCTAAGGTTATATATATTAATAATAAACAATTTGGCGTTATTTTGGCTTCTTATAGTAAGTTTATTAACCTTATAGTGTAAGAACACAAGAAGACACGGTAAAAGTAAAATTATTTAACTTAATGTTAAATCTAAATGATAAGGTTAAAATAGGAATCTAAATTGTCTAAATTCTATTGGATGAGAGTATTTCTACCCCTCCCCACCCTAGCCTCGAAATAAATCAATTTGGAGCTATTTAAAACCGAACTTGACTTTATAATAAAATAATATTTTTAGTTATTCCAAAGGTGCCACTCTCCTCCCTTATAAAAGGGAACCTCCTCCCTCTCTTACTCACACAACATTGAGCCTTCAAGCTAGGCCAAATCCTACCAAATTATCTTCTACAATTCCCTATAAACATCCTAGAGGTTCTGGTCTTCCTAAAAGACCATTTTTAGTTACCTAAGAGGAGGTCTCAAAGAGGCCCTTCAAAGAAGAGGTAATTTCCGTTACCGATTCATTCACCTTTATTTCTTCTTCCACTTCTTCTTCTTAGGTTGTTTCATTATGAAGTCATAACATCAGTATCACTCATATAATGATATGTTATTATAAGTATTAAACAATCTTATTTCACCGTCTATCCATCCTACGGAAAACGAAATCACCGCGCGTGCGTACGTATGGAATACCGTCTCCACGCCGTGGTGAAATCTATTTTCCACCACCACCTTACTTGGATGGGTATAATGGTGTAAATAATAACTATATATTATTATATTAATGTGATAATGATTCTGAAATAGTATACATACACTCCAATACAGTCCCACGATCATGAGAACGATATCATCGCTCGTGCGTACGTACGGACTACCGTGTCCACGACGCGATGAGATTTATTCTCCACAATAAACTATTCATGAATAATTATAAATTATAAATAATAAGTAATCATGAAATATATGACATAATAATGATACTGGATTTATGTGTAAATATATAAATTTCATCTACTTAATTCCGTCCAACTCAATAAGGAAACGAAAACAGCGTTCATGCGTACGTACGGCCTACCGTCTCCATGAACGGTGTATTTCTTTCCATTTACTGATTTATTATATATATGTATATTCTTAATATATATATATAAATCATGTTTTATATTCTGGAATTAAATAATCATGATCTATGTAATCATATGAATAATTACAATACAAAACCCGGACGACAAATGAAACAATTTTACCCAAAACGCTCTTTAACATGGAATTCACAAAACAACAGGTAATATAAAGTCATAAGTGAACCATATATGATATCATAACAATGAATATGATTCTGTAATAAGTCAATGACATTATTTAAATCATTATACAGGAGGTTCGGACACTTACGAAGCAAATCGGACCTAAGGTAAGGGAAATATCACAATCTCATTTTTATTCGAGATTGTTTATACATTGGTATTTACTAGGGTGTATTTTATCATCCAAATCCATGTTTCCTCAATATGTAATATTATTTCCATACATCAAAAATTGTTTAAATCCAATTTTACCCTTCGGTGAGTTTTTAGTAAAAGATATGAAAGGAATCTTTTGTCGTTTTTCGTACGAGGTACTTTTTGACTTTTCCGACAAAAGTAGGAGAAGAATGTTTTTTTAACTTATACGGCATGAATGGATTTTTAAAACATTATTTCCAAGAAGCTTCCTTTTCAAGTTTTCATGTTTATTTTTAATCAACTTCTTTTAGTTTAGAATTGTACGACATGTTAAGAAAGGAAAAGTGTTTTTGAAGCAGAAAGGATATTTTCCTCAAGAATGGAGTTCAAGTGTTTTATCAAAATTATTTTCCATATAAGATAATAAAGGGTTCTGTTTTTATCCCTATAATTAAATTGATTTGATTATGTTGTGATGGAATTATTTTTATGAATTCCTTTATCTAATATGAATTTTTTATGATGTCATGATGTTTAAGATTCCCATTTGTATTACATGGGTTATGCAAATGATGTATGATTTATGATTTTGTGGCACACATAAGAATGGTATCATTATGAGATGGGTGGGACCTATATCTCCCTCCAATGCATTGGTTAAGATTTTATATCTCATGAGATAGACATGGCTGGAATGGTAGGTTATACCGGTTTAGTGAAACATGACTGAAACGAGGGTGACTCGGTTCAGAAAGGGAATTTGTCCACTAAGATAGTCTTAGCAATGAGTCATGACTAACAAGAAATGATTCTCTATTATTATGTGTTTATGCCAAAAAGTTTCTTGTTTTAAGTTATGATTATTGTGATTACATTTCACTGCCATGATTTATCCTATGTTATGAAATTATGCTCTCTTTTGCAGGTTAAGATTTCCAAAATGTTATGTTCTTATGAATATGATGTGATTGATATTTCTTTTGTTTACCCTTACTGAGAATTTGAGATCACCCTTTTATGTTTTCTTTTCCCCGGGATATAAAGAAAGGTTTTAGGTAAAAAAAGGAAGATCTTTATGGGAGATGTTGAATATCTTTCACCATGATTAGAAGATTATATTCCGAGTTTCCAAAGACACTAAACTATTACGATCCTTGTGTGTGTGTTTTTGTTATGTACTAAGTATTCCACAAAAGTAATGTAATGTCCATGTACGTCAAGATACGGGTCTTTACAGTTGGTATCAGAGGAAAAGTTTAGTCAATCTTTGGAAACTAGGATGCGAAAACGTTAGTGAGATCCCTAGATATATTTCTAAGGTATGTCTAGGGATGTCCCTAAGGATAAGTATACATATAGGATATAGTCCTAGAACTATTGTAACGATATTATATTAAACAAAAGATGTTATATATTGAAGTTACTCCCCCTTTATTATGATTTTTTCCTCTCACACTATTCTTTTTGGGTTTTAGAAAATGGCTGGAAACAAGATGATTCACGATAATGGAGGATATGATGGACAATGGAATGATATTTTTCATGAGAAACCAAATGAAATGGGATTTGGAAGCCCAAACATCATTATTATGATAAATTATCAATCTCATAATATGATCAATAAAGTAAAATTTGGTAAGTTTCCTGACTCGGCTAATAAGAGAAAGATGGAGTTTCATGATGATCATAGAGGAAATAAAGTTCAATTTTCCCTATGTAAATCATGTGGGAAGAGGCATCAAGGAGAATGTTTCAAAGGAACTGGAAGATGCTTTGGGTGTGGAAAAGAAGGACCCAAAGCCAGTTAGTGTAAAGGAAAAGGTTCAGTTAACACCAGGGATGAGGATAATGGTATTGCTACGACATCAACAATGGTTAAATGTTTTAAATGAGGAATGTAAGGGCATTATGAAAACCAATGCCCTAAGGGAAAGTCTCATGAAGAGAATCAGTATGGTCGTATGGGTAGTATTTATGTGGATGATGATGAAGAGACTACAAATGATATGTGAGATGAAAGAATTGTTGAAGCTCGGTCAATGGTTTAAGAATGCAGTGGAATGATTACATGTTTATCATGTGTAATGTTGTATAAGTAATCTCATGATACTATGGAATAATGAGACATCTATGGATTGTTAAACTGTTATCTTTCCTTGAGTTTTGAAAGTGTATGATTAATGTTACCAGTATCCATGAAAGGTTATTCAGATATTTTTGGAATGTAGATGATAGGCGCATAATGAAGGGATAAAGAGAAAATTAAATGTTTCATAGTATTCATGAGCTCATGACTGATATAAGGAGAAGGTTATATAATGGTTTGAGTATATAGAATTTTTGGATTTTGGTATGTGGAAAGAGTTAAATTTTGACAGCATTCATGTTTTCACTAAGGTTTAAGGGGTATTCATTTTTCAAGAGAATAAATCATTAAGGTATTCACGTGATTGGAATGTGACCAACATGATATATGGGGGATAAATGATGGTATTCACATGCTTGGTTGACGACATTTCAAGTAATAATTTTCTTTATACAATGAGCTTGGACCAAAGTATTTTAGATAAGCCTAAAGATTAGAATGGATTATGTTGGACATAAGTTAAGATAAAACATTTTTTTTCGATATTATTGATGGGATGTTATAGTAATATAGCTTTAGAAATAGGACAACCTGCAAGACGGGCGACAACCCATCGCGTCGGACAAGGCTGTGGGAATCGAACCCACAAACGAAGTGCGACTGGCCTTTATCTCCTACCACTGGACTACAGGAAGTCCCTGTTTAGTAGAAACTAGTTTTATTTTATTAAGCGGTATGATATATGAAGTATAAGTTCATTTTTGGAACCATATATGATTAACCATAAGATGGACTTATAACTTTTGCTAACCTTTTGTTTGAAAGAGATGGAATGACCCATCATTCTATCACATGATCTGCTAACACATCACGAATGACAAATTCAACTTCATTTCTTTAAGATATGAAGTGGAAATTGTCCAAAGAACGACAAACGGTGAGACTATACCAAAATCACGAAAGTATTTCATCTAATTCCAATTTCATCAACTTTAGGGGAATGATCTTGAAAACCAAAAATGTTGTCTTAGTGCTCTTATATCTGATGAATCAGATGGTACCTTAGATCGTCACAAATTTATGGATTTGTGATTGCTAGCTTTTCCATATCCATGTTCTCTACCACTCTCCATTAGAACATGATGGTTAGATTTCTCTTCCATATCCATATTTTCACCTATGTGGAAACCGAGTGATTAGTTTATTTGGGTAACTGTTACGTTTCAAACTTTTGTTTTTAAAGATTGGTTTTGGTATTCCTTTTTACGTTGTGAGATTCTATTAAAGAAACTTTTGAATAGTAAACCATTTATAACCCCCAACGAATTTCGAGGGAGAAATTCATTTTAAGGGGGGTAGAATGTAACACCCTGAGATTTTATGAAAAATATTCTTTTAATTTCATTAATATCTTGTGTTGTATTCTACACCAATATTACCTTGCTCTATATGCAACACCGTATTGGCTTGCAGTATACGAAACACTATTCTTGGACCGTGTTACACACAATTTTAATAATAGTTATTCTACGCAACATTGAGTATATATATATTCAACGTATAAATGAAATATGGTTGGATTCTATTATATGAAACAACGAAGTATTCTTTCACAACACGCAACCCTGACTTGGCTTGCATTACACGCAATCGCGACCTTCCTCGATAGCGTGTGTTGTGCGCAATACTGGGTTTTAATAAACAACGATATATTATTATAATATTGTCATGAACTAGCCGTTATGAATAGTGTTAACTAAATTTTTAATTTTATAACATTATTATTCATCTTACACATTTCTATATCATTGTATAAGAACAAAATAAATTTTTCGCGTAAAATAAGTATTTTTCAAAAAATGCAGTTTTGCCGCCTTTTGATGGTGCACCCACATTAAATCTAGATTTTGACATGTTTATATGTTAAATTTGACAAAATAAAATTCTTATTTTGAATCAGGATATAAAAATTTACATTAGATAAAGTTTTGATATTTTTCCGATAACTTTCATATTTTAATGAATAGTAAAACACGCTATATTTTAATTAAAAACAAATTTTTTCATCGTAATATCTTATGTGGTTAAATTATAATATTGAATGGTTTTAAAGTATAAATAGAATATATTTTTACCATTTAATATAACGTATGTCATTAGCATTGATTTTACCTTGATTTCGTAGGTTAAATCAATTCAATCTTTTGCAATGTTTTAAAGAAAAACCCGTTTTCTTTCGACAACGGGATTATTTTTAATTTAATTTATGCATCTTTTTTTATTGAATTTGGAAAAATGGATTCCATATTTCGAATCATTGGGTCCATATTATGTTAATAAGCTACTTTTTATTTTTTGGAATTATGAATAGTAAATACGGTAAATTTTATTTACCATAGTTAAAAGGTAAATCGGGTAATTAAGGGTAAATATAATATTTTAAAATTACCCTAACAAATGTAAAAATACTATTGTATGAATACAAGTGGACCCATATCACCTAAGGTTCATATTATATTCATTTAATTAAATTTTTTCAGTGAAAATAATTTAATTATTATTAAAACCAAAGAATGTGACAACATGTCACTTTCTTAAATTATATAAGTATAATAATTTTAATATAGTGATAAACTTCATGAAACATCGAACATGAATAGTATACAGAAAGATAATACAATTATCTACATCATAGGAATTTAATTTGAATTTTTTAGGGATTAAATAAGTATCATTTATTATGACACAAAGATGATGCAGTAATTATCTTATTAATGAAATGTTGACATAATTGATGTTATAAATACCCAAATAAATGTAATTTGAGCCTTTTTATGAATTTCACTAATTTTATAGGTTAATATGACATGTTATTATTGATTTAATGAACTTTTTTTGAACTTATCATTCTGTTATGATTTTCACAAAAATCAATTACTAAATAGTGTCAAATTTGACATAAAATAGTTTTTAAAACAAATATTATATTATTAATTGTTATATTATTCCTAAAAATATAAGGATCGGCCAAATGACTTAGATAAGGTTATATATATTATTAATAAACAATTTGGGGTTAGTTTGGCTTCTTATAGTATGTTTATTAACCTTATAGTGTAAGAACACATGAAGACACGGTAAAAGTAAAATTATTTAACATAATGTTAAATCTAAATGATAAGGTTAAAATAGGAACCTAAAATTTTCTAAATTCTATTGGATTAGAGGATTTAGACCCATACCCACCTTAGCCTCTAAATAAATCAATTTAGAGCTATTTAAAACCGAACTTGACTTTATAATAAAATAATATTTTTAGTTATTCCAAAGGTGCCCCTCTCCTCCCTTATAAAAGGGAACCTCCTCCCTCTCTTCCTCACACAACTTTGAGCCTTCAATCTCGGCCAATCCCTGAAAAATTATCTTCTCCAATTCCCTAGAAACATTCTAGACGTTATGGTCTTCCTCAAAGACCAATTTTAGTGCCCTAAGAGGAGGTATCAAAGAGGCGCTTCAAAGAAGAGGTAATTTCTGTTACCGATTCTTTCACCTTTATTTCTTCTTCCACTTCTTCTTCTTAGGTTGTTTCATTATGAAGTAATAAAATAAGTATCACTCATATCATGATATGTTATTATATGTATGAAACAATCCTATTTCACCATCTATCAATCCTACGGAAAATGAAATCACCGCGCGTGCGTACGTACGCAATACCGTCTCCACGCCGTGGTGAAATCTATTTTCCACCACCACCTTACTTGGATGGGTATAATGGTGTAAATAATAACTATATATTATTATATTAAAGTTACATTGATTCTGAAATAGTATACATACACTCCAATACAGTCTCACGATCATGAGAACGATATCATCGCTCGTGCGTACGGACGGACTACCGTCTCCACGACGCGATGAGATTCATTCTCCACTTTAAACCATTCATGAATGATTATAAAGTATAAATAATAAGTAATAATGAAATATATTACATAAAAATGATACTGGATTTATTTATATATATATATATATATATAAATTTCATCTACTTAATTCCGTTCAACTCAATAAGGAAACGAAAACATCGTTCATGCGTACGTACGGCCTACCGTCTCCATGAACGGTGTATTTCTTTCCATTTACTGATTTATTATATATATGTATATTCTGAATATATATATATATAAATCATGTTTTATATTCTGGAATTAAGTAATCATGATCTAAGTAATAATATGAATAATTACAAGACAAAACCCGGACGACAAATGAAACAATTTTACCCAAAACACTCTTTAACATGGAATTCACAAAACAACAGGTAATATAAAGTCATAAGTGAACCATATATGATATCATAACAATGAATATGATTCTTTAATAAGTCAATGACATTATTTAAATCATTATACAGGAGGTTCGGACACTTATGAAGCAAATCAGACCTAAGGTAAGGGAAATATTACAATTTCATTTTTATCCGAGATTGTTTATACTTTGGTATTTACTGGGGTGCATTTTATCATCCACATCCATGTTTCCTCAATATGTAATATTATTTCCATCCATCAAAAAAAATTTAAATCCAATTTTACCCTTAGGTGAGTTTTTAGTAAAAGATATGAAAGGAATCTATTGTCCTTTTTCGTATGAGGTACTTTTTGACGTTTCTGACAAAAGTAGGAGAAGAATGTTTTTTTAACTTATACGGAATGAATGGATTTTTAAAACATTATTTCCAAGAAGATTATTTTACATGTTTTCATGTTTATTTTTAATCAACTTCTTTTAGTTTAAAATTGTACGACATTTTAAGAAAGGAAAAGTGTTTTTTAAGCGGAAAGTATATTTTCCTCAAGAATGGAGTTCAAGTGTTTTATCAAAATTATTTTCCATCTAAGATAATAAAGGGTTCTGTTTTTATCCCTATTATTAAATTGATTTGATTATGTTGTGATGGAATTATTTTTATGAATTCCTTTTATCTTATATGAATTGTTTTATGATGTCATGATGTTTAAGATTCCCATTTGTATTACATGGGTTATGCAATGATGTATGATTTATGATTTTGTGGCACACATAAGAGTGGTATGATTATGAGATGGGTGTGAACTATATCTCCCTCCAATACATTGGGTAAAGATTTTATATCTCATGAGATAGACATGGATGGAACGGTAGGTTATACCGGTTCAATGAAATAGGACTGAAATGAGGGTGACTCGGTTCAGAAAGGGACATTGTCCACTAAGATAATCTTGGAAATAATTCTTGACTAACAAGAAATGATTATCTATGATTTTGTGTGTATGCCACAAAGTTTCATGTTTTAAGTTATGATTATTGTGATTACATTTCACTGCCATGATTTATCCCATGTTATGAAATTATGCTCTCTTTTTCAGGTTAAGATTTCCAAAATGTTATGTTCTTATGAATATGATGTGATTGATATTTCTTTTGTTTACCCTTACTGAGCATTTGAGCTCACCCTTTAATGTTTTCTTTTCCCCAGGATATAAAGAAAGGTTTTAGGTAAAAAAACGAAATCTTTATGGGAGATGTTGAATATCTTTCACCACGATTAGAAGATTATATTTCGAGTTTCCAAAGACACTAAACTATTACGATCCTTGTGTGTGTGTTTTTGTTATGAACTATGTATTCCGCAAAAGTAATGTAATTTCCATGTACGTCAAGATACAGGTCTTTACAGGTGTGAACTAATGTTAAGATGGTATAATTCAATTGGTTATTTCTTCTTTTTTTCAAATATATCCTTATGATTTCACCCTTGAAATATATTAGTTATACTAGTAACATTATTTTATCTATTACTACAATAGATTAGTGTTTTTATTTTTTTTGGGAAGATAAACACTAGAAATTCATCTGTGAATGAGATGTTTAGTGGAATAAAAAATAATTTAATACTATTTCTTCATTATTATTATGGTTTATATTGAGTTTGGTATAGTTTTATGGATATAAATTTCCAATATTTTTGTTGGATTTCTTTATTAGGTTCACCAAATAAATTGTGACACTGGACCCTCGACAAAAAGTTGATTTTTTAATAGAGTTATAACATATTTTCTAACTAATTTCTATGTCTGCATAGAGGATGAAACCTAACTAGTTACAAAAAAATATTAATTTACAATTTTAGACTATCACTGAATTAATTTATCTAACAAAGAATATATTCTTCTATAGAGAAGGTATTGTTTTATATTAAGGAAGGTAGTAGTTTTCATATCAGTTTATTTTAAATATATTTAAAGAGGTGATAGTGAAAACCACTATCTACTCCAGAAGATTAATTATTTAATAGGTCAATTGAATGGTTTTGAGAATTTTCATAAATTGATTTATGTTCATGGTATCATCATGAGGGGATAATAAGGGAAGGGGTATATTCAAAATACTATCATGAGGTGTCTCTATGGGAATTTTTAGTTTATCCCTAGTATCTTAATAAACACGTGACATGTGATAAGTAAGAGTTCAATGTACATTTTGAAACCTAGAAAATTGAATGCATGTATACATGTATATAAGAAAAACTAATAAATAGTACTAGGAATAAATTCTATCATTAATCCAAAATCCATTTTCCTTAGTGATTTATGATCCATGTCTGAAAATGTAAAATTCTAAAGATTCATATCATGATTCGTTCTTAAATTATTATGGAACATTTGAAACAATAACAACCTCTTATAAAACTCTTACAACAAATTAAAAGCCCATTTAAATATGAAATTATTTATCATTTTCTCCATTACAATGTAATCACATCTACTAGTTTTGGAAGATATACGAGTATTCTAACACATGCAACTACACCCCTTATAAAAGACCAATTTATTTCTTGTTAATGTTATTATTGGGGCAGTTCATGGTTCTTAATTAAATATATGGGGTAATGTAAATAGTAAAATATATTTTGAAATGATATGAATTGAAAATTTTTGTTTATACTGATACCCTTTGGATAAAAACTTCACCAAAAGTCTTTATGGTGGTCATCAACATATTGTTTTATGATTTCTTTTATTGGATCATGGTGGTGTTTAATAACCACATCCTAAAGTATCAATTATAGAGGAAGAAAATTATGATTATTTATTGACTATATTTGAAATATTTTAGTGACATTAGTTATATGATATCCAATTGAAGTGTATGTTCTGAATAGGTGAGGTGAATCTCCTTTGGAATATTGTATTTTACTTGGGTCTGACAATCAATCAATAACAGATTAATGATGTAGTTTTATAGGTATCATAATAATGTTATAGAGGTGAATTGATTTCAAGGATTTTTAGAATACTATTAGTGATTCATGTTTTATTTCTCTCATATTGAAACACCTTGGAATAATTTAACTAAAATGGATGAATTTATCATTTGGAAATATTATTACATTATATAATATGAATCCCTATAATATTAATTGATCAGTGACCCTATCATGAGATTTATCAATTATATAATGATGTTTGAGGTTTTTTTAACCTCCCATGATGTTATTTGTTGTGTGTTGTTGTAACATCATATAGTGTAATCTCAGGTGTCTCAAAACAAATATCATCATCTTCAGTCTAGGGTATAGATTTCTATCAAACACTTTAGAGATATTTTTTCATTATAGAGTGATTTTTAATCCCCACAGATCAGAAAAGATTCAGTTATATCATTTTATAAAGTTAGTAGGATTTATATCAGTGTAGAAGTATAGATCTTTAAAATGATTATCACACATTGATCTATTACACTCTATGGAAATGTAACACAGTGTATGATTTACATAGTAGAAAAATATATGATGAAATTATAAATGAGTTTGGTGATAATTAGAGGATTAAGGGGCCTACAAATTAACATTTAGACATAGAGAAGGAGAGAGCTTGATTTTTATTTGTATTAGTGGATATTTTTATGTCCATTATTTTCATTTGGGGAAGATTATTAATTGAGGGATCTTAGGATAAATGTTTTGAGAGATAACATTATCAATGTAGATTATCACAGAAAATTGATAGGGTATAATGAATAATTGATATTAATCAAAGTGATTCTATCAATTATAGTGTTGATACATGGGGATATCCTACATGAGTTTTATAACTACTATTTTATAGTTAATTTTGGTGCTTCCAATATGTATAATTATTTTTTAAAATACATTGGTTTTTAGATAAAATAAATTAGTAGAATAGTTCTTGTATTGGTACCTTGTCTATCTACCGTTTAAAGACAGGCATCATGTTTAGGATGGTTTTCTAAATCCATTGGATATTACAAAGTGTAATAGGTTTAATATATCAATGGATTTTTTTTATTTTCCCATGACTATCAAAATGATATGACAAAATCTATATTATTAGGGATTGAAAGAGAATGTCAACCTATATCGTAGTGCTCAAAAATTTGTGTGTGATGGTTGTGATAGAGTGAAATTATAGGGATTTATTATTGAGAATTCATTATTTTATAATGTTGATCACTTTATATTTAAGTCCTCATTAAACTTGTTTACTATGTAATTAAGTGAATTGATATTTTAGAACTCATTTATGCCTTATCATTGTAGTTCAACCATAGGCCATTGATAAATGAAATTTAAAATCAACACATCAAAGAGAATTCTTTCAATATTTGTCCCTTTTTTGTGTGGATAAAACATTTTCCTATGGTATATTTAATATATAATAATATATGTCAATAAAATATTAGTCTGAAAACATTTTTTCGCCATATGAGTAGTTTTTTAGATAACCATTTCCTCATATTGAGGCGAGAAAAACGAAAAACAAATTTGATACAGGGTGTAATGGAGAATTTAAAATTTATTTAAAAATATATAAAAAAAATCATTACCACCAAAAGAATTATATATACTATAATATTATACAATTGATGTTTTATGTTAGTGATCATGTTTTCTTATATGCTTCCTCTTATAATAAGAAATATGGATTAAGTATATGTAATAATAGTTCATCACATATTTTAGATATATCGAAGAATTAGAGATGATTTGTGATGGGGAATACAATATGGTACTTACATAGAAGATAGGACACATCCATAAAATCGATTATCTGTCACATATTTGGAGATATCATTATGATTTCTCCCATTTCATTCATTGGGTTGATTTAGATATTGAGGAGGATAGGACCTTCATGGAGTGACCTGTATGGATCCATGGCTATGTTGGTAATGTTATATGATGATTATTTATTGTATTAGGGTTTAATTTTTAATGGTATGGTGGCATGGATGGATGTACATGAGGGGGAGGGTTATAAATGTGGGTATGAAACACATAGTTGATTTTATACTTGATATTTTATATTTTGTTTCATATTTGATTCTGAGATAAAGAAATCCTTATTTTCTCCTTTCTTCTTTAGTTGTACAGTTATGACTATTCTTTCTTCACAAAATTCTTGTTAAGGATGTGTATAATGTTATAGTTATGTTTTTTGGATTTTTTTTTCATCATAATTAATTATTCGTCATTTGGATGTTAATGTTTTTAGAATTATCAAATGCGAAGAACCAATTTATCTTATGCCTTCATTATCTTTTAAATTTTAATTTTAGAGATATTGAAGAAATAAGAAGTGGTTCTAGAAGTGAATTTGAAAAATTATGCTAAATTTTTTTCATTTCATAATATACTACACAATAGTGGTGTTGGAATTACTCAATTCTTCATGAAAACATAATAATTTTAATTCGTTGTATGGGATGAAGTGTAATAGTATTTTTTTGGGACACTAGGGGAAGATATTAAGGTTATGGGAATCATCATTGTGTTATGTTTTGACTAAAATGGCTATTTTCATTTTATGTGTTACAGATATATTTAGGGGTAGTATTTGGTCAAAATGGGGGGAGAACACATAATTTTCAATCATCATAATAGAGAAAAAAATTAAGGATCAACCAACATGGATTAATCTTATGGGTTTTAGTGGAATTCAAGACAATCAAGACATATTTTATTGACCATGTAATCTATTTGGATAAACATTAATTTTCCAATGAATAAAAAATTCTATATTTGTATCATTTCATGATTCAAATCACCATGGTTTTTGGTTAACCATTGATATATCTAAACTAAGATGTGTCTTACATACACTTTTAATTAATTTATCCACCTAATTATAAATATAAATTTAGATACCAATCTTTTCTCGGGTTTAATTAATAATTGTTTTTTGTGACCCTATGTAACACCCCATGAATTGAGTATACATAATCCTTTAAATAAACACTCTATTTTAGAAATATTTTCAAACATGAATTATTCAACTAAATTGAAAAATTAATTATTTCCTTATAGTTTTAAATTACAATAAATAATTAAATAAATAAGGAGATAGGTAAATGAATCAAATTTTAAAAATTAAAATAGGTATGATATCATACGTAAATAAAAATATTTTATGGTTAAAATCCAAATCATCAAAATCTTCCATGAAGATTGTATAGCTTATGAAAACTATATAAAGAATAAAACATGTTAGAAATATGATAATCATATTGAAATTTTGATTAGAGACTAGAGTAAATTCTTTAAGATATGTATTTATGACTATATATTAGAATGTAATGTAACCATTAAAAATATGGTCATAGGTTATATGATTATTGGACATAGGACTCCTGGATACGTCGCTCCTGGATATATGTTTATTCGATATACATATATCCAATAATTTTGTTAATGTTGGGTAATTTTAATTAATAAATTAAATATAATATAATTCATATATAATAAATAATTCTGAAATGCAATAAAAATCTAAAAAATAATTAAAATGATTTATTACAAAAATATGTATTTTTAATCATTAAATAATAATATCAATATTATTAAATAATTTTTCCACATGTCTATAAAAATAAAAGAAATATATTAACACTAATGAATTTAGAAAATTAAATTATTAGAAGATAAATAATTGATTATAATGGCATGTGATTAAAATTATTTTCTGCTAACATATATATTTTTAACGAATTGTATTCTCATTTTTGTTTATTTTTATCTTAATAAATTCATTTGATAATTTTTAAAGTATATTTATAATGAAATACAATTCTTAAATTTATAAAAAAAAATATTTCAACAATAATTTAATTAGTAATTGATATGAAATAATAATAACAACACATAAGATTTTAAAATTTCAATTTTCTACAAAAATATTATATATATATTTTTTCTACATCATGTTTGATGCTAAATGAATTATGTTTTTAAATTTAATTAAATTAAACAGGGTAATAATTTTCAGTAATCCTATAAAAATATGATAAATCTGATTTACAATTTTGGGAAAATAAGTTATCATGGTAAAAAATTTGTTAACACAGTAAAGGTAATATGTGGTAATTTTTATATATGAGGATATTGATGAGCTTTATCCATTATTTCTCTACATTAGATTCACATTACTTATAAAATTACATCCTTACACCTTAGGGAATGATTATTTTTGGACATCTCACTCAAGACAGACCTATAAAAGGATCCATCTTCTATGCTTCCCAAACAAATATTTTTGTTATCTCCTCTCTTTATTACCTACATAGTTACCTATATTGAAGTCCTGCTACATGTTTAGGGGAATATATTCTCAATAAAGAGTGAAAAATCATTTTTTTCGTATGCAACATATTTTAAAGAGAAAATTCAGTAAATAATATATACAGTTATTCAATATTATCGTCAAATTACATCTCATATAATCTATTTATTAATCTAATTTGACAGTATAATTATGTTATATTAACATAATTATTATTCTATAAAAGTAAAGTTACTATAATATAACCATATGCTCTTACTCACTATATATTTTAACATATACATGTTTGGGATGGTTCACCCACTTACAAGAACTATGGTATATTCTCTTCTCAATTTATAACATGATGGATTGTCCAAAAATATAAATATATAAATATATCATATTAAATTGTAATTCATGTTATGAATATATTTCTTAAAGGCTAACATGGAAATGAGTGGTCAGTTTAATGTAAATCATTTTTATAGATAAAGTACTAAAATCATGGTCACTATTAATTATACTCTTATAAACTGTACCCATACATTCCATAAAATAGAAAAATATCATATAATTGATATTAACAATTACATAATGAAACTTGTGTAAAACAATCAAAATTAATAACATCCAATGAAGAAAATGAACAATAAAAAGCAAATATGTGTGTACTAAATGATTTAAACTGAAGATTATAAATATTAATATTTAATAATATAGTTTTTTAATTTAGTTATTAAAATGGTTATGTTTGTTAAATATGATATTAAATCTCATTTATAGAATTCAAGTGTAATGTTAAGTGTTTTAGTTCCAATATCACTTTAGAATCAATATTTTAATGAATAATTCACAATAAATGTAAATTATATGTCATTTACCTCTAAAACCCATATATTTTATTCTCATACCATTATGTTTTGGATTTACATGAATTATACAATTTCTTCTCTTATCGGTTTATAATTCACCATTAATGATGCATGTATGTGGGACTAAACTTATCTCACTAGTTTTGATGGAAATGTTTTTCATCCATGTCCATGTTTTATTTAATATTATTTTTTTGATATCAATATCCCTAATTATATGATTTATTATTGTAATTTTCAATTGAATTAGAATTTATTTTTACAATAGTGTGAATGGAATTTTTTAAAAAAAATAACTTCATTGTTTCCACCATTCATTTTCTTATGTTTTCTTAAGGAATATTCAATTCCATTATTCTTTATTTTCCAAAGTATTTTAAATTTATTTTATCATTTTTTTCAATAATAATTGTTTTAATTTTTTAAAATTATAATATAAAATTTATCAAAAATTTAATTACATTTCATTTAATTTTTTAAATAAATATTATAATCATCTTAAAATGTATTTTTCATATATGTAAATATCTATGAATTTTTCTTATGCTTCACTAGGGATATTCTGTAATGACACCATCCACCTTAATTTTTAACATGTCTTGTGATAATGTATATTTTTAATTTTCATGAAACCCATTTTTTATAATGGTTTAATTATAAAATTATGGAATTGTGATTGTCTTCATGTTCATATGTAATTAATATGTTTTTTTTTCCTTGCGTAATGTGTGGGGCTATGATTTTTTATCCCTCCAATGCTTTGGGTAAAATAGTATATCTTATTAGATGAGATATATAAGAATTCAGAGTGAACTCAGTCTAGTATTTTTATTGGAATATGGAGTGAACCCAATACATAATTTTATAAGTCTCTTTCCATATTGTATATATGTTCTTGGTGATGAAAATTTTCATAAGAAATGACTTTTCATGATTATGATTATACAACATTTATATGTTATTCAACATTCTTATGTCATGTTTCTATAGATTGTTATTATTTCCTCATGATTCCACATTCATATTCTTTATTTATCATTTTATGTATAAAGCCTTATTTCTTGTTTCATGACTTATAATCTGTGATTTTTTTGGTAGTATTTCCTTATGTTCAATACATGTACCGTGATTATATTCTTGTACCCACATGTTCATCTTATTCTAACTTTCGATCTTTGATTAATATTTGTTATATTCACTCCTAATAGAGAATCTAAGAATAACCTTTCTTGTCATTCCATTCCATATGTAATGAATAATTATATTATGTATGATATATCTATAAGGGTATCACATTTGAATAATTTATTTTTATTTTTTTAAATATATTTTTTATAAGTTATATATTCAAATCTTTTTCAAATACACTAAACCGATAGGTTTTATGGTGTAATTTATTTGGATATGTAATTAATATTCCTATAAAATTTTGTATTAAAAATATATATTAGGTCTAGGTTATCTTAGTTATTATTTTATTGAGGTTTAGTTATTTATAGGTATTATAGAATAAAGAAAGATATGATAAATCATGAATCTAAATAAGTTTTGATGAAATTGTTATAGGATGAAACTACATTGTTATAAGTTAAACTTTATATGTTATAATTTTAAATGAATGTTTTAGAGGAAAATTCATGTTATGAAATGTTTTTTATAATCAATATAGATTTTCCTCTAATTCTATTAATTTATTATTATTTAATTATCGTGTTAATTTTTTGGTTTTAGTAAATGATTATAATGATAATTAAATAAAAAATTACTCTTATTATCTATTTTTAACTTCAAATATATTATTTAATTATAGTTTTAAATGATTCTTTAGATTTCTATAATTTTACAAAATAATAATTTCACCACATTTATTATTAGATATTGAATTATCGAGGAAAACACCATGCGATATGATGATTTAATCATATCTCTACAACTATTCTTTGATTCATGTTTTTGGGAATGTGATTCCTAAAAATGTTATTATATTCATTTTAGTTATAAATTCTATGATTTTGGTCGTGGATTTACTCTCCCTACATATATTCCATATAAATTAATATGATAGGAAAATCATATTTCATATCCCAAATTAACATATGATCCTCTATCAATGGAAGTCGTAATATAAACTCCCTATGAATATTAATTCCACTATTTGGGTCTCAATACCCTATCATGAAGTGTATATAGCTGAAATGGTATGGGAGAAACTCAATATTTATGTTATGTCCACTATGATAAAATATATTAATGAATTTTTAGAAGAGATTCATCATCTTCTATTAGATCATGAGGTTAAAATTTCAAAATAGAACATATACATGGTGTTATAACTATATTATAGAATCCTTATATATTATCCCCAATTTAATTAATGAAAATGAAGAATAAACTCTTATAGAATTTGGAGAAAGGTTTTCTATACCCAAGTGCACCAAAATAGGGTTTACTAGTTCTCATTGTTACGATAAATCATGGATCAATGCTTCTTTATATTAATTATTGTAAACATAACAAGATCATAATAAAGAAAAAATATCTTATAACTAATATTGATGATTTGTTTGAGAAACCATAATGTGTTCAATACATCTAAAATATTGAACACTGATCTAGATACCGCTAATTGAGGGTGAAAAGGTAAAATATACCAAAAATTTTCTTTTTTTTAAAAGATGTGGATATTTTGATTTCATATTTATTCCATTAAAACTTACATAATCTCATGATATCTTCATCGATACAATTAATTTATTATTTTGTGATTTCCTTGATTAATTTTTGGTAGTCTTCATAGATGATACTATCATATATTCCAAGATCATAGAAGATAACAAATATCATTTGGGAGTTATTACAAAGACCTTGGGAAAGGAGAAACTATATACCAAATTTAGAAAGATTTAATTTTAGATAAAAATGTATAGTTCATGGGTTTTTTAATCACAATTGACGTTATATATATGGATTCTTCAATGATATAGGTTATCTAAGGATAGACATGGAAAATAATAGTAATAGATATATATATTATTCTTTAATTTGTTGGATAATATTGATGAATTGTGCATAATTTCTCATATATTTCAGATCTACTAACCATGTTAACAAGGATTGGAGTCAATTTACCCTCGGAAGATGAATCAGAAGAAAGTTTCAAAGATCATAAGAGAAATTTTTTCACTACACCTAGACTCACAGAATAGTAAAATTAATAATGGTTTTTTATGTACATTGATTACTTAAATAAGGATTGGGATGTGTACTCTTGAAAATTACATAGTGGTAGTTTAGGTAGCATTTCAAGGAAAGGATTATGAGAAAAATAACTTGAATATGATTTAGACCTGGAATTGGCCATATTTGAATTAAATACTAGGATTCATTATATATATTGAAATGTAAAAATATATAATAATCATAAAATAATAGAGTATATATTCACATAGAGAGAGTGGATTATATCCCAAAGATTATTATTAATGTTGATTAATGTCTATGAATATTCAATACATTATTGTTTTTATTAGGAAAAAAGGTGGTTGATACTATGAGTAATACTGAGCATACTACCTTATACTTGTTGTGGTTTTAATTTGAATTAGTACTATGTATTTTCAAATAATAGACTTATGAATCATAATGGTAGGGGAGAAATTTTATATTTAACTAGTGATCACACATCTATCCATCCATGTAAAGAGTAAAGATTTGTAGAAGGATAATATATTGCTATTAATGAAGGTAATAAATATTCTCGAGTTTGATATTGCATTAATAGAATTAAAATATTTAGGGAAATGAATATATTTTTATTAAATACTAGAATTAAAAATGGTGTTATTACATGATTAACATTTCTCATTATTCTATATTGATCTTGGAAGCACAAATATATATAGAGATATCAATGAGGACTTATGGTTAGAAAATATAGAGATGGTGATTGAATTGTATATATCACAAATTTTGTAATGATATAATGTTAGTGAATAATGAAAAAATTATAAGCAGGTGATGAAACCATTACCCATACTAGTACATAAATGGGAGAACATTATAACACCTCAAAAAAATCAACAGGTCTAAGCTAGGGGTGCCACATGACATTATGCACACCTCCCCTTGTAGAAGAGGTTTTTGACTTGAGGTAAGGGTCTACGGAACATCATGGGTATATTTTAACCATGGTACTAGATAAATAGAAAAGAAAAAATAGTTGAAGTGATACAATAATAAAGAATAATAAATAAATAAATAATAAAGCACTAAGGTAGATACATACACAATAAAACCCATTCAGTAATAATATTTCATGTCAGATATATTTAGTAAAATCAAATAATATTATCCAATATAAAATTTATCATGTAAAAAATAAGAGGCATCATACATCCAGCTTGAACTCCATCAACAAACATATACATCAACTGGATAATCATGCTCGACCATCCACTATAGGGCCTTTTCCCTTCTTCAGATCCCTATTAATGAAATATAAAAGTGAATTAAAATTACTGAGTATAGTTTGAGTACAAGACTTAGTAAGAAACAACCAATGGCCCTTAACATAAGTGCATTAGAGATAGAAGTTCATTCCATTAGAGTAATTATAATTGATAATAATAAATACCTTCCCATGTACACCACATATACCTAGTCCTTATAAACAAGCTACACCTTCTTTACACCATACCAGACGAAACATCAATCTTTCTATGGACACATATTCCTTGATGGGATAGCCCAAAAACACATGTGACATAACCCACTAGTAAGGATAGCCTAAGTACATTTTGAGTCATTTCTGACAAAACCCTCTTAGAGTAAATTCTTATAATATCAAACTACACTCTCAATTACAGATGACATATAGTATAACTTACTATAAAAGATAATAATTAAATATCAAGATCACATCATATCAAGAATGAATCGTAATTTATAACATTCCACATGCAAAAAACCATCAAGAATATGTCTCAAAAATGCTACACATGCTCTCCTAATGGAATCTATAATCTAACATAGGTATCATTGTTCTAGACACACACATTAAAAAAAATCCAATAACCAAAAGAAAAATATACTCTAAATTCAAGGGATTATGACCTTAAGTGTGTGCTGAATTAGAAGAAAGTATCTCCATATGTATCCAAACGCACAATAAAATCATCAAACCAAAACAAAATTAAAATTATTGAGAATCATAGGATCTGGGATGAGAGTAAATCACACCATAAAGGTAGGTCATGTTCAATTATACCAAAGAAGATATTTTGCTGATAATGATATTGGTTGAATGGTTGTGCATATTTTAATTCACTCAGTCCAGATTATAATTCAGTAAATGGTCAAAAGATATCTCATTAGATCACTTTAAAACCATAGATACAATCAATAAATAAATTATTTAATCAGGTTTGATCAATATATTAGAATATAATTGTTCCAAAATGAATAATATCTCACCAATTAGAGAATACAATATCGATCTGACATTTAGGAATTGAACGGAGCTATTGGAAGAGTTGATGAGCACTACAGAATCACCAGAGAAGTTTCAGGGGTGTTTGGAGTCAAAAAGGGTCTGAGTTAATTTTTTTAGGTTATAGGAGTATAATTTTAAAAAAAATCCTATAAAATCTACATCCATTGTGGGATCCATCAAAATCCACAAGCTAGCTAGTGGCCTCCATCAGCTATTCTGTAACTTGTAGGTTGATATTCTTCAATCAAGGATCACCATTGTTTGGATGATAGTCTCCATCAGATGTTCAGTGGATTCTACCAAGAATCACATCTTTTGATGAGCCCTATCGGCTTGTAGGTTAGAATATTATAACTCAGAGATCTACTGTAAGATCCCCAGTCCTACGTCAACCTAGTTCTAAACTCATGAATTACCTTATAATTTTTATATACAATTAAAATAACATAAATGTATATATATATATCATGAATGGGGTAATAATCTAAATAGAGGTTTCAAAACTCTCACCCCCCATAAGACATCTCATCCTCAAGAAGTAGCACCAATGGTTTTCTAGAATAACTCAGGCCACTGAACCAAAATACCAGCATCCTTCTATCATTAAACTTATTGAACATTCCTTTGTTACCATAGAACCTTAATAGGAAGAATGGTCTATCCTCATATAACTTTATCACTTTAATACACTATCTACACATGTTATTCTATAAAAGATTCATTCTACTATAGTTCAACATCATCCCAGTCGAGAAAAAGCATTTGATCGATATCATGCAACTGAAGATGAGACACATGGAACTAATTATGCATTTCATGATACCATGGAGGATATTCCAACTAATATACCACCACCCTAATGTTTTTAACAATCTTGAACAACCTAATATACAACATCACTTAATTTCCTTGCCTCCTCAAATGAATATGACCCAGCCATGGGGACAACATCTAGAAAACACTTTCATCCATATTAAACTCTAATGGATGTACCCAATAGTCAAAATAAGATGGATATATATTCTGATCCCCAACTATACATTTCTATATCAAATTCACCCACTATGAGGTCCTGAGTACCATACTCATCCCAAATATGGAAGACTCTCCTACCTCAAGCTTGCATAACAGTGATTAACATGAAATCCCATAAAGGACATCAAATAGAGACATACGAATTGAATACTAAAATATATTCTTTTAGGAAAAATCCACTACATCCAAGTGATCATCTTATGCTCCTCTAAAATCAAGAATACACCCTTCATTAATAACCTCAAATGTTTAGCCTATTATTTCAAATTTCCCATCAATATGAGGGTGAAAGGATATAATTATATTTAACTGAGTACCCATTTCCTTATATGAACCATTCTAAAACCATGAGGTAAACCAAGTTTCTCTGTCTAAAACATCACTTGAAGGCACATTGTGAAGTCGTACAATCTCTCAAACATTGATATTTCTATGATCATCCATTTATTTTTTTTTCTCTAAGATTGGTATGATGTGATCCATCATAGTCAACTGATCCACTACCACCAAAATGGTGTCTCAACCACTTGGAATCCTAGGAAACCCTTTCATGAAGATTAGCATAACCACATCCCAATAGGCAGTGTCACCAAAATTTCAACATTGGAACCACAGTTTCCAAATATTTGTCATGAGAAGGGTAGTTATTCATATGCGGTCACAACTGATGAGACTTGGAAGAAACTATATTATCATCTTATATCAAAATTGATCCCAGGAATATTCCATATATGTATCAATAAAATTCACACCCAACTCTATGATCAATAAGAATCAAGATCGAAATCAACATTGACCACTTCTTCATCACTATGAATGCTTCTTCACTCTGTTCCATCTATTCAAATTTAGAATTATTCTTAGTAAGTGTAGTCATGATAACTAATAGATAAGAAATTACGAAAATAAATCTATGTATTACCCTACCAAACTATGAAAACACATAATATTAAACACGATATTTATTCATTCCTAATACATGACAACATAAAACTTCATTGAATCAACTAATATTCATTCTTATGAAACCACATGCCAAGGAAAGCACACCTCTTATCTCCAGACATGATGATTTGATCACATGATGTATTGATCATGTTCTAGAAGCATACTCAATATGATTTGTAGGTGTCTATCATGTGAATCCAAAATATTAGAATATTTTAGGATTTCAATAATGAACACAACAGTGAATAAGTACATATAAGGGAGAAGACATTGTTCATGAGATCCATAAACACTATTGAAGGATTCATCAGCCTAGAAGGCATAACGTGATACTCATACAATGCATAATTTCATACAAATTATATATTTGTAATTTCTTCCTCTATATCCCAAAGTTGATGGTAGCCAAAACATATATCAATCAATCAAAACTATTATTCTTTACTCATTTATTCAAGAATGTTTAAAATTTATTGAAATTCATACATATTTTTAATAATTATCTAGTTCAAATTCTACAAGTCACCGAAAATAAAAACACTACCATCTACCTTCTTAAAAATCAACACTAGAACACCCTAAATGGAAGTACTCAATCTGATGAAACCCTTATCCTTATGAACATCCATTTAGTTGTTGAGTTTTTTTATCTTATTTGGTGTCATTCAGTATGGTGCATTGATATGTTTCATGAACCATGAACATGTTCAATCCCAATATGAACTACTATATATTGAGGAAACCCTATGAAATACTCTATAAATAAATATCAATATTGCTCTACCATCGGAGGGAAGGAGGTGGGAGTCACTGTCTAGTCCACAACAAGGATCATTCTATCCACCTATGTTGAAAGTACTTCTCTATGATGAGGTTATAACCACACTCGTACCAACTCAATATCCCATTCACCACTCAAAAAAACATTCCCCCTTGGGAAATAAAAAGGATCGTCACCTCCTATTAAATTTGATGTGTGCATGGAAACTAGTCAACCATCCCATGCCAAGGACAACTTTGAAACCATACTTATATATAATTGTGAAGGTCTAAATGTACTCAAATATAGAAACCACCATTATAAAACCTAAATTTATAGGAAGATTCTTCAATTTCATTCCAAAGGGAGTATCAATAGACAAGGGTTCAAAAGGTAATTTAACTAGTAAATCAATCCCAATAACTATTGTGATGATATAAAAGAATGGGATGCTCTACTATCAAACAAAGAAATATATAGTGTATAATAAATTAGGATTTTACCTTTCAAAATGGACAAAACCTCTCCACCGACTTTATATCCTTATAAACTATGTAATCCTGTTAGCCACCTCTCTATGAAACTTCATAGGATCATGCATCACCTGATTTCCCAACCCTTGCAGGGTCTATACCTATTGATGAGGGTTTATTCATCACATTGTTGATTACACCCTAATATATCTATAATAAATCCACTTCAGATTCTATATATTTACACATCAGCAATAAGTATCAAGAGAATAGGTATAATCAATTAGAATGGGTCCCTTCCTCCCATAGTAGTATCACCTAAAATGGTCGTCTCACATTGTGGGACTCAAGGAACAGATTATCTCTAACATATGACTTTCATCGTGGGATCCATCCTCTATCACTATCCTTGTTTTACTAGAATAGGAAACTATGACTACACAAGAGAAATTATATTTCGATCCACTTCCAGTTGTAAGAATGCCTATACTTATGACTTCATCAATTCCATTCTCATTCATCAGTGAATTACAAATTACTGCAACAAAGCTTGTCAAATAGATGTTTCACACTAATCATTTCAACTCTAGGAAAAGAAAAATGTTGATAATTCTATATATTTATTCATTTTCTCCATTAGTATAATAGAAAAGTGAATAATCCCTATGAATTCAACTAAGTTAGTAGACAATGTTATTGTATCCTAAAAGAGCTCTATAAACTCTTGAGCATGATCTAGTTTTAGTAAATCATGGATTATCTCCTCAAAACATATATCCTTTATGTTATCCTAAGTCATCCCACCCCATCTACTAGCATGAAACATGACATACCACCATCATCCAATTACACATTAATGAATAATGATTTTAATCTTAACCTATCAAAACATTGAGGTCTCTACAATGTCAAAATTTTTCACAATTACATATATTCATTCATCAACATCCCAAGGGACTCCATCTCCTGAGATAGATTTTGGATACAAGAGCTATAAATCGTGAGCATAATGGACCATATTTGGCCCATCAGAATGGGATCCTATACCTTGAATATAAACCAGTTGATAGAGTCATGGATGGACTGATTCTAAATCCATACCCACTATAGAAATTAAAAGAGCATCCTCGATTACATCCTCCTATACGAAATGTCATAAAATATCTGTGAAAGATGTATATAAGGGTGGATTTTCAAAAATTATTGAATAAACCATAGTTGAATCCAACAACATAAACAAGGAAACCTAAAACCACATAGGCACACACAAGGGTTCATAACATGGTTCAACCTTAGATGTCGCACAATTGAAAAAGGAATAATTCCATAAGCTATAACAATAACCTAGTACAAGTGTATAGTACATACATTTTAGTCATATACAAATATATAAATTCAACTTTAGTATACAGAAAGCTCAAATAAAAAATAAAATAAATAATTTACTAGGGAACATATCATAATTTCAATATGGATGTAATTATTTATTCTCTATCTAATGAAACAACGGGTATATGTCATGCGATACTACATGCCTTACATGATCCATGAACCCACACTGAATCTGATAAATTAGTACACCAATATCATGTGCATCACCTAAATTTAATTTAATATAAAGTAACATCAAATATTTTAATGTATAATCCCATTTTTTTAATAATTTATTGGTCCTATATATAGTTATATCTAGGAGCTAATAGAGCTCACCTGCCTAAGTCTCAACCATCCTAAATATTTTCTACCCTACCCCAAATTAAGGAAAATATAAAGATAAGTTAGAAAATATGGTTCTCTAAAACTATTTCTAATACCTAGAATGAACAACTACGTATGGGTCTAGGGTTCCATATGACCTCAAGTGTGCCTCCTCATACATAAAAGGTTACCAACTATAAGTGAGGGCCTACAAAAAATCATGTGGAGACAATGCCCTTGATTCTGGTGTAACATCAGAGTAAGAATAATGGAATCTATAAAACATTAAACTATAATTAATAATTAATTAATCACCCACAAATGTAGAAATATACATAATAAAACTCATGCTATATAAATATTACATGTCTGATACATAAACCAAAACAAGGAAAATGATCCAAGGATTGTGGTGGATAGTATAGAAAACTAACAATATATATAGATCAAACTCCATCCATAAATGTATATATCCACCAGATAATATAACTCCATAATCCAACATTAGGACTATTCCCTTATATAGATCCCTATTAATGAAATTTGTAAGCACACAAAATTCCTATGTACATTGGGAGTACATGACTCAGTTTGACACCACCAACGACCCTTAACATAAGGGAATAAGAGATATAGGTGACTTCCATGATGGTAAATAGAAAAAATAACAACAATATATTTCAATAAGTATAATACATATTTCTATTTCGTAGAGGCTAGCTCTTCTAAATTATATACCATGTTCGTAGGAACATCAATCATCTACCTAACATGTCCTCCTCGATGGGGTAGCTTATAAAATGATGTGACACATCCTTCCTATTTGGATAGCACAAGTACATGACAACCAATGTCTGACACATCCCTCTTATGGGATAGTATAATAGGATCAACCTCATGTTCAATTAGAAATGATATATAAAAGTATGATACAACATACCAATGACATATCAAAATCACATCGTATCAAGCAAGAATCATAAGCCTCAACATTTGATAGGTGCGAAAAAATTAATAATTGGTAAATAAAATACTACAAAACTGGGTTTATTTAGTGGTAGGGATTTAATAGTTTTAACTAAAAATACTGTTAAACACCCCCTTTATCAACGCTAAAAAGAGTGTTGTTAAAGGGGGTCTTTAAACGAACTTAAAAAGTGATGTTCAAGACCCACATTTATCTGTGCGTTTTAAGTACTGATTAAGGCCCAACCTATATTAGTTATTTTAGAAAATTGCATACAAATGGGATCTTTTATTAGAAATGACAAAAAAACACTCATGAAGGGGGAGTTTTATCAATGCTTTTTTAGAAGTGCTAATAATGACCTCCATTATCAATGATTTTTTACAAATGCGGATAAATGTATACATAAAAAATTATTTTTCATTAAAAATTATATATTAATGAATAAATATAATTTAATGGATATAAACATAATATAGATTTTTTTAAATATGATTTTTATAAGTTAAGTAGAAATTTAACCTTAATATATAAAATATTTAGTGAAAATGGCTTATAAAATAACTAAAAAAATATTTTTAATTAGTAATTTTCTTATTATTAACAATTAATAGTCCTTTAATATCAATTTTATGATAAAAAATCTAAAAATGTAAAACAAATATCTAAAATAAGTTGAAAATGTTACTCGAACATCAAACAGGCATAAGATTTGATCAAGAAGTCTGTTTGGGCTCTACCACATATACTATTGAAGAGTGAAATGATATCTATTCCCTCATTGAGAGAGTTATATCTCTATCACATTTTTTAAGGACAAAAATGTCTCATAAGTCCTCCAAAATTGTGTTTTTACTCATGTTACCCTAGTGTTTTAACATTCGGTTGATTTTCAACCCCATTTAATGGGGTCGTTTTCCCTATCTTAGTGGGGACTGAATTTATTCCCAACTATTACCTTATATATTGATATTATGGGATTTAAATTTTATATTTTTTTTCATAACATTATTTTATTTATAATGAAATATATGTGTCTGTTCTTATATTTACTTATAATAAACCAGTCATATAAATACATATATCTACATATTTAAAGAAAGTATATTCTAAGATATCTAAATAAATACATATTCTAAAAAAATATTTAAAACAATATATAACAATTTTTTCAATAAATAAAATATATTTATAATGTTTATATATACATTTTTGTGTGTATTAATTAACATATATACATATATATATATATATATATATATATTAATCTAATATATGTAAATGAATATAATATATAATATATTTAAATAAATAAAATATATATCACACAGACACATATATTGTATAAATCTATTTTAAATTTGTTAAATTAATTTATGAATATATATATATATAGATAAATATCATTTAACATTTAGAAAAACAACATGGTGTAGTGGTATTGGAAATCCAACTTTGAAGGAGAGGTATAGAATTCAATTCCAATCAGGTCCACATGAGGTTGGAAATTTGAAAAGCGCTGATAAAAGGGGTGGTGGAGTGAAAAGTTCTGAAAAAGGTGTCATGGAAGCATAGATAAATGTTTCAGGAGCATATGTTCCTAAAAAGAAATCCCCCTTTAACATCATTTCCTTTATTAGTGCTAAAAAAAGGTGTTAAAGGCACCCTTTAACAAAACTAAAAAGCACTCTTAAAAGTGCCCTTTAATATCACTATTTTTTTCAAAGGGTCTTTTAACATATCTTTTTAACCCTATTAAAGGGTTCCTTTAATAGTTCTTTTTTAGCAATGAAAGATGTATTAGGCTTTAACCACTCTTCAATTATCAGTGCATTTTTAGTACTGATAAAATCCTTTTCATGCGCTGTTAAAGGCATTTTCTATAGTAATGTAAAAAAAATACATATTAAAACATTATATGATGACGAATAAATCGTAGTTATCAATGGGATACACACTGATGGAAACAACATTTAATGAACCCTTCAAAAAATATTCACTAAAGACAATCACTTCCTATCTTAGGTGCACACTAATTAGGAAGTAAGGGGTAACTATTTGAGTCTAACAGAACCAACAGATCATAGAACCATTACCAAATCGATATGATTTAGATTAATAGTATCGAGGATAAAAATATACCACAACCTAATGGTATTTTATGTTCATACTTACCAAAATTGATCCGTGATTCAAAATGGGCTTTCTATAAAGGTTTTATAGACACAAATTCTATCAATCTCAATGATTATTTTATCAATGATCAATAAAAAATTGTTAGATCACATAAAGTACCTTATATATGATCAAGATATCATGAATATAATTGGTTTTGATAAATATATGATAAGGTAATTGATCTATATTGAATAAGAAATCTCGTGATGAAAATGTTGAATCAATTTATCATTTGGGAATTGAAAAAAAAATATTCCAATGAGAGAGGATAACTATTCAATCGCTATAGAGTGTTCCTACTATTTTGGGAAACGAATGGGGCCATACCGAATTAGTAAATATATGAAGATAATGGTCTTTAATAAAAACTCTTATAAACTTTGTGCCCTAGCTGGCTCGATTGAATTCCACTAGCAACCTAGTGGCTTCTAGGAAAATTGGGTACTACACTGAAGTAGCATAGGCTAACCAAATGTCTGCAAAGGTTGTCCAATGGTTTCTATTTTACATCATTTCTTCCTTGGATTCTCAAAGATGAACCGGTGGGACTTTTTTATCTCAAAAAGAAACAAAAATTCCCTCATAATAGTCGTTTCCAACTCAATTCATCAAACCGGACTCTAAACACATAAAATCCAGATCAATAAATATATGTAAAAGTTTAAGAAAGGTTTACCTAAAATAGATGTGTCAAGAATATAAAAATATATTTCATTGATGGCATTCATAAGACCTATAATGGGGATAATTACATTGGTATTATTTTTGATCACCTTATAAGGTCAACACACTTCATTTTTTTAATAATTCACTCTCAATCAGAATCACAACCTTCCAATAGAGGAATAGTAATGTTGTATGGAATATCACTTTCCCCCACATTAGATTGAGATATGATGTTTACCCGAAATTTTAGGAGAATAGTTTAATAATAATTGAAGACATAGTTGATCTTTTAAACTTATTATCATCCTTATATTGAATATAAAACTGAAAGGATCATTAAAAATGTTTAAGATATCATGACATTATATTCAATTGATTTCAAAGGATGTTTGGTTCATTGCCTTATGGTGGGAAAGATCTCATACAATAATAATTTCCTTTATATATTTCTAATAGAACTATATAAGTCAGTGTATATATAGGGGTGTATAACTCTAAAATTTTTGGATGAACATGGTGAGTATATTATTTTAGGTCTAGATGCAGCATAAGAAATTTTATAGAATATTTAATTCCATCAACACATTAATACTACACAAAACTAATAAAATAGCTATAAAAATAATTTTTGGTTATATATTGAGAGTGAATTAAATTTCAAGGTATTACTTTTAATATCACCATGTAATTGGGTTTTGAGATTTTAGAAGAAGATAAAAATCAGTCATAGATATATTGGACCTTTCTAAAGTGACGATAAATTATCAATGGTTACTTATTTTATTAAACATTCATCAAACCAATATTAAGTGTATGATGTGTCATGTGCGTCACTTTAAGGAAGTATATACTTTACCCTTAACATGTACTAAACTCATAAGTAGTGAAAATAGAAAATGATCTCTCTTATAAAGAACAACCAATAAAAATATTGGATCATAGAGATAAAATACAATGAGGCCAAAACACTCACCCAGTTAATATTATATATAGGAATAATAATTTTGAGGAGTTAATGTGGGAAACAAATGATTTAATGTGATAAAAGTGTCCTAAATTTTTAATAATATTAACAAAATTGTTTTTGGGAAATTATTTTAATGGGATGGGGATGAATTTAAAATCCCATGATTTTATTATATATATCCCATTATATAAATTTAATGTGTTTGATAAATTTGTGACCCCCATTACCATATTTATATGACTTCTCATATTTGGTTCTTTTGAACATTAGGAATTTATGAGGAGTAAAATGGAAATTTCACAAATAAAACAACTATATAAATATTTTTTGTTTTTTGTTTTTTTTTCTTGGGATGTGATGTGTTTCCTTGGATTGGAATTGTAATGAATTTTGAGTCAAGTCTATTTTTTAGGATATTTAATATTTATTAAATAAATATTATCTATTCTCATATGTAAAAATGTCAATAACTCATAATAATATATTAGAATGGAAATTAAGAATTTTTTGTGGTCAGAATGGGGCTATTACATAAAGTTATAAACACCATATGGGTGCTATGACTCATGTAGAGTAATTTTCATATATTTTGATCAAATACAGATTATGATTTCACAGTTATATACCCTAAAATGAAACTCAAGTCTTTGAAAATTCACTGTGAGCTATGTCTTGTTATGTTTTTTTTCATCTCAACCTTATTAATTTTATATATTAAATTATTGTTGTTAAATTTGGGATGTTGGGGATGGATTAAGGCCCACAGAAGAGTTTTTTGGATAAAGTAGGTGGATTTAGGCTATTCATATTAATTTTTTGCCAGAAATTCATGATTACGTATTGTGTATCACTAGAACAAATATCTTGTATATATTAAATATTATAAAGGTTATTGTAGTTTCACACAAGGTTTGTTGTCTATATATACCTTATGTGTAGGACTATTGGGTACAAAAAATAGGGTGTGGCCAAGTACACATCCAAACATATTGTGAAAATCACATGTAATATATAAGTACACACCATGATAGAGTACATGACATGTCATAAACCTATTACATTACATGGTACCCATTGTGTCTCACACATCATGTGTTTCTGGGGTCGTTTCATGTATTTGGGAAATATATCCTAATTTTTTCATAGGTACATACCTAATTCAGGGTGTTGGGAATTCACACCATATACCACATGGTGCACATCATGTACCTTCCCCTCTATGTGGGTTTTCTTATTTTATTACCTTTATGTCATATTTTGAAAAATAATAAATCTATTGTGAGTGTATATCCATTTAAAACACAATTTTAGGGTTATATTAAATATATAATACGTTTATCATGATTATTCAGAGTGAGTTTCATATCTTTACATTGTCCTGTTGATGTTGACATCTAGTTGATGATCTATGGAATGTGTGGGGATGGTGAGCCACCTAGTTGCAGTGTGATACTGATGTATCCAACCTTCCTTGGTATTACTCTTCATTCATGCTATGATTTATTTATTTGGTGATCATTTTTTGGGATGTTTGTTCCATCTTCTACGTATTATTTTTTATGTTTCTCTATGAGGTGGTGTACATCATTACAGAATTATTCTTTATAAACCATTTTATCAGACCACGAGTCCCAATGTCTATATTAGTGAGCATAAAAAATATGGTATTTGATTAATCCCTCAATATTGATTCATGTGATGAGGTGTGAGATATGATTTATATCAATTGAATCTATACACATCTTAATATTTGGGGTGTGGGACCTCCATGCTAAAAGTTGTATTCTTAGTGTTCCCTCATTGAGGCATATATTGAATAATATATAGATGGAGATGATATATTGAATTTAAAAAATGGATAATATTGACGAATTTGGTCATTATTAGTGGTTGTTAAAACCATTGTATATGTTGTATTCTTCAACATGGTGCGAGTTGTAACACCCAGTTGTTTTTATGAAGTTTTTCTCCAAATAATTATAATTATTCAGTACCTTGAATTACACTCAACTGTGAGTTTCAATGAACCATGAATTTCTTCTAGTATAAAATTTCCATTTTCACCAATCTGTTAGGTTAACAGGAATTAATATAATTAGCTTATGAAAATTTATGGTGAATTCATTTCCTACGAATTATTTAAGAAAAATATAAATCAATTATATATTTGTATTAATAAATTGAGTGAATTACTATAAGTAAATGCAATTAATGAAATATACATTTTATATGATTAATAAAATATTTTTTACATTCATCAAATATATATTTTTGTCATAGGTCATGAATAAAACCTATTTGGTGTTTAAAAGCATATTTTTTTCAAAAGGTTAAATTTTTGCATTTTAATAGAGAACCCCTGTCAAATTAATATTTTGAAACATTAATAATATTTAAATGAAAAAATTAACATTTTATTTGGTATTGGGATATAAAATTTTACTTTGGATGAAGTTTTAATATTTTTCTCAAAACATTTAAATTTTGGTGAATAAAAAAATACACAAAATTTTAATTGAAAACAACGTAAAGAATCCAAATAATATATACGGTTAAATTATAATATTTAATTGTTTTAATCAATAAATATAATATATTTATATCATTACATATAATATATGTCATTATCATTAATTTTACATTGAATTAAAAAGTAAATATATTTTAATCTTTTGCAATGTATTAATTTTTCAAACTCATTCTCTCTTTCCAACAACGGAATTAATTTTAAAATAATTACTGAAACATACGTGTATTGAATTTGGAAAAATGGATTCCAGATTTTAAATCAGTAGGTCCAAATTATGAAAATTTATTTGTTTTATTTTTGGGTATTATGAATAGTAAGTTTGGTAATTTTTATTAATACGGTAAAAAGTAAAATTGGTAATTAAGGGTAAGAATACTATTATAAAACTACCCTAACACTTGTATTAATATAATTTGATGATTTTTTTAGACCTAGATCGTCCATTGGACGAAATGGTGTTTTTTGTGAGCCACTTGGATGTGATATGGACATTTAATTTATTTTATTTAAAGAAATGTTAAATATGTCTCACTCACATTTTAATAAATTAATCAATTTTTAAAAAAGTTTATACAAAAGATAAGTTATATCTTAAATACTCATATTAAATTTAAAATGTTTTTGTTTATCATTGTAATTTATTTAAAAAAATTAGAAAATAAATAATTACCATAAAAACTTAAAATTTGATGGTGCAAAAATTAATTAATTGATGAGAAATCCGTAAAACAATTTTTATTAAACTATTAATGACCATAAAAGGTACCAAACACTTGAAAATATCTTATTGGTCACATATATCACATCCATAACCCTCCATGGGTCTAGTTAGTGACATTTTTAAGCCGTATATATGATATTGTGAAACTTATATTATTTTATTTAATGTGATATTAAATTTGTCACATTCGTAATATAATAAGTATAAAATTTTCAATGTTGTATTTTCATTAAGATTAATTAGAATACTTATATTATTATAAAATTTAATAGATTTATCTTCATCATAGTATTTTATTTTTTCTTTTTATTTAACAAATAAGTATATTAAATATTTACACAACATTGATGTAGTGATTATTTTATTTAGGGAGATATCAAATAAATTTTATTAAAAATATTAAAATAAATTTAATTCGGGTTAATTTGTAAGTCCAATGACTTTTTTATATTACTATGACCTCTTATTAATATAATAAAATTGGTTTTTCTAAGTTATCTTGATATAATAATATTTTATGAAAAAATCAATGAATTGAATAGTGTCAAAATTGACACTATTGATTTTTTTTATCAAAATATGGTTTTGTTAAATTATTTAAAAATAATAAAAATAATAAAATAATAAAATAATTATTACATGGTATAAAATTTCTTAAGGTACTTATTTATGGTTTAATTTACATCAAATAATTAAATATTTTAACCTTTTAAATATTGGAATATTTGTTATCTTAATTAAAATTATTTAGAATAACTATTTTTCTATTTAAAATGATAATATTTAAATTAACATAAATATATGTATACAATTTATTTTTTTATGTAATTAATTACCTCTCTAATATCCTCTTCTAAATTGGTCCATTTTGAGGTTTTTGGTTAGGGTTTGATTTTATAATAAATTAATATTTTTGGAGATCCCAAAAGTATCCCTCACCTCAACTATAAAAGGGTACCTCCTCTATCGCCTCTTAGCCTAAATTTGAGCCTTAAATCTCTACCATACCCTGCCCTTTTCCCATCTAAAATTACCTAGTAACATTCTAGAGGATTTTTCCTTCTTAAAAGACAACAATTTGTGCTCTAAGAGGAGATTTAGAGGAAGCATGTTAAAGAATATGTAATCTCATATACAAATTATTTAAAACTTATTTTTTA
The DNA here is from genome assembly GCA_963277665.1 of Viscum album. Taxonomy (NCBI): domain Eukaryota; kingdom Viridiplantae; phylum Streptophyta; class Magnoliopsida; order Santalales; family Viscaceae; genus Viscum; species Viscum album. The sequence goes on from OY728153.1 coordinate 823,870,011, forward strand.
ATCTACATCCTCTTAATGGGTTTTTTAATTATAAATTAATAACTCCAGTATCACTTATATACTTATAGTTTTATATAATTATGAGAGAACTATATTTAACCTTCTATCTATCCTATGAAAATTGAAATCACCATGCATGCGTACATACAGCTTACCATGTCCATGTGGTGGTGTAATCTGTTTTTCACCACCATCATACATGGATGGATATGGTTATGGAAATAATAACTATATATTATTATTATAACATGATATTGATTCTAAAATATTATACTCCATCCAAATATATACCATTCAACAATTATGAGAATGATATCATCGTTTGTGTGTACGTACGACATACCATCTCAACAATGCATTGTGATTCATTCTACATTATCTTCATTAATTCATTATTATAAACATGTATATAATGAATAAATATGATATATATGAGGTTACTATTATTTTTTAAAAGTATAACTATGACTTATTAAGGGTAAATTAAACATATCTGACAAAACATGCATTATAAAATGAAGCATATAATACCAAAATAAAATGTAATAATGAAATGTTTTTATCAAATGAATGATAATATGATCATATATGATATCATAATAATTAATATGATTCTTTAATAAGTCAATGAAATTATTTAAATCATTATATTGTAGGTTCAGATACATACAAAGGATATCAGACCTAAGGTAAGGGAAAAATTTTGAATCTTATTATTATCTGAGATTGTTTATACGTAAGTATTTTCTTGGGTATATGTATCATCCACATTTATTTTCACTATATATATAATACTATTTATATTCTTATATAAAAATTTAGATTCAATTTTACCCTTTGGTGAATATTTACTAAACACTAGGAAAGGAATATTTTTTCATTATTCAAATCGAAGTACTTCTTTACTTTTCCGACAAAAGTATGAGGAGAATATATTTTTAACTTATAAAAATGATCTGATTTTTACTTCTTCATAATTTCTTTTTTCCATTAAGCTTCCTCTACATTATTTCAAGTTTATTTTCAAATAATTTTTTTTTTTAAATTTCATGAAATTTTGAGAAGGAATATTTTTTTAAAGAAGAATGGATATTTTCCACAATATTTAATATCCAATGTTTTATGAAAATTACTTTCCATCAATGAAGAAAATGTTTAATTGGGTAATGATTCTATACCTATAATAACTATGGTTTTATTTTTTTTATTGAATTATATTTTTTAAATCCATTTGTATTTTATGGATTATGATTGAATGATGTTTAATAAACCCATTTTATTCGGTGGGTTATGTTACAATAGATGATTTATTTTAATGTGGAAAATGTTAGAATTAATTCATTATGATATGGGTGGGACCTATATCTCCCTAAAATGTATTAGATAATATTTTTATCTCAACATATAGACAAGGATGTAATGGGAAATGATCTTGGTTTAGCAATATAGGTATAGAATGAGGAGTGAACTCAGTTCAGTAATGGACTTTGTTCACTATGATGGTCTTGGAAATTATCCTTGACTAATATGAAATGATTTTCTATACTTATGTATAGGACACAAAAAATCATATCTTATGTTATGACTTTTGGAATTATGTTCATTGATTCTTATGAACTTTTATGATTTATCCCCTGGAATGATATCAAGATCTTTCATTTGAAAGATAAGATTCTCAAATGTTATATTCATGTATATTATTTTTATGATATGATTGATATTTCCCTTGTATACCCATTCTAAGAATATGAGGTCATCCATCCATATGTTTCTTTTTCCTAAGTCATGAAGAATTTAATTAAGTAAGATATGTCAAAAATGGGTCTTGTTATGATGAAATAATTTGGAGATAATAAAGAAATCTTATAAACAAGTTTTTTAAGTTTCCCAATTTATAAAGATGTTATAACTATACAATAATTTTATCGATTTGTTATTTTTTGTAATGAATATTTTTCAACATTGAAGTGATATCAATTTATGTAAAGTATGGGGCGTTATACGAGTCCCATAATATGTTTGTGAGTAGTGACATGATGGGTTAAGTGGTATTCCCAACTTTTTTAATAGGTTCAGTGTTTTGGGATCCATGATATAGGATTATCCATGTTTCTATTTTCTATAACACCCTAGATGAGTTAGGATGAGTGGGATGGGACATAAGTTTCAATGATTGATCTCCCCTTTGAAAAGACGTAGATTGTAGGGATCTTTTGGGTCTTAATGCATATAAAGAGGTGTGTATTCACTTTGGAGTAGAAGTGGATAAATCTATTCAATAATATGTTGTGAATTACTATGCTTTGTCTTACTATCGATATTGGACTTTTAATGTGTCTTAATCACATAAGACATTGTAATGAGGGGTTTTATTTTTGAAAAAAATGATGGATTGATGAGTTTATATGTTATTTCTATGTGATGGGTGGGTGATGATTATAGTGAAAGTAGAGTGGATCATAGTCGATGAGTACCTTCAGTTTGTGGCCTTCTTGATTAGATAACTTGTATGAGACGTGGGTATTTGAGATTTGGTTACCCTCATATAAACGTAGGTTCTCTACTAACCTATAGGTGGATGAGTGTGAATGTTTTTCCCCTAATGAAGTTGGGATAGAAAGTATTTACCTTTGAGGTGTATTAGTTGGGAGGTGTTTTCATGTAGGTAAGAGGGGTATTTATGGGATACTTATTACATGGAGTGAGTAGACTATAAAGTCCTTCTGCTCATGGGTTGAGAATTTGTTGACAAGTAAAGACACAACATCTTCTATTCCCCATATTCCTTTCTTTTTCTAAGAGTTGGGAAGCAGTACGATTCAACCTCTAGTTGTCAGCCGAATGACCCAAAGGCCTTCTTCTTTTTATGAATCATCCATCTTTTAAGGTTTGAAGGGGAACCCTTACATGACCCGTAGTACCAAGGCACAAGGCTTGACACGACTCGAAGGACAATACAGGACACTAAATCCAAGAGGCATACAATTCTCATTACATGACCCATAGGCCCAACCAACTAGAACTTCCCCTCCCTAGATTCTGCATCATTGATCGCATAGCTCCCCACCATGCATTGATGATTAACTAGAATTGTCCCATTCAAAGTTTCATGGTCCTGGTCCTGATGGAAGTTTCTATACCCTATCATTCTTCCAATATGGTTAGCTCTACTTCTAGTGACTAGTAATCTTTACTATGATCTTCTTCTGGGGCATGCTATGTGTGAACATGGCCACACCGTGGTCTCTGTGCCTGAAGGCCCAGAGTCTCTAAATCCATTGATGACCAAAGGTCTTTGAGACCCGTAGGCCCAATCAGTGGCTTGAATGCCCAAATCTAGTGAGTATTTCATGCTTCTATAGTGCTTAATAGGGCCTACTACCATAATGCTATAGTAACTTGGAAATTCGCATCCACCCGGTTTTGAACTTGGGTCTCCTGGATGCCAAGAAGGAGCCCTTACCCCTTAGGTATGGGCTTGTTGGTAACCTATGGTTGTCATATAACCAACAAATTAAGTAAAATTTTGGTTTCATAGTGTCCTACTAGGAATATTTACTCTCACCCCTAAATTGGAAGTATACCCAAACATGTTTTTTCTATGTAGAAGATGTGAAAGATGGTGGAATAACTGATGGGATTAGATATGGTGGAGCTAGTTGATCTAATGCATTGTAAGATCCTAATCGGATCTGTGGAAGGCAGCGCTTAGGATATATTTTTTGCAACATGGTGATCCACTTATTTTAAGTTTATTGAGGTCAGTTGTACATTGGGATGTTGGACCTTATTTCCTTTTTTCTTTTCATTTGTGCTGGAATTTGTTCTATATTCCCTTGAGAGGATTAAAATATGTATACATGAATATTTTTTATTATATATAGTCATTGATTCCATCATGGATATGATTTTATAGATTCTGGGTGATGCATACTTGTTCAGATATATAGGATAATTCTACCCATATTTGACTAATTTATTTTTCATGTTAGTCACTTGCCACTATCCAATTTGAGGAAGACTTAAGGTGGCACAAAAGTCACACCTACAATAAATAAGGGGGCCCAGTGTGTCAGGTCATGTCAGATTGTTATCAAAGTGAAGTTGGTTCTAGGGATGGAATTTTCATATAGGTGTCTCATGAGTTTTGTTCACGACATATTGTGTGGTAATTTAAGAATGTACATATGTTTGGATGATATACCAAGGAACCCAACTATGGTGAGTCTCTTGACACACACTACCACAAAACAGGGAAAGGCAGGAACCTACCTTTATCACCACTAACTAAAAAGCGTTGATAAAGGGGTAGGCCTTTATCAGCACTTTAAATATCCCTTTACCAGCACTTTTCTTAGCACTGATAAAAATTACAATTATCAGAAATTTTCTTAGCGCTGATAATATTTATTGTATACATTATTTAAAAAACACATATTATAACTATATATATATATAATTAAATAATTCTAAGATTAATAATAAATAGATTTATTAGATTTATTAGATTTATTAAATCATTATATTTATTAGATTTATTAAATCATTATATTTATTAGATTTATTAAATCATTATATATAATATATTTATTTATTATATTTTTTTTATTTAATGCATTTGTTTTATTTATAAATATATAATTTTTTTAATATATATGTATAATTAAAATTATTGAATATATATGTGTTTTCCAATGAATTGGGGACAATGAATATATCATACATGCGTATATATATATATATATGTGCATGAATAATGTTCATTTAGATATTATAATTACATATCACGTTGATTAGTTATTGATTTATAATTCCTTATGTTACCCATAAAATATATATGTTCTAAAAAATGTAAACTTATAATTAATATTAAATTATATTTAAATAATAAATATATATTTTATTATATTTTCAAGGATGTATATATAAATATACATTTGAAATAATAGTATATGTATAAATAAATATATATTTATTTAGAGTTGTAATTATTAATAAATATATATGTATTTATCATAAATATCATTTTAAATAAATATATAATAATATAAAAAAATTATTAAATTTATACATTTATCAGTGCTTTTATTAGTGATGATAAAGTATGTCTTTATCAGTGCTACAAAAGTGCTGATAAATTCTCCCTCTATCAGCGCTAAAAAAGTAATGATGAAGTCCAACCATAATCAGCGCTAAAAATGCACTGATAAAGGGGGTCTTTATCAGCACTTTTCATTTTAGTGCTCATAACGACCCCATTTATCAGCGCTATATACTAGCACTGATAAAGTTCCATGCGGGATTTATAAAATTCAATGGGTCCTCCTCCTCCTCCCTACACCCTTTAAAGCTTTAACGGAAGCCCTACCGTGCGCCATTGCCTCCTCTCCGCCGCTGTCTCCTCTCCGCCGCGGCCGCCGCATCCTTCTCCTTCCCCTCCATCACAGCCGCAGCCGCCTCCTCCTCCTCCAGCGCCTACCTCTCTTCCTCCTCCTCTACCGTGACTCCTCCTCCTCCTCCACTATGGCTCCTCATCCTCCTCCTCCTCAACCACAGCCTCCTCCTTCTCCTCCACCAGTGCCTCCTCCTCTTCCTCCTCCTCCTCCTCCATCTACTATGCTGCCTCCACTACCTTCGAGCTACATCTGTTGCCACTGCACTTCCTCCGCGCTACCTCTGCGATGCCTTCTCACTACCTCTACCACCTCTACTACATCCATTGCATCCATTGTCGATGCCTCCTCCACGTTCTCTATCGGTTCCTACTCCTTAAGGTGATTAAAATTGAATTTTCATGAATTAATTATGTTTTCATTTATTGTCAATCTGGAGAATAATTATGATTTGGCGTGATTCTTATGTGTGATGATTGTGTGGGTGACAATTCATCAGGATTTGGGGTGTAAACCATATGACTATTACCTTTATAGAATCCTGAATGAGAAGTGTAATTAGATTCCTTGGATAGAACAAATGTGAGGAAATATTTATGGAATCTTATAGAGGACGACATACTATGTGGTATAATGTTTTTAATGGATCATTTCATTACATGGTGTTGCAGTTGGAATGTTTTTATCCATTTATAACCTTGGATTAAGGGGTGTATTTATATTTTATATGTGGATTTGATTACTATAACCAAAAATAAAAAATAATGGTGTTTTGTTGGTTAATGATAATATATTGTTCCGCCTCATGGGGTTTATTAATGGATGAGTAAAATTATATGGTTCAAGAGATAAGGGATCCATTTAGAGGTACATTCTATGATCCAAAAGGGATGGGACTTAATTGAATTACTTATATAGGTCGTTTGAGGGTCAATTGGGTTATTTAAGTTCCATTGATGGTTTGGTGTCCTTAATGAGTTTTGTGGTTTGAAGAAGCCCCTCAATAAGTGAATTGAAAAGGGTGATATGAAATTTGATCTTAGTAAAGTCATGATCATAGTAGAATTTTTATTACACTATGAGTAGGAGTATTCTCACCAACCTTTCTACAATTTGGTATGATGAGTAGATGGAGAAAAAATTGGTAACATATTATTACTAGTTTCAAAACGAAATTTATTCATGGGTTTTAGATGTATTTTACCAATATATTTGTTGAATAAATTATCATATAAGAGATAGAGGATCATTAAAGGTGATAAAATATGAAAAATTTATGTATTTTGTGAATAAAAAGTGTCCCAGAACAAGGAGGACCTAATTACACTTTTATGGGAGTGTTCCAAATAATGATGTTCACTCTAGTGTAAGATATCACACCATAGTAGGGAAGGTGTATCTATGAAGGTTTTGAGATGTAGAAGAGACATATTTTAATATGGATCAATTTAACGATAATGGATGTCTCTAAGGGAATATGAAGAGATAATTTCATTGGGATACCAAGCTCACGAAAATAAATGTTGCACTAGTTTGGGGGTCCAATGGTATCAGTATGTAATGAAAAGGCTCACGCTATAATAGTTTTATTTCATACTATAGTATATTGTTTATTATTAATTGGTGTATCATTGATTAAAGGGACGTTTCAGACCATGCCACAACTATAAGGGTCACACCATGAATGGTATTCTATAGATAGTGGTTAATTTGAGCATACATAATTCGCATTTAATGATATGTTATGTTAGGCCATAAAGGTGGGTAAGGATCTTTGGGATTTAGTTTCTATGTCATTTGGAATTAGGATTCATTCCCTATGTAAATAATTCACAGAAAATAACATTTAATCTCTATAAATATAGTGTTACATCACTCGAATCAATGATTTGGTTTTAATGAAGAATCATTCAGTTACCCAACCATTCAATCCATGGATTGTTCCAATGATGGTTTAGTTAATATTTGAGGAGAATAATAGGGGTTCACACGTAATCCAAATTCTATAGGAACATGTGGTCGATGAAGGGGATACCGATTAACTTATAGATTTAGATCATTATATCACATACATGGGACTATATGGTTATATTTTTACTCTATTCATTCTTTTTATTGATAATAAACCAAGAACTAGATTCAAGACATCATGAACAAAAAGGATAAGAAAATTTAAAACAAGAGTTTGTAACCCATGTAATTATACATTGATCTATGTGAGTTATTTCATTGAATTATTATCATCATTTTATAATAACTATCAAGATTTTTTTTCAACAATCAGTATTCAAAAATGTGTTTAGATTATGATTTTATCATAACCATTTATTCACTCCAACCTTTATGTAGTTTCCTACTCTCACCTAGTTTTTTCGCTTTTATGCGTGGGTAAATATCCTTCCTAGTTGTAGTTGGGTGGTTGGAATTATGATGTGTTCACCATTATGAGTTCTTTATGATTTGTTTGTGAAATAGTACTATGGTATAATGTCAATAATAAATGTGATAGTATTTATAAGGTGTAATATCAATTGTTGTATAGAGAGAAAATCAGGTAAATATTATGGGATATGAGTTTATAAAATAGATGATGGATATTGGTGGACTTACACAAGTAAAACCCCAATAGATTTTCTTGGGGAGAATGTGGAATCGACCGCACCTCAATCCGGCGTATGGTGTGACTGGTACGGCTAAAAGTGTCTGATATCAGTTTCAAATTGTCATTAACTTTATAAAACAAAACATGTGACATACAGAAAAACAAGAAAATGCATTCGGATTGTTTTGATACTTTAGGACAACGATCCATGAGTCCTTTATGACGTGAATGAATTGATCGTACCTCAATCCGACGCACACTATGACTGGTATAGATAAAAGTGTCTGATATCAGTTTCAAATTGACATAAAATTTAGAAAACAACACTACTGACATACAAAAATCCATGAAAAAGCATTCAGATTGTTTTGATGATTTAGGAAAATGATCTATAAGTCATTTGTGAGGTGTAAAAATCAACTGCACCTCTATCCAACGCGCGGTGTAACCGGTATGGCTAAAAGTGTCTGATATCAGCTTCAAATTGACATAAACTTTAGAAAACAACACTACTTACATAGGGAATACAAAGAAAACACGTTTGGATTATTTTGATACTTTTGGACAATGATCCACGTGTCATTTTTGATATGTACGAATCGACTTCACCTCAATCCGATGCACGATATGACCAGTATGGATAAAAGTGTCTGATATCAGTTTCAAATTGACATTAACATTACAAAACAACACTACTGACATATGAGAAGCCGATAAAACATGTTCAGATGGTTTTTATACTTTAGGAAAATGATCCATGAGTCATTTTTGAGGTGTACGATTCAACCACACCTCAATCTGACGCACGGTGTGACCGGTATGGTTAAAAGTGTCTGATATAATTTTCAAATTGACATAAAATTTAGAAAACAACACTATTGACATAAAAAATATGGAGAAAACTCATTCGGATTGTTTTGATAATTCAGGACAATGGTCCATGAGTAATTTTTGATGTGTACGAATCGACCTCACCTCAATCTGATGCACAGTGTGACTGATAAGGCTAAAAGTTTTTTATATTAGTTTCAAATAGACATAAATTTTAGAAAAAAACACTACTGACACATGGAATACCAAGAAAATTCTTTTGGATTGTTTTGATAATTTAGGAAAACGATCCATGAGTCATTTTTTAGATGTACGAATCGACTTCACCTCTATCTGACGCATGGTGTGACCAGTAAGGCTAAAAGTGTCTGATATCAGTTTAAAATTGACATTAACATCAGAAAACAATAAATGTTTCATAAGGAAAATAGAGCAAACACGTTCAGATTTTTTTGATACTTTAGGAAAAAAATCTATGAGTCATTTGTGAAATGTAAAAATTGATCGCACCTCAATCTGACACACGGTGTGACCGGTATCGCTAAAAGTGTATGATATCAGTTTCAAATTGACATATATTTAGAAAACAACACTACTCACATATGGAAAATAGATAAAATGCATTAAAATTGTCTTTATACTTTAGTAAAATGGTCTATGAGTCATTTTTGATGTGTAAAAATCGACCTCACCTAAATCTGATGCACGGTGTGACCGGTATGGCTAAAAGTGTCTGATATCAGTTTCAAATTGACATAAACTTTAAAAAAACACTACCGACATATGGAATACTAAGAAAATGCATTTGGATTTCTTTGATACATTAGGAAAATGATCCATGAGTCATTTTTGAGGTGTAAAAATCGACCGCACCTCAATCTGACGCACAATGTGACAGGTATGGATAAAAGTGTCTGATATCAGTTTCAAATTGCCATAAATATTAGAAAAAAACACTACTGGCATATAGAATACTGAGAAAATGCATTCAGATTGTTTTGATACATTAGGAAAATGATATATGAGCTATTTTTGACATATACAAATCAACCTCACCTCAATCTGACACACAGTGTGACCAGTACGGCTAAAAGTGTTTGAAATCAGTTTGAAATTGACATTAACTTTAGAAAACAACACAAGTGACATAAGGAATATTGAAAAAACATGTTCAGCTTCTTTTGATACTTTCTGAAAATGATCCATGAGTCATTTCTAAGGAGTATGAATCGACCGCACCTCAATCTGATGCATAGTGTGACCAATATGGTTTAAAGTATCGGGTATCAGTTTCAAATTGACATTAACTTTAGAAAACAACACAAGTGACATATGGAAAAATGATAAAACGTGTTCAGATTTTTTTGATACTTTAGTAAAACAATACATGAGTCATTTTTGATGTGTACAAATCGATCGCACTTCAATCCGACAAATGGTGTAACTGGTATGGAAAAAAGTATCTGATATCAGTTTCAAATTGACATAAACAATAGAAAACAACACTACTGAAAAACGGAAAACTGAGAAAACAAGTTCGTATTGTTTGGATACATTAGGAAAACGATCCGTGAGTCATTTTTGAGGTGTATGAATCAACCTACCCTCAATAGGATTCACAGTGTGCCCGGTATGGCTAAAAGTTTCTTATATCAGTTTCAAATTGACATAAACATTAGAAAAAAACACTACTGACATACAGAATACCGAGCAAACACATTAGGATTGTTTTTATTCTTTAGAAAAACGATCCATGAGTCATTTTTGAGATGTACGTATCAACCACACCACAATCTGATGCACGGTGTGACCGGTATAGCTAAAAGGTTCTGATATCTGTTTGAAATTGACATTAACTTTATAAAACAACACCAGTGACATACGGAATACTGAGAAAATGCGTTCAGATTATTTTTATACTTTAGGAAAATGATCAATGAGTCATTTGTGAGGTGTAAGAACTGATCGCACCTCAATCAGACGCACAATGTGACCGGTATGGCTAAAATTGTTTGATATCAGTTTGAAATTGATATTTACTTTTGAAAAAATACAAGTGACATAAATAATTCTGAGAAAATGTGTTCATATTATTTTGATACTTTATTGCAATGATTCATGAGTCATTTTTGTGGTGTACAAATCGACTTCACCTCAATCTGATGCACAGTGTGACCAGTATGGCTAAAAGTGTCTCATATCAGTTTCAAATTGTCATTAACATTAGAAAAAAAAAGTAAGTTACATACGTAAAACTGAGTAAACACATTCAGATTGTTTTGATAATTTATTACAACGATCCATGAGTCATTTGTGACTTGTTCAATTCAACTGTACCTCAATCTGACACACAGTGTGACCGGTATGGCTAAAAGTGTCTGATATCAGTTTAAAATTGACATTAACTTTATAAAACAACACATGTGACATACGAATTACCAAGGAAACACATTTGGATTGTTTTTATACTTGATTAAAACTATTCATGTGTCATTTTTGACATGTATGAATCAACCTCACCTCAATCTGATGCACAGTGTGACTGGTATGGCTAAAAGTTTCTGATATTAGTTTAAAATCGACAAAAACGTTAGAAAACAACACAACTGACATATGGAAAACTGAGAAAACGCCTTAGGATTGCTTTGATAGTTTAGGATAACTATCCATGAGTCATGTTTTACGTGTAAGAATCAAACACACCTCATTCTGACGCATGGTTTAACCGACATGGCTAAAAGTGTCTGATATCAGATTCAAATTGACATAAGATTTAGAAAACAACACTACTGACATAAGGAATACAAAAAAATGCATTCATATTGTTTTCATACTTTAGGAAAATGATCCATGAGTAATTTTTGAGATTTAATAATTGACCGCACCTCAATCCAACAGACGGTGTTACCGGTATGGCTAAAAGTGGCTGATATCATTTGGAAATTGAAATTATCTTTAGAAAACAACACAAGTGACAAACAGAATACCAAGAAAACACATTCAGATTGTTTTGATACATTATGAAAATGATCCATGAGTCACTTGTGACGAGTATGAATCAACCGAACCCCAATCCGACACACGGTGTGACCGGTATGGCTAAAAGTGTCGGATATCAGTTTTAAATTGACATAAACATTAGAAAACAACACAAGTAAAATATTGAAAACTGAGAAAATGCATTCATATTGATTTTATACTTTAGTAAAACTATCCATCCATCATTTGTGACATGTACTAATCATCCTCACCTCAATCTGATGCTCGGTGTGACCGGTATGGCTTAAAGTGTCTGATATCCGTTTCAAATTGACATTAACTTTATAAAACAGCACTACTGACATACGAAATACGAAGAAAATGTGTTCTTATTTTTTTGATACTTTAGAAAAATCATCCATGACACATTTTTGACTTGTAAGAATTGACCGCACCTCAATCTGACGCACGGTGTGACCGGTATGGCTAAAAGTGTCTGATATCATTTTGAAATTGACATTAACTGTAGAAAACAACACTACTAACATGTGAAATACCGAGAAAACATGTTCAGATTGTTTTGATAATTTAGGAAAATGAGCCATGAGTCATTTGTGAGGAGTAAGAATCAACCACACCTCAATCAGACGCACAGTGTGACTGATAAATCTTTTCATTAGATAAATAATCTTTATTTATTAAATGAGATAAATCATCCAAAAACATATTGATTTTACATTATTCACTTTCATTGTTATCTGATTGAAATCATTTGAGTTTATCATTTCCATATTTTAGTTTCACATTTCCATATTAATATATTCCTTCATATTAATGTTTTAATTTATTTCATTATTGTATTACTAACATTATATTTGTTTTCTTATATAGGTGAATTTTTTTCCTTCAGTTCGGATTCTTTGTTTGGTTAGAAATACCATGGATGAAAATTTTGGAGAGTGGATCACATATATCAAAGGATGAAACCCTGATGTTTATAACTATTGTTGCATAATTGTAATTGTAACCATTTAAACATTATTAGAAATGTATATAGCAGTTGGTTTTTTATTCATGATTTTAAGTAAATGTATATAGCATTGTTTGTCAAAATATTATGTGCAGGTGCTATTTTGTGCAGGTGTGTTGGTTTGTGCTGGTGTGAATATGCTATTATGTTGATATCTCATATTTTGGGTGGTATATGGATGACGTATCATGATCACTCCGATGTGTGTCTTTTAATTTGGTTATCGATGGATTGGGTTGATTAGTGACTAAAAAGGGACCAAGATGTAATCCATGGCCTTCTTCCCTTAATGTGTATGTTCTATAACACCAATGTGTGATTTTCTCTCATTGTTACATGTATACCAGATAGTAAGAGTTCTCATTGTGTCTTTGAGACTAGCTATATGGTTATAGTGACTCTTGATAGAGGTGAAAATCTACCCTCTTACCCATCATTAGTGTTTGATAGCTTTGGAAGAGTTATTTTTTTATAGATTTTACTATGGATGAGTGAGAACATATTTTGATATCATTAGTGATATATGATCACCAATGACCTGAATTTGGGTGGATAGTTTTCTTTGGGTATTGGTATTTTATCGAACAAATAAATCATGGTCCATTTTCATTAAAAAGTACGACACAGGTCACGAGTATGGATAACCCTTTAATAAGATAAAAATTTTACTTTCACATATTGATAAAAATTCATGTGTTCATTTTAGTTGTTTCATAGGATCATTCCAACAGTTTTAGAGCATGGGATAGTATTATTCCTTTGTATATTTCTTAGATGATCTCGTTTAAATGAATTTTTAGTTCATGGAAATTCCATATTTCATGATTTTATAAGGATCTATTGTTGAAGAGGATCTAGGGAACTATTTTGGGTTTTTTTGGAGGATGTAACTTTGTGTGGAGTGCTTTATGGATTTCCTAGAATTGGGATCAGCTATGTTCTTAGGATGATATGGAATAAATTATGTGATTCTGGCTGACACGAGTACTCGATTGACCGTTAGTCAATCATATTTTCCAGATGAATTGCATGGTGGTGGTGTGATAGTTTCAATGGGAGATCCCCTAAGGTATATTTTAATTTTTTATGTATTATAGATCTCTGTATGATAATTTTTATAGAAATATTAGTTTTTGTATGATGTTGAAATTGAGTTTGAGATAGATTAATTAAGTCCATCTGCGATGGTTGAGAGTCTAACAATGGTATGTGGTGATGGTGTTTTAATATTATGGTGGATGTAATGAATATAAAAAGAGGGTCTATATTATCCTTGTTACCTGATCTTGATAGTTTTTATGTTAAATCTAGTTCTCTATTTATTCACATTGGAAGCATGAAAGGACAATATAATGTAGTTTGAAACTCCTGCAAAGGAATATGGGGGAAGAGTTTGGTGTGATTTTACTGTATCTGTTTTATAGTTGGTTGGGTCTCCACTTTTGATGGTGGGTATCATGATGTCCCCATGACAATTTACTTCGTAAAGCATTTGTATCTTAGTAAAACTAGTTTTTTGTAGAATTTAGGCATTCTAGTTTTGATGGGTGACTCATAATTGAAAATAAGAGATTTTGGTGTAAAACCTTGATGAAATTTATGATATGAGTAATAATGGATTCAAGAGATTACCCTAATATTTTTTTGTCTATTTGGTGTCTGTGAAGTAATTATAATCTCAGTTGTGGAATCCCTAATCTGAATGGTTGATAAGGTATGTGTTGTTAATTTTGGTTTATTATAGATCCAAGTGTATCTATATACCTTTTATGTATAGAATAAATATTGTGAGAGTGTTTTATATATCATTTAAAGAGTGGTTTGTGGGATGATCATTATGCCTTTTAGTTTATTTTCATTTTGAGAATGAAACTATTAAAATATGGGGAGGATATAATGACCTTGGTCCCTATTAGATGTCTTTTCATATTTATAGCATTAGATCTCTAGGTCCTTATAAGGTTTAGAATGGTGATTTCCCATATAAAAATACCTCAATAATATTTATGGATGGTTCTATTAATCATAAGATATTGTAGGATCGAAATAATGATGTAGATGCTAAATATACAAGAGGGGGGTGAATTGTATATTTTAAAAATTCCTTGAGAACCTTTAAAGTTAGTTACTATTATCTATGTTTTCCTTAAGCAAAGTAAAGGGCTATGTTTAACAAAGTTAAACTAAGAAAATTTACAACACCTCTAACACCAAATGAAAACATGGAAAGAGATTCCGAAAATAAGTTCCGGAAATATGGTTCCGGAAATTGAAACTTAACAAAAGATTACAATATGAGATTCTACTTTAAAGCGTATAGAATCTAAATGAAATAGATTAAAAGTAAGGAAGTATAAGAAAGTTATACTTTCCTTATAATACAAAATGCAGAGGAAATAAACAAGTAGTAAAACGACAAGTAACAAGATATAAGTCTTTTAACCCAAAGAGAAGGGTATCCAACAACCATGGATAAAGGTCCCTTGATTTATACATTCAAGAAAGTATGTATTACCCACTCCAGGTTAAGCCCTCGATACGATGATTCGATTCTCTGTCTTGCTATCCCCGCAAGCCTTCAACTTCAAAGTAGTTGGCAACCTCTGTCTTCCACAGCAAGAAAGACCTCAACTTCATGGTGTTGGAAACCTCTGTTTTCCTATCCCCGGAAGTCCTCGAATGTAATCACCAACATTCAAAGTCACACGAAGCTTTGAGAGTTAATAAGAGCCTCTCTCTCTAGAAATCACTTCAATAGCATGGAGGCACAATGTTGAAGAAGTCATTCATCAGTCATCATCGAGCTCTTTCAAATGAGCTCTTATTTATAGGCAAGGTCGGCCTCCTTTCCAATGGTCATATTTTCCTTAAAAATCGGAGGGACCTATACACATGTAACTTAACCAACGGTTAGTTTATAATAGAATAAACGACATCGTTTTATAACAAAACAAATATAACAGAAAGTACGACATCGTTTTAAGTCTTAACTAAAAAGTTTGGAGTGAAGATTCAGAGTCTAACCAAAAAAAATTTTTGGAGTCTAAATAAATTCGGAGTGTATAAAACAAAGATGATCAGATTCTGTTTAATAGGAGAATTCCGAATGAGAATTCGGAATGAGAATTTGGAATGAGAATTCGTCAACAGAATTCGTAATGAGAATTCATCATCAGAATTTGTAATGAGAATTCTTCATAAGAATTCGTAATGAGAATTCGTCATCAGAATTCGTAATAAGAATTCATCATCATAATTCATAATTAGAATTTCCTGTCTAACTTCATAAGGATTCGTATCCAGAATTCGTAGTAGAACGTAATCAGAGTTCATATCCGGAATTTGGAATGAAACTTTATTACATTTGTCATCTGGAATTCGGAGTGAAACTTCATTACAGTTCTCATCCAGAATTCGGATCCTTAAACAGAATGCTTCATATCAAAGTTTCAAACAATTCTGAGAATATAGAAATGAATCTGAATCTTATACTTAAGAAAAATATGAATGAAAATATGATAAAGAAATTTTTTCATAGAAAAACGATCTTCCTTATAAAAGCGATTTTCCTTATAAAAGCGATTTTCCTTATAAAAGCAATTTTCCTTATAAAAGTAATTTTCCTTATAAAATCAATTTTCCTTATAAAATAAATTTTCCTTATAAAAGAAATTTTCCTTCTAAAAAGGTGTTTGTGATTTTGAAAACAAGATGGAATGGAAAAGTCATAAGGAAAACCTTATTGACTCAACAATATCCCCCTTTTTGGAAAGCACAAACATCCCTATAAAAAGAAAGACCAAGAAGAAAGAAAACATTATGGCTTATCTCCCTTTGCTTATGGATGTTGATGAATACGACTAACTCCCCCTTAGGATTTGAAACACTAGGGATCATATTTTAGATTTCCGGAATGATATTTCATTAAGAAAAAGAAAGTCTTCTTTAATGAAAAACTCCCCCTTAGATGAACTCTATTGGAGTTTGTTTTCTTTCTCACCCTTTGTTATGATTCTTTTTCCCCTTTCTATTAGGGTTCTTTTCCTTCTCCCACTTTTTGATTTTCAAAAAGAATTTGAGGGAATGTAAAATATAACAATGTACCTGAAGAATTAGTTTCAACAACAAAAGAAACGAGCAAGCACAAATTTCATTATGTTTGAAAGCTCGGAAACAAATAAATTTAGATACAACAAAAGATCGGATCTATCTATTTTGGATCATTTTCTTTTGCCATGAGACGCTTAAGAATTGTCTTTATCTTCTTCAAGTCTTTATGATATTCCTCGGCTTGCTTTTCTAACACAACAATTCTTGCATTTTGAGATTCAATATTTTCTTCATGAGATTTAAGATTTTCTTCCTGAGCTTTAAGATTTTCTTCCAGAGCCTTCAATTTTTCTTCAAACTCAATCCGATGATCCCTTTCAAACTTCTAGTTTTGAGAAATAGAATTCAGCTTCCCATTCAGATCTCTAACTTCTTGAATCTGGATGTTCTTTTCATCTATCAGCTTTTATTCAAAGGATGAAGTAAGTTCATTTATCTTCATGCCTTCTGTTTCAAAGGCATCCTTCACATTATCTTAGAATTCATCAAATAGCCTCATCTCCTCTACAGTCTTCCTCTACCAACTAGTCATCCTCTTGCAAGATCTTTTAGGGGCTTCATAGCAGAAAAAGAATGTTTTGAACTGAGCCGCTATCTCAACACATTTGTCCATAACCATGGATACAGAGTCTGTTTTCTGATTCAAAGCATGATGGAGCATCCGGCATCTTGAATCAATACATGAGAAAGTCATAATAGTACCCACCAACTTCTTTAATTACTGAACAAAAAAGTCATGTCCCAATGAAGATGTCTCTGAATCTGAGACTTTACTTGGAGAATCTTCTTCTTCAAGATGCTCAACCTTCTTCTAAGAAAAATCACCAACTTCCCTTCTCTATACAACCACTGAGCTCGGGGTATCAACAACAAGTTGTTTTCCCTTGTCCTTTTTTGGAATAGAGTCATGTTCCGGAGTTCTTTTTTCACTGTCAGACACTTGGAAAACATTGTCTCCATCATCAACAACTTTCTGAGCACCATCCTCTACATTCTCCATTTTAGCAATATCGTGTAGAAGTTGTTCTTCCTCTGCATGATAAGCTACTTCTTCTTCTCCTTTCTCCACATCCATCGCTGGAGTGACTAACTTATAAGACTCAGCTTCTAAGGTTTGGAGAGACAAATGTTCCGAAGGTGTCCCCTTATAATCATCTACTTGCTTTAATACATCTCCGGTTTCACCACTTCCTTCAGCAACAACTTCTTCTTCTTCCACTTGCTCAATCTGCTCTATTTCCTCAATTGGCTTAGCAACTGGCTCTTCCAGAGCATCAAATATTCTTCCTGGAGTCTCAGGTAGTGGTTCCAATGAAAAAGATCTTGGAACAGGATTGTTTGCTGAAACCATCTCATTAAACATTAACAAAGCCTGAGCTACCTCAGCTTCAGACATCTTCTTCTTGAGCTTCTTTTCTTTCTCTTGTTTTTCTAGCTAATTTGTAGTTCTTTCCTTCAAGGCCTTAGCCTCTGCAGGATCCAAGCCAAAATGAGGCTCCCCTTCGACTCTCTTCTCTTTGATTTCCCTCCATTTAGCAACTACCTCATCAGGGTAAGCTTTCTTATTCTTCGGTTTAGGAGGTGCGGAATGAACTTCCTTAGATTTGGGATTCTATGCTTCACCTTCAACTTCTTTCAACTTTCTCTTCCTCGCTGGTTTAGAGGATTTAGGTTTAGCAACTTTCGGAACCGTTTCTTCTGGAGCAGGTAAATCAACGAACTGAACAGACTCTTTGTCAAAGGCAACATGCATCCTTTTGAGAGTACCATCACTCACCAACATAATATTGCAAACTCTTGGCTTAGACTTGAAAGATTCCTTAAAAGACTCAAGGCACCGGACTATCATATTTGAGAGGATTTTTGGATACATTATGATCTGAGCTCTCAAATTCCATTTCTTAACATTCTCAAGGGTAATAAGATTGTGTTTTAATCAGGTTAAATAACCTCAGATTTATCAGAAAATCTAAGATATAGATCTAGCTCTTATTCAAACTATCTTTGTCACCCTTTCTCGATACGATAAGACCTTGTAACCATAACTCTAGAATCTGGAAATTTGTAGACAGAGAAGAAATATTCGTAGCCTTATCATCTGACAATCCAATAGTTTCCAAAGCCTTTTCCTTATAGAAGCTTCCCTTTGAATCCAGAAAAACATGAGAAATAATCTCAGATTCTCCTTCATTGTTCAGCCCTACCAAGCTGGCTGCCTTGGCATAAGAAAGTTTATAAGTCTTTCGATAAGACTTAAATGACAACTTCTCCCTACCATCTTCCTTAAGAAAGGAAACTGTCTCATAGAATTCTACAAGCAAATCTGAATAAACTTTATCTTGATTTCTTGGCTTGGACACAGCAACATCCTCACATCCATTGAGATTAATATTATTGGATATAAGAGAATCATACTTTTTGAAGAAATCAGGATGAACCAACCTTTCTTTTTATACTAACAACTTGGAAATCAGCTTAGAGGAAGACATGCCTTGAGAAGCTACTTGCACAGACATTCGGATCTGAAGACCTCTGAGAAGTTCAGAACAGAGAAAGATGAAGTTCAGAACGGCTTTAAAATGGAGAGGTAGAGCTTCGGGACGCTGGAGCGTGAAAACCAATGTGGGACATCTATTTGGGGTCCCCTTTATATAGGCAAGGAGAAGACGGTTCAACTTCCTCAGTTGATCGAACGGGTGTGACAAGCTGAGATCAGATCTAACGGTTGAAAACCAATTCTCATGAAAACCTGAATTTGATCTTTTGAGGTTTTTATTAAAACAAAAATTTAAGAAAACTATAAACCGAATATAATAAAATGTCAGCAAGTAATGTATGACTATGAAAACTTGAGTAAGGAAATCATTCATTTTGGATTGGCTTAGGAGGATTATTCGTAATGGGTAATATTGAAAAACAAATCACAAAACTGACTACAAAAAAGAAACTCAGTACGAAAAACTCAGCACGAAAAACATTATATGGATTTCAGTATGAAAAATTACATTAAAAAAAGAAGAAAAAAATGAAAAACTCATTATGAAAGTCTTGGTGTGAAAATATCATTATGGAAATACCATTACGATTTTTTCCATTCCTGAAGTTCTCAATAGGAAAATTTTCATTCCGGATGTTTTCAATATGAAAATTTCCATTCCAGAATTTATCTATACAAAAATATCTATTCTAGAAAATTTCTGTTTCGGAAATCTCCATTCTGATTCTTTAGTTCTGAAAAGTTTGAAAACAAGCTTTGACAAACATAGTTATTCTAACTATCATATGTACTCCCCCTATGAAAAGGAGTTTATTACTATAAGGATACTTTTTCAACATAAAGTTAACTAAGAAATATTACCGTACGGTTATCATTCCTAACTTCTATTTATGTATTCAAATCTATCAGAAGCCAAATATTTTGTGAAAATATCAGCAAGTTGATCTTGTGTTCGGATAAACTGATGAATGATATCTCCATTAAGTGTGTGATCCCTAAGAAAGTGATTCCTAATATCTATATGATTTGGACGAGAGTGATGTACAAGGTTCTTACTTAGAGCAATGGCACTTGTGTTATCACAAAAAAAATTGAGTTTTAGTAAAACTCAAGCCATAATCTGTGAGTGTGTGTTGCATCCACAACACTTGAGTACAACAACTTCCAGCTGCTACATATTCAGCTTCAGTAGTGGAGAGTGCTGCAGAATGTTTCTTCATACAAGACCAAGAAATTAAATAATCTCCTAAGAAATGACAAGTTCCGGATGTACTTTTTCTATCCATTCTACATCCACCAAATTCAGCATCAGAAAATCTTTTTAGAACAAAATCATTTCCAGAAGTATCAAAAAATCCTAGATCCATGGTTCCCTTAAGGTAGAGAAAAATTCTTTTTACTGCCTTTAAGTGAGATTCTTTAGGATTGGATTGATATCTTGCACATAAGCATACTGAGAACATTAAGTCTGGTCGACTAACTATTAAGTAAAGTAAACTTCCTATCATACCTCTAAAAGATGTTTGATCTACTGGTATCCCAGCTTCATCAAGATCTAAAGAGTTTAAGGTACCAATAGGAGTACTTATACTCTTAGTGTTGTCATAACAATACTTTTTAAGAAGATATTTAATATACTTATGTTAAGATATTTAGGTTCCTTCTGGTTTTTGAGAAATTTGAAAACCAAGGAAAAAGTTTAACTCACCCATCGTACTCATTTCAAACTCAGATTTCATTAGACTTGAAAAAGAGTCGGTCAAGGATTGCTGAGTTGAACCAAATATGATGTCATCAACATCAATTTGAACAATCAAAACATTTTTCTTATATTTATTTATAAAAAGGGTTGGATCTTTATTTCCCTTAACATAGTTATTTTGAAGAAAAAATACAGTGAGTCTATCATACCATGCTCGTGGGGCTTGTTTAAGACCATACAGGGCTTTGGTATGTCTAAAAACATGACCAGGATGTTTTGTATCTTCAAAGCCAGGAGGTTGTTCAACAAAAACTTCCTCTTGGACATAACCGTTAAGAAAAGAACATTTCACATCCATCTGATAAAGTTTAATATTAATGAATTCTGCAAAGGCAATTAGAATACGGATAGATTCAAGTCTGCCTACTGGAGAATAGGTTTCTTCATAATCTATTCCCTCTAGCTGATTATAGCCTTTAGCAACAAGTCTAACATTATTTCTTACTATGACTCCATTTTAATCACATTTATTTCTAAAAACCCATTTTACTCCAATAACAGAAGTTTCCTTAGGTCTTTCAACCAAAGTCCAGACTTTATTCCTTTCAAATTCATTTAGTTCATAATGCATGGATTTGATCTAATCATCATCACCTTAAGCTTCATCAGTTCTTTTTGGTTCTAATTGGGAAAGAAAATCTAGATGTTATACTTCATTTCATAAGGAACTTCTCATTCTTGCAGTTTTATTTACATCACCAATGATACTATCACTGAGATGATTCTTAAGAAACGCCTGATTTGGGTTTTGAAAAGCATGTTCATCAACATAGGGTAGAAAGTATTCTGGGGTAAATGTTTCAGGAATATCTTCTTGAACATTTTCCTTATCAGAAGCTTTTTCTATCAAAGGTTGACAATCAGTTTTTGAAAACACATCCGAGGATGTAGGCTGGGATGATTTAAAAACAAAAGGATAAAACTCATCAAATTTCACATGTACTATTTCTTCAACAGTACAAGTAGTTTTATTAAAAACACTATAAGCCTTAGATGTTGTGGAATACCCTAAGAAAATTCCTTCATCATATTTTTGTGCGATTTTATATAAGTTATCATTAGTATTCAAAATGAATACTTTGCAACCAAAAACCTTGAAGAAGGATCGTCTTGGTTTTCTGACATTCCATAACTCATAAGGAGTTTTATTAACAAAAGGTCTAATCAAAACTCGATTTATGGTATAACAAGTAGAACTTACAACTTTATCCCAGAAATTTCTAGCTATAGAATATTCACTCAACATGGTTCTAGTTATCTCTTGAATAATTCTATTTCTTCTCTCAACTACACCATTTTTTTTAAGGAGTTCAAGGTGCTGAAAAATTGTGGGTAATACCTTTTCTACTACAAAAAGTTTCAAAATCAGAATTTCGAAATTCTCCTCCATGATCACTATGAATAGTTTTCAATGGACGGTTTTCTCTTTTTTAGCTTGAGCTCTAAAACTATTTAAATAAGAAAATGCTTCACACTTCCTTGCTAGAAAATAAACCTAAGTAAATCTAGTATAGTCATCAACTAGAACAAACTCACAGTATTTTCCTCCAATACTTCCAGTTTGTGTTGGGCCAAAAAGATCCATGTGCACTAACTGCAATGCATCAGTTGTTGAGACTTCACCGATTGATTTAAAACTATATTTATGTTGCTTTCCATATTGACAAGGACACAAACTTTATAAGAATCAAATCTATGCTCTGGTAGATCCTTAACTAGTTTCTTCATAGAGAGTTTACATAAGTTTCTAAGGTTATAGTGACCTAGTCTTCTACTCCATAACCAGGAATGATCTTCCATTGCACTTAGGCAAGGTAAATCTTGTCTCCTGATGTCTTCTAGGTTCAAAGAATAAACATTCTCTTGCCTATTGGCTGAGAGAATTAATTTGTCCTTGGAATTTTGAACTACACACTTATCATTCCTAAAATTCACAAGGTAACCTTCATCACATTACTGATTTATGCTAATGAGGTTGTGCTTAAGACCCATAAAAAAAGAACATTTGAAATCAAGGTTTTACCAAGAAGAACAATATTACCAATACCAACAATCTCTCCATTAGCATTATCTCCAAAAGTTGCCTTTCCTCCTTATGTTTTGATAATCTTTTCAAAATAGCTTTTGTTACTAGTCATGTGCCGGGAACATCCACTATCCATGTACCATGTATTTTTGCTGGTACTCTCTTTATTTTTTTGAAATCAAGAAGAGAATTAGACTTTCGGAATCAAAACTTGTTTGGATCCTTGATTTCCAGATAACAACATTTTATGAACCCACATTTTCATAGAAAAGTAAGCATTGTGAAATCCTAAAGATTGGGTTTTGTTTAAGGAACAATTATTTGCCCAGTGACCACCACATTGACACTTAGTACAAAATGGGTCACTTTGAGGAACAAAATAATTGATACTAAAAATGGTTTTGCATGGGTATAACCAAATCCGGATTTATTTCTTAAAGGTCAAATTTGGGAATACATTTTATCAAAATTTTCCATACAATGGGTAACGTTTGATAAACACTTCTTTAAGGAAAAAATTTCGGACATGAGTTTTATAACCAAGTTTTTATCCTCAAGATCATTAGTTATAGAACTAGATCTAGGCTCAAAAACATTTTTCTTAGAAATTAATTTTTCTAACTCTTTAGATAGTTTGTTCTTCTCAGAACTTACTTCCTCAAGATTTTCTGAAATACTTACAAAATCAGCATTTTTCCTATTAAGATCTTTAGAAAGATCTAATATCTCTTTTTTAAGAATATAATTCCTAGTGTTTTCCTTATCCAGTTTTTTATTGAGTTTAGAATTCTCAATCTTAATAAGTTCAGCAAACCTAGAGACTTCTTCATATGTAGCTAAAGTATTTTCTTCAATAGAAGAGGATTCTTCATCAGAAGATTTATAATAATTACTATCATTATAATTTAAAGAAACATTGGTCAATGATTTAGAATTTCGTACCTTAGCCATAAAACAATGATTATCAATAGGTAATATGGCTATAAGACCAAGATTCTTCTGTCCTGAAGATTCATAATCAGAAGATTCATCTGAAGAATCACCACCACTGGCACTCTAGGTATCACTAGCTTTCAGAACTTTCTTAGCTTTGGATTTATAATACTTCCTTTTGTTCCTATCTGAATGTCATTCTTTCCTTTCTTTCTTTTTCAGAAAAGGTCAATCTGGTCTAATATGTCCAACTCTCTTGCATTCATAACAAGTAACTTCTCCATATTTCTTATCTTTCATGTCCTTTATCTTATACTTGGATTGGAAATTTTTCTGACCAGCTATCTTGTTCATCCTTCGAGCAAGATTTGTTAATTCATTTTCAGATATTTCACATTCACTAGAATCTGATTGAACAACTATCTTCTTAGATTTGGATCTAGTTACTCTCTCAGGAGTCTTGGATTTCATATGATTTGATGTTGTTGTAAAAGCAACAGTACCATTCCCATTTTTCTTTTTAATGTTGTCAGCATCTCTCTTCATTCTGGTTTCATGTTGGAGAAGAGTTCTGAATAACTCATCAAGAGAAATTTGAATGACCTTCCTATTCTCATCTATAACTGTTCTTTTGGATTCCCACTCATTTGGCATGATATCAATTATCTTATCCACAAGTGCATCATCATCTAAACCTTTCTCTCCCATAGACTGTAAACTATTGACGATAGTCATAAACCTATGTTGAACTTTACATATTGGTTCTCCATAAAGAAAATTGAAACCATGATATTCATCTCTAAGCATAGCTCTCCTATTCTCAATCACTTTAGAAGTTCCAAAGTGTGTAACCTCTAACTTCTTCCAGATACAATTAGCTGCTTCAGAAGATGAAATTTGGCTATATATATTTCTAGACATTGAACAAAGTAAAGTATTGCATACCTTATAATTAAGTTGATACTATAGCTTTTATTGGTAGTAAAAGTTCTAACTTCCTTATCAGGAATTTTATAATCTCCAGTAAGCATAAAAAAGTTGTCCACTCCAGTATTGATAACAAAAGTTTTAATTTGATCTCTCTAGTACTCATAGTCATTACCATAAAAGATTGGTGGTCTTTTAGGATTTAGATTATCAATGTATCTAACATTGATTCCTTCCTTACATAAAATAACCTTCGGCACACACACTTGTTAGAAAAGAAAAATTCGTAATAACAATGTTCGGAATGAGAATGTTCAGAATGGGAAAGTTTGGAATGGGAATATTCGGAATGATAAAGTGATCCAGAAAAACTTATACGTGAGTACAAGTATTTCAGAGACTGGCTCTGATACCATGTGTAGTAGTGGTATAGAGAATGAGGTTTCCAACCTCTGATACCAATTTTTGAATCGAAATAATGATGTAGATACTCAATATACAAGAGGGGGTGAATTGTATATTTTAAAAATTCCTTTAGAAACTTTAAAGTTAGTTACGATTAACTATGTTTTCCTTAAGTAAAGGAAAGGGCTATGTTTAACAAAGTTAAACTAAGGAAATTCACAACACCTCTAACACCAAATGAAAACATGGAATGAGATTCCGAAAATTGGTTCCGGAAATATGGTTTCAGAAATTGAAACTTAACAAAAGGTTACAATATGAGATTCTACCTTAAATCGTATAAAATCTAAATGAAATAGAGTACAAGTAAGGAAGTATAAAGTTATACTTTCCTTATAATACAAAATTCAGCGTAAATAAACAAGTAGTAAAACTACAAGTAACAAGATATAAGTCTTTTAACCCAAAGAGAAGGGTATCCAACAACCTTGGATAAAGGTCCCTTCCTTTATACTTTCAAACATATCTGTCTTACCCACACCAGGGTAAGCCCTCGATACGAAGATCAGAGTCTCTTTCGTGCTATCCCCGCAAGCCCTCAACATCAAGGTTGTTGGAAACCTCTGTTTTCCTCAGCATGGAATCCCTCAACTTCAAGGTGTTGGAAACCTCTGTCTTCCTATCCCCAGAAGTCCTAAAATGTAATCACCAACATTCGATGTTGTACGAAGCTTTGAGAGTTAATAAGAGCCTCTCTCTCTAGAAATCACTTCAATATCATGTATGCACAATGTCTACGATGTCATTTTTCAGTCATCATCGAGCTCTTTCAAATGAGCCTCTATTTATAGGCAGGTTCGGCCTCCTTTCCAACGGTCATATTTACCTTAAAAATCGAAGGGACCTATACATGTGTTACTAAACCAACAGCTAGTTTATAACAGAATAAACGACTTCGTTTTATAAAAAAACATGTATAACAGAAAGTACGACATCGTTTTAAGTCTTAACTAAAAAGATCAGAGTGAAGATTCGGAGTCTAACGAAAAAAAATTTTCAGAGTCTAAATAAATTCAGAGTGTATAAAACAAAGATGATCAGATTCTGTTTAATTAGAGAATTCCGAATGAGAATTCGGAATGAGAATTCAGAATGAGAATTCGTGAACAGAATTCGTAATGAGAATTCATCATCAGAATTCGTAATGAGAATTCTTCATCAAAATTCATAATGAGAATTCATCATCAGAATTCGTAATGATAATTCGATTTTGAACTTCATAAGGATTCGTATCCAGAATTTGGAGTAGAACATAATCAGAGTTCGTATCCGGAATTCGGAATGAAACTTTATTACAGTTCTCATCTGGAATTCGGAGTGAAACTTCATTACAGTTCTCATCCCGAATTCGGATCCAAAAACAGAATTCTTCATATAAAATTTTCAAACAATTCCGAGAATATAGAAATGAATCCAAATCTTATACTTAAGAAATATATGATTGAAAATATGATATGGAAAATTTTTCTTACAAAAACAATCTTCCTTATAAAAGCGATTTTCCTTATAAAAGTGATTTTCTTTATAAAAGCAATTTTCCTTATAAAAGCAATTTTCCTTATAAAAGCAATTTTCCTTATAAAATAAATTTTCCTTATAAAAGAGATTTTCCTTATAAAAAGGTGTTTGTGATTTTAAAAACAATATGGAATGGAAAATTCATAAGGAAAACCTTATTGACTCAACAGATATGACATTTTTCCTTTCTCAATAATTTGCTAGAATTACAAGCCAGGTACATTTTTCCAAAAATTAAATATGTTTTAAAGAAATATTATCTAATACCATATGTATGAATTTATATATCACCAATAAGTAGATCAATATTTAAATTATGACTTCTTATTTGAGGTTGGGATGTGGAGTTTTACATAGGAAGGGTATAAAATCTATCCGGGATTCAAGACTCACGCTGAGTCATTCATCGGCCCCTATTTATTTATTTATATATTTTTTCCCCAACCCCTTATCACATCCCTCATTGTATGTATACAAGGTGACCCACCCTCCCCTTTTTAACACCACATAGATTATAAAGATAGATATGGATGCTGAGCTTTTATTATGTAGTTAACTCATATCTATATTGGGAGTTATCAGCAATGGATCCTTGAATCGAACCCATGAATTTGGTAATTCTCCCTGAGGTAGAGCTCGTTATTTTGTTTTTTCAACTCCCCATTTATTTTCAACATTCACTTTTATTATAGAAATTATGCTATTAGGGACGAACTAGTATCTAAAGAAGGGTCATTTGTTGTGAACAAGCATATCCCAGTTGTTCATAAAAATTCTATATATGGAATTATCAATCACACTATGTATATCACTGGAACATGCAATGTGTATATCATCAATTTGAAAAAGGTTGGATATGGTGTTAAAATGATCTATTGGACATACAGACATTTAGTTTAGAACCATTGGGTATATGACTGGGGTTTGGCAATGCACATGGACATATACCTCGTGTGAGGTATACGGTGTGTATAAGTATAGTCCATGTCCGGTTACACGACATGACTTGAGTCGAGTTCATGAATTGATTCCCTAGTTGGATCCAACATGATGTGATTCTTGGGACACATTTTGTATTTTCGAAATAAATATTGATTTTTGCTGATATACATGCCCATAGTGGTGTGTTATAAGTACACATTAAGTACACTATGTGACATTGTATATACATTCCCCACATTGAGATTTTACTTTTTTTCTCAGCTTTGAGACAGATTAGAAAAGAACAGTTCATTCCAAATTTGGTGGGGTATCATTTAATTTATTAGACCATCAGAGAGATTATTTGGATCAATTTTTAGATCTTATCCCTATGGGAATGATGATAGGATCTTGGTGATGATCTAAGGAAAGTGTGAGGATGGTGATCCCCTTGCAGTTATTATGATACTTGGGTTTAGATCCATCATGAGAATTAAAATATTGTTCTACAGTAGGATTTATTTTTGGTTGGAAATCATTGGGGGATTGAGGTGTTTTGAATGCAATAGTTTGTCATAGTCTTTGGTGGTGACCTATATGTAGTGGGTTAGCCTATAGGAGGATAGATATGGACATGGAACTCAAGTAGATTACATCCATATCCTTAACCCTAGTGATGAGAAGGCACATTTGGTTAGGATGAGAGGATGAGGATTTCTTCATACACTCCCTTTATTATATAGATTCTGTGGACTATCCCAACAATGGATGACGAAAATTACCATTTCTATGTAGTAATCCAAGAGTTTATGTGGGAGATGTGTAGAAAATTACATTAGTATTCCCAATATACCATTTTATTGAACCATAGGATACTATTTCTTCATAGGTTGAGTGGCATTGATATGGTCTTTGGGTATTCATGTAGCCTTGAATCATGTGAAACATTGCATTGTATCCCTTACATTTTTGGAGTCGGTACTCCACCAATGATGTGGGATAAAGGTCTTTCATACTAATATATTCTTTCCTGGAACTCCCTCATAGAATCAGAAACATATTATTAAATGGATGGATAAAATTATATCCTTGGTTAACCTTTGTTGATGTTCAGGAATGAATAATTTCCTAGAGTTTTTTTATCCCCTTGAATATTTGGTATTCTCTTACGAGGAATGGTGATGTTATTAATATTTTAATAATTTATTATATAATCCCTTTACTGATTTTATATGAAATGTGCATAATATTTTTGATATATTAATGCTTAAATATTAAATATAATTTTAGAGCACTATTTGAATTCATCCAGATTCATGTCGGTTTATGGATTTAATAATGACTCTCACCCTACTTATACAAATTTTATTATTCTTGTTTATTATGGTTCCTTACAAAAATTCAAAAATTACAATAGATGGAACCTTTGTCCAAATATTCATTTTGGAGGGTCATATATTCCACACAAGATGGCCTAAAGAATATGTGAAGAAACTAGATTATCCATGATGATTGGGCTACTGGTCTAAATCCTGAAGCCGAAATTTTATGAAACTCTGCCATATGTTCTTGATTATTCTAAGGAATCATGGATAAAAAATTTAAGGTCCAAATACAAGGACAAGGGACTCAACATATACTTTTAAGTCCAGCCCACCATTCTGTCTGGAATTATAATCCGGACAATTTTCATGACAATGTTCATGATCTATTCCTCAAATAAAGATGGTATTTTCCATTGTGAAAGCTAATATATGTGTGCCCAGCATTATATAAGAATCTGTTTGACATGTTTTGGCATATTCCTGTTCAAAAACCCATTCACATTTCATCCTTCTGAAAAGAATGGATTGAAATGGACCGAATACAACTATTTACTCCAACCCCAATAACTTCGGTTCCATAAGTCCAAATGGCTCCAAATTTTGTGATTTTTCTGCCAACATTATTATATATAACTTTGAATAAGAATATCTCTATGTTAATATTTCTGAATGATAAAACCGGGGAGAAAATTGGTGGGACAGATTTGGAATGCAAATAGTCCAACTCCTTGGGCTGTAAATACATACCCCCATCCTTCCCTTCATAAGAGATGGAATTATCAGAAAAGAGGAGAATATATTGGCATGAAAAAGGTCTTTACACAGGCTTGGTAGGACCTTCAATACTCAAGTTTTCACTTGAGATACCTTTTCCCCTCTCTTTGATTTCATTTACTTTTTTGTTCCTCATTGTTGTAATCTTGTATGTATTTTATTGTAATTATATTTTAATGAAAGTTTATTCGTAAATATCCATAATTATCATCACCCTTATGTAGTTTAATATTAATGTTCTTAAAATATTTTAAATCAAATTAAAACCCTTTCCCTTCCTTTACTTCCACATTCAATCAAAAGTATTTTTTACTCTCTTTAATGACCGTGTGTGTGTTCGACGCACTACTCTTTTCTTATCCTATTCCTTTCACATTCTTTATAATTAATCACCATCAACACATTTAACTAGATTAATAATCATTTCAACGGCTGAGTAAATCCACCATTGGGGGTGAGTTATAATTTCAGTATATTAACTGATTGAGAGGTTTTTCTCGATGATTATTTTTGAGTTAATATTGTGTATGTGGAATATTATATTTCATGGATTAATGAAATGTTTTGTTTAATATGTGGATTCCATGTATTATTGGAACAAATAATACACCAACATAAACAATTTATTGTAATTATTAGTACCTTGAGTTTTTTTGTGGCTTCGATTAACGTTTTAACACTTGGGAATTCTGATCAAAGTCATCATATGAAGTGGTTATTAATTTAATGAAATATAAAGAAAAGCTCAAGGATATCATAAGATTAAATCCCCAATAATAAACTCACCCCAATCCTTATCAATTTTAATAATTCAAATATCATCCATAAAGTATTTCATAAGCTCTGTAAACAATCCCCCAATAAAAACATAATCAATTAAAAACAATCGACTATTAAAAAGTATCATCACGGAGGATTCAACCCGAGTACTATTATACACATTAGGAGATAATAGGAAATTTGAACGGTCGATAGGCTATAATAATATGTGGTTTCTAATGGAGTTTAAACCGGGGATGGTGAATTTTGTAGTCATTTGTTTTTGGTTATTGTAAAAAACCAAATAAAACAAAATTAAAAAAAATTAAAAAAACACAAAGACAAACTTTCCTTCTTATAAAAATCATAAATGGAAAAAACACAATGAAAATCGTGTCTTCCTCTTTCACCCAAAATCAATCTGAATTCACCGTAGCCTTCCATACAATCCCTTATATTTTTTGACCCTGAAATTGAGAGAAAACTTCGCCAAATTAGGAGGAACATAAGAGATAATCAAATCATTCAAGAACATGTCCTTGTCCAAACAATTGAATTGGATATTCCCAATACTAGGGAACTAACACATTAATAACTTGTCGCACCTGATATGAATTACTAACCTCTTAGAAATCAATATCCAAACATATAGGCTGACATCAAACTCAAATCAGTTTTAATTCATCTTCTCCCTCATTTCCACGGGCTAGCTGGTGAGGATCCACAAATCCATCTTAAAAAGTTCCAAATTTTGTGCTCTACCATAAATCCTCAAGGGGTTTCTAAGGAACAAATATAATTTTGAGCATTCCCTTTTTCCATAGCTGAATCTGCCAAGTTATTTATTTACTACTTCCCTCATTGTTCCATAACCACATGGAATGACATGGAGCGACTTTTCATAGAGAAATTATTTTCTACTTCTCGTACTGCTTCTATCTGAAAGAAAATAAGTGGTATTCATCAATTCTCAAATGAATCACTCCATGAGATCTAGGAGAGGTTCAAAAATCGTTTTGCAACCTGCCCAAAGCATCAAATCCCTGACCAAATCTTGATCCAATAATTTTATAAGGGGTTATTGGCCACGGATAGAAGACTCATTCACGCCGCAAGGGGCAGTGCACTTGTTGATAAAACTCCTACAGGTGCAAGAGATCTCATAAGAAACATGGCTGTAAACACATAACAATTCTATACTCTAGCATATTCTCAAGTAAACATATTCCATGATAGTCAATTGATATATCCAAACAAGATAACCAAGTGGATTAGTGACTTACAGGTCTTGTGCAACAACTAGTTGTGGCGTCAAAAGTCACATCTTCATCTTCTCCACAATCTTTCTTCCCTGGACTTATCACGAACTATGGAATTTTCAGCACTCTACATCATTCATCTAACACATTTCCACATCTTCAATAGGATCCCTTTTATTCATCCAGACCAATGGAGCTCAATGTAGCCTATGCTTAGAAGAAAACTAATCGTCAACTATCATGTCAGTTTGATAAAAAAAATCAACCAACTTCACTCTAAGACCTTCTCTACTTCCTATTATAATGGTCTGTGGTACATTAATCATATATCTCATCCCCCTAAATTCCATCCTCAAAACCCAAATAAATTTCAATATGGTCAAGGTGTTGGTATCTTACATCAGCCTTATCCTTTTGTTCCTCAACAACAAAGGAGAAATCCTCCTTCTGCTCCTCTTGGATTCCACTATCTAGTGAGACATCCCAATTCCGAAACCAATATAATCTCTTTCCAAAGAACCAAAATCAAGGTAATCCCAATCTGGGACAAGCCTCTTATTCCAAGAAACCATGAGAATGTGCAGTGGAAGATATTTCCTCCATCACCCATTCCAGCCTCAAAATCTTTGAAACCCAAATTGGTCAACATGCATCCCACCTAAGCCTGCAACAACAATCAAATTCTTCCCAAATCCCTGCTCAACCATTATCCATCCCCAAAGGTAATGTAAGTGCAATTACACTTATATTGGGAAAGAAAATTTCTATTCCTCAAGATAAGTCCTCCAAACCACCTTAAATGAAGACTTAAAAAATAAAAAGAAAAGGAATATTCAAAAGGAATATGAATACATTCCATCACCTCCTTCCATTCAACTTAGGAACCTAATTCCTTTTCCACAAGCAATTTATAAGCCAATTAAGTCAAGTGATCCCAATCCTAAAATGATTGACATGTTTAGATGTGTTCATGTAATAATTCACCACTTAGATTCCATAAAACAAATCCCAAAGTCTTCCAAGTTTCTTAAGGAATTTTGAACCCATAAGAGGCAACTTAGGACCATCGATATTGTTTCCACCCAGCCATCTATTCACATAATGTGAAAAGATCCAGAGACCATTATGGTTCCATTCTATATTGGAAGTCCCAACTTTTATGATGCACTCATAGACCTAAGAGACGCAATTAATGTCATTCCCAATTTCATTCTTCTAAAACCTTGGTCTAGGTCACATACATCCAACGGGTGATTTAATTAAATTGGTTAATCAAAGCCCATCCAGTCTTGAGGGAATAATTGAGGATGTCCTTTTCCAAATTAATAATCTTATCTTTCCAGCCGATTTCTATGTCCTTGACATGGAAGGTGAGATGACGTCTTTTCGATATCCCATAATTCTAGGGAGACCATTCCTCCTAACATCTATAACCAATATTAATATCCATTTAGGCATATTACCCATGGAATTAGGTTACGGACTACTCGAGTTCAACATTTTCCAAGACACGTGATACCCATCTGAGGATCACTCTGCATTCTCAATCCATGCTTCTGAGGACACATATAAGAGTCAATTGAACCCCATTCCATCATGTTCATCATGTTCTAATAAGAGAGGATCTTTTAAAATATACACCATGATTGACCAAGTTACTAATGAAGAATTTGATGATGACCTCTCATTCATAGACTCTACCAATCTAGAGGATCTTGAAAACTCTCTTGAATCTCTCATTAGCTCTAATCTATACTTCTCCACCTTAGATAGTATTAAGGAAAATTAATCTGAGGGAACTGATGTTCCTTCCTCCATTCCAGGGTTTTCTAAACCACAAATGAATGATGAGAATAATTCGAAACCTCTTCCTAATCACATGAAATATGCATTCCTTTCCAATGATCCCCCATATTTTTTCATTATCTCTACTTTACTTATTGATACTGAGGATTCCTAACTTATTTAAATGTAAGAGGAAAACAAAAAGGACTTAGTTTGGACCCTAAATGACATAACAAGAATCAACCCTTCCCTTTTCATGCATCAAATCCATCATGGGGATTCATCCAAACCAATTAGACATCCACAAATAAGGCTCAATCAACTTGTACTTGAGGTCATTAGGGAAGAGATCTCCAAGCATCTTTAGGCTGGTATTATCTAACCAATTTCTAACAGTGAATGGGTTAGTCCAATTCAAGATGTACCTATAAAGGGTTTGATAAGTATTGTCACAAATAAACATGGTGAGTTAGTCACAACTGGAAGCAAGAACAATTGGCGTGTGTGCATTGATTACTAAAAATTGAATGCTGAAACACGAAAAGATCAATACCCTCTTCCATTACTTGATCAAACACAGGAACGATTATTGGTAAAGTCACACTATTGCTTTCATGATGGATAAACTGGATACATACAAATCCCAATAACACCTAAAGACTAAGAAAATACTACTTTAAATTTCCCATTTAGAACATATGTATATAAGAGAATTCCATTTTACCATTGCAATGCTCCTACAACATTATAGAGGTTTATCAGGAGTATCTTTTCTGAATTAATTGAACATTGTGTAAAAGTATTCATAGATGAATGTACCATTTATGGTGAGTCATTTGAATCATTATTTCATTCACTTGATATTGTCCTTCAAAAGTTTTTCAAGTGTAACCTTGTGTTAAATTTTGAAAAATGTCACCTCAAAGTTGCAAATGGGATTTTTCAAGGGCACATAGTTTGAAAAGGTGGTACTAATGTTAATCCTGCCAAAATTGATGTGATCCAATCACTTCAAGAATCCACTTCAGTTTAAGACATATGTTCATTCCTTGGTCATGCGGATTTCTATCGGAGATTCATCCATAACTTCAGTAGGATTTCCCTCCCAATCACTCAGTTTCTCCAAAATGATGTCACCTTCTATTTTGAAGAGATTTTAAAGACAACATTCATTGAAATAAAATATTCTCTAACCTCTTCCCTGATAATCCAACCCTCAGATTGTTCCTTACCCTTTTTTTTGTTGATTGATGCTTTTAATAGAGTCGTTGGGGCTGTTCTTGTTCAAATCATAGAAAATATTCCTCTTGTCATCTATTATTCCTCATAAACAATGGATGAAACTCAATATCACTACACTGTCACTAAAAAGAACTTTTAGCAGTGGTTTTCACCTTAGATAAATTTGAGCCCTATATCTTAGTTTCTAAAATCATCATCTTCATAGATCATTATACTATAAAGTTCATACTCAATAAAAGTGAAACCAAGGCTAATAAGATTGATCCTAATGCTCCAAGAGTTTTACCTTGAAATCAAAGATAGATTAGGAAAATAAAACCCTATAGCTAATCCCCTATGTGGAATTTATAATCCTTCTCATTAATAAATCATTGATCATGATTTCCCTACTAAGAAGCTTTCATAGATCACTCCAAAGACACCATGTTATGGACCAATTTTAAATTACTTGGCTTCAGGTGTTTTTCCGGAAAATTTTTCATAAGAAAAAAATGAAGATTAAAAGTGATTCAAAATATTTTTTTTGGGAAGATAATAAACTTTGGAGAACTGGCATAGACATGGTAATTAGGATATGTGGTGATGTAGTGAACTTTTCTCCATATTATAATTTTGTCACTCACTTCTCGGATGTGGCCACGTTGGATCAAAAAAGACCTCATGAAAGGTCCTAGACTCTAGATTCTTCTGTAATTCACTCTTCAAGGACTCACATGAATTCTGCAATCATGTCCCACTTTCAAAAAGTTTGGCACAATTTACAAAAATAAATGAAATTCCCCAAAGCATTATATTTTCTATGAGATCTTAATTGATTGGGGCATCGATTTGATGGGACCATTTCACCTTGCAATAGATTCTCATACATTATTATTATAGTTGATTTTGATTCAAGGTTGGTCGAGGCCAAACCCATTAGGAATGATGACTCACATACTATTAGGGAGTTCATAAAGAAACCCGTCATATACCTATTTGGAACACCACATGCCATGATCAGTGACTTAGGACCCCATTTTTGTAATAGAGCGATGGAATATATTTTTAAAAATAATGGGGTTATGCATAAAAATTCAACTTATTATAACCCCCAGAAAAATGGCATGGATCATCTTTCTAATAGAGATTTGAAAAAGAGTTCTTGAGAGAATTATAAACCCCACCCGAAAAGACTGTCTTGAAACACATGGTGAAGAGCATTTGGATTAACAAACTACATATAAAACACCCATTGGGATGTATCATTTTAGGGTATTTTTTGGTAAAGTATGTCACTTTCTAGTTGAAATCCAACATAACACATTTTGGGCTCTGAAAACATGTAATATGGATTGTAAAAAATCTGGTGAAGAAAGATTGTTGTAGTTGGCTGAACTGGACGAGCTTCAACTTGATTCCTATAACAATTCCAATATGTAAAAAATGTCTATGGTAATTCTTGTTGAAAAATTCATGGGAAAGGTATTCAATGAAGGTGAAAAGGTAATGCTATTCAATTATCTAGTTCATCTTCACCCATGTAAGATTAATTCTCGTGGATTCTGATGGCTTTATCTCGAACATCCGGAGGGAGTGAAGAAGGAAGAACTACTCCAACCTCCCCAGCCCTCCTTTTACCAGATCTGCTAGAAAGGGAATGTTTTTCCCAAAATCCTCTAAAAAGGATGGAATCTCGACCCTGAACAAGTCCAAAGTCCATTACCAACAGGAGGTGGCTGCCATCTCCAAGGTCGCGGCTCAGGTAAGTTGTGATGTTGCATGTCCTGAGTCTTCATCAGGCGGTGTGGTGTTGAGGGTCCAGGGGAAGCAGCATGAAGAGGTTTCAAAAGCTGACCCATAGAGTCAAATGGTATCTGTTTTGGAACATAAGGATCTAATTATGGATTCATATTAGTAATTGTTGGAGGAAACATTGGCTATTAATTCTTTGAAGAAGAATAGAACAATCCAGTCGGCTACTGCAAAGGAGCAAGACGAGTGGGCTGACAAGCAGGCACAAATTCTTCTTAGAGGCTGCAACTTGGGGAAGATAAGAAAAGAGGATCTCAAGAAATCCTGGGACAACATGGATCTTGTCTTTGACGGAACCTTGAAGGACTTCTCTAACCCAAAGGTACACGATACTCCCTAGGTTTTGTTCAGGGAGAACGCTTCCAAACAGCTCACTCTTTTCTTTAATAGATATGTCGTATCATTTGGCTCTGAAACTAGCTAGTTGTGAGGATTTCCACTTTCCCCTTAAAAGTGGTTTCTCTTTTATAAAAAATTAACATTGGATGCTGTAGTGAAAG
The DNA here is from genome assembly GCA_963277665.1 of Viscum album. Lineage (NCBI taxonomy): Eukaryota > Viridiplantae > Streptophyta > Magnoliopsida > Santalales > Viscaceae > Viscum > Viscum album. Next base: position 823,907,440 of record OY728153.1, read on the forward strand.
TCCAATAGCCCTATTCAAAAAGGACATTAACAGATAATGGACATCGTTTAATACATCGCCATGAGAGGACACACAATCCTGGAACCACATTGACTTCTTTCAGAACCACTACATATATAGTAAACACACCACAGGATGGAGATGACGACACTCCAAATCCAAACCAGGGGGAACCACATTCCCTTTAACTATTCTTCAACGTTTTTTTATCTCTCCTTTTATCTTCTTCTTCCTCTATTTTTTTGCCGCTTTCATCATCAAAAATTTTATTTCTTTTTCGCTTTCTCTTTTATGTGGGTGTATATTTTAAAAACACTAAAAAAACTAAAAAATAAATAAATGTAAAAAAAATTGAGTCATATATACTCAGAATCCAGTTTTGACATTTTTCTAACCTTTTTGTGGAGTCTAAAGACATGGTTTCATCTCATAAAATTTATAGTTTCTTCATAAATATGGATACATAATATTGTATCAAAAACAAAAAAAAAATTAATGCTCAAATTTTTATTTGGAAAATGATTTTCCCCACATGTGAATAAAAAAAATTTCTTTCATGCCAAGGCCACCTATGGACATATTTTCCAATTGTGTGTTTTCACCTCCATTTATATGTCTTGAGTTTGTGGGCCTTCGAGGTGAATTTTCTACTTTAGTGTGCATTAATATGATAGATGAATTTTTTGAATCACATGAGAATTATGATAGCCAAATATCCACCCATTAACTATACATTAATCCTCCTTTTGAAAGCCCCTTCGAGCCTTTGAAAACATTTTCTTTTAAATCCACATTACAAGCCCAATACCTTATCCCATCCAATATCAACATTGATTTTCATTGCATAATTATTTTTTAAATTTAAGTGTGGGAGGAATGGATTTCATTTTGGGAACCCTTTTAGTGATTTTCACCATGTTATCATAGGCTTGAGGGAAATCTTCGCATTATTTGTGGGTGAGATGTTGTACTTAAGTGGGGTTTGGGAATGTATATATGATTATCTGGTACAAAGTATATTGAAATGTGTTCAAAAAATAAAAAAAAAATAAAAAAATAAAAAAATAATGAAAATAATAATGGGTTATGTCTTTGGTGGTTCAAAAATCACTCTTCCTCAACCGTTGATCTTTTTATAACTATTCTAGTTAGTGTTGTGAGGAGATCAAACATGGGTTGGGAGATGAGTGTGAGATCTATTTTGAGTTCAACTTTCAAAAAATGAAAAAAAAGAACACTTATATCATTAAGAGATGTTTTGTGGTTTTTAAATATTTCATCTTCTCATCCACTTAAATTTTTTTCCTCTATTGTGTCTTATTTCACGTTTTCATACCCTCATAAATATGTGATTCCATTTCCTTTAATGTATCGTTTCAAAAACAAATATGCATTGCTTTATCCATGTAGGGGTTTTACTACCTTTTTCTTATCAATTGTATTTCATATTCCAATCATACCATAGCCACAGAAAAACTCCTAAAAAGGCCTCTTGATTTTTTAGAACATTATAATAGGAAATGGAAGCTGGGATCTATTTCAAACTCTAAGATTTTCACTTTTGGTTTGTGAATGAGTGAACCTTGATGAATGAATTTTATCATCTTGAGAGGTGTGAGTTTTGAGTGTCCACATTTTCTATTTCTAAATTTGAGCATGAAAAATAAATTATTTTTTGAATATTTTTTCTGTAACAGCTTGTGTTGGAATTCAATATCGATGAGTGAAATATTCTAGACCTCCCCTGATTAGGGAAAATAAAATTCTAATATTTATTGGTGAGTGAAAATGATTTAGTCATGGTTTTATTTTTATTACACATGAAGACCTGCACAATACTAAGTCTGGGAGTGTTGATGTTATTAATATTTATATAATTTATGATATACTCCCTTTACTGATTTTATATGAAATGTGCATAATTTGTGTGAAATATTAATGTTTAATTATTAAATATAATTTTAAAGTGCTATTTGAATTCATAAAGATTCATTTATATTTAAGGTTTTAATAATAAATATCCCCATACATATCCAAATTTTACGATTCATATTTTCCAAGGTTCCCTGTGAAAATTACAATATTTCATTTGAAAGAACCTTTGGCCAAATTGTCCATTTGGATGGTCATATAGTCCACACAAGAAGACCCAATGAATCTATGAAGAAACTAGAACATCCATGATGATTGATTTTCTAGTCTAAACCCTAAAGCCCAAATTTTATTAAACTACAAAATATTTTCATTATTATCGATGTTAATCAGGGATAAAAAATTTAATGTCCAACTACAAGAATAGGATGTCCAACTGATGATTTTAAGTCCATCACACCATTCTGCCAGGAATTATAATCCGGAAACTATTAAAGACATTTCTAATGATCTAATCATTAAATGAAGCTATAATTTTTATTTTTAAGGATAATAAATTTGTTTCCACCATGATAGAAGAAAATATTTTAATTAGAATCCATATTTCATTTCAAAAACCCATTCACATTTCATCCTTCTAAAATTTTTGGACTGAAATGGATAGATTACAATTATGTACTCAAACCCCCAGAAAATTGGTTCCATAAGTCCAAATGGCTCCAATGTTTGATAGTTGTCTGTAAAAATTATTATATAAAACTTTGAAGAAGAATATATATCATGATTCCTCTTTCTGAATGGGAAAACTGGTGAGACAAGTGGAGGGACAAATTTTGAATGCAAACAGTCCAACTCCTTGGGCTATAAATACATCCCCCCCTCCTTTCCATCAAAAGAGATAGAATTTTAGATGAGAGGATCTTATATTGGCATGAAAACACCTTTCCAAAGGCTTTGGAGGACCTTCTATACTCACCTTTTCACTTGAAGGACCTTTCCTCCTCTCTTTGTTTTCATTTACTTTTGTGTTCTTCCTTGTTGTAATATTGTAATTTTTTTTGTTTATGTTTTAATGAAATTTTCATCATGAATGTCTCTTATTATAATCACCCTTTTTAGATTAATATTAATGTTCTTAAAATATATTAAATCACTTTAAAACCCCTTCGCTTCTTTTGCTTCCTCGATCAATCCAAAGTCTCTTTTTAACTCTCTTCAATGATAATGTGTGTGTTAGATGCACTACTCTTTTATTATCATATTCCTTTCACATTCATAATAATTCATCATACATAAAATATTTAACTAGATTAATAATCTTTTCAATGGCTGATTAAATCGACCAATTTGGTGGGTTGTAATTTTGGGATATTAAGTGATTGATAGATTTTTCTCAATGAGTATTCTTTGAGATAATATTGTTTATGTTGAACATTATATGTCATGGATTAATGAAATGTTTTGTTTAATATGTGCATTCATGGGATTATTGGAACCAAAAATACACTACCATAAACAAGTAATGGTAATGATTAGAACCCTATGTTAAGTTACGGCTTGGATTAAAGCTTTAACACTTGGGAATTCTGATCAAAGTCATCTTGTGAAGTGGTTATTAATTTAATGCAATATAAAAAAACATCAAGGATATCATAAGATTAAATCCCTTATAAGAAACTCAACCCAATATTTATCCATTTGTTAAATCAAACATCATTCATAAATTATTTCTTAATCAATGTAAATAATACCCCCAATCAAAATACAATCTACATACAAAATCGACTATTAAATAGTATCATTATCGAGGATTCGACCCGAGTGCTGCTATACACATTAGTAGAGAATCAGAACTTTGAATGGTCGATAGGCAACAATCATCCACACTTTCAAAGTGGTCCCTTGATATGTTTGTGAGTGGTGATGTGGGGACTATGATGGTATCAACATTACATGGATAGGTTGCATGTTTGTGGACCTATAGTGTATAATTCTCAAGGATTCATTTTTCTATGACCCTATAGTGGAGTTTGGATGAGTGGGTGAGGATACCCCATAGTGATGGTTGATACCCCCTTTGATAATTATTAGTTTACAAGACCCAATTTGGTCTTATTGTTATTGAGGAGGTGTGTATTACTTGTTATTGGATAGAAGGATAACTCCTTATAGAACATGATGTGAGTTCCATTACTTAATCAGAATATTAATTATAGGATCTGAGTGCATGGTATACTAGTGTATGATTATGGAAATGGGTGTTTTTTAGAAAAAAAAATACACTGATTAGTTTTGTTGTTTTGCCAACATAAATTGAAGGTGATGATTCTAACTGTAAGAGGAGTGGATAATTTTAATGTGTATCCTCTATTTAGAACCCTCCTGGTTAGATAATCTAATTGAGAATGAGGATTCAGGTTATGGTACCCCTCAAAACAATCAATGTGGTTTTACCACACCTGAGGTGAATAAACAGAGTGGTGTTTTCCCCATATGTGTTTTGGGAATAAATGTGTTTACCCTGTGAACGATGAGTAGAGAGTTATTTACCCTATGGAATGAGGTGAATTTATGGAATCCAAATTCTTGGAGTGAGTAGACTATTGAGGAATTCTTTGTTCCCATGTGATCATGGTTTGGGAGTTTATTATTAATTATAGTTTTTTATTCATCATATTCATGTATTCTCTTATTTTTCTAGAGGTGGGAATTGGTATAATTTAGCACATATTTATGAGTTTTCTTGAATCATGAGGGACTTTAGGATTTTAGAAAATTATATTGGGTATTTTAAAATCAACCTTGCTAATAACTTGTTCCCATATATGTTGTGTTTATGTACACTACATACATGTTGAAGGAATTATTAATATTTGCGGATCTAGTGGAGCTAGTGTGGATGTGCATGCTAGAGATTATTTGGAGCCTAATGGGATCCATGGTAGGTAGTGTTGGGGATGAAGATAGCATGACATATTGATCCCATTCACATTAGTATCTTTAGTTCATTTCTATTTTGTGATGTTATTCCTTATATCATTTTGGACTTTTTTATAGGAATTAATAAAACACATCAAGAATTTGTTAAATAAATTAAAAATAAATTTAATAATATAATGAATGGTTTTATAGATGTATAAATATATTTATATAAGGATATTATATTATATTTACATATATTGTCATTGGTTATATATGGTCATTGGACATATATGTATTAGATAGAGTCATTTAATACACATGTGTCAAATAGGTAAAATGATGTTTTTATATTGTTAGTATAAGATTAATAATATAATAATTGACATATAATAAAAAATATGTACTCAAATAAAAAGACAATAATTATTTAAAATTCATCGTTATAATGATATGTATTTTTATTCATAAAATATTATTATTTTTAAACAAATATATTTTGGTTTATAAAATTTAGGTAGAGTTTATATTAAAATTTTATTGATAAAAATTAATTGGTAGTAGATAGAAAATATATTTTAATGGTATGTGATTTTAATTTTTTAATGATAAAAAAAATATTTTGTAATAAAATATATTTATAAGTGTTGATTATTTTATAAATGAAATTCAATTAAACACATTGAAGGGTAATTATAATAAGATTTAATATTTATAAATATATATTAACATATTAACATTCATTTATTTTTTTAATTTTTGGAAATAAGATTAGGAACAATTAATGTTTTAAAAAGCATTTTTATATAAAAATGTTATTTTTTATATTTTGTATTTTCATTAAAATACAATTTTATTATATTTATATATTAATTTAAATTAAATGGTGTTTAAATTTGGAATCATCATGCTAAATTATTAAATAAGGTCAATTTATTTTTTAAACAAAAAAAAGATAAGTTTAAAATATAGTAACGGTAAATGTAAAATGTCGTAAATTGGTTATATTAATTGATAAATACGAAAAAAATATCTCTAATATTATCCTATATTGTATGGATAAGGATATTAATTACTCATATCCATTATGTTTTCACTTTAGATCCACTTGTCTTGTAAAATTACTGCCAAACACCATATGGAATGAGTATGTGCGGAAATACTGCTCAAAACTGACATATAAAAGGTACAATATTACTCATAGACCACAATTTTCCTTTTTATTTACATTTAATAATAGAAACATATTATATAATAAATCTTTATTAATCATTATGCATTTCATGTACACATAAAGGATGGATAAATACATCATTTTGAAGGAACCAGGTTCGACAAGGAGCTAATTCACTAACGTCTGTAGTTCTTCACCATCATTTTTAAATGAAATATATTATAAAATATACATAAATGTCATTATATGATATAATTATTCTTTATTTACATCATTTAGATTATGTAAAAATGATATTACAATAATATAACACTGTACTCTATCTTATTCTTTTGTATGATGTGTTCTTGTTTGGTTTGGTTCAACTGAATACATGATTGATGTTATACTACCTTAATCATTTATTTAATTAATGAGTATCACGACATTAATACTAGTAATATGTAATATTATTGAGTAATTTTGGTCAAGAATATTATTCTACAAGTGTGACTAAATATTACTGTCCATTATATAGTAACTTGTTGTAACAGTAAATTACCTGAAACATGCTCTCATAAATTATATTATCATAAACAATACCCATACATAGCCAAATCATAATAAGGAACATTATAAATAATTTCTATATAATTATTATACTGCCTTCAATAATCTTTTCATGCTTAAAATTTAGCCATATAATGAGGTTCAATATCCTCTTTACAAAATATTTATAAAATCAATCAAAATTAAAAAAAAAATATGGTTATGGAAATAAAAAAACAACGTAATATGTGTGTAATAATATTTTTTAATTTAAGAGTATAAAATACAATATATATGAATAGGGTTTTTAAATAAGTGATTAAAATGGTTATGTTTATTATAAGTGAGGTTAAATTTCTGTCATATGGTTTTATTTCCAATATCACTTTCGATGTTTCATTTTCTATGACTAACTTTACATGTTGGGAATTTATAATATCTTTCTAACAAAAATATGATATATTTTCCTAATCTTTTTCTATTTTTTGGGTTTATAAATCTTTTTACCATTCATTTCCTTTTGATTTTAATTCACAATGATGTCTTCTTATAATTTTGAATGATATTATCTCTCAATTTCGGTTGGGAATATTTTATTCCATGTCCATTTTTTTTGCACATTATTATATGTGTAGCCTTATCTCTAATTATATGACTTCTTAAGATCATTTTCAACTTAATTTGACTTTTTTACAAATTTTTTAAACAAATTGTTTTAATCATTTTTCTTCTTGGATTTTTTTATCTCTTTTTTCTTTGGTTTTCATTATGACGCTACATTTCCATGTTTTCATTGTTATAAAAAGTAATTTTTATTTAGTTTTTCATTTCTTCATTGGATAGAAAATTTATAAATTATTCCCTTTTGAAAAAATTAGCAAAAATTAAAGGATGTGGATTCTTGTTTTTAAAAGATTCCTTAAAATGCTCTTATATAGTTACTTTCATTTATGTCAATATCCTTTAATTTTTCTTATACTTAAATGGGGATATTTTATAATTATACAATAAAACATATCTCTTCATATTTATTATGATCATGTCTTGTAAAATTTTTTATAAATCTTGATACTTTTTTATCGATTAATTATGAAATGATAGAATTATAAATCTGTTCAGGGAGTTGGGGGAAAAACTATATGGTTTTTTATTAACTGATCAGTGGCCCTAGAAATATATATCCCTCAAATTAATAATTTACATATTTATATCCTATTAGTTTACATGTAAGGGAATGAAGATTAAGCCTAATACTTAATGTTAATTGAAATGTAGAGTGAACCCAATACACTGTATTTTGGGCCTTTTCCACTATGTGATGAGGGTCTGGGTAGTGAGTATAGATATAACAAATGAATTTATAGGATTATATTTATTCTATATTTATATGTTATTATAGACTCCTATGTTATGTTTTCATGTATTATTTTAATTGAATCATCATTACACATTCCTTTCCCTCATCTTCCATGTTATGTTAAGGACTAATATCATCATTCGTGATTTATGATCCATGTTTTATTGGTTATTATTTAATTATGTTATGTTTATATTACTTTACAATGTTCTCATACTCGTACTTTCTTATTATGAAAACTTGTGATCTTCAATTGTTGTATCTTATGTCTACCCCTTACTGAAAATTTGATCTTACCAATTTTTATGATTCTATTACATAAGAAATAAATAAGTTGTTTGTGTTTATATATATATATATATATATATATATATATATATATATTTTAAATTGTATCATGTGTGATTAATATATATTATAGATGATGAAGAATTATTGTAAAATAAGTTCCTTATTTACCCTATGTCTAATGAACTAAACAGATAGATTTTATGTTGCAGTTTATTGTGAGATTTAGTAAATATTAATGTCAAATAATTTCATATGTATGTCTGTTATGGTTGGGTGATCTAACTCAAGATGTATAATAACTCTTCCTTAGGGATTATTTAGTGCCTTTGGTGGATCCTCGGGTTTTTTAATCTTGTGATATTCAAATAAAATGAATGAAGGTATTGTTCACCTTTTTTTCATTTCTTTTCCTGTTTTTTTATCTTGAAGTTCTGTGGGATGAAGTGGATGTGTTAATAATATACTGGATTTATATTATCTTAATGAATTTTATGTTTATAAGATAACCTTTCTGAGAATATGGTTATTTTCCATAAATTATTATTCCATTAGAGGAATAATGTTTTGAGTGAGTTTTTGAGGTAGGAGATTTGTGATCCATGTTTATTGCTATTTTTTTAATATGGTCCACTATTTCTTAGATTTTTTTGTATATACTAATGATAGTAACCTAATTATAGAGAAATTTTCAATCCAAGGGGTTGTTTAGATCTTTGAGTTAAGTTATTTATTTATTTTGTTATTTCAAGATTTTATTATTGTCAGTTATTATTGCATGTGTATGGAAAATTTTGGCATGTAGAAATATGAAATAAATCTAATAATTTAACAATGTTGGTGTGATTTGATTGACTTTTTAGTGTAGTGAGGTTAATTTTGACCTGAATATAGATGTGTACTGAAAAATTAATTAAATAAGTGAAATTATTTTTGATATGTTTGGATACAATTGGTTAATGTTGGAATATTTATTCTAATGTGGATAAAGGGGATAATTTTGTTTTGTATAGAATGAATAAATTTACAACAAAATGTAATTATTTAAACTGTTAATTAATATATTTAGTAATTTATAAATAATAATTATGTGGAAATACTATTGTTGTAAATTTCTAATTGAATTGGGTTATTGATATTTGGACTATATTTCTATTTCCAATGGAAACAATGTAAGTTGTTTGGGCCATAATTAGGGAACAAAGAGGTTATTTTAGAGGTGATTTGATAGGATGTGGACATAAGGATGTGTTATGTGTATTATATTCTATCATTATATATTATTTATTTCTTACACACTCCCCCCGATTTTAGTAACTCCACTGATGCCTATATGGGGTTTTGAGAATTGAATTAAATCATAATATCTAGGAAATTGTGGAATTGATGGAAAACTACGCCCCTATCACTATTCATTTTGGTAGTGGTAGGGGTAGGGGTTAATTTATAAGGATGAAAAATGTGGTTATGGTATGAGGTATTGGTATATACTTGTGGTATGTGGTTATGGGGTGGGTTTAGAGTAAAAAATGTCTATCATTGGGATGTGAGGGTGACAAAATTAATTGTGAGATGGGTATGGGTTGTCTCTATTTTTGTTTTTTCAAGATTATGTTATGCCAAAAAAATTGATATAATGATTGTACATGGGGTGAGATATGATAATAGTTTTTCTTAAGTTGGGATCACATATTGGTATCATTTTTTATTATCTAAATATTTAATTTTATTATACTGCATTGATATAACAATTTCAAGGTAATAACCCATAGAGTATATTTGTATAGTAACTATTACTTTTGTATATTATTTATATAGATTTATAGTATGGTGTCAGAGATTGAGATGAAAATTACCAGCATGTGACCTTAGTGATCGGTGGATGTTTAAGGAGTCATTATTATTTTAGGATTTGATTTGTATTGTATTAACTTTAGAGATATAACGTTTTGTTTTTATTTTGTGACATTATATTCATTATTTTAAATTTAATGGGAATTGGGTTTTGTTTTATCTAGGGTGTATGGTATTTATTTGAGGTTTTCTTTACATTATAAGGATTAAAGATGGAACTTCACATTATTGGATTATATATTCTACTTTTTGTGGTATCTAACACATACCCTTCCGAAATATATATTTTTTGGTCACTATGAACTTCACATCTAATCTAGAATGAGTTCTAGTGGATTTGATTCATGACATTAGTCATTCCAGGCATTTAAATTCATTAATTAAATTTCTAAAGGAATCTGAAGAAAAAAATAGTATTGTATGAATCTTGGATGTTATGAAATGTTTAACGGCTCTTATAATGTTATACATAGTATCATGGGTATATGAGTTAGTTTTTACTTTTTAAAATTGTATGTCATATTTTTTCACATGAGGAGATAATGAAAAATTCCTATAAGACCCTATTTTGGGATCATAACTCTCATATTAATTTCATGTGTCTCCTTTTATTATATGATATGGAAATCAGATAAAATAACGACGATATTATTTTTGAACTATTTTATATAAAGAATATAGTACATTAAGTAAAAAATGAAAATATATCATTAGTGAGGATATGTTATAGTAACTAATATTTTTAGGATTATTAGTGGTAGTATAATAAATTTAAATGGTTTTTATTTTACGTTTTTAATTAAATTATGATTTTAAAATAGTTTATAGAAGAAAAATAAATTTAATAAATGATTATATTAAAATAGATGTTTGTGAATGTTGTTAAAATATTCTAAAAAAAATTAAAGAACATTTGATTACATTAGATGAGAATATCATAATTTATTTAATCCTCCGATTCAATTATTTATTGGTTCTAATAATTTAAATGATATATATATTTATTTATAATCCCATTATTATTTATCAATAATACATGATGTACATATTAATGTTTGGACCACTTATAAGGGGAGATTGAATCAGTGGTAAACTTTTTACAATATATTTTCTCGTGAAATTTACATCTATAACTTGTTAATATTTGGATCTACACAACTTTAAAAATCAACCTCACTCACATGAAATTATAATGAAAATAATGTAAGGAAATAAGTTTTTATTATGTTTGATCCCAATTTTGGAACCTATAATTTATTGTGTAAAATACCATTGATCCAAAGATATCTATTATGTAATATAGGTGAATTCAAATGATCTAACTCCCAATAAAGATGTATGAATCTCCTATTATGAAATATTACAAGTTCCCACCAGTTGCAAATTTTTCTTCTTATTTTGGGGAAATATATTGTCATAAATTTGAAATTTTTCTACATTGTAATATATCTAGAATAAAATTTCCCAAACTTATTTTACAAGAAGGTATTTCTAAAGCCTCTCAACTATGTACACTTCTATTTGTGTAATAATCTTCTCATCCCTAAAAACATTGGAACATAAAATTCTTCTTTCACTATTCGAATATTCCATATGATATAGTTTGGCCTCACCATAATCATATTTCCCTATCAATAATATATAAATAACTAGAATCTATCATAGGAACTCATGTATTTAAAGTACCATTCTCATCCTGAACAAAGATAATATATGTGGAATTTGAACTCTTCACATTCAGATATTAACAAACTTCCTAAAAAATATTAGATTCATGGAATGTAAATTCAAAAAAATTCACAAGTTCATAAACCCTATTGATTTCATTCATTAAACATCGTAGTCCACTAAAATACATAAAAATTATATAATCAAATCATCATTAAAAACCTCTTCAAATTTTTGTTAAAAACCTGAATAGTATTTCATGACTGTTAAACATTGATCATTCAAATCCTAATCATATGAATAGATTTTGACTTTTAAAAACGTTTACTCTTCTAGAACATGTTTATTTTAATTTTCCACCAAAATATTATTCTAAAATATTATTCCAAAATGTAAATTTGAAATTTTTTTCTGAAATATTCTTTAGATAATCTCAAAAAATGTCTTCTCGAATGTTCTTCTAGTTAATATATTATAGTTTTTCTTGAATTTTCTTCTGAAATGTTTGTAACGACCAAAACTATTATTAATGAAAATTCATCTTTCTATAATTAAATGTATTATTCTTTAAAAAGATAATGTAAAACATAAGAACTTCGTTGGTTTTATGTTTTTGAATTTTAAAATACTATTATTAATTTTTATCATTGCTAAAATAGTTTTTAAGCAATGATCACATGATTATTATAAATATAGGGCTTGAAAAATTCCATTTTACTCTGAAAAAGGAAGTGGTTGCCTCATCCAGAAGAATTTCTCCATACGAAGCCCATTTGTTGGAGCTCAAAAATATGGTAGCATCACTGGGATTCTCTCTTAACTAAGCCCGTGTTGTGATTTAATGTGTTATGCTTGAACAAAATTGCCTACAAGGGAAGCTGTTGTTATTAGAGATTACCACCCAAGTGATATTATCTGAGCCACCCCAATAGTTAGTCACCATCTCACACCTTACCCTTAGGTATTATACGGATGTTATAAGGGGTTCTGTTACAAAACCCAAGAACTATGATTATGTGTATTATTTTTTTACATAATAAAGAATATACATTCATTTTATTATTGTTACATTGTAAATGGTTTTTAAATCACAAATAGAAATTTTTTGTTAATATAAAATTAAGAAATCTTTTTTGACGAATTAATGGATTGTAGAATTAGATAATATTTTAATAATAAAATATTATTACTAAATCGCGTTTTATTAAATATAAATGATCGTATAAATTTTTATGAATATATTTTTAATTATTATTATGGTGTGAAAGCTGTTTTTTTCAAAACCGATAAATTTTCGATGAATGACGGTTTTTATTTTAAAAGTAAAAATTCAAATATTTAAAAAATTATTAACTAAAATGAATATTACTTTAGGATTCAGGACATAGAAACTATAAAATTGTGAATTTTTCCTAATTATCTAGGATAGTTAAATTTTTTGGTAAAAATTAAATACCGTTTAAATATATAATGTCTTTTATGACATCATAATGTCCCAATACTAATTTAATTAAATTCTATAAAAGGGTATTTTGTCTAATATATGTTTTACCTTTAAAATAATGTGATTATAGATTTATTTGATTAATTTTATGGTGCCATATTGGACACTCCAAGATATATAAAATATTTTATCTTTTTAAATTGACTTCCTTGATAATGTGACTAACCTCCACATAAGAAAGACAAATATTTTAATTAGTTCACCCATTATCCATATAAAATAATTTTTTTACTCCTCTTTGGAAAAAAACATCTGCAAAAACCATGGGATTGTTTGTGGTTTTGATTAGTTTAATTTGTAGTGTCCAAAACCTGAATAATAAATAATTTTATCTCCTTTCTTATATAAACCCACTCAATCTCCATTCCTATTCACTCTAAACATTTGATGCTCAAAAAACATCAACCCTCCTTTCACTAGAATCCTACCAAGGCTCTCCAATCTCACTCGAAACCAATGTCAAGCCTCTCCCAAGCCTTTGGGATCACACATCTAAGTAGGGGATCCTCAATTTCTTTCCTTATTTATTTCCATGTTTCCATAAAATGTTATTCCCTTTTATTATCAATTAAAAATGTTGGGGTATGATTTGTAACCTCTCCTATACTGACCTCCTTAGGTTTTAATGATCAGATACTCCTTTGTCTCTCATTTATTCCTCTCATGAACACTTGATACCAAGAAAAAAAAAATTCTTAAGGGATTTCTCTATCCTCATTTACATTGAAGAATTTCTTGTATATTTTTCATCTATGTTCCAATAATAATGTTGGGATATTATGTTACATTAACCCCTTATTAAAAAAATTCATGTATAAATGATTAGATGGACCTTTCTCTCTCACCAACCCATTTTATGATTTCTATTTGATGTCATTATGATGTCGAAGTAACACCATAATTTCCATGCCAAAATCATCATGCAAGTGAATACGATACATATTTCACTATCAAGGGATTTAAACTTTATGAAAATGTAACTTTTGATTATATAATTACATTTATTTATAAAATGTCTCTTATTCATGGAATAAATTATGATGTTTAATGAATCCATGTTGTATGATATATGTGGCAGACTTATGCATGAAATGAAATGATTAAGATGGGGTGCCTCGATAGCACTCCAATGCATTGGGTAAATATTAGTATCATGATACATCATGTGCAATAAGGGTTTACTGAAGATAATTGAATTGAAATTAGGTTTTTCTCATTCTAATTCAATTGCAATGATGTTTAACTCATGATCTATGTGAAATAAACCTTGGCTCATGGTAATATCATGTTAAATGTTATTGTTTCATATCCCTGTAATGATAATCATTCTATATCATGCCTATATGTTCATTTTTCTCTTAGGCTCCATTTATATTCATATTACCTAACATGTATTGTATTCTTCATGTTATGCCATTTTTACTCCCTTATTTGGCTGTAACTGGCTAAATGACCTGAGGGCCTAAATATTTATTAATTTTTTGGATAAACCCTCTTTTAAGGAATAGGGGGAAGCCTCACAAGGCATCAAAGACATAAAGACATAAACATAACCTGGTCCCAAAACATGACAATAAGAAATACACCTCCCTAACATCAACATCTTAATGGTATGCCTCTTTTAATACATTTCATATCAGCAAGTTGCCACATGAAAAACTGCATGGGACTGGTACCGATGGCTAGTCAATACCCTCTCAATCTTCCAAATATGAATAGTCGTGCATAGAGAGAGCTACCTTCTCTGAATCCAAATATGAAGCACTTCCTTATAGAAAGTCTGAACCAAGCCATCTCAAAAATAAATACCATCAAATGAAAAACTGACAAATCTTTCCTGGATTTTTCTCACACCCCATTCAATTGATTGACCATCCTTTTCAACAGTTCCGACCAATACCTATGGTTACCGAAAAATTAATTCTATCTTAACATCACTACTAATCTAATCCTACCCCTAAATGAAAAAAATCTGGTCTTCCCTTACTCCAAAAAAAATCAATGAAACAGAGAACCTCCACCACAAAGCTACCGCTCCACCACCAACTGATCTCAAACTCAATATCAAAGAAACACCTCAACCAAAATCACTCCAATACCTTGTCTTCATGGAACCCGCATAGCCCAAAACCAACAGTAGAACCAGAATCCCATTCCACTTCTTGAGAATCATCTTTATCCTATGGAGAAGAAAAACCCAGACCAAACTATACACAATGATCTTCTTATACTTCATCATTTCACCTTCATCCTCTACCAAAACATGCGTCAAAGACAATCTTCCTTCTCGAATCGGAAAAATCCAAACATCCAGTCACCCAACCACCATCAAAGACTCGTAGGATGGGTTTAGTTATTTATTTTATTAGGATTGTAAAACCCTAGTGAATGATTTAAGGATAAGAATAAGTATAATAAAAAATACTTATATTTTTGTGAGTATAGATTAAGTGATTTTTTCTATAAAATATATCCATGTATGGATACAGACAAGTATAGGTGGATTTGGACCAGATGAATCTAGGGATAAAACCTGAAAACGCTACTTTGAGCTAGAATCCAATGGGAATTGGCACTTGGGAATGGGTCTTGATGCACTCTTGGGTATGAAACTCCCTGGGGATATGATTTGGTAAATTCATAACCTTATTATGAACCATTATTAAGGTAAAAATGCCCTAACAAAATATATTTGAATGTATATCATGTATAACATAGATTAGAGCATATAAATTCATAAGTTATGGAAATGAATGTAATTTAAATGATATCCCTTTCAGTTATTGGATTCCATTTTATTTTTTACCCTTAACATTCTTTTTATTCTAGACAATGGTTAGTAATAGGAGGACTCAGTCTAACAATATATGTGAACATCAATGTGATGAATTTTCTAATGAGATGACCAATTCGATGGGAGTGGGAATCAAAAACATTGTCACGATTATCTCTTAGTAAACTCGTGTTTTGAATAGAATCATGGGTCAAGAGGAATGTCCAACCCCCCCCCCTCCCACACACTCATACAGTAAATAATAAGCCACAATTGAGAGCTTCATGAGAAAAAGGCCTCATATTTTTATTAGACCATCTTATTCATCAATCTTTGAAAAATCCATCAACTCCATTGAAAATATCTTCTAAATTCTTCAATCATCCGAACATGAGAAGGTTATAATGGATGTTTATCATGTGGATGGTAAATATAATCAATGGTGGACATTGATAAAAAATATGAAGCTTGAGGAAGAGATCGAGCTGTTGGAATGGAAGGATATATAGAAAAAAATTGATAAATATTTTCCACACACCCTCTTACTTAATATAGAAAGGGACTTCCTTTCCCTCAAGAAAAAAGATGTCAAATCCATCAGGGAGTATGAGGGAAAATTTACAAGGCATTCATGATACACCTTTGTCTTGGTCGTTTCCCTTGAATTCATGGTTGACCGCTTCTTTGGTGGGATAAAACCTAACCTATGTAAATCCTTGGAGATCTTTGACTTTGATAGATATGACAAAATTTTCTGATGTTCCATCAATGTAGAAATGGATATCGGTAAAACTCAAGGGTATCCTGAGGATAATAAGTAGAAAGTGGACTTTAATTATGGTAGTCCGTTAGATAAATCCAATTGTGCTAAGAAATTCTAACACCCCACTTTCCAAAGGGGATAAAAGAAGCACCCCAAAAATTACATAAAGGTGAAGAGGAAATGATTTATGTGTGGAAGAGAAGGGAACCTAGACATTAACTGCCAAAAAGTAAAACCCACTACTATGATAGAGGACAAGAACAATATGTTCTACCCTCAATTAATTTTTCATTACTTCAACTACATAGAACCTAGGCACATTGAAAACCAGTGCCATACACCATGTATTTTCAAAGGCAACCAAAAACCTCCAAAGAAGAAAGGGATATATTTTTCAATCACTACCTCCGAATAAATTCCCAACAATGAAGTGGTGACAGGTACTCTAGTAATTCATTCAATAATAGAGAGTGTACTTTTTGATTTTGGTTCTATACATTCTTTTATATCCTGAAGGATTAGTATAAAAATACCAACACCACCCCAAATCATGGAAGTAAAGATGTCAGTGAGAATGAAAAATGGTGCAATCATTGCATCCCTTGAATATAAATCATCCCATGTCACAATTTGTGGATTGAAATCCATGAAGAACCTCATCATAATCCATATGGTGTAATTTTATTCAACTCTTGGAATGGATTTTCATTCCCTATATAGATCCAACATAAATTGCTGTGGGAGGGAAATCACTCTCTATATGGATAATCAACCCCCAATTTTGTACAAGTGCAAGGTGGAGGATGAATCTTCTTTAGTACCATCATCTCAATCATGTATTTTACTGCCCAATGAGCATACATATCTTACTCATATTGTTGATTCTAAGGTAGGAACAATCCTTGAAGACATTCCTATTGTGAGGGAATTCGTTGAAGTGTCTCCCAAAAAATTGGTTGGTCTTCATCCTATAACATATGTTGAATTTTTGATTGATCTTATATCTGGGGTGTTTCCAATAACCAAGAGTCCATATAAAATGGATGTTGTGAAGATTAAGGAGCTAAAGAAAAAACTACATGAGAATATGGATAAACGGTTTATACCCCCAAGTGCTTCCCCATGTGGTGCACAAGTCCTCTTCATCAAGAAGAAGGATGGTTAAATGCTCCTTTGCTTTGATTATCGTGAGATCAACAAAATCAAGATAAAAAATAATCATCCTCTTCCATGAATTTATGACTTGTTCAATCAGCTATGTGGAGAACAATACATCTCTAAGGTGGATATGTGGTCAGGATATTACCTTGTAATGGTGAAGAAGGATGACTTTCATACAAGGTACGTGCACTATGAATTCATATTAATTCCTTTTAAACTCACTAATGCTCCAACAATCTTTATAGACTTCATTAATAGATCCTTTAGATATTACCTTGGAATTTTTATTGGTATTCTCTATATATGATATTTTAATATACTTCAAAACCCATGAGGATCATGAGAAGAACCGAAGAAGTATACTAGAGTCCTTTCTAAATGAGAATCTCTATGAAAAGTATAGTAAGTGTTTGTTTTGTATGATAAAAGTCTCATTCCTAGGAAATATAATCACATGCAATGGGATATCTATGGATCCCTCCTAGATAGCTGCAATTGAGGGATGGATGAGGCCAACAACAGTGACGGATATCCATAACATCCTATGGTAAGATGGATATTATCGCCAATTTGTGAGAAATTTCTCATGATTGTCAAACCATCTTACCATGCTAACCTAGAAGAGATTCGTGTTTTCTTAGAGTGATGAATGTAAAGATAGCTTCAAGGTGTTGAAAAGGAGGCCTATTAGTGCACCTATTCTCACTCTACCCACAAGTAGAGAACATTTGGCGATATTTAGTGATCCTTTAAAGAAGGTCCTAGGATGTGTGTTGATTCCAAAGGACAAAGTCATTTCCTATGATTCAATTAAATAGAAAGTTATAAAGGAAAACAATCCAACACATGATCTAGAGTTGGCTGTAGTAATATTTTCATTGAAAATATTTCGGAATTACCTCTTTCGGGAGAGGTGTAATGATATATGGATCCCAAAATCCTCAAGTATATATTCCCATAGATATAGTAGAACATGCACCAAAAAATATGGTTCGATTTGATCAAATACTATTACTAATCAATCTATTACCACCCTGGTAATGCGAACAAGGTGGTGGATGTTCTATGTAGAAAGGACCTACTGATTCTTTCATTGATGAGAATTGAAAAGGATCCAATATTATTAGAATTTATGAAGATGTACATGGGAATCCTATATACGGGAAACTCCTCAATCCTTTCAAAAATGATTTCTCAACCATCTATTTTGAAAAGATTAAAGGATTCTAAAAAGGATGATGTGGGAATTCAGATGAAAGTGGAATCTATCAGAATAGGAAAATCCTCAGTGTTCAATGTTAATGAAGAATGGATTGTGAGTTTTGGTTCAATACTACGTGTTCCATAAAATCTAGAGTTAATGAATGATCTTTTGTATGATGAAAATAATTCAAATTTCACCATTCACCTAGGAAACACAAAGATGTATTGAGATCTCTAAGAGAATTATTCGTGGGATAACATGAAAAAGGAGATCACTGAGTATACATAAAATTTCCTAGTATGTCATCATGTGAAGGCTAATATGCATAAGTCCACGGGTATGATGAAACCATTACCCATACCCACATGGAAATGAGACAACATCACCATTCACATTGTCACCAGACTTCTGGAGGCATCCAATAGAAACAATGCTTTTTGGGTTGTTATTGATCACCATACAAAGACTGCCCACTTCATTGAAATTAGATAGGATTTCTCATTGGATCAACAAGAATGAATATAAATTAGAGATGTGGTAAGGATGTATGGTGTACTACTATATATTATATCCAGTCAAGATCCAAGATTCACCTATAAGTTCGGGAAGATTCTGTAACGTTCTCTGAATAATAAGCTAAACTTCAGTACGACTTATCATCCTCAAACTGATGGCCAATTTGAGCGGACTATCCAAACACTTGATGACTTGTTGAGAACATGCTCAATGCACTTCCAAGGAGGATGGGATCCATATCGTCCTCGGTTTGAGCTCTCATAAAACAACAATTTCCACTCATGCATCCAAATATCTCCTTAGGAAGTCGTTTATGGGAAGTGGTGCACAAAGCTGGCATGTTGGGATGAGTTTGGGGAGTGAAAACTCCTATGTCCAAAATGGTTGAAGAAATGGTAGAGAAGGTTAAGACCATCCAACTCCATGTTAAGGTTTCTCAGAGTCGAGAAAATAGATATGATAATAATCATCAATGAGACCAAGAGTTTAATGTTGGATACATGGTATTCCTCTACATATCACTGTTGAATAGTGTTATGATATTTGGGAAGAATTGAAATCTTAGTCCATGGTACATCAACCATTTTGAAATCCTTGATCGCATTAGAGAAGTGGCCCATCGACTAGAACTCCCACCGAACCTATCTCATGTACATGATGTATTCCAAGTATCACTCTTGAGGAAGTATGTACCTAGACTATCTCATGTTCTCAATCCTGAGGTGGTACCATTGAAGAATGACCTCTTTTATGAAGAGAATATGATGACGATCTTAGATCTTTGGGAAAAAGTTCTATGAAATAAGACTATTTTAAAGACCTGACCCTAGTTACCTGGTGTCGGTGCTTTATTGGTTACATTGGCATTAAAACAAGGAATAATAATCCCAATGGACCGAGTAGTTTAGTATTATTGGAAACAATATACATACATAAGTTCATCATTACAACATTAAATGAAAAACAACATAGAAACTCCTTAGACAACTACCATAACTCCTTGTTTATTTCAGAATTTCATTCATAATAAAATCCTTCGTCACCTGTGGAAATGAAACATAATAAAATGGTGAGCTCAAATACTCAGTAAGGGTAAGAAATTTAGTGGAAGATACCATACACATTACACATGGTGAATAATTTAAAACACAGGCCTTTAGAAGAAAACATGAACATAATATGGTAGAAATATGATCTGAGTAAATATTGTTGAAACATAACAAAATCATGGGTATTATACTAGTCGAATAACCACATGAACCATAAATACTATTTTCATAATGAGAGAATTCATAATGCAGGACAATATAACCATATCGCCAAGGCCTCGTGCCAAGACCATAAATACTCATTTTGTCAAGGCCTTGTGCCAAGACCGTAGTTTGTCTCATGAGACCTACCGATGCACCGACGGGCTATAACTGTCCCCATCCGACACTTACATTTCCCAATGTGTTCCTCATATGAATGGGGATAATCATTAAAAATATACACATTAATATATTAAATGTAAATAGCTTTCCCCGAACATTAATCCAAAACACTAACCATTCGAAGAAAACTGATGAAGGGTTTAAAGATAGCACATAAATTTCCAAAAAATCATAAACCATTAAACTTAATATGGTAGATGATAATATGGAATACTAATCCCAATAATACATAAGAATCAATATGTTTTTTGAAATAGAGGAAGATACTCTTATTAAATGTTCGAGTAATTCTTGAAATAAATACTCTTTTACTTTGAAAAGAAGAGTTCTTTTGGAAAAATATTTGTATAAAACCAGAAGTGAAGTAGGATATTAGTTTCAGAACAAAATAATTTATTTTTTAGATATAATTGTTTCCAAAAATAGATTAGATATTTCCCTTGAAGATAGGTAAGAAATTGAGATATTCCCTTGAATCAGGCTTGTATTTCGGAAACAATTTGATAGATCGTTTTTAGAATGTTTATAACCATAAAATAAAGAAGGATTCTGGTTTGTTTGCATATATAGAACACTCAAACAAAATTTATAATGAGTATATAATAATTCATAATAATTTCATTGAGGTAATTTAGACAATGAAAATAACCCGAATGGAAATGGAGTTTCGGGTGAAAAATCCCTTACCTTAAATCTGAATGTGTTCCCATCATTAACTTAAGGTCCTGGAATATGATGTTATGCATTTCAATAGCTAATTTCATAACCTAATAGACATTTATTTAGTTTATCATAATTATTTTTAGTTCATTTATGTTATTATTTATAATTTATTATATTGAATTTCTTCATTCTGTAGTGTTTATTTTCTTGATTTTCATAACAGGTTCACTTGTTTTTTAGTAATGATTTTCATGTGGAATGGTTTTAAATATCCAGAATTGAAATTAAATATTATTTATGAACATCCAGAATTGTTAATGTCCATTTATATCATTTTTTACATGTAATGAGGATGAATCATTAGAAGAAAATCACATCAATTATTTGGCGGTATTTGGATTATTATGAACTAGTTTTCTCACATTAATTAATAATATGTAAATATACTGGTTCCTAAATATTAATTAGGTTTTAATTCATATATTATAGTCTATTTGAACTATAAGTATGTTTTCATGACCTGTAATGAATAATAAATTGAAAAACGAAACTTCTTTGTCCACGAAGGCTATAAATTGGAACCTCATGGATGATGACTTCGTTTATAAAAAATAAAAGGGAGGGAGTAAGAATATTTATGATGGTTGTTCCATTCACATGATATAATTCCATTATATAGATGAAAATAGATTTATCATGATCATTTGGACAGGGGAGGTGAGGAAAGGATAGCAAAAGAAGATAAATTCAAATGAAACTCCAAGAAAAAGAAAGGAGCTTTACCTCTTCAAATAACTTCCTCGAGAACCTCCTTATGGGAAGGGATTTAGGTCTTTTGGAAAGACCAAGAGATTATTGGTTGAGGGGAGTGACTAAAGAAGGGTATTTGGGCAGAACATTGAGGAGCTTCAAGGCTTAGAGGAGTGAAGAGAAGAGGGAGTGGTGAGAGGTTTTTTATAGTGGAGGAGAGGGGTAATTTTTTAATATTTAATACATTATTTTATTAATTCCCTCAATACCACCAATAATATTGTATCATATGACCCCTAATAGTAATAAGTGCGTGTGATTTCTAACCTAGTGTCCTTTCATCACTTGTGATGTCATGAATTGTGTATTTAACTGATAATTTTTATATATGTTATTTTATCATATTTCACTATTCAAAAAAAAATTCTAGAATTTCAGAAAAATCCCAAAAATTTACCCCTAACATTTTTCGATGCATAGAATTCAAAAATGAACTGCATTTTTCAAAATTAATTTTCAAAATATTATAATGTTAATTTTTAAATAAAGGCATAGTTAATTTGAAAAATTACAATTTTAAGGTGCATTTTGTTTTATTTCACATTGAAAAATTAATTAAGATCTCATTATCTTATTGCCTTAAGAACATAAAATAATATTATTATTTACTATTCATAAGGGTCATATTACTATTCATATTACTATTCATAATGGTATGTTACTATTCCCCAAAAAACAAGTTTGTTCTATCAATCTCTAAATGACTTACTGGCCACCACTCTAGATGAACATTATTCGAAACTCCAAACATTGTAGAGGAATAGTTGTTTTTAATGGCTAGATTATAAAATGCATTCAATATTTATTTTCAATATCAGTGGGTGTTACATTCTCCCCTCCTTACAAAAATTTCATCCTCAAAATTTCATTTTACAATCTAGGCTAAAAACAAGTGGGGGTACTTTTCTTTCATTGCTTCCTCCGGTTCCAATATTGTCTCTTCGTACTTATGTTTTTCCCATAGTACCTTGACCAGATGTGTATTATAGTTGTGTAGAACATTGTCTCTATGATCCAAGATTCTCACTGGCTTCTCCTCATAGGAATGATCTTCTTCCAACTGTTCCACCTCTGAAGAGAGTACATGTAAAGGGTCTGGTATGTACTTCTTTAAGAGGGATACATCAAAGACATCATGTACTTTCGACATGGTAGGTGGAAGTGACACTTGATAGGCTATAGCTCCGACTCGATCGAGGATCTCAAAGGGACCGATATACCTGGTACAAAGCATTCCTTTCTTCCCAAACCTCATGAACTTCTTCTATGGAGATATGCATAGAAATAAAAAGTCTCCAACTTTGAATTAAATGTCATGTCGACAGTTATCCACATATCTCTTCTGTCGACTTTGGGATGCCTTGATATGTGGCTGAATAGTTTTGACCTTCTCCACTATTACTTTAACCAATTCTGGTCCTAGAATCATTCTCTCACTAAATTCAACCCAATACGCCAGTGTTCTACACCTTTTCCCATAAAGTGTATCATTTGGTGCCATTCAGATGCTCATAAGGAAACTATTATTGTATGAGAATTCAACCAGTGGAAGATGTTGGTCTCATCCTCCATTGAATTCCATAGATCATTCTCTCAACATGTCTTATAGTGTATGAATAGTTATCTCAGATTGGCCATCATTTTGAGGATGATAGGCCATATTGAATTTCAATTTGGTGCTTATTGAGTGTTGGAGACTCTTCCAAAACATCGAGGTGAATCTAGGGTCACTGTCAGATACAACAGATAGTGGTACTCCATTCAGCCTTACCACTTCTTTGATGTAAATCATTGTAAGTTGATCCAATGAGAAGTCCTCTCAAATCACGATAAAGTGAGCTGTTTTTGTAAGACAATCCACAATGACCCATATAGCATTGTTTTTTTGGATATCCTTGAATTACAGTGACAAAGTCCATGGTAATGTTCTCCCACTTCCATGTTGGTATGGGCAGTGGTTGCATCATCCCCATGGGATTTTTCCACTTAGCCTTCACTTGTTGACATACCATGAACTTTGATGTATAATCAGCTATCTCTTTTTCATATTGTCCCACCAATAGTTTTATTGGAGAGCTCGATACATATTTTTTCTACCAGGGAGTATAGAGAAATTAGACTTATGTGCATCATCCAATAGTTCTTTCTTTAGGTCAGGAATAGTGGGAACACAAAGCCTCTTCCTGATTTTCAAAATGCCACCTTCATATGCGAAGTCAGTCAACATCCCATCATTTATGGCTTTAATTTTATTTTGAAACTCCACATTATCAGCCTAATAATTTCATATCCTCTCCAGTAAAGAAGGCTGGGAAATCATTTGAAAATGTAATGATGTTTTACCTTCCTTGATAATTCCCATAACCATCTTTACTAGATCCATGAACAAAGGATCCCTTTCAACTCCCATCTTGTTCAGAACTCCATGATCCTTTCTGATCAAATCATATACTACTTGATTTTCCTTCCCCGAGTGGTAGTGTATTGTGCAAACATAGTCATTGAGTATCTCAATCCATCTCTTTTTTCACATGTTGACTACTTTCTGGGAGAATATATATTTCAAACTCTTATGATCTGTATATATCTCACATTTTTCTCCATAGAGGTAACATCTCCAAATATTCAAAGTAAAGATTTCCGCTACTAACTCAAGATCATGAGTTGGATAGTTTTGTTCATGAATTTTTAGCTGTCTAGATTCTTATGAAATCACTTGACCATTATGCATAAATACACAACCAAGTCCTTTCTTTGATGCATAACTATTGATAACAAACCCATCATTCCTCGATGGTAGGGTTAGAATCAGAGAATTCACTAACCTTCCCCTAAATTCATCAAAACATTCTTTGCATTCCTTTTTTTATTCTAACATAACCCTTTTTCTTGTGAGCTTGGTCATTGGGTTAGCTAAACAATCAATGTTCTAAATGAAATACTGATAATAACCTGCAAAAACCAATAAAACTACGTACCTCAGTTACGTTTGTTGGAGTAGGCCATTCTAGAACAGCCTTTATCTTGCAAGATCTACAGATATACCATCTATAGAAACAATGTTGCCTTTAAAGGCAACTTATTGGAGTCAAAAATCACACTTGATAAACCTCCCATATAATTTATTTCTTATCAGAGACTTCAGAATAGTGCGCTAGTGATTTTCATGTTCTTCATAGCTTTTAGAGTACACCAGAATATCATCAATAAACACCACCACAATGTCATCATGATATTCCTTGAAAACTATATTCATCAAATCAATGAAAAAAATGGTTCATTAGTTAGTGCAAAAGGCATTAATGTAAACTCGTAATGCTCGTAACTAGTTTGGAATGCTGTTTTTGGAAGGTCTTCTTTCCTCACAAGTAACTGATGATATCCAGATCGAAGATCAATCTTTAAAAAATATTGGGCTCCATGAAGTTGATTGAATAAATAATAAATTCGTGGAAGTGGATACTTATTCTTTATTATAACAACAATGATTTCCCTGTAATCTATGCACAACCTCATAGACCCATCTTTCTTCTTATCAAAAAGGACAGGGGCTCCCCATGGAGAAATTCTAGGGCGAATAAATCCTTTATCACTCAATTCCTATAGTTGTTTCTTTAGCTCAACTAACTCCACAGTGTATATTCTATAAGGGGTCTTTGATATGGGCCTTGAACTAGGAATTAAGTTAATGGAAAACTTAATTTCTCACTCTAAATGATGTCTAGGTAAATCATTTGGAAAGACATCAATATACTCTTTCAAAATATGTACATCATCTATCTGTACAATCTTCTCCTCACCCAGTTTTATTACATTCCCTTCCTCCCAAATTACTGAATTCAGTAGAGCTGCTGGTGATGGATCTTGATTAGAATCATATGGTGAGGTTTCTGTTCTAAAAATAAGGGATTCTACACCATTATTGAAAATTGTGACTTCCTTCTTCTTGCAATATTTCTTCGCATCATAATTTGAGAGCCAATCTATACCGAGAATTATATCTTTTTCAACCATTGTTATGATGTTAAGGTTAGAAACTAAAGCATGTTAATGTGTTACGAGGGGGACTAATAGACACATCTTTTTTTCAATGATACATCCACTATGAGTTTGGATAGATAACTCCTTTATTAAATCAAATTGGACATATATTTTTTAATGTAAAATTGGGAAGATATAAATGAATGCAGTGATCCAGAATCAAATAAAGTATTGACTATGTTGGATGAAACAATCAAAGTACCTACCACCACCTCGTTTGGAACTTCAACCTCCGTAGTTGTAACCGCATAATGATGGCCTTACTCCCATGGCCTTCTTTAGGAAACATTTCCCTGATGCTTATTACATTCATTTTCATATTGTCTCGTCTCCCTGCAATTATAGCACCTAACAATGGTAGCTTCTTTATTACCCTTACAATCCTGAGATAGGTGGCCTTTTTCCACCCTTGTAACAAACTCCAATTCGCTTCAGGAAAGTGCCAAGGTGTTTCTTCCCATAATTACTACATAATGGGAATTCAACTCTTCCCTTCTTCCCCATTTCCTTATTTCCATTCGCAGAGCTTTTAGATTCCCTCTTCTTCTCTTGATTTCCTTTAAAGTCATAAGACTTAGAGAATTTATTTTCTATCTTGGTAGCACTTGAGACTATATCTTCTTATGATTAAAATCATTAGGAGAGAATATCCCTTCCGAGGAATGGTTTTGAACCATCAATGAATCAATCAGTTTTTCTCCTTGGATTACGTAGGTAGTATGCAGCATGCCATGTCGGCCTTGTAAATTTGGATTCATACTTGGAAACATTTTCATCCTCCTTCTACCTTAGATTCAAGAATTTCCTCTCCATATCTTCTCACTGTTCAAGAGGGAAATACTTTTATCAGAATATTTCCTTAAAATCCCCCCATTACATCTCTTCTATGTCTTCCTCCTCCTTTGTATTTTGGACTAAGGACCACCACTGATCTGCATCACTCGTTAGATGATAAATGGCCATGATAACCATCTCTCTCTTGTTACATCCCAAAGAGAAAAATATCTTCTCAAGGGAACATATCCACTGCTTTGCTACAAACGGGTTTCCAGTCCCATTGAATGATAGAGGTTGTTGTCGTATAAAGTGATCTGACATTGCACCTCCACGTGGTGGATATGGATGCTCCATACAACTAAGGATATTATTCATAACCTAAATAAGTTGTCCTAGTATAATTATGAGTTGCTCAGCACTAGAGCCAACATCATTATATTTCATCAGAGGGAAATCCCTAAAGGGAACACGTCCTTTCATGCAGTTTCCATTCCTTCCACTTGGCACCATCTCTAGATAATAAAATACACTATATTAGGCTATGAATCATAATTTACAATTTTAACATAACAAAATACATAGAAAAAAATGGAGATCCTACGCATGGCTAATCCCATATTCGCAAAAATGGTTTCTATGAGGAATATTTTACATTTCATTCCTTCATAATTGCTTGTAAAGAAAATTTGAATTATCCTAACCATATCCTACAAGATTGTCTTAATCAATAGAGCAGAAAGGCCCATTGTTGTGCACCAGTTCCCTTTCTAGTCTAGATCAAAGTGGTGTTTTCAGGTTTTACCCCTAGATACATCTATGTTATAGTCGCCTCTACCAGCTCTTATCCAGAAATGGATGTATTGCTTTAATGATCCACCTAATCTATTCCTTATAAATATACAATGAAATTATTGTATTTATATCCTAAAAAACTAATTTAGCGACACTTCCCTAATTATAAATTTTCTAAATCTAGTTTTCAAGTATTCTACTAAACATCCTCTCATACAAACTATAATGACCTGACCCCAGTTACCCCGAGACAGTTCCTTCTTTGTTACATTGGCATACAAAAAAGGAATAAGAATCCCAAAGGAATTAATAGTTTAGTATTATTGGAAACAAGATACATACATAAGTTCATCATTACGAATTGAAATGAAAAACAACATAGAAACCCCTTAGACAACTTCTATAACTCATAGGTTGTTTCTGCATGTCATTCATAATAAAATTCTTCTTGCCCTGTGGAAATAAAACATAAAAAAGGAGTGAGATCAAATTCTTATTAAGGGTAAGAAATACAACAGAAGATAACATAAATATTAAATATGGTGAATAATTGAAAACGCATGCCATTAGAAATAAACTTGAACATAATATGGTCGAAATATGAGCTGAGTAAATATAGCCAAAACATAACATAATAATGGGTGTTCTAATATTAGAATAACCACATGAACCAAAAATAATATATTTCTAATGGGGCCATGCATAATGCGGGACAATATAACCATACCGTCATGGCCTCGTGCCAGGACCATAAATATTCATTTTGTCAAGGCATGATGCCAAGACCGTAGTTTGTCTCATGAGACTTACCGATGCCTCGAGGAGTTATAACATGCCCCACCTGACACATAATATGTCCAATTAATTCCACATATGAATGGGGATAAACATAAACAACATACACATTAATATATTAAATGTAAATTTCATTCCACAAACATTAAGCCAAAACACTAACCATTCGAAGTAAACTGATGACTGGTTTAAATATAGAAAATCAATAGCCAAAATAATCATAAACCATTATTTTAAATATGGTAGATGATAATATGGAATACTAATCCCAATAATACATTATAATGAACAAGTGTGTTTATATAGTGGAATATACTCTTATTAAATCGTCAAATAATTCTTGAAATAAATATTCTTTAACTTTGAAAATAATAGTTCTTTTGTTAAAATACTTGTATAAAACCATAAGGGAGGTAAGATATTATTTTCATAACAAATTAGTGATTTTATAGTTATAACAGTTTCCAAAAATAGATTATAGATTTCCCTTGAAAATAGGTAAAATATTGATATATTCCCTTGAATCGGGCTTGTATTTCAGAAACAATTTGAATGATAATTTTCAAGAATGTTACTAACCATAAAATAAATAAGGATTATGGTTTGTGTACATATATAGAACACTCACACAGAATTTATAATGAGTATATAATAATAAATAATAATTTCATTGATGTAATTTAGAAAATGAAAATAACCAGAATGGAAATGGAATTTCAGGTGGAAAAACCCTTAACTTAAATACGAATGTGTTCCCCTATTTATCATAAGGTCATGGAATATGAAATTATACATATCAATAACTTATTTCATAACCTAATAGTTAGGTATTTAGGTTATCATAATTATTTTTAGTTCATTTATGTTATTATTTATTAGTTATTATATTGAATTCTGTCGTTCCGGAGTGTTTGTTTTCTTGATTTTCCTAATTGGTTCACTTGTTTTTAAGTAATGAATTTCATGTGGAATGGTTTTAAATATACAGAATTAAAATTAAATATTATTTTTGAACATCCATAATTTTTAATAGCCATTTATATCATTTTGTTACATGTAATGGGGATGAATCCTTATATGACAATCACTTCGATTATTTGGCGGTATTTGGATTATTATGAATGAGTTTTGTCACATTAACGAATAATATGTAAATATAATGATTATTGAATATTAATTACGTTTTAATTTATATATGATAGTCAGGTTAAACCATAAATATGGTTTTAGGACCAATAATGAAGATGAAATTGATTAACGAAACTTCATCGTCCACGAAGGCTATAAATTGGAACCTCATGGACGATGCCTTTGTTTATAAAAATAAAAGGGGGAGAGTAAGAATATTTATGATGGTTCTTCTAGTCACATGATATTATTCCAGTATATAGATGATATTGGAGTTATCAAGCTCATTTGGATAGAGGAGGTGAGGAATGGATATAAAAAGAAGATAAAATCAAATGAAACCCAATGAAAAAGAAATGTGCTTTACCTCTTGAAATAACTTCCTCGAGGACCTCCTCAAGGGAAGGGATTTAGGTCTTTTGGAAAGACCAAGAGCATCCTAGTCATGGGTAGTGACTAGGGAAGGGTATTTTGGCATAACATTGAGGATTTGTAAGGTTTAGAGGTTTGAAGATAAGAGGGAGTGGGGAGGGGTTTTTTATAGTGGAGGAGAAGAGTAATTTATGAATATTTAATTGATTATTTTATTAATTACCACAAGAAAACCAATAGTATTGTATCCTTTGAACCCTAATAGTAATAAGTTCATGTGAGATCTAACCAAGTGGCCTTGCATCACTTGTGATTTCATTAATAGTGTATTAAACTAATAATTTGTATATACGGTATTTTATAGTATTTCACTATTCATAAAAAATTCTAGAATTTCAGAAAAATCCCAAAATTTACCCCTACTATATTTAGATGTGTAGAATTAAAAAATCAAATTCGTTTTTCAAAATTAATTTTCTAAATATTATTATGTTAATTTTTAAATAATTTCTTAGTAAATTCGAACAATAACAATTTTAAGATGCAATTAGTTTTATTTCACATTGAAAAATTAATTAAGATCTCGTTATCTTATTACCTTAAGAAAATAAAATAATATTATTATTTACTATTCATAAGGGTCATATTACTATTCATATTACTATTCATAAGTCTTTGTTAATATTCACCAAAAAACAAGTTTGTTCTATTAGACTCTAAATGACTTACTAGTCACAAATCAAAATGAATGTTATTCAAAAATTCCAAACACAGTAGAGGCCAAGTTGTGATTAATGTCAAGATTATAAAATCCATTGAATATTTGTATTCAAAATCATGGGGTGTTACAACAAAGCCCCTCATCAAGGTGTTATGGAAAAATATAATTTTTTAAGAATCAATGTGGGAATTAGAGGAACAGATGAAGTAGAGTGACCCTCATTTGTTTTAGTGTGGGAAAAAAATTCAAGCATGAAATTTCTTAAGGGAGGGGGGGAGATTGTAATGACCCAAACTCTTATTAATGAAAATTATTCTTGATATAATTAAATGTCTTATTATGTAAAATTTTTATATAAAACATATGAACCTCCTTGGTTTTATGTTTTTGAATTTTAAAATAGCGTTAATATTTTTTACTATTTCTAATATAGTCATTGAACAATGATCTCTTGATTAAAATAAATATAGGGCTTTAATAAATCCAATTTACTCATAAAAAAGGAAGTTATGTCCTCATATAGTATAATTTCACTATATAAATACTATTTTTTAGAGCTCAGAATGGAGATAGAGTCACTGGGATTCACTCTTGACTAAGCCCAACCCAATCTTCAACACCTTAAGCTTGAACGGAACCACCTATGTGAGAAGTGGAAGTTAATAGAGATTTCCACATGAGAGATGTTATCCAAGTCACCCTAAAGGTCTATAACCATCTCACCCCTTACCCTTAAGTCTTATGCAGGTGTTATAAGGGGTTATGTAATAATACCCTAGCACTATGATTATGTGCATTATTGTTTTATATAATAAAGAATATACATTCATTTTATTATTGTTTCGTTGTAAATGGGTTTTAAAAAACAAATACTATTTTTAGTTAATACCCAACTAAGAAATCGATTTTGATGAATTAATGTATTTTGGAATAAAATAAAATTTTAAAAATAAAATTTTATTACTAAATATCTTTTTGATAAATACAAATACCTGTAATTTTTTCTATGAATACAATTGTAATTTTTATTCAGTTTTGAAAATGGTTTTTGTTATAACCCCTGAATTTTCGATATATTCTGATTTTTATTTTAAATGTAAAGACTCAAATATTTATAAAATTATTTAGATAAAATGAATATTATTTTCGGATTTAGGATATCACAATTATCTAAGGGGGAATTTTTCATAATTTTCAAAGATAATCGAATTATTAGGTAAAAATTAAAAACCATTTAAATTTATAATGTTTTTTACAATATCATAATGAAACAAAAGAAATGTAATAAAATAATATAAAATGGGTTTTCAGCCAATATATGTTTTACCCTTAAAATAATGTGATTTTAGATTTGATTGATTATTTTTATGGTGCCTTAGTGGACCCTCCAATACTAATAAAATATTTTAACTTTTTAAAATGATTTCCTTGAGATTGTTACTCACCTACACATAATATACCCTAATATTTAAAAAATTTAGGACATTGGCCATATAAAAAAAATTTTTTAACTACACTTTGGAAAAAACCATGGGCAGAAATCATTGTATTGTTTGTGTTTTTTATTGGTTTAATGTGTAGTGTACAAAACCTAAGTAATAAATAATTCCCTCTCCTTTCCAATATATACCCACTAAATATCTCATTCCCCTTGCCTCAAAACCATTGGAACTGAACCAACCTATTAAATCCTCTCTATATAATCCAACCAAGGTTATTTAAGCTCTCTAGATTCCTCTCTTAATCCTCTCCTTAGCCTTTGGGATAACACTTCTAACTAAGGGATCCTCACTTTCCTTCCTTATTTATGTCTATGTTTCCTTATTATGTGATGCCAAATTATTTTCAATTGAAAAAATTGTGGTATTATTTATCACCTACCATATACATATTTATTTATGTTTGAATGATGAGAGACCCCTTTCTATCTCAATAATTACTCTCATGTGCACTCGTTACCATGCTGAAATTCAGCAAGGGATTTATATCTCCTCATTTACATTCAAGAAATTATTTTATATTATGCATCTATGTTCCATTAAAAATGTTGGAATATTATTTTTTGTGACCCCCTTACTATAAATTTCATTTATAAATGATGAGATACACTTTTATCTCTAATCAACTAATTTTATAATTTTTATTTGGCGTCGTTATGCTATCGAAGTTACACCAAATTTTCAATGACAAAATCATCGTGTAGGTGAATATGATAACCATTTCTCTATCAATGGTATTCACCTTTATACACATGCACTGATTGATTTAGGACATAAATTTATGAATTCCACATATATTATTTTTGTAATAAATTATGATTCTTAATGAATCAATTTTTTATGATCTTTTTGGCACACTTATGCATGAAATGAAATGATTAAGAAGGGTGTGCCCTGATAGTGCTCTAATGCATTGGGTAAAGATTAATATCACAATACATTAAGTGAAATGAGGGTTTACTCATTAAAATTAAAGTGAAATGAGGATTTAATCATTCTAATTCATGTGCAATGGGGTTTTACTCATGCTCCATGTGCAATGAGCCTTTGTTCATGATAATATCACATTAAATGTTGTTTCTGTATCACAATGTTATGATAATCATGTTATATCATGCCTTTATGTTCATTATTTTCTTATGCTCCATTTATATGTTTATTTCATAACATATATCTTATTCTTCATGTTATGCCTTGTCCAATCCCTTACTCTGATTTATATCTCACCCTTTTATTATGAATGTCCTCATGTTATCCCATGAAATGCTTAGTATGAAGGAATGTTGTGTCCATGTAAAAGAAGTTTTCAATAAATACGTTGTATAGTATGTCATTATTTATCATGTAGTGTTCCTAATTTCCCAAGACAATATACCTCTCAATCCTCATATTTTTCTTAAGTGAAATTTTATATAATAAAAAAATTTAACTGTGTAATAAAGAGCAGGGTTGTTATAATGTTCATACAGAAAAAATAAATTGTCATATTTGTAAACATAAAAATTCTAATTTTGGTAACTCATTACATGATTCCTCAATCTGAATTTTTATATTACTTCAACTCATAAAATTTCTTCTAAATAACCTTATGATAAAATCAAAAAATTTCTTCTAAAAGTTTTTCTAGTAATTTATATTTTCTTCTTAAAATGTCTTTTTATTGAAACTAAATTTTATTTTAAAAAAACACCATTTTTTTAAATGCAATTATCAATGTATTCTTTCCGAAATTTTTAGGTGAAACTGTTCTTCTAGTGAATTCAAAAATCTTATTTAGAAAATTTTCATCAAAAAAGTTTCTTCTAAAAAATTGAAATAAAGAATGTCCTTATAGAAATATTATTCTCGAAATATTTCAAAAAAATTATTTCATAAATATTTATAAAAAATCAAAAATTACAGGAAAAAAATCTAATAATATTCTATAAAACTATTCTAAAAATATTCTTATGAAAATGATAAAAAAATGTTTCTAAAACTATGTTTTTATTTATTTTATTCTAAATAGGTTTTTATAAAAATTTCAATATGAAATAATTTCATGTTGGTTCATCATCAAATATTATAAAATATCCTTCTCATATTGAATCCCTTTTATATATTCCATCAAAGTAATTATTCTTCCTTGAATGATAAGAATAATAACTGTCTACCTTTAAAAAAATAAATTTATAAACAATAATGTTTATTTTAATATTTAGTTAAAATTTAACTCTCTAGGCACTGATATCTTAATGTTCCACTTCATCCCATAAATAAATTTAACTCTCTATGAATTGATATCTTAATGTTCCACTTTGTCTATTTAGAAAAAAACTTCAATGGATGTCCCTACAGCCAATAAGAAAATATATCATTGATATAAACAATGACAATTTGGGTACCTATAATCATCTGATTCATATATATGTTATTATTAACTTTTTCTTCAAAAAATTAAACAACACTATGTGATTATAATGTTTTGAATACTATGAGTGGTGGATCTATTTCAAACAGTTCAAATCTCTCTAATGTTTTCAAAACATTCTTATATTATTATCTAGTATAAAAACTTTGGGATTATTAGTGTCAACTTCATTATCTATTTAGCCATTGAATAATACTTACATAACAAACATAGAATATAATTTTTTTTAAATGTGGGAGAATATCCAAAAAATATTCTAGTTGTTTCCTGAATTGAAACAATAGAAAAAATTCATTTAAATTCAACAAATTATAAATGTGAATAACCTTTTCAAACTAACAAAGCATTTTTCCTTCAAATTTCTCCCTATTCATTTATTTTCTTACTAAACAACCATTTTGTTCCAATAACATTATCTCATTCCTATTGAGGAACAATATTCTAGGTTTCATTTTTTAAAATTTTATATAACCCATCATTCATCAAATTTAACAATTATTTATACTAAACTACTTCTGAAATATATTTTGGTTCCACTTTTGAGATAATTGATATATTATTTTAAAACCTCAATCACCTCCTAGTCTGAACTAGAGCTTCAAAATTTCAGATGATACTATTGGATTAAACATGATGTTGTAAAGATAAATGTTTTTGTGTCTTTTTTCTAGTCCTACTTTCCTCATCATTGGGATGATTTGAATAAACCTATATTAGATTAGTCCCATAGTTATCTTTTTTTATTTATGTTCTATTGATGTTACGATTATATCTTCTATTATGTAATATAAATCATCGTAAAAAATTTCCATTAAGGTAGACTGATTTTGAATGACTTTTAAATCAAAGGAATAAAATAAACTATGTAGTCATTTAATACAACTTTGAAACTCTTTATATTGGGTTAATATACTAGGCAAATAACTTCTATTACCTTTTCAAAAAAAATATTAAATCTATATATTTTATTTTCATTAACAAATGAATCCCAAAAGCCATAAAATATATCATTATAGGATTCATCATAAAACACTTCTCATTGGGATTCATTTTTTATTCCACTCAATGAAAAAATATATTTTGAACATGTACATATACACTTAATGATTCTCTCTGGAAGAACGCAAAATTTTTATATTTTGGGAGCATGCTACTTCCCATATTAACTAGACTTTGAATTTTTCCTTTTCGTTACTCTATTTTATTGATTTATGTATGAATAAGTATAATGGTTTTTAATTATTTGCTTATTTATGTATGAATTGAAAGATTTACTTTTTTATTCCTTTCCATTTTACTTTCCCAACTTTTACATATATATGCCCATCCCATTCATAGTATCCCTTTTGAAAATTTTGAATAGATCTGCATCCTTCAGTTTATGTTTCATGAAAATTATATTTTTTTTCAATTGAAATCATCAAGTAAAGTTTTAAAATAAAATTAACCCTTTTTATTAATGTCACATTGACCCAAATAGGTTACATTTTATGATATCTAGTGGTATGGTGGATTAAATGTCAACTTTATTTTGACATCCATTATCCATCCTTTCGTTATGAAATGTTTTGTGAATGACATCATATTTCTTCATAAATTGTGGTAAAACTCTCTTAGAATCTTCCTTTTAAATTTTTCTAAAAACATTCTAGCCAATATGTGGTGGTATTGGGTCCCAAATATTGATCTTGTCCTCAGTTCATTAATAGAAATATTTACTATGATCTCTAATCCGGAATAGATTGTCATTGGTTCATTCAATCATAGTAAAAACATTATTATCCTTACAACATCATATGATACATGAATATTTCTAATGATAACTTCCTTAATATTATCATATGTCCTTATAACACTCATTATGTTTTGTTTAAGACTGCTAGAAATAAAATTTCATTTAACACTAACATATGAGCCTCAATCTCAACTGTTCTAATTCCTATATTTTTAAATATCATTTATAAATTTGACTTCTACTCCCTCATATTATTCTATGTTTGTTTCTTAATTTGTATGCCACATTTCATATGTGAAGAAGATCCTCTTCAATAATCCATTGTTTACTCTTTTTGCAAGATTTTGGTGAAATATCAATAATAAATACGTTGTAACCAATCGTCTTTTTGCAAGAATCATTTTAAATTATAGAACAAGAAACATACCCCATAAGTGTTATCATATTACCATCAACATAATGACATGTTTGGTCACAACTTACACAAATTAAATCCAATCTTCAAATTAGTTTTCCCTTGGCTTCATTTTAACATCTGATGAATTTGATTTTGTTTCTTAGTTTAACATAAGAATGTTATTTACTTTTCTAACTCGATTTCCCTATCTCAGTTACTTCCTACTCCAAGAGAGATACATGTTAATATAAAAATTATATAATATGTGTCTACAAGTCAAACAAAAAAAAACATAATTTTTTGAAACTAATCCATTAATTGATGTACATTTTTTTCTGGGATAAGTTTGTTTATATTATAAGAATATTAATAAAACAATTCCCTTGGTGAGGAGAATAATTCTTCCCAAATATACTTTTAAATTTTCTGTTATTTTAAATATTTCTCATATACATTTTAACCCTTCCTTTGAAATTTTTTTCCTTAAATATTGATGTTCATTAAAATAAGATAAACTATTAATTTTAGTGGATATAGATCTCACCTGATTTTTTGGATGTGTTCATTCCTAAGGTTGAGGTGTTTTATCCTTTACCTATGATTATTTTCAAAAAATAAAACTTATCATATTCAATGTATCATTATCCTCAATTAATTAATAATTATTCTTATATATTTCTTATTCCTTATAAAATATTTGTCATATTTCTTGAGTACTAAGTTTTTCTCAAGATATGCATCTCACACTAAACTCATACAATTTTCCATATATGTTTCTTGACCTTAATATTATTCACAATGTGAATTATCACCCATCAATTTAACATGATCCTTGATATTTTTAATACTATTCAAAAATTTATATTATAATAATCTATTTTCACAAGAAGAATAGTATTCATTTAAAAAAACATATCCTTTGTTCCATTAGGTAAACTATTTCTTGATTTTGATTGGTTATTTAACATCCTAAAAAGTTGTACCCCACTTCTTTCTCTGATATTTTCTTTCAAATTCATCATTATCATATTATTAAACTTTATTATTCATTAAATAGTTTTTTTCAAGACTTATAATTACCTCACAACTAAAATAGTTGAGTGGGATTTTACCTTTATACTTACTATGTCCTTTCCAGAAATTACAATATATAAGGTAAATAATTATCTTATTTATTTATCCATTAACTAAATTATCATTGTATTCACTATATCCCTTTTCATTATTTTATTTTTCTTTGATTATTTTCTTCCTCGTGGCTTCAAAATATATCTCTTCCTTTATCTTTTTTTAAAAAATTGATGATTTCATCATTTTATGTGAAACAAGAATTTTATGTAGTGTATGAAGAGATAATAATCATAATATTCTAATGTATATGATTTAGGATAAAGTTTAACAAGAAATGTACTCGTTAAAATTTTAAAAAATTTATTTTTCCAACACATATTTTTTACCCTAATGTTGCTAACAATTTCATTTACTTTTTTGATGTAATCATATCGATAGATTCTTCATCTACCATCTTAGTATCATTGAACTGTCTTCTCCTGATTGGAATATTTTCTTCCCTTACATTTATATTTCTCTTGAATATTATTTTTTTATTCCAAGTTTTACATTAAAATTTTGAGACCCAACACCTTTTTGTAAACATTATCAGGCTAAGACATCATAATAACATTACCAGATTTTCCATTAAACTCGTGATTTATTTTTTTAGAAAATAGAATAGGAGTATCATTTTCTATAGGGGAAAACATAAATTAGATTCATTAATAACCTCTATTCCAAGAGATATAAGATAGGGTATCATTATATTTGTCCATACATGAGAATTTGTTTCATCAAAGGTAGGAATACCTATTCTACAGAATGGGAACATATTATCCACAATAATGAATATATGAATAATACAGAGGGAACCATATTGGGTAACAATTTAAGCTCCTTAAAATATATAGATCACATAGTGAGGGTGAATTGATAGTGAAATTTTTATATTTTTGTTCCTCATGAAATTAACTTCTGCAACGTGTCAATGTTTTAATCCTCACATCTCTATATCTTGACCTCACTCACATGCAATAATAATGAATTTAAATCAAGGAATATAGGGTTTTACATGGTCCATTACAAATATTGGTACATAGTACATTTTGTTTCAACATCGATTGATCCACATGTATCCACAATATAATGTAGGTGAATGAAAATTTGCCAACTCCCAGTAAGCTCCTTCTTTATCATGAAATCGAATATAACTACTTCACAAAAGATACAAATTTTATTCATTTTTATTATCCAATGTAATATCAGAATGTTGATATATTCTCACTTTTTAAACATTCAAGAATAATATTCTAGAACATCAATAATTAAAAGGTATTCTTACGGACTCTAACCCATACTGACTTCCTTATGTTGAATAATCTATTCAAAACTATAAACATTAGAACATAAAATTATTCTTTGACTATTATAATATTCAAAATAATTTTTTTTACCCGTCTTTATAATTATTCATATAAATAATCTAAAAAACTAATAAATTGGTCATTTAGAAACAAATATTTTTATACACTCATTCTAAATTTGGACAAATAGATGATACATGGTGTTTAAACACCTGACAATTATGATGATCATTAATATTATGAACTAATAGAAGATAAATATAATGTAAATTTATCACAAATTATATATTTATAAATCAGTTTGAGCATATTCCAAAAACATTAGAGATATATTAAATTTATAAAAAATACCACATAAAATATTATTTCAGAAACTTCTCAAATATAATCTTGAAACATGAACTATATTTCATGGATGTGGAACCTTGATTAACCATCTCAACATTTTAACAATTAATTTTGATTTTATAAAAATTTTACCCTTCAAGAACATGTTTACAGTACCTTTGTTCTCAAATTTTATCCCAAAATATAATTTCAACATATTATTTCAATAAATCCATTAATTGCCTTTCATAATATTATTCCAATAAACTCACAAATTTTATTCTAGAACGATCTTAAAGAAACTCATTTTTTATCTTTTTAAAACTCAACATTCTTCATCTGGTAAATCATAAAATATTTCCTCTATCTGAATTTCTTCATTAGTTAAACTCATATAATATCCTCCAAATAACCTTTTTTTGAAATCAAAAAAATTATTCTCAAACCTATACTACTGAATTTCAGTTTTTTCCAATAAATACTTATAAAAAATCAGTTTTTATCCTCTAAATTTTCCTTTTGAAAATGTTACTCTAAAAATGATCATTGTAAATTGTTTTTTTGAAATTATTCTTCTAATGAATTCATTAATATTATTATATAAATATTCATCCATAGATGTTAATCTAAAAAATATCCTTTATAAATGTTCTTCAAAAATTATTTCTCATGAAATGTTCTTCAAAAAATATATATCTAGAAATTGTTTTAAAAGAATTCTTTAAGAAATATTTCAAAAAATATAATTCGGGAAAATTATGTAGAAAGTAAATATATAAAAATTCATTTTAAAATGTTCATTATTAAATGTTCTTAGAAAAATTTTCATTCTAAAATGTTATAATAAAAATTTTCTTATAGAAATTTTATAATAAAAATTGCCTCTATAATTCAACTTCACCGACAATAAAATATATTTTTATCATGAAATAACTTTATATCTTCTATAAAAGTAATTTTTCATTATGGAATGGTTATAAAAACCATCGTTTGATATAAAAAATGTGAATTTATAAGAATTAAATTTCATCTGAAGTCATTTAGTAAATGTTAATTTGAATAAATAGTGAATTAATGATTAAAAATTATTTTAAATTTCATCCAATTCCACCACTAATTTTATCAAAGGAAAATTGTTTTAAAAAATTAATCCATAAAAAAATCCTTGTATAGGGAAACAATCCATCCAAACAATACATATCCTTATATGAAATAAATCAAAATTGACATCCATAATTTTGATAATAATTATAAAAAGTTAATAAAATAAATCCATTGGTTCTTCAATACACATTTAATAATGACATGACCAATAAAAATATTAATGATTTTCTTTAAACAAGTCTTAATAAAAATAATAATGGAACCCTAATCAATAGTTATATTTGATTTTATAATATTTATAATGATTTTTTATCATAATAAATTTACAAATACAAATTATTTTATTTAAATGGAGTTTATATTAAACTTATCATTTATTCTCATCAATCTAAAGATTGACACTAAAATTATGTTGAAACTATTTTCCCATGAATGGATTAATGATTTACTAGTTCTTGTTCAAACATGGGATTATTTATATAATCCTCAAATCATAAATCATTAAACATTATCAAAATTTAAAGTATAGAAAAAAATAAACAAGCCTAGGGGTAGATATTCGATTTAATAGAATTAAACTACTCTATAGAATAGAAATAAATAATCAAGAAAGGGATAGTCATCTATAATTTTATTTTTCTTCCAATGACTATAATAATTAGAAGAAAAAACTCATAATATTATGTTAAGATCCCAATCCATGTAATACTCCATAAAAATTATTAATTACATATTTATAGAGTGTATGATGGCATTGGTTTATAAATGCTTTCAAATATAAAATGGTATCCTTTTTAAATATTTTACCCTCACATGTACCACATTGTTTATAATAATTACATGTTATTTAAATAAACATATACATATAAAAAATGTTTGATTAAATTTATTATAATATTTTATAAAGATTTATCCCAAAAAAAATCTCATGTAAAACATATAAGATCAACATGGTGAAATGGTTTTCATGATGATTCATTTAGCCTTGATTTGTATTTAATTACCAATTCCTCCTCCAAAATGGTGATCAATCATATATTATCTAAAATATCTATTTATACTATTGAGTGAGGAATATCGTGACAAACTGAATTAAAATTAATTCATAAAAAAATTTATATAAAAAATACAATGTTTTTTATAATTGGATCAAAATTGATGTTTTATTTAAATTTTAATATGAAATCATGAATTTTAAAATTTAAATAATTATTAGAAATATTTTTTTTATTTTTTTAATTGTTTAATTTATTTTTATTAATGTATTTATAAAAATTTGGTTTACAAAATCCCTCCAACATACCCATTTTCACTGATAATTAAAATCCATATAAAATTATGGAAAATTAATTCGTTGAAGTGTTTTCTCAAATGTTTAGTTATTTAAAAATAATAATTGTAGAAAAAATTATTTATATATGATATGTATATATATATAATAATAATAAATTATATTTTAAACTTATTAACTATTTAATTTCAATTCATGAAAAATACCCAATATACTTATAACGACTCAGGTGTAA
The DNA here is from genome assembly GCA_963277665.1 of Viscum album. Classification (NCBI taxonomy): domain Eukaryota; kingdom Viridiplantae; phylum Streptophyta; class Magnoliopsida; order Santalales; family Viscaceae; genus Viscum; species Viscum album. The sequence goes on from OY728153.1 coordinate 823,949,968, forward strand.
ACATTACTTAATCTAATGTCTATAGACTTGATTTAATTTTTATATAATTCTAAAGGATATTTTAGTTTTATAGTTTTATAGAGTTATATTATAACTCTTATACAATAATCCCACATATTATAAATAACACATCAACTCAATAACCATTTTTTCATAATATAAAACCTTTAAAGGAAAATAGGATTTATTATCATGAAAAATCATCACAATTGTAATCATGACTTCTTAGTTTCCCTTACCCAACCTTATGAACTATTTAAAAAAATCATGGGATAGGAAGAAAATATTAGTAAGGGATATAAAAATAAATAAGGAAACTCTTAGTCCAAGAATACTTATAAAAGTTATCCTTTTTCAAAAAAAGTGGTTTAAAATAAACATTTTCTTACTTAGGAAATTACCTTTTATGCCCAAATATTTTCATAAAAAATTTCATAAGAAATCATAAAAAACTCATAATGTTTATTATAAATCGTGAAAATCTCATAATAAATTATTTCAAAAATTTACTATTTAACCATTGAAAATGGCATATACATTCCTTTACCATGTAAAATCATAAGATGTCCAAAAAACCCCATAAAAAGAATAGATAAATAATGTAGGTAAATTGGGGTGTCATATTTTATCATTATTATACATACATGGTATAAATATCGTGTTTGTACTTGGAGAAACCATTACAGTTACACTTGAAAGAACCATCACTATTATACTTGTAATAATCATCATGACATATTCACTTAATCTTTTAAGAGAAAACTAATCGGTTAAATCAATCCCTTTACACAATAAATTGGATATCTATAAAAGGATCGCACACCCTCATTTTATAATGGAACCACCCATCATCATAATCAATTCCCACGAACCATAACAGAATCATAATATATAAAATATTTTAATTTTCAAAATATTACTTTTACACATAAGAAAATATTTATGGATATTGAAATATCAATTTCATTTTAAAACTTTTTTGAAAATAAATAGTACATTTAGAAGGAGTTTTTTTCATTGAATAAAACATGGAATATTCCAATGAATTCCATGAATAAAAATATGGTTACAATGCTATAAAATTTCATTGTTTCCATATGAGTTAAAATAGAACATTTCTTTTGTTTTATTGTAAGGAACATAAAAATATTATGTAAAATATTTCTTTTGAAATCCTTTCATATAAATTCAATTGAAAAATAAAATTTCTATTTAAAATTATTTTATATCCATATAAATACAACTATAAATTAATATTAATAAAATGGACAATGAATAAAATGAGAGATTCAAGGTAAACATTGAAATACCATTTTTTTTAAATAACGTTTTTACATTTAGTTTCAACCCATTTTATATGTTCTACAAGATCATGAATAATAAACATAGGTTAATTTTTTAATTTCTTAATAAATTTTTTGATGTTTATTATCCTTTTTGTTTATCTCTTACCATACAATTTTTTATTATTTAGTTACTTAAATTTACTTCGGATGTTTTCATGATATTCCATTCATAAGTCAAAAAATGGATTTGGTAAGACAAATATGGTCAAATTAGAAATTATTAAATTATATTTAGAATAATAATAACGAAATAATTTTCATTTTTTACATCAATTTTATTATTAAAATGAATTTTGAAATATATTAATGAAAATGAACTAGGTAACAATCATGGAGATGGTAGGTCATACGTATGCATGAGTATCGTTTCCATGTTTTAATTATCGTTATGGAAATAAGGTAAGTATAGTTTTTTCCTTACATTAAAATGATAATATTCTAAATATCAAAAAAAATTATATATCATCCAAGTGATGTGGTAATGGGGAACAAATAACATCTCTTCATGGAGGTGGTAGTCCACACATATGGCTAAATGGAATTTTCTTTTTTCAGTGAGTGGAAAGGTAAGAAATTAAATGATATATTATATTTTCATAATATTTATTATTTAATGAATTTGTTTTGAATATTAATTACATTAGTATAACTAGCTGTGAGAGATACCGAGGGAAAATAAATTACCTGATTTTGCGAGCCGGTAGTTTGTTGTACATGTGAATGTGGGTTTCATTTCCCACTTTATGGAAGAGGAGATTGATAAAGGTTGTTCAAATAATATAATAAAATATCAGTTTATTTAGGATAAAATTCTTATTATTTTATCATTTTTTTAATAATGTTTCAATGATTTGGAAGAATAAATAAAACAAAAACATGTGGCTAAAACTGTACATATTATGTGGAATGTTTTCTTTCGATAACATCTTAAGCCCCCTAATCACTACTACAAAAACGGGCAATAACAGCGCTAAAATCCGGCTTTAACAGCGCTAGAAAAGCACTGTAAAGCTCAGCGCTGATAAAGGGGGGGGGGGGGGTCCTTTCACAGCGCGTTTTAAGCACTGTTAAATGTCACCTTTAACAGTGCTAAAAAAAGCGTTGTTAAATGTCGCCTTTAACAGCGCTAAAAAAGCGCTGTTATATGTTGCCTTTAACAGCGCTTTTTTAGCGCTGTTAAATATCTCCTTTAACAGTGCTTTTTTAGCGCTGTTAAATGTTGCCTTTAACAGTGCTAAAAAAGCGCTGTTAAATCCCTGCATGCTGCTAAAAAAACCTGCACGAGTACAGCCAGCCGAGCAGACCTACACAAAAACCAGTATATCAACCACAGACCTGCACAAAAACCAGTATATCAACCACAAGCATGTCATCAACCGATCACAACCCAACCAAACAGTGTTCTTACCATGAGTTAGATACCGTCTACCCAGAAACAAAAACTAACTCATTACATAGTATCACAAAATATTCCTACACAACTCAGAAGATAAATACTAGAACATTCTACTATGCATTGTTTCTCCTTGGATTGCCACTTGGTTTTGACAAATCGTGCAGAACCCGTGCTCCTTGAATCATTCTGCAATACATAAAAAGGATATCCAAACTCTCCCAACCATCACCCTTAGTAATTATGTATATTAATACAAAAAAGGTAACATATCATAAACTGGGGGACTGTAATGAGACATCAAGATTAACATTCTATATATAGGATCGATGTCTGGTAGGATTGGTTGCGTTGATACATGACTCTACCTGGACCTCAAAAATAGATATATGATCTCACTCCAGGACTTTCAGAGAGACTCCAACAATGTATAGGACGTCCTGCTGAAGTGATCGTTCTACCGTAAGTAGGAAAAGATACCAAAACCATCCTAGGAAGGATCATGGGAGCCAACCCTAATGAAATATGTCCTTGATATAGTGTTCAAAGAGATCAATCATGGTACATAAAATTATGTGTCATTTAAAGGGTCACATGCCTTGTCCCTTTACCCTGGGTAACTCCAATGTTCAGCTGCCTGTGTGAATATACATGTCATATAAATAGGAAATTACATGGCATGTTAAAAAACATATACTTGTTACCCTTTGATCTTGTGTCCTCTTATACACCCTTGCCCTATGTTAGTACATGACGTCGATCCCGTGTGATTCTTCCTGTGTATCTGTACAAGGGATAAACTGCGTAGCTGGCTCATTAAAGACGTGTAGTGGGATATATTCCATGTAGGAAAGCCATTTTATCCACCCCATGTTTCTGTATCTCAAAAATTCATGCGAATTCTTGGGGGAGGGTCTACAGTACATGTGAGGTGGATATCTCAGTTGTTGATTTCACTTAAAAATAAGTCCATTTTGAACAAAACAGAGGCACATTGAGTGGTGTCGACCACACCGGGCCTCAGATTGAGTCGGGGTTGACTCATACACATCAAATTTGACCCATGGATCATTGTCCTTAAGTTTCAATAGAATCCGAATGTGTTTGTTCAGTTTCCCGTATGTCAGTTGTTGATTTCTCACTTAAAATTAAGTCCATTTTTAACAAAAACAGAGGCACTTTCAGTGGTGTCGGCCACACCGGGCCTCGGATTGAGGCGGGGTTGCCTTTTACATGTCACATTTGAACCATGTATCGTTGTTCTTAAGTTTCAACAGAATCCGAATGTGTTTGGTTGGTTTGTCGTATGTTAGTTGTTGATTTCACTTAAAATTAAGTCCATTTTTAACAAAAACAGAGGCACTTTGAGTGGTGTCGGCCACACCGGGCCTCGGATTGAGGTGGGGTTGACTCGTACACGTCACATTTGACTCATGGATCGTTTTCCTTAAGTTTCAATTGAAACTGAATGTGTTTGGTCGGTTTGGTGTATGTATGTAAAATATTGTCCATTTTAAACAAAATACATACACTTGGAGTGATACCGGCCACACCGCATCTCGGATTGAAGCAGGGTTGACTCGTACATGTCACATATGACCCATGGATCATTGTACTAAAGTTTTAACACAATCCTAAGGCCTTTGGTCGGTTTCCCGTATGTCAGTTGTTGATTTCACTTAAAAATAAATCCATTTTGAACAAAATAGAGGCACTTTGAGTGGTGTCGGCCACACCGGGCCTCGGATTGAGTCGGGGTTGACTCTTACACATCAAATTTGACCCATGGATCATTGTACTTATGTTTCAAAAGAATCCAAATGTGTTTGGTCGGTTTGCCGCATGTCCGTTGTTGATTTCACTTAAAAATAAGTCCATTTTGAACAAAAGAGAGGCATTGTGAGTGGTGTCGGCAACACCGGGCATCAGATTGATGCGGTGTTGAATCGTACACGTCACACATGAGTCATTGATCGTTGTGAAAAAGTATCAACGCAATCAGAAGCCGTTAGATCGGTTTGGCGTATATACGTAAAATATTGTCCATTTTAAACTAAATACATACACTTGGAGTGATATCGGTCACACCGCACCTCTGATTGAGGCGGGGTTGACTCGTACATGTCACATTTGACCCATAGATCGTTGTCCTTACGTTTCAATAGAATACCAATGCGTTTGGTCGGTTTTCCGTATGTCAGTTGTTGATTTCAATTAAAATTAAGTCCATTTTTTACAAAACAGTGACACTGTGAGTGGTGTCGGCCACACTGGGCCTCGGATTGATGCGGTGTTGAATCGTACACGTCACACATGAGTCATTGATCATTGTGAAAAAGTATCAACGCAATCAGAAGCCGTTAGATCGGTTTGGCGTATGTACGTAAAATATTGTCCATTTCAAACTAAATACATACACTTGGAGTGATACCGGTCACACCGCGCCTCTGATTGAGGCGGGGTTTACTCGTACACGTCACATTTGACCCATGGATCGTTGTCCTTAAGTTTAAATAGAATCCCAATGCGTTTGGTCGGTTTGTCGTATGTCAGTTGTTGATTTCACATAAAATTACGTCCATTTTTAACAAAACAGTGACACTGTGAGTGGTGTCGGCCACACCGGGCCTCGGATTGATGCGGTGTTGAATCGTACACGTCACACAGGATTCATTGATCGTTGTGAATAAGTATCAACGCAATCAGAAGCCGTTAGATCGGTTTTGCGTATGTACGTAAAATATTGTCCATTTTAAACTAAATACATACACTTGGAGTGATACCGGTCACACCGCGCCTCTGATTGAGGCGGGGTTGACTCGTACACGTCACATTGGACCCATGGATCGTTGTCCTTAAGTTTCAATAGAATCCCAATGCGTTTGGTCGGTTTGCCGTATGTCAGTTGTTGATTTCTCACTTAAAAATAAGTCCATTTTGAACAAAATAGAGGCACTTGGAGTTGTGTCAGCCACAACAGGCCTCAGATTGAGGCGGGGTTGACTCATACACGTCACATTTGAAGTTGATTATGCATACACGATAGTTGAACTTATTAGAGAAGAGTTTCTGGAAGAGTATAAAATACATGAAGCAATGAAGATCATTAGAGTGTTGGAGCAAATGTGGTTTCTACAAACAATGTGGAAATCGGCTTGTGCAAAGCGACCTAAGTTACAACTTGCAGGTATTGTACTCTATTTTTTCTGGAAGGTTTCAGTTTAAATGCATTTTGGAATGATCATTTCTATCCATTTTCTTTTAGATTTTTTTGACAGCCGAGGGGAAAGGGTGGGGTCTGCAGACATTGGAGGATATGTCGAAGGGTGATTTTGTGTGTGAATATGTTGGAGAAATGTTAACTCCCGCAGTTCTGAAAAGAGTAACTATTTAAAAGAAAGTCATAAGTTTAGATACATCTCAAGATGGTCAGTTTAAAGACATTTTGAGGGACACTACTAAAGACATGCTCAGATATGCACACATCCCCCACTTTTAGATCATTGTCTACTACAATGATCTTCCAAACAAGATATGCATTAGAACGCTCACGATACATAGAGAAATTCACTGGCCACCTTAGAGAATGATCTGAAGCACAAACCATGACAGCATTATGTTTTTCCTTGAAAATACTCTTGGAGAACTGGAATGGCAACTCACTCTTGTGATTTTGCGTCTCTACTTGTCTCTTCATGTGTGCAGCTACTGCCATTCCAGTTCGCCAAGAGAATTTTCAAGGAAAAACATAATGCTGTCATTGTTTGGGCGTCAGATCATTCTCAAAGTTGGGCAGTGAATTGCTCTATGTATCATGAGCGTTCTAATGCATATCTTGGTTGAAAGATCATTGTAGTAGACAACGATCTAAAAGTGGGGGATGTGTGCATATCTGAGTATGTATTTAGTAGTATCCCTCAAAATGTATTTAAACTGACCATCTTGAGATGTATCTAAACTTGTGACTTTCTTTTAAATAGTGACTCTTTTCAGAACTGCGGGAGTTAACATTTCTCCAACATATTCCCACACAAAATCACCCTTCGACATATCCTCCAATGTCTGCAGACTCCACCCTTTCCCCTCGGCTGTCAAAAAAACCTAAAAGACAATGGCTAGCAATGATCATTCCAAAATGCATTTAAACTGAAACCTTCCATAAAAAAATAGAGTACAATACCTGCAAGTTGTAAATTAGGTCACTTTGCACAAGACGATTTCCACATTGGTTGTAGCAACCACATTTGCTTCAACACTCTAATGATCTTCATTGCTTCATGTCTTTTATACTCTTCCAGAAACTATTCTCTAAGAAGGTCAACTATCGTGTATGCATACTCACCTTCAAATGTGATGTGTACGAGTCAACCCCGCCTCAATCTGAGGCCTGTTGTGGCGGACACAACTCCAAGTGCCTCTGTTTTGTTCAAAATGGACTTATTTTTAAGTGAGAAATCAACAACTGACATACGGAAAACCGACCAAACGCATTGGGATTCTATTGAAACTTAAGGACAACTATCCATGGGTCAAATGTGACGTGTAAGAGTCAACCCCTCCTCAATCCGAGGTGCAGTGTGACCGGTATCACTCCAAGTGCCTCTGTTTTGTTCAGAATGGACTTATTTTTAAGTGAGAAATCAACAACTGACATACGGGAAACCGACCAAACGCCTTCGGATTGTGTTGACATATTCGGACAACGATTCACGGGTCATATGTGATGTGTACAAGTCAACCCCACCTCAATCTGAGATGCAGTGTGACCGGTATCACTCCAAGTGTATGTAATTTGTTTAAAAGGGACAATATTTTACGTACACACGCCAAACCGATCTAGCGGCTTCTGATTGTGTTGATACTTTTTCACAACGATCCATTACTCATGTGTGACGTGTACGAGTCAACCCCATATCAATCCGAGGCCCGATGTGGCCGACACCACTCACAGTGTCTATGTTTTGTTAAAAATGGACTTAATTTTAAGTGAAATCAAGAACTGACATATGACAAACCGACCAAACGCATTTGGATTCTGCTGAAACTTAAGGACAACCAAGATATGCATTAGAACGCTCATGATACGTAGAGTAATTCACTGACCATCTCGAGATGTATCTAAACTTGTGACTATCTTTTAAATAGTGACTCTTTTCAGAACTGCGTGATGTGAAGGTATTTTGGAGATTTTACTGGTTCATGCATGATATGAAGGTATTTTGGAGATTTTACTGGTTTTTTTGTCCAAAGGCCAAAGAAATGTGGTCCATCATTCTTGCATGTTACTGGTTCATTTCATCTATTAAAATGGACAAATGACCCATTGGAGAAAGAATGTTTTATTTAATAATAATTACAATTTTTCTACAAACATTTACATACAAGAATGTTTCATCTTTTTATCCCCATGAACCCCACTCAAAAATTTCCGCCAATTATACGCGTCTGCAACTCTTGCAATAAAAGTCAGATCTTCATGCTATACCTGGACAATCTTGCATCAGGTATGCGGCCCACTCGTTTCTGAACATATCTACATCGTCTTGTGAATATGACACTTTTCGGCATTCATAATAGTACTGAAAAATATATAAATAAAGAATTAATATATAATTTAAATGAAATAGTACTTGTTTTTGAAAATACCGCTTTAGGGATGCTAATTTGTCCATTGAAAACGATCTCTTTCATGAATCTACAAACTTAATAACCGCAATCTTTGTCGTTTGTTTGTTTTGGACACTGCAGAAACATTGATCATGAGGCGAGTAAGTAACTTGTGTTTCATATATGCTTGTATAGTGCAATTTTATTATATATACCCTGATATTTGTCCAGACATAGTACTTGCTAGGCTCTTTATGCTTAGCCCTTGTCCTCATACCATGATTTAGACGATATTGGTACACCGCCCTATCATAATAGAATCCTCAGTAAAAGATAATATATATTATATAAATTGATGTTTAGACCTAAAATTTAGGATGTAGTGTCTTACAGATTGACAAAATGCATCACATGCGGTCGGTTTGTTGGATATCCGTGCTTTGAGTCCAGAAAATAAATCTTTGGAGTATCCAAATGCACCGCAATTAGCAGCCAATGTTTCCTAAATACACAAAAAGGAATAAGTAATGAAATAAATAAAAATATAATTGATATGCTTTAATCGTAGAGTTTTACCCCTTCATGGTTGGTATGAGGAAGAGTCGGTCATCCGTTATCTTGCTGTCAAATGCTTTCAGAAAAGCAGTCACTCTTTCCTTAATTTTTGATTCTGATAATTCTATTTCTTGTGTTGATGTGATATGAGGACTGACGAGTCCGAACTTTGGCTCATGAGGAAAACCCTTCAACTGCTTTTCATATATACGTCTGCCAATAATATAAAATGTATTTAATCATAATTAGCAAAATATATCATCTTTTGGAAAAGCGACGGGGTTGAAAACATACCTCATATACACATTTACACTTGTGACGCCGAGCCACTGATACTCAAGGATCTCATTTACATTTTCAGCAGCAACAAAATCTTGTATTTCCTCTCCATACATATTCTCTTCAAAAACAACTACATGGCTACTACCATTTGTCAACTTCGTATCCACATGAGTCTTCAATTCAATTAAACGTGGATAGAGAATAGGCGGTGTAATTCCACTTTCAGAAGATCTTTTGGATCGGTTGGTCGATCTTTTCAATGCTCCTTTCACTGCATCCCCTTTCTTCGTCTACAATAAAATTCATTGGTTCATACCTTTTTTTATAAAGGTTTGGCTTAAAAAACTGTAAATAAATACCTCTTTTTCGGCATGTAGTCTCACAAGTTGTGATGGCCATGCAATGAATGTCCCAATAGCCTGTTCGACTATACAAATATCATCATCATCAAGTGGAATAGGTAGTTGTGTTGTTGGCTCATGAGCTACCGTAATTGTCACTTTCAGATGATCTTTTGGAAGTGCTCTATTGTGCAGCGTGTCCTCTGAGAAGTTGAATACTGTAGCCCTCTCTACAAGGCGATAGGTGGGTGTTGAAAGATATAAATCACAATCATTATCACCCTACAGAAGATCAGTATAGGAAGAAATCAGTGTTTGTCTGATTCACATTTTATCAGAACAATTAATAGAATATTGATTACCACTGTTAACACAGCTCTTTCAGGGGAATGGCTTGCCTCAAAGCTGGTGGGGTGTGGGGCAGGATCTTCAGGCGCTGGTTGTTCATGAGTTGTCTCTTCTCTTGGGTTCCGACCCATTAAAGTTTATAGCATCTCTCCCTGCCATTGAAACTGTTCTTCAAGAGTTGCTAGTCTATTTTTCATTGCTGTCATTTCTTCATTTTTTTGATCCTCTTATTTTTTTTTCTCATAATATACTCGGGGTGTCACCCCAAACCCCCCAGCTCTGACGCGACCGTATTGTTCTGGTCGCTTCAAAGCTGTCGCTAATATATCTTCACCAGCTGCAAGAGTACCTGACTCCTGTGACTGTCGGATATTGGAAAATAAGTAATTATTATTATGTAATAGAAATTTAAAAACAAAACATTTTATCGTGTCATACTTACACATATTTCTCACACTTTTTGTGTGTTTTCATCAACCAAATTCACTTCCTTATCCACACATGCCTCCTTCCATAGCACATGATGAGGGATGGATGTTTGTTTGGTTTCAGAGGCATCAATCTACATATAAATAATGAAAGATTTTTATAAATTTTTTTCTTGACACATACTAATATCACTGTAAATTTAAAATACACACCATTTTCTTTTCTAGTGAGGCGTACCCCATCCTTGCTTTACGATAGGGGTACGTCGGTTTTGATGCGCGTTCCTTGTTTTCAGTACTGAGTTGTTGTTTCATAAATGAAATATTGACAATCAAAGTGATGAATACATGTATATCCTCAAACAACATATTATCAGTCACAATGTACCTGAAACTTTTGATCCCCACGATGACCAACAAATGAATCCCATGATTCTTGGGATATCAAGTGATTGTAGACAATGGGTGGTTGCGGGTTTATTTTACCCTTGGAATCTTTTAGATGATATTTTGTAAGAAGAGTGCAAAAACCTCGATGAAACCTTCCCGCAAGCCTTAGTACATAAGTCTTGTGTGAATCATCTACTATAAATGAACTCTGTAATGGATTGTGAAGAATAAGACATTGTTTCATTATTTTATTTTCTAGTAAATTAAAGAAATGAAATCAAAATGTTACCGTAATTTCTTCCCACATCACAGCCTTCAGGCCGGATGAAACATGGTGCCATGAAGCTATGTCAATCGGCACGCGTTGCCGAGTGACAATTCCAACGTAACTGCTAAACATTGCTTTGTTGGGGTTAACGTGTTGGCCCCGTGCATTCCACCCAACATCGAATTTGATTCCTTTGCTCTTTCCCTTCAAAACATTAGCCAACACTGTTAAACTACGACGCACCTGTTTTTTCTGCGATGTCGCTCCTTTATCCCCAACCATTTCATCTATATCAGCATCATCAATGTTTTCATCTAAAATCCTAGCATCAGCATGTTTAGATGGTTGTTGGACCTCAACAATAGGAGCACCGATAGCAGCAGCAGTACCAACAACAATATGTTGATATTGAGAGGCTTGAGAGGCTTGAGAGGCTTGTTCAGCAGTAGCAGCATCAGAAGAAGCAGCAGCAGAAGCAGAAGCAGCAGTAGCAGTAGCTGCTTGAGAGGCCTGTTCAGCCTCGAGGTTAGGAGCACCAGAACGTGCAGAAGTCATTATCTTCAAAAAAAAGGTTTAACACTTAAGTTGGATTACATAAATGCAATAATGATAAGATAATAACATGAGATAACAATATTTATATTACAAACAAAATATAACCTATTTATTGAACTCTTTTTTTTCAAAGGCTGAATGGATTTGACACCTCTATAGATAATCCAAATCCCTTCATTATGGTCTCCTCTAACATACAAAAAGTCGTCTTCATTGGGACCGCTGTGAAATGATTTTGATGTCCCACTGAAAGGATCATCCTCATTTGAATTTTCATCGGACCCTTCTGTAATTTTGGACGATAACAGAACAATCGACCACTTTCGGTTTGCGGGGTCTGGAACATAAAATACTTGTACCGCTTGTGATGCCATTATAAATTGTTCGTCTTTGTACCCTTCTTTACTAAAATCATCTTTCACAAATCCCAATTCATCTATTTTAACACCACTGTTGTTATCAACCCAGTTGCATTGAAAAATCAGAAATTGGAATGTCGTATAATCCAACTCCCATATTCTTTTGATAATGCCAATGTATGACATATTCGCGAAAATTGGATTTCTATCCTTACTACCAGAAACATGCATCGCTTCAGCCACAAGTGTTACTCCACTATTTTGCATGGTACTATCTTCATCATGTTTATCTGTATAGAATGTATAACCATTAATTACATAACCATTGTATGATAATACATACATGCTTGGTCCAACATCTAGCCATCGAAGTCATTCTGAAATTGAATTTGGATTTTTCATCTAACTCCTTAAAAATATGGTCTCGAAACCATCCTATAAACTGGTGATTATGTGTATTTTCTATCCATTTTTCAGCCCTTGATGGATTAAACTGCCTCAAAATTTCTTTGTGGGTTTCAATATATGGAGCAACCTCCCAACTGTTATGCAAAACATAAAGGTGGGCCTGCTCCCGATCAGAAATATTGATTATCACAACATCTCTTCCAGAAATTCCCTCACCCTCAATGCGTCCAGTGTGACGAGATTTCGGCAGACCAATGCTTTCCACATCAGATAGGTATTCAGTACAGAATTCAGTGGCTTCCTCAACAATATATCTCTCCACAATACAACCCTCTGGTCGACTTCGATTTTTGACATACCCTTTCAAAATCTTCATATACCGTTCAACGGGGTACATCCATCTATAGTGCATAGGACCACAAAGTCGAACCTCTATCACCAAATGAACCATCAAATGAACCATAATATCAAAGAATGTTGGCGGGAAGAACATTTCTAATTCACATAATATGATGAAAATTTCTTTTTCCATAGCTGGCAATTTCGCCGGGTCTAAAACTTTGCTGCATATAGCTTTGAAGAAGAAACAAAGTTTGCTTAACGTATGACGAACATTCTTGGGAAAAATGCAATGTAAATCTATAGGAATTAAATCTTGCATCAAAACATGGAAGTCATGTGATTTCAAACCTTTTAACTTCAAATCATTCATTGACACAATGTTTTTGATATTTGATGAATATCCCTCTGGAACCTTTACATCATTGAAGAAGTTGAAAAACTGATATCTCTTATCCCTAGAAAGAGTGTACGCAGCTGGAGGAAGAAACGTTCGATTTTCACCCTTCACGGGAGCCAACTCTTCTCTTATTCCCATGTCAACCATGTCCAACCTTGCCTTAATTCCATCCTTTGTTTTGCCAGGAGCATTTAGCAACATTCCTATAACATTGTCACATACATTTTTTTCTACATGCATCACATCAAGAAAATGTCTGACGTGCAGACATTTCCAGTATGGTAATTCAAAAAAAAATTGATCTCTTTTTCCAACCGATTTTCGTAAGGTTTTTCGAAAATGGTTTACCAAAAACATTGTTCACGTCTTTTACTTTCTCAAACAGCTGATCACCTGTTAGTGGAGACAGTGTTTTGCGTTGTTCTAAACTTCCATTGAATGATGTCGTCTAAGATCGGTACTTATGTCGATGGGGTAGAAATCTACGATGTCCTAGAAACACAAATTTGGATGAATGTTTCAACCTAATTGATACTGTATCTTTTCGCACATAGGACACCGTTGACTTCCTTTAATGCTATAGCCTGACAAATTTCCATAAGCAGGGAAATCATTTATCATCCCATACAACAACGCTCTCAACGTGAAGTATTCTTTTTCATAAGCATCATACAACATAACACCTGAATCCCACAGTAACTTCAAATCATTGATCAAGGGAGCCAAATATACATCAATATCGTTACCTGGTTGTTTTGGTCCTGATATAAGCAAAGATAACATAATGAATTTCCATTTCATGCATAACCAGGGTGGCAAGTTATAATTTACCAACATAATAGGCCAAGTACTATGAGTGCTGGTTTGAATACAAAAAGGATTCACTCCATCGGTAGATAACGCAAGACGCAGGTTTCTCGACTCATTTCCAAATTTAGGATACTCATGATCAATTCTCTTCCATTGAGGAGAGTCGGCCGGGTGACGTAATTTTCCATCTTTATTTCTTTTATTTGCATGCCACGACAATTGTCTTGCAGTTTCTTCACTTCCATATAGACGCCTAAACCTTGGAATGATTGGAAAGTACCATACAACTTTCGTAGGACTGCGTTCATCTTTCTTGTAACGAGAAGCACCACACTTTGGGCATTCTGTAAGTGATTTGTTCTCCTTGCGAAACAATATATAGTCTTTCGGGCAGGCATGTATTCTTTAAGAAATCATACCCATCGAGTGTAGAATTTGTTTAGCTTCATATATCCGCCTTGGGAGCTCATTATCTTCTGGAAGCATGTCATTCAAAAGATCAAGTAGTTCCGTGAAACTGACATCACTCCATCCGTTGCCTGCTTTCAATTTATACAACTTCAGTACAGCTGACAATGCAGTATATTTAGTGCAACCAGCATACAATGGCGTCTTTGCACAACTCTTTAACTTCTCAAACAATTTTGGGAAATCACGGAGTTCATGTTCAACTACCCTTGTCATTTCCTCAATACGATATTCATCATCATTGATATCTGTAATCACATCCTCTATACGGTCTTCTTCATTATCCATATTTGTAATCATATCTGATGATCCATAAAATGCAGTTTTATTCCAGCCAATAGCTACATTCTCTTTTTCCCCGTGTTTATTCCAACATTTATAACTCCTATATATTCCGTGACATATCAAATGTTCTTCCAACTCCTCTGGAGTAATTAGTCTAGAATAACAACAACGTAAACACGGACAAAGGAGTTGAGAAGGATCCTTTGCATGATACTGTACAAACATGATGAACTCTTTCACTCCATTCTCATACTCTATTGTCAAACGATTAGCATCCATCCAATCATTATTCATTTCTATTAATTCTGAATAAACAACATGGAACATCATGTCCATTAATTACAAATGAACAATAAGGAATGTCGTGTCCATTAATTCCATGTAAACCATAAGGGGCATATTGTTCATTAATTTTGAATAAAAAATATGGAACATCATGTCCATTAATTCCAAATAAATAATAAGGAATTTCATGTCCATTATTTCTGAATAAGCAATACAAGACGCCATGTCCATTAATTCCAAACAAACAATATAGAATATTAATTCCATTAATTTCGAATAAGCAATATGGAAGTTCATGTCTCTTAATTCCAAATAATCAATGAAACATCATATTCATTAAAGAAGGTAATAATGATGTAATCACATCCATATCATATTATGATCAAGTCTAAGGAATATCACCCTTGCATTTTATCAATTAATTTGATAAATTTATGTCTTATAACTGATAATTAGTAAGATGGGGTCCAAGGTATATAATCAATAGCACTACATTGTTTAAAAATGGTTAAGGAACATGGACTTACCCTTCAACTTTTATTTAATTCATTTATAAATGATCAAGTAGTCCATGGGTATGTCCATTACACATAAATATCATTAATTCCCTTTAATAAACCCATGGGCATGGGATATATCAACACATGTCAAAGGTGGTTCAATTTCAAGCCAAAGATCAATAGCGGTCATGGGCCTATAAGAAACACACCCTAAGGGGGTGATTCGAGTAAGGTATACAACCTCCAAAGAATAAGTTTGGTGCACAATGACTAACCAATTTAAGACATGATAATCTACTAAATTAATTTTACATTTTATAGTCAACATGAAGAAGATTCACCACACGGCACAATAGCGCATCATATAAACTAGGGGTGTCCATGGTTCGGGTCAGGTTGGGTTGGAGGTGTTTCAAGGTCCGACCCGAACAAAAATGTTTGGGTTGGGTCGGGTCGGGTCACAAGCTTCCGGAGCAACCAACCTGACCCAACCCGACCCAGTGGGGTCGGGTTCCCCGTCGCATGCCCGAAGGACCCAACCCAACCCAACCCATCGAGGGTTGGGTCAATTTGGTTCGGGTTATATGTGTAAACCCGACCGAACCTGAACCAAACCAATCAAACCCATCCCAACCCAATGGACCCGAACCATCCACTCAAACCCAACCCCCCTAGACCCAACCTGATGGACCCCCTGCACTGCACCAGCCTGCTGCACAAAAAAACCAGCCCCCCTGCAAAAAAATTTCAGCCCCCTCCCCCTGCACCCTCTGCCCCCTCCCCCAGGCACACCACCCCCCCCCCCTCCTGTACCCTGTACAACAAAACACCCCTCTCCCCCTGCCCCCTCCCCCCTGCACAGTCTCCCCCCTCCTACACCCCTGCACAAAAAACCCAGACCCCCCCCCCCCCCCCCGCACAAAAATTTCGGCCCCCCTGCACAAAAAATTTCAGCCCCCTGCACCCTCTGTCCCCCTCCCCCAGGCACACCGGCCTCCCCCCTCCTGTACCCCGTACAACAAAACAACCCTCTCCCCCTGCACTCCAAGACCCCCTCCCCCTGCACTCCTTGCCCCCTCCCCTCCCCCCTCCTGTACACACCAAACCTACCCATCCTGTACCCCTGCACACACCAGCCCCCCCTCACACCCCCTGCAAACCAGCCCCCCCTAATGTGACTCACTATCAACACCAGTAACAGAACCAATTGAAGTTAAAGTGGAGTAAATTCATGATGAATTAGAAATAAACATTACTAACATAAGAAAAATCAAATCAAAAAAACACACAGCAGTAGCAGATTTTAAGAATGAATAAGCGAAAACATATGCAAAAAAAATCATCACCAGGAGTAGAGTGAATAACATTGATTCAGTCTGAAAAGAGGGAGGAGGGGAAGAAGAGGCAACAAATAAATGACAACCACATAAAAACCTACACTGCAAAACAGTATTTAGGGCATCCACATACCTTGGGTGAAGAAATCGGAAGTCCAAAGAGGTGAGGGAGCCTTCTGCGCTGCCTGGAAGACGCGACCGCCGGAGTAGGGGTGCACGGGAGGAGCCGCCAACCGTTGAAGAGGAGGAGTAGGGTTCGGAAGGGAGGAAGATCCATGGAAGAGGGTCGAGAAGAATGAGAAGGAGTACGGCGGAGGTCCGGCAAAGGGAAGATCGGGGGGAGGAAGCAGTCGCAAGGGTACAGTCCTGCGAGAGCTTAGGGCACGATAAAAAAGAGGAGACTGTCGTCCTCCTTTTAATAAAATGGGAGACATGTTTTAACAGTGCTTTTCTAGCGCTGTTAATGGTCACCATTAACAGTGCTCTTAAAGCGCTGATAAAGCCACCCTTTATCAGCGGTAAAATTTAAGCGCTGATAAAGGGGGGATTTATCAGCGCTTTTCTAGCGCTGTTAAAACCTATCCTTTATCAGCGCTAGAAAAGCGCTGATAAATCATCCCTTTATCAGTGCTTTTAAATAGCGCTAATAAAGATTATCCTTTATCAGTGCTTTTTGATTAGCGCTGATAAAGGTAGCGCTTTGCTTGCCCGTTTTTTTAGTAGTGAATATTAGTATTGTGAATAAAACAAGGCCATAAGAACAAGTTTAGGTATTATATAATGCTATTTTGTTTTGTATTATCCAAACCAAATAGTTTATTATGTGGGAATATATGATGATTCATTCCCTTTTATAAGATAGTGACGAGCACTTTTGGAATTCTTAAAATATTAAGTTAATATATATTAATTTTTATGTCTAAATGGATCAAAATTGATAATATTAAAATATTATATAATTATTAGTCAACATAATTGGATATAATAAATTTTTTAAATTTTTTGATTACCTTTTTACCAGTATCATTTTTTCCCTTCGTTATTCATTTTGACTATGAACACAGTGTTAAAATTTTCTACACATTATGGGTTAATGATATTATTATAAAATAAAAAAATACACATAAATTTAATTTTTTATTCAATTAACCATATTATAAAAAATTTTCAAAATATAATATTTTTATTAATTTTATATCATTTAATATAAAATTATTTTCATAAAATAATATTAATGTCAATGTTAGAACTATTCATTTACTTTGATTTTTTAATTAAATCCAAATGGCCATGGAATTTGAATATAATTAATTACCATATCTATAACATGTTATGGTTATATAAATAATTAATCGACCATATTTATTCTTTCATGTTATATTACTTTTAATATTTGTAATATCATTTATGTTATATTTCTATTAATTAAATAATTACTCCATCAATGTTGTGTAATCATTTAAGGTGGTTATTTTTTCACTAAAAATTAAAAAAAAAATTATTTAAGAAGATAAATAATTTAAATTTAAATATTATATTTTGGAAGTAACATATCCTCCATTTATACCCATGTTAAAAAAAATTATTAAAAAAAAAATTAGAGTGTGACATTGTTTACTTTACATTCCCTAAAATTTTATAATGGTTTTATTCTCATAAAAAGGGAAAAATAACCTATAATATATTAATATATTATTAAGTACTAAATATAATAAAAAATTAAATTTATGGTATGTTTTGGGTCATTTCATTTTTAGCTTTTATTACCTGATTTACCCTTTACTATGGATATCAAAATTACTAAGGTAATGATTTTTATTGAAAAATATGATTCCTATTTTATAAATTTGGACCCAATAATTAATAATATGGAATAAATTTTTGAAATAATTTGTCACATAAGTGGTA
Source organism: Viscum album (assembly GCA_963277665.1). NCBI lineage: Eukaryota > Viridiplantae > Streptophyta > Magnoliopsida > Santalales > Viscaceae > Viscum > Viscum album. The sequence continues at coordinate 823,968,580 of OY728153.1, forward strand.
TAATTTAATTTTGAAATTAAACCAGCAAAAAGCCCCAAAAAAATAGTTTCTGAGGAAATTTATCTTCTTAATTATAAAATGTTTTTATACTAAATTATAGTATAAAATTAATTTCAAAAACACTAATTATTTTAAATAAAAAGGAACATTTTCAATTTTAATACTAATTCAAAAGATAATTTTACTTTATAAATTCACTATAATGAAATAATTTTTTCAATAAAAATAGTATTTTCACTATTCATTGAAAAATAAAACTCTTCCAAAAATTCTTAAAAATTCATCATAAGATAATTTTTACATGATGAATTCCAAAATTAAGTTACTTTTTTAAAATTAATATTCTATAAAAAGGTGCTTTAACTTGTCACACATTTGTTCCAGAGGCACATTTCTACCCGATGGGGGGTCGATATTTGGTAGGAGGCATGACAGGTGATATTGGTTATACCCCCATGTTCTAGTTGGTGCAACAATATCCTTCTTCTCATAAGCTAACTCACTAAGAACAACTTATGGATGACCATCAGCTGGTTGAGGTCTAACTTTAATTGGGTTTAATCGATCATGACATGGCTATGGTTGTTTCTCCTTGTCAGTTAACACAATCAGTTGTGTTGACATGTTTGACAGGGTGAGATAAAAGCATTGTTCCTACTAAGCTCTACACAACACCTATTACCTGGTCTTAGTATCATATATCTCTTGAATCGAGGTGATACATTTAATATTCTGGTAGTTTTCATTCCATTGACCATTCATTCGATGGCATTATCTGGAAGAGTAGGGTGGATTTGAAAGGCATTAATAATCATCTGAAAGTGTGAATTTATTCACCCATTCAACATAATTCACGAAAGAAAACTCCAACTCATCATTAGATGGTTCTCCCAATGTTTGGAAGGCCCTGGAAAAAATTCCAAACTATAGAGACATGAAATCATTAAGGGTGTGAGAAGGATTTAACACTGATGTACGACTCTGATTTCTCTTACACCATCGGTGCCTACACTTTTGTGATTTGGAGGGACATGACAGTAATCTAGAATCATTTTCCAATGAAATATGGGTGACTTCCAAAGGTTTGGTCTGACCTAAGTGGTCATGGATAACACCATGGGCATGAATAATCGGTTTTCGAGCCAACCAGTCATCATACTTCTGAGTTCCTTGAATGGAAATGCACTTCTATTCACCTGAACTCACACTATCATTGTTGGTCTCGATAAAGATATGTACTAACTGTGATGGGAAATTTCATATGTTTACAAAACTGTTATCCACTTGGTCTTTAATCAAATCCTTGAATACATAAAATTGTTTCATGATATGTCTAAGGATCTTTTGGTAAGGGAAATGTTCAGGGTGATGAATGTGATCAAATTCCTGGGGAATCATTCACAATGGAAGATTCAGAATCCCATATTTTAGGTAATTGGGGAAATAACTAGGAACCTATCTCTATTTAAAGGAATTTGTATTGTTCCTCCATTCTGGTAAGGTAACTCTAGGAGTGTACCCTAGTGAGGGGATGGAGCTTGGTGAGGGGCTGGAGCAACGTTTTCTATCCTAGGTGGATGTTCTTAGTAAGGTAGTAATGGGTGATTCTAAACTAGGTGAGGTTGCACCTAATGAGACTACTACATTGGGTGAGGCACTATTGGAAAATGGTCCAATAGCTCTAATGGTTCAAGAAAATCTTCCTGTACGATGGTGGTAGTATCTAATTTCATGGACCTTCTTGTGGGAAATGGATGAGGTAGTGGGTATGCCTTCTTAGCTTGCAGCAAGTCTTACTATATGTGTTGTACCTTGTGATAAAAATCAAGAAACTCACCTGAGATGTTTTGAGTATTTAGGGTAGAGAAGAACTCAGTCTTAATGTTCCCCACACATATAGTCAACAACTTCTCTTGGGGTAGTGTCATGTCGAGCGAGTAAATGAGGCCCTTCCACCAGGTAATGAATTCTTAGACACACTCATCAGGTAGTTTCATTCACATGTAGAGGTCGTAAATGAGTTTCTTACATGTGATTGAGCTTAATTGTTAGAAGAACTAATGAAAAAGATCTTCAAACGTATCTATAGACCCAATGGGTAAATGTTGTACCAAAAAAATGATTGTTCTTCTAACATTTAGATGAAGCATTTGATATTACCATATTTCATTGGCTCTGGGGTTCTTAAAATAAGCTGGTAAGTTGAGATGAAGTGGGCCAAATGTTCCAATGGCTCACTCATCCAATTGAACTTGGTAAAGCTGGGGTTCTCAAAATCATGGGGTTCTCACAATTCATCCACCCATGCCAGGTATGACATCATGTCAGATGGGGTTCCCACATATCACATCTCTATGTATTTAAGGTGATTAGTGATTGCAACAATAAAATTGTCTTGGGGGGATCTAATTTAGAAGACTATCCCTGGACACCAATTCATTGACAGGCTCATAAACACTGTAGGAAGTCTCAATGACTTATGGAACAATGCTTCCTAGATCTTGAGGATGATGGTTATTTTTCATGAGTAGTTTTTGTGACTCATATCTCATTTTATTTCCATATAATCCTACCACTTCTCTATTTTTATGTGTAGGATTACTAAGCATAGCTGAGGGAAACTAGACAAGAATGATTTTATTCTAACCTAGTAAAGGATAAATGGGATTCCATAAAAGAGTGCCATAATCTAGCAACCAATCTTCATAGATCCCATCGATGATCCCTTTTTGATTTGTGACCTACTAGAGCATGGAGGAAACCATGGGATCTGATTTGGTCTTCATTATGATATCAGATGGATCGGAGGGACTTAGAGGTCCCTTTCCCTTGTTGGTGTTCTAACCAAAAGGAAACATTGTAAAGGGATCCCCAAAGAAAAGATCATATATTTTATGGATGGTATGAACACCAGTATGAGGGTCTACCTAATATTATGCTTCCCTTGGGGGGAATTTTTCTCAATATCAAGGCATGTTTTAGGATTTCAGGGGATATAAATAAATTGAATATAATTTTATTGTCCCCAGCCCCAGATCTGAAAATTCAAAGATTCTTGTTTTAGGATTCTGCGAAGCACTGTGAGGCTCTTGACGAATATCTATTTGAGGGTTTAGTGATAGCTAGGTGACATAGGGTTATGATCCACTAAGAGTGTTGATAACTAAACCATTCATTACGGATGATTAATTTCATCGAAGAACTCCCAAATTCCTAGGTAAACCAACTAGTAGACACATACAGAGTTCAATGTCACCCAAATTGTTCGGTAGAAAAATTGAACCTAGTACTCAGTGAGGGAATTCGGAATGTTGAAGTCGGAATTCAAATTTGGATAAAACAATACATAAAATGGATAAGAAGCCAAAGTCTCACAAAAGCAATCTTTCTAAGAGTAAGGTTCATGTTCTTGATTGACTCAAGCTTCGGTTGGTGATTACCGAGGGACTGGTGTCAACACTAACATAGATTGGGGTAGCGATCGACTAGAATGTGGAGGATTGGTTGTGTGAGCGAACTATATACATCACAATGTGTAATCTATAAATGGTGTTACCAATAACATCATAATATTCTTAAAAGAATGGGTGTTCACCACCACCTCATGTGCAAGGGTGGGGGCACTCATTAGTGGATATTTAGTTAATTCCCCATATGAAGGAGTAAACCTAAACCAGAACAACTATCCATGATTTTAGTTATTTTTGGAGAGGGAGAACCAATATGGATGAGATGGTTTCACCATGGGACCCTAGAAGGGGGCCATGAATTCCTCTACCCACTAGTACATGAAGAGGGATATGAGGATTCAATGGATATAACCTTCAAAGATAACAAACTTCACTTATTGAGATCTTGAGCCATGAATTGATGCTGATAACAAGGGTGAAGGTTATGTATTTTAATCACATACCCCCATGGAACATGAGAGGTGGATGATATTGATGATAACGTTGTGCTTACCAGGATTTTTCCATCAGCGGTGGTAGTTCAACATTCTACTCTAGGATGGTTCTTCAAGGATGTGTAATTCTTTATCATGGGGAGGACCTTCATGCTAGAAAGTGGTAACTTGGGTGGGACCTACTCTTTGATTAATTGGGATACAGATAGGTCCTCTATATTAGTTGTTGTCAAAGTGGGGAGCACCTTCTCTTTGACTGATGGATAAGTGGGGAGGACATCCACTCTTGTTGTTGATTAAGAAGGGAGGACCTATGTTTTGGTCAACAAGGACTTGGGGAACGACTCCTTGCTGACCAGTAGTAATGGAAATAGAAGGTACTTTCTATGGGTGGGTTGAAGCGCAAGGTGTACATTCATACCAATCGAAATGGACAAGGGGATGACCTTCATTTTGAAGAGATAGAATACAGAGAAGACATCCATACTGGTTACTGATACAACATGAAGGACATCCTATTTTTTAGGTGAGAAAATTTGGAGAACCTCTACGTTTACTGTTGAACGAGTGGAGATGATGTCCACTCAGATTGGACGAGGCATGAGGAGGACCTCTATGTTGACTGATAGTGATAGCACTAGGAGGAACTCCATGCTGATTATTGATGAAGTGCGGAGGGCCTCCACTTTGATCGATGTTAGAGTAGGGAGAACCTCTATATGAGATATGAGGGAAACAAGAATAACCTTTTCACTAATTGGACATGCCATGGGGAGGACCTCAATGTTGACTGGTGGTGGCTGCATAGGGAGGACCTATGTATTGGTTGTTGAAGTGGAGAAGGCCTCTACTTGAACTAAAAATCAAACGAGAAGGATATTCATGTTTATTGTTAGAGTGGGGAGGACCTCTACATGGTTTGGTGGTGGAATAGGGATTAAATTCTCCCCAAAACTCATCAACATGGGTTGGTTGGTAATGGATGTCAGTGGTTCCAACAATTTACAGAGTCAACCCATCCTTCGTATGGGGTGGATGAGGTTTCTATACCCACCAAAAATGGATGGATCCCTACCCATCTATCATAGGTATCTGTTGGAATGTGCCAAATGGTGGCATGGGCCACTACTTCCATGTAAGATAATTCCCCTTATCAGGAATTCTCATGGGCATACACCCAACATTATGGTCGAGTGGTTTGTATCAAGCCTGGAGGAGTAGGTGTATAGCCTGCATATTGTTCAACCAAACGGTCCAACTATTACTAGAATTGATGGGGCCTGGTAGGGGAACTCCATGAGGGATCTCAGGTATTCATCATGGACGTAGTTACTTAGGTATCCCCCACCCTCTTTGGAATAGGGGTGTAAGTCATAGGATCACTCTCGGGAGAGTCTCCCAAAGCGGTTCATTGGTTAAACGGGTATTTATTGCTCCTTGTACCACCCTTGGGGGTGGTAGTGCCAGTAAGGTATTGTATCCTTCAGATCCAAGCGGGCCATTTCCCTTGTTGGAATGACCCCATCCTTCTTGTACCGACATACTAGGGTGTCCATCACCCTCCACTGGAGGATTTCTAAGGGTGGGGAAGGGCATTGGATCCCTTTCGCCAAGGCTGCAGTGGAAGCCACGATGGAGGTGTTGTCATGCGGGATCCCTTCATTATAATTTCTCTTTCCCTAGCATCTGAGAATGTTGGTTGGTTGATTTCTAGTGGCTAGGGTCCTGTAAAGAATGAGGATTCATAAAATAGTATATGTGTAAGGAAACAAATGTCTAATGCCTCAATGCCATTTAGTATTCTAAGGGAAAGGAAGGATCTATGATAAAAATATCATAAATCGAGGACTTCCAAAGGTTTAATGCCCCAATTTTTGGTGAATTCTATTCTAGGTCCACTATTTTCATGGTGGGACCTAGCACTAGATATCTGGAATTGATGAAATTCTTATCTGATGATGTCTTGAATGGTGATATTCCTCATGTTTAGGATAGGAATTTAACATCGAGTTCACTATTTAGGTTCCCAACGCTTTCTTCAGGGCACCCCACCTATGTGTTAATGTGAACTATATCTTTTTTCACCACATTCCATATTTTTAAAGGTAGGTGTTTTTATTCATTTTCAACATATATGTCTTCTCATTGATTGAAATGGGATGATGGGATGTCGGTTCTTCCATCCATGGATTCCTCATTGTCACTTTTCACCTAGTATGGATCTCCCTCATAGAGTTAAGCCATGTTCATGGAACTCATTCCTGATGCCATCTCATTCTGGATGCTAATTAATCACACCTCTTACGTTATGGTCATTCTTTCTATCTAGGAAGGGAAACAAACTTATGTTAGGTGAGTAGTCATGTTGGGTATCACTGGCATGTCTGGCTGATAGGAACCCTGGTCACCAAAATTCTTTATCTTAAGTGGGAATCTCATAGAGGCATCTTGAGCACAAAACCCAAGTAAACTCATGTCAATCATGAGGTATTAAACATAGAATTAATATATATTAAAATGTCTTTACGTCACACTTCCCATGTTTTGTATTAGTTAGTTAACCCCATAATAACTTATCATTTCAGGCTTTCACCTTAGGCATCTCATGTTTATTATGAGGATTGTATTTGGGTCACAAGTTTAAAAAAATAAAGGAATAGATCGAAACATCTCGTTTAGATGTAATGGGAAACGGCATTTTCATCTTTTGGATATGAAGTTGATTGTTAAAAACTACCCATGGAGGTGTATCAAGGAGTTACATCTTTAGTAGGGAAGATGTCACGCCTAAAATTTTATGAATTGATGGATAATAACACCCCATTGAGGTGGATCCAAGGGGTGTGTCTTATAAAGGGAAGGTGACACGGTATGAAGGATGATAAAAAAACCCCTTTGGGTGGATTAGACACGTATGTACCAGGGAGAAAGCACCTTGAAGAGTTAATGTTGGTCGGGATTTAACCTTAGAGAGGCATCATACTTATCTTGTTTGGAATACATGGGTCAAAACTCATGTTGATTAATGATGTAGTTTAAGGTCATGGGACAGGTCTAGTTAATGATATTTAATGCCGTAAGGTAAGGAACCTCACATCACAGAGGGAGCATCGAAGAGAGACGATGTGTGGATTACTTGTGGAAGCTTCCATTCACAAGAGGATTTATCTTATTAGATTTGGTGTGGGGATTACATATTAAGTTGCCCGATAGACCTAGAGGAGATATGGTATCCCATATGAGGGGAATGATCTTATAGGGGATTTTTCCTAGAGGGAATTATGAGGGATGTGGTTGTTGGTTTTAGACCCCATGGAGGATTCTATTATTTACTATTTATATTGGGAATTGAAATCTACATAGTTTGGAATGGGATGGGGATTACTACTGAGGAGGATGGAAATAGGATCATGTGGTTGGGTATTACACTTGAAAGCTACCCTTTTGAATGAAATTTGCGCATTATATCTATAAATAAGCCCCATGGTGGTGATCAGGAGGATTTCATTATCACCACTTACCTCAAGGCCCACATGAGTCACACTTTTTGTTAGAAATACGAGGACACAGTAGATATTAGGATAATGTTGTTAAAGAGGTGTAAATGAGAGATGGTGTGAGGATTATGCATTGATTCTAACCATGGAGGATTTCATTCCACATGAGAAGGAAATAATTCTATTTGGGGAGGATATCATTCCCCGTGATGAGAGGTGGTGTGGAGGTAGTCTCATGACACCCAAACATGGAGCATCCTATGTGTATTGCATAAGGTTATTCCATAGTTTAATGCATTTTTTGAGTATGTTGGGACTAGGTAAATTTATGTCATGCATTATGAACATGGGGGACTCACTCCTCACCCATTGGACTTACATGACCATAGATCATGAACCCTTGGGTGGGGTATGGATTTTTGAAATGTTAGGTTATAATGATGGGGAGGAGTGGTATGTGACAAGTTCCATGTTAGCATGCTAAAACTGATAAGTTACATTCATTATCATACATGTGCTGAGAAATAATAGGTAAGGTAACAAATGAACTAGAGGCATATGGGGAATCAAACATGGGGCCATGAAATTGTATCATGCAAATTTGAATTGTTTCATGGTTGAGGTTCACACAATGTATTGTTGTTTGGAGAAAAAGTTTATTTGGGATCTTTAAATAACACAAAGTAATTCCATGGAGTCTCAAAGCTGTTATTTGTGTAATATTTGGGGTTTTTTTGACGGGTCAGAATTGTGTGCAGGAGGATCCTTTGGGTACACTTAACATGGGATTTAATGTTATTGGGGGAGATTTAATCAACTGTGGACACAGTCAATTGTGGACCTATAGAGAACTTGTCTAGAAATATTTTCTTCCTTGATGGTTCCATGATTTTGTGATTTTCTGGAAGGTTGAGAGATGCTTGATCTTCTAGAGAGTCACACAAAACAAGGGGTAGGTTGAACTTTTATTTATAAATGGAATATTTGCTGGTGGTCACCCATGAATTGGGTCACAGAAGAGAGTTTACGTGAATCTTATTTCTTTTATGTAGCAATTTTTTGTGGAAGAGATTCGTTTGACATGGCCTTTGTTTCACAAGGATATTTTGTGAGTATGTGGTTATTGTACGCAACACAGATATCTTTCATGTGGTTTCCAGGTCTATTCATGTGGAATTGTTTATTTGAGTGGTCTTCTGGTAAGGAAACAGAAATTGTATAATATTTAGCATGAAAATATATTACACACAGCATTTGATGTTTCTTACACAAGCTAAAACTTGTGCACCCCACCCTTGTTTTTTCATGACTAGTCCATCAAATTGTATGGTGGCTTCAGTTCTTCCAAATCTATCCATGTGTGGCTTCAGGTGGAATTTTGACACAAAAAATCCCCCCCCCCATAGAATTTGCGATGAATAATGATAATAAGTCCAGGTTCTAATGGAAACATCAAAGAGAGGGATACCCTTCTATGGGTGCATGAAAAAGTCATGGTTTGTCATGTAAGATGCTTAAATGTGTTCAAAAATTTCATAGTCCGTACCTATAAAAAGGTGTTGGGTTCCCTTTATATAGAACATTGAAATTCCACATGATTGGATTTTGGATATTATGCACATATGTCATCCTTTTGTGTGAAAAAATGAGCCTTGAATGCTTCTTTCACACATAATCTCTCTTTTTCACATCTGATTCAATGAACATACTGTACTTTTTCAGGCATCATTTCTGCTTTTATGCCAATCCTTACTTTTTAAAAACACCCTCCTTAAACATTTCAATCTCACTAGAACTGTACAACCGAAAAAACAAAACTAATATTAAACATTATACTACTAATTAGATATCTGAAATGATCTATAATCCTCAGATCCCTTGACCTAGGAGGTTCATGTTTGACAATAATGTTCTTGTGGCCACGATAACAGAGGGACAAAAGAGATAACCACTGAGAGAATGTCTCCCAAATTGGAGTTTAAAGTTACTGGATGAGGTGACCAACCCATATCTCAAGGTTAAGAGATCATGATATTGGTTCACATGAAAATATTATCTCAATCACTAGAACATAACTATTCACAAACATCTAGCCATGGTGCATTGGAATATGGACCTGAATGGGAAAAGATGGAAAATTTGGGGGGGGGGGATCCAGAAGCAAAATAATTTCTTTCCCACTACGCCACCCTTCTTCAGAGAAACATGAGGGACAATTTCATGCATTTAAATAAGTACTAAAACCCAATATAGGGTATAAATTTCACTAATTAATGGTTGTGGGCATACTGGGGGCACTACATATGTTTGGCGTACTGGGTGGAGTTGTGCCATATCAGACAGTATGAAGTGTTGTGGATGTCGTAGTTCCACTTTTACCATCAACGGGAGAATGTTCTAGAGCTCCTCATACGATGATACCTATATAAGAACACATTCAATATTTATCATGGAGAAGTTAGTATTATTTGATGGGAAATCCACTGCATTGATGTAATTAAACTGGAAGGATTCCAGTATGATGAGTTCCTTCCATCAGAGAACACCTGGAATGATAGGAAGCAGACGTCTATCCCAGGGTAACACCTTCTGGAGGCACTAACGCATAAGCAATGTCATTATCCAATATTTAACAGGTACATTTTGTACAATGAATGATTTTACATGATTCTAAAGAAGGGATCTAATGTGAGTATGTCCGTCTAGGGAATATATGGCCCATTATCAACATAGAAAAGGGGATCAGAATGAAAATAGTTAATCCAAGAAGATGGATAGTTTTAGAAATGGGAGTATAACATGGTTGGAGGTTGGGATACATGGTTATTATACACTAATTTTATTTCTTCATTACTGAGTGGATGGTTATTGATGTTTAGGGAAACATGGATGGGAATGTTCATATGGATGCTGATGATAGAGGCGATTCTAGAGGCCTGTAACAGATTCAGATTGTGGGTACCCATGATTGCTTGACTCTACAATAAATTGGGCCACATTAGAAGGGGAAGCATGATAAGAAGGATTTATATACCATTCCAGTTCATACTAAGCTTGATCATAATGAACCTTATGGTTTATGAATTATTGAATTCAATCATCCCTCCAAAATTTGTTCTGTAGATATATCTATTAAATATTGTTGGGGTTCATCTAGTGACACTTCGTGATATTGGAATTGTAGTATAGAATAGTAAACATGCGTAACATCAACATACACCCCTTATTAACTCTAGTTTTTCATTTGATGGACAAACTGCATGGAACATGAGAACATAATGAGTACATATTGAGCTTCAGAGGTCGAGTGCAGGTTTCTTGGATTGATTACCATGTCTGTAGTGAGCTGTAAATGTTGTTTAGCTTCACATGTATTATGGGTGCCTCCAGTGAGCGACAAAGAGAGTCTATATTGGGGTCTATGAGGAGAATCACACATATATCCTTCATCATATATGGTGTATGTTGGTGAATGTTGGATTAGTTTATATAATTTTGTTGTCACTAACCAATGTTGATTTTTAATTTTCAATGGATTATGCTAGAAACTTGGTGGTAATATCTCTAGATTCAATCTTTCAGAAGCGCATTAAGGTGGTTGAACAAGAGTGTGAAGAGTGGGAGAAGTGAGAAAGAAAACAAGATGACCCCTGAGGGTAAATCCAAGAATCTAGGGCATCTTCAGTTGGATCTATGGTGGGGGCAAGATGGAACTACGGTGCGGATGGTTCAATGTAGATACCCGAAGCCTGGCATAAATGGACATTACATTACTTTTTCGGAATACTTAGTACATAACAAAAACAGACACACAAGGACCATAATAGTTTAGTGTATTTGGAAACTCGGAATATAATCTTCTAATCGTGGTGAAAGATCTTCAACATCTCCCATAGAGATCTTCTTCTTTTTAAACCTAAATCCTTTCTTTATGTCCTGGGAAAAATAAAACATAAAAGGGTTAGCTCAAATGCTCAGTAAGGGTAAACAAAACAAATATTAATCACGTCATATTCATAAGAACATATCTTTTGGAAATCTTAACCTGAAAAAGATATCATAATTTCATAACATTGGATAAATCATAGTAGTGAAATGTAATCCCAATAATCATAACATAAAACATGAAACTTTTTGGCATACACACATAATCATAGAGAATAATTTCTTATTAGTCAAGACTCATTGTCAAGACTATCTTAGTGGACAAAGTCCCTTTCTGAACCGAGTTCACTCCTCATTTCAGTCCTGTTTCACTGAACGAGTATAACCTACCATTCCAGCCATGTCTATCTCATGAGATAAAAAATCATTACCCAATGCATTGGAGGGAGATATAGGTCCCACCCATCTCATAATGATACCATTCTTATGTGTGCCACAAAATCATAAACCATATATCATAGAATAACCCATGTAATAAAAATGGGATTCTTAAACATCATGACATCATAAAACAATTCATATAAGATAAAGGAATTCATAAAAATTATTCCATCACAACATAATCAAATCAATGTAATAATAGGGATAAAAACAGAACCCTTTTATTATCTAAGATGGAAAATAATTTTGATAAAACAGTTGAACTCTATTCTTGAGAAAAACATCATTTCTACTTCAAAAACACTTTTCCTTTCTTAACATGTCATAAAATTTTAAAAGAAGATGATTAAAAATAAACATGAAAACTTGTAAAGGATTCTTCTTGGAAATAATGTTTTAAAAATCCATTTATGCCGTATAATTTAAAAAAACATTCTTCTCGTACTTTTTTCGGAAAAGTCAAAAAAGTACCTCGTACGAAAAACGACAAAAGATTCCTTTCATATCTTTTACTAAAAACTCACCAGAAGGTAAAATAGGATATAAAAATTGTAGGTGAATGGGAATAATATTACATATTTAGGAAAAATGGATGTGGATAATGAAATACACCCCAGTAAATGCCAAAGTATAAACAATCTCGTATAAAAATGAGATTGTGATATTTCCCATACCTTAGGTATGATTTGATTCGTATGTGTCCGAACCTCCTGTATAATGATTTAAATAATGTCTTTGAATTATTCCAGAATCATAATCATTGTTATGATATCATATTTGGTTCACTTATGGCTTTATATTACCTGTTCTTTTGTAAATTCCACGTTAAAGAGCGTTTTGGGTAAAATCGTTTCATTTGTCGACTGTGTTTTGACTTGTAATTATTCATATGATTACTGAGATCATGATTAATTAATTATAGAATATAAAACAAGATTTATATATAATATATATTCATAATATATATATATATATAATAGATCAGTAAATGGAAAGAAATATACCGTTCATGGAGACGGTAGATCGTACGTATGCATGAACGCTATTTTCTTTTCCTTATTGAGTTGAATGGAATTAAGTAGATGACATACATATATATAAACATAAATCCAGAATCATTATTATGTCATATATTTCATTATTAATTATTATATATACTTTATAATCATTAATGAATGGTTAACGTGGAGAATGAATCTCATCGCGTCGTGGAGACGGTAGTCCGTACGTATGCACGAGCGCTGATATCGTTCTCGTGATCGTGGAATTGTATTGGAATGTATGTATACTATTTCAGAATCAATATTACTATACAATAATCATATATAGTTATTATGTACACCATTATACCCATCCATGTAATGTGGTGGTGGAAAATAGATTACACCACGGCGTGGAGACGGTATTCCGTACGTACGCACGCGCGATGATTTCATTTTCCGTAGGATGGATAGATGGTGAAATAAGGTTGTATCATAATTATAATAACATATCAGTATATAAGTGATACTGATGTTATTACTTCATAATGAAACAACCTAAGAAGAATAAGTGTAAGAAGAAATAGAGATGAAAGAATCGGTAACGGACATTACCTCTTCTTTGAAGTGCCTCTTTGAGATCTCCTTTTAGGGCACTAAACTTGGTCTTTGAGGAAGACCAGAACCTCAAGGATGTTTCTAGGGAAGTGTAGAAGGGGATTTGGCAGGGGTTGGCCGAGCTTGAAGGCTCAAAATGGTGTGAGGAAGAGAGGGAGGAGGTTCCCTTTTATAAGGGAGGAGAGGGGCACCTTTGGAATAACTAAAAATGCTATTTTATTATAAAGCCAAATTCGGTTTTAAATAGATCAAAATTTATTTATTTATAAGCTAAGGTAGGGCTGGGTCTAAATCCTCTCATCAAATAGAATTTAGTCAAGTTTAGGTTCCTATTTTAACCTTGCCATTTAGATTTAACAGTAAGTAAAATAATTTTACTTTTGCCGTGTCTTCTTGTGTTCTTATACTATAAGGTTAATAAACTTACTATAAGCAGCCGAACAAACCCTAAGTTGGTTTTTATTAATATATAAAACCTTTTCTAAGACATTTTTCTGAACATTATATTTTTAGGAATAAAATAACAATTACTAATATAATATTTGTTTTAAAAATTATTTTATGTCAATTTTGACAATATTTAGTAATTGATTTTTGTGAAAATCATAACAGTATTATTAGTTCGAAAAATTTTAATTAAATCAATAATAACATGTCATATTAACCAAGAAAATTAGTTGATTTCATAAAGAGTCCTAAATTACATTTATTTGGGTATTTATAACAACAATTATGTCAATATTTCATTAATAAGATAATTACTGCATCATCTTTGTGTCATAAATAAATTAACTTATTTAATGTCTAAAAATTACAAATAAAATACATTATGTAGGAAATATTTTTATCTCTCGAATGACTATTTATAGTGTAATTTATCTTATGTATAACCTTATATTAAAAATGATTTACTTATTAAACTTTGATTTTAACTATTTTAACCCTTCTTTAAATAAATTAATAATAAATGTCTTAATCTAATCCAAGTGGGTCTAAATGGTCATATTTTATTCCTAGGGATGTTTTTTGGTCGAATTACACTTATCCAAAAGAATTAGTACATGTGTTAGGGTAATAATGATATCATTTTTACCCTTAATTACCCTATTTACTTTTAACCGTGGTAAAAAAAAGTAAAAAGTTACTATTCACCAAAAATTATTTTCATCTCATTGAACCACATTTTACTTACTGATATCAACCGTGGCTCTCATATTTTTGAAATTCCACTCACAGAAGCGGTAAAATTATATTTTATGAAAAATTAATTTTTTTTTACTACCACTTAGTGGTTTCACAATTCATCAAAAATTGAATGTTTCCAGAAAAATACCAAAAATTCAGCCTAAGCTATATTTGATATTATGAAATCAAAAATGATGTCTATTTTACCAAATTAAAAACAGATCAGTTGCACTAATTAATTTAATAATTAGTTCCCATCGTCTAAACAAATATCGTGTTCTTAAGAGGTAATAACTATCAAAAGATTGACACTTGTTTATGTCTAGTTTAAATATGAAATTACATCCAATGAACAACATTGTATTAAATTGTAAAAATATATTCTAAATATACTTTAAAACCACTAAAATTAATAAATTATCACTATTAATTATTTCGATTAAAAATGTTGTTTCTAATTAGAATTTAGTAATTTTCACTATTCATCAGAAAATGAAAGTTATCTGAAATGTACCAAAATTTCTCCCTAAGCTAATTCTGATATTCCGAATCAAAAAATGAAGCCCATTTTGAAAATAAAATTTAAAAAATTTCAAAAAGTGGTTATTACTATTCATAATGGCTAGTTTAATAATATTTTAATAGCATATCGTTGTTTAGTGAAACTCAGTATTGCATACTACACACGCTATCGAGGAACGTCACGATTGCGTGTAATGCAAGGCAAGTCAAGGATGCGTGTTGTGCAAGATTCTTTTGGTGTAGCGTACAACACAAGACATTAATGAAATTAAAAAGAATATTTTTCATAAAATCTCGGGGTGTTACATTCTACCCCCCTTAAAATGAATTTCGCCCTCGAAATTCGTCGGGGTTATAAATGCTTTACTACTAAAAATTCTCTTTAATAGAAACCCACATCGTAAAAAGGAATACCAAAACCAATCTTTAAAAACACAAGTATGAAATGTAACGGTTGCCCAAATAAACTAATCACTGGGTTTCCACGTAGGTGAAAATATGGATATGGGAGAGAAATCTAACCATCATGTTCTGATGGAGAGTGGTAGAAAACATGGATATGGAAAATCCAGCAATCACAAAGCCATAAATTTGTGACGATCTAAGGTAATATCTGATTTATCAGATATAATATCACTAGGACAACATTTTTGGTTTTCATGATCGTTTCCCTAAAGCTGATGAAATTGGAGTTAGAAGAAATAATTTTGTGATTTCGGTATAGTCTCACTATTTTTCGTTCATTGGACAATTTCCACTTCATCTATTAAAGAAATGAAGTTGAATTTGTCATTCATGATGTGTTAGCAGATCATGTGATTGAATGATGGGTTATTCCATTTGTCTCAAACAAAAGGTTAGAAAAGTTATCAAAAAATACATAAGTCCATCTATAGTGAGATTAATCATATATGGTTCCTAAAATGGACTTATACTTCAGATATCATACTTCATAATATAATAAAACTAGTTTCTACTAAACAGGGATTTCCTGTGGGCCAGTGGTAGGCGATAAAGGCCAGTCGCACTTCTGTTGTGGGTTCGATTCCCACAGCCTTGTCTGACGCGATGGGTTGTCGCCCGTCCTGCAGGTTGTCCTTTTTCTAAAGCTATATTACTATAACAACCCATCAATAATATCGAAAAAAAAGTTCTATCCTATCTTATGTCCAACATAATCCATTCCAATCTTTAGGCTTATCTAAAATAATTCTGTCCAAGCTCATAGTATAAAGAAAATGATCACTTGAAATGTCACATAACAATCACGTGAATTCCATCATTTATACCCCATATATCATAATATATATCTTGTTGGTCAAATTACAAACATGTGAATACCTTAATCATGTATTCTCTTGAAGAATGAATATCTATTGAACCTTAGTGAAAACATTAATGCTGTCAAAAGTTAACTCTTTCCACATACCAAAATCCAAAAATTCTATATTCTCAAACCATGATATAACCTTATCCTTATATAAGTCATCAGCTCATGAATACTATAAATAATTTAATTTTCTCCTTATCCCTTCATTATGCGCATATCATCCATATTCCAAAAATATCTGAATAACCTTTAATGGATACTGGTACCATTAATCATACATTTTCAAAACTCAAGGAAAGACAACAGTGTAACAATCCTTAGATGTCACTTTATTCCATAGTACCATGAGATTACTTATACAACATTACACTTGATAAACATGTAATCATCCCACTACCTTCTTAATCCATTGACCAAGCTTTAACAATTATTTCATCTCACATAACATTTGTAGTCTCTTCATCATCATCAACATAAATACTACCCATATGGCCGTACTGATTCTCTTCATGAGACTTTCCCTTAGGGCATTGGTTTGCATAATGCCCGTACATTCCACATTTAAAACATTTAACCATTGTTGATGTCATAGAAATACCATTATCCTCATCCATGGTGTTAACTAAACCTTTTCCTTTTCACTTACTGTCTTTGTGTCCTTCGTTTCCCCACCCAAAGCATCTTCCAGTTCCCTTGAAACAATCTCCTCGATGCCTCTTCCCACATGATTTACATGACGGAAATTGAACTTTCTTTCCTCTATGATCATCATGAAACTCCGTCTTTCTCTTATTATCGGAGTCGGGAAACGTACCAAAGTTGATATTATTGATCATATTATGAGATTTCTGATTAGGCATAATAATGATGTTTGGACTTCCAAATCCCGTTTCATTTGGTTTCTCATGAAGAATATCATTCCATTTTCCGTCATATCCTCCATTATCGTGAATCTTCCTGTTTCCAGCCATTTTCTAAAACCCAAAAAGAATAGTGTGAGAGGCAAAAATCATGCTAGGGAAAACAACATAGTAAAGGAGGAGTACCCTCAATATCTAACATCTTAGGTTAAATTCTACGATCGTTAGCGCAATTCTATGACTATAACCTATATGTATACTTAACCTTAGGGACATCCTTAGATATACCTTAGACATATCTCTAGGGATCTCACTAAAGTTCTTACATACTAGTTTCCAAAGGTTGACTAATCATTTCCTCTAATACCAACTGTAGAGACCCGAAGCCTGACGTACATGTACATTACATTACTTTTGTGGAATACTTAGTACCTAACAAAAACACACACACAAGGACCGTAATAGTTTAGTGTCTTTGGAAACTCGGAATATAATATTCTAATCGTGGTGAAAGATCTTCAACATCTCCCATAAAGTTCTTCTTTTTTTAAAACCTAAATCCTTTCTTTATGACATGGGGAAAAGAAAACATAAAAGGGTGAGCTCAAATGCTCAGTAAGGGTAATCAAAAGAAATATCAATCATGTCATATTCATAAGAACATATCTTTTGGAAATCTTAACCTGCAAAATAGATCATAATTTCATAACATGGGATAAATCATAGTAGTGAAATGTAATCCCAATAATCATATCATAAAACATGAAACTTTGTGGAATACACACATAATCATAGAGAATCATTTCTTATTAGTCAAGACCCATTGGCAAGACTATCTTAGTGGACAAAGTCCCTTTCTGAACTGAGATCACTCCTCGTTTCAGTCCTTTTTCACTGAACCGGTATAACCTACCATTCCAGCCATGTCTATCTCATGAGATATAAAATATTTACCCAATGAATTGGAGGGAGATATAGTTACCACCCATCTCATAATGATACTATTCTTATGTGTGCCACAAAATCATAAACCATACATCATAGAATAACCCATGTAATAAAAATGGGATTCTTAAACATCGTGACATCATAAAACAATTCATATAAGATAAAGGAATTCATAAAAATAATTCCATCACAACATAATCAAATCAATGTAATAATACGGATAAAAACAGAACCCTTTTATTATCTTAGATGGAAAATAATTTTGATAAAACACTTGAACTCCATTCTTGAGGAAAATATCCTTTCTACTTCAAAAAAAACTTTTCCTTTCATAACATGTCATACAATTTTAAAAGAAGTTGATTAAAAATAAACATGAAAACTTGTAAAGGAATCTTCATGGAAATATTGTTTTAAAAATCCATTCATGCCATATAATAAAAAAAAATCTTCTTGTACTTTTGTCAGAAAAGTCAAAAAAGTACCTCATACGAAAAACGACAAAAGATTCCTTTCATATCTTCTACTAAAAACACACCGGAGGGTAAAATAGGATTTAAACAATTGTAGGTGAATGGTTATAATATTACATATTGATGAAACATGGATGTGGATAATAAAATACACCCCAGTAAATGCCAAAGTATAAACAATCTCGTATAAAAATGAGATTGTGATATTTGCCTTACCTTAGGTCCGATTTGCTTCGTATGTGTCCGAACCTCCTGTATAATGATTTAAATAATGTATTTGACTTATTCCAGAATCATACTCATTGTTATGATATCATATATGGTTCACTTATGGCCTTATATTACCCATTCTTTTGTAAATTCCATGTTAAAGAGCGTTTTTGGTAAAATCGTTTCATTTGTCGTCCGTGTTTTGACTTGTAATTATTCATATGATTACTTAGATCATGATTACTTAATTCCATAATTTAAAACATGATTCATATATCATATATAATCAGAATATATATATAATAGATCAGTAAATGGAAAGAAATACACCGTTCATGGAGATGGTAGACCGTATGTACGCATGAACGCTGTTTTCTTTTCCTTATTGAGTTGAATGGAATTAAGTAGATGACACGAATATATATACACATAAATCCAGAATCATTATAATGTCATATATTTAATTATTAATTATTATATATACTTTCTAATCATTCATGAATGGTTAACATGGAGAATGAATCTCATCACATCGTGGAGACGGTAGTCCGTACGTACGCACGAGCGATGATATCGTTCTCATGATCGTGGAATTGTATTGGAGTGTATGTATACTATTTCAGAATAAATATAAATTTAAAATAATCATATATAGTTATTATTTACACCATTATACCCATCCTAGTAAGGTGGTGGTGGAAAATAGATTACACCACGACGTGGAGACGGTATTCCGTACGTACGCACGCACGGTGATTTCGTTTTCCATAGGATGGATAGATGGTGAAATAAGGTTGTTTCATAATTATAATAACATATCAATATATAAGTGATACTTATGTTTTTACTTCATAATGATACAACCTAAGAAGAAGAAGTGGAAGAAGAAATAGAGATGAAACAATCGGTAACGAACATTACCTCTTCTTTGAAGTGCCTCTTTGAGATCTCCTTTTAGGGCACTAAAATTGGTCTTTGAGGAAGACCAGAACCTCTAGGATGTTTCTAGGGAAGTGTAGAAGGGAATTTGGTAGGGGTTGTCCGAGCTTGAAATCTCAATTTGGAGTGAGGAAGAGAGGGAGGGGGTCCCCTTTTATAAGGGAGGAGAGGGGCACCTTTGGAATAACTAAAAATATTATTTTATTATAAAGCCAAATTCGGTTTTAAATAGCTCAAAATTGATTTATTTTGAAGATAAGGTAGGGATGGGTCGCAATAATCTCATCATATATAATTTATACAAGTTTAGGTTCTTATTTTAACCTTATCATTTAGATTTAACATTAAGTAAAATAATTTTACTTTTACCGTGTCTTCTTGTGTTCTTATACTATAAGGTTAATAAACATACTATAAGTAGCCAAACGAACCCCAAGTTGTTTATTATTAATATATATAACCTTATCTATGTCATTTGGCCAAACCATAGATTTTTATGAATAAAATAACAATTACTTATATAATATTTGTTTTAAAAACTATTTTATGTCAATTTTGACACTATTTAGTAATTGATTTTTGTGAAAATCATAACAGAATGATTAGTTCGAAAAAAGTTAATTAAATCAATACTAAAATGTCATATTATCCTATAAAATTATTTTATTTCATTAAAAGTCTGAAATTACATTTATTTGGGTATTTTTAACATCAATTATGTCAATATTTCATTAATAAGATAATTACTGCATCATCTTTGTGTCATAAATAAATTACATTATTTAATGTCTAAAAATTAAAAATACATTAACATTATGTAGGATGTCTTTTTGGTAGAATTAAACTTATCCAATAGAATTAGGACATGTGGTACGGTAATAATAATATCATTTTTACCCTTAATTACCCTATTTACTTTTAACCGTGGTAAAAAAAGGAAAAAGTTCCTATTCGCCAAAAATTATTTTCATCTCATTGAACCACATTTTACTTACTGACATCAACCGTGTCTCTCATATTTTTGAAATTCCACTCACAGAAGCGGTAAAATTATGTTTTATGAAAAAATTCATTTTTTTAACTACCACTTAGTGGTTTCACTATTCATCAAAAAATGAAAGTTTCCAGAAAAATACCAAAAAGTAGGCCTAAGCTATATTTAACATTATGAACTCAAAAATGATTTCTATTTTACCAAATTCAAAACATATCAGTTGCACTAATTAATTTAAAAATTAATTTCCGTCGTCTAAACAAATAGCGTGTTCTTAAGAGATAATAACTATCAAAAGATTGACACTTGTTTATGTCAGGTTTAAATATGAAATTACATCCAATGAACAAAATTTTATTAAATTGTAAAAATATATTCTAAATATACTTTAAAACCAGTCAAATTAATAATTTATCACTATTAATTGTTTCGATTAAAAAGGTTGTTTTTAATTAAAATTTAGTAATTTTCACTATTCATCAGGAAATGAATGTTATCCGAAATGTACCAAAATTTCTCCCTAAGCTAATTTCAATATTTCGAATCCAAAAATGAAGTCCATTTTGAAAATAAAATTTACAAAATTTAAAAAATTGGTTATTACTATTCATAATGGCTAGTTTTAATAATATTTTAATAGCATTTCGTTGTTTTGTGAAACTCAGTATTGCGTACTACACATGCTATCGAGGAACATCGCGATTGTGTGTAATGCAAGGCAAGTCAAGGATGCATGTTGTGCAAGATTCTTTTGGTGTATCACAAAACACAATACATTAATGAAATTAAAAAGAATATTTTTCATAAAATCTCGGGGTGTTACATTCAAGGTGTAGTCGCAACCCCTTTTCCTAGAGAAGATGGTTCTCAGAAGAAACCTTGGGGGAGAGAAAGTGGATTCCATTCAAAGAAGATAAGGTATCAGGTGGATCCTAAGAAGAAGATAAGGCACCTACTACAACTGTCTTCTGATGTTATATTCCCCTCACTCTTCATTTTGGAGTATACTTCAAATAACTTTCTCAAAAGAAGACATGTGGAAAAAACTAGAACAAGATAAGATCGACCTCCTAGATTTCAGGCCCATTCAGATCATGGTAATGTCAAAACACACCATATGCATGTATATCCGACAGATATGGACACTTACATGTGTCAGTAGGGGTAGTATGAACCTCTTTCCACCCAAGTACAAGTGATGTTTGGTGATGAGTCAGAATGGGAGGTGATGTCAACTATTTATGTTTCAAAATATGAGGAGGAACCAAACAACAAGGAGGCATCATAATATACTAATGAATAATAGGTGGTGGATGATCATCAAGGGAGTCCCTGAGAAGGTGTTGAAATCAAATCTCTTGAATAAGACATAGTTTTATTTCCCTAGGTAAGCCTTAACTTACTCACCTCCCTCGATCCTACCACTTTAATTAATCAGAATTTATAAATGAAAATTGTCATGTACATAAGAATATACACACTGTGTGATGATCCCCTACTAAAAGAGGATACGTTAGACCAATAGGTTCCATGGGTCACACGCTAGGGAATGTTCTTAAGGATGAAGCGGTTGGTGGGCTAGTTTTTCATGACCTGTCCCCCAGGGCCCGTGTCATGACTACCCCAAGCCCGCCTTCCATAGGCCAGGGGTTGGAGACTAGCACAAAAATTCATATCCCTAAAAAATGGGAAGGCATTGCATTTAAACATGAAAACACCTTGTCCATGAATAAAATTAGTTCAACCCATGGAGTAAAACTGCAGTAGTAAAAAAGATGTGTTCTAAAAGTAATGGAGCCAGAATATAAGCTCAACTGAAAAGTACAACTATAAAAGAAAAACATCTCCTGGAATCATCTTCCATGATTCGTACCTTAAGGGTAGGTACAACTCACGGTCAGTCACCACTATGGAATGTCATGTCTAAAGGTCCACCTTCGAGTACTGTCTAGTCCATGTTTTCAAACCTTAGTCAAAGTTTTCCATATTCTACATAGACTCTACATGGTGCGGGGTGAAGCCCGTGCAGGGGTGAGTTTAACAATACTCAATAGGGACCCGAGACCCCCTGAATGTCTCCCAGAGTTCCAACATGAATATACCAAAAATCAAGACCTCAATCACAAAGCATGAAGCAATAGTCATCCCACACCAGGTATACAGCTCAGAGATCAGGAATATATATTATTAGGCTTAAGATATATTATCTTATTCCATTTAAAAGTTCCACAACTAATATAAAATAAATTTTTTTATATTATCGTTCCAATCTTGGATGTAAGTCACTATCCCATGATGGGACACTATAAGGCTGGTCCTTGTTTGGTCACACTTCTTCTAATCTAGATAGGGTTACTAGAATGTTGATCCACACAGGGTCACTGGAAGGCTAATCCACACATGGTCGGTCGATGATGATCCACACTGGGTCACTAATTGGTGATCCTCAATAGGCCACTCTCAAATTGGTCCTCATAGGGTAGCTGCGATGCTGATCAACATAGGGTCTCTATGACATTGATCCACACAAGGTCTCTATGAGGTTGATCCACACTGGGTCGCTACTTCCTAGACAGCCAACAACATGATTCCTCGCCACTGGTGTGCTCGAGTTCCATAGAATCTCTTCCATGAGATATCGGTCATACCTCGACTTCCACTAAGCTTCACAAAGTAGTAACCGAAAGGACCACTATGTTGTAAGGGTTCCAATGCGGCATATGGCGAATCATTCAGATTCATAGTCTGGGAGTTATAGGTATTTTAGTGCCGAGGGCCCGGTTGGATTCAGGTACAATCCATCCTAGGATGCACATCAAAATCCGTCAAAACTCAATTAAAGTATCAGAAAAGTACCTTCTTCTTGCAAAGGTCCTAATGACCCAGACAGCGCATCGATCAGATGCCCGGTCTGTTAGTTACACCATTTTCTATGAAATGAGGGTGGCCACTTCTCGGTCTGGCATGGCTCGGTTGGGCCTGTCGGAATATGCCAAAGGGACTGCTTCCCAAAGGGGCCCCAACACCATTGAATGTGTGTCAAACATACACATAGTTCGTCAATTAAGGGTGTTTTTCTATTTGGGGACCGTTTGGGTCTAGGCCCAGTCTGACATGGTCAGGCCGTCCAGACGCAACAGGTCTCAGGGTCTACCAAACCCCACCTGTGTTCGGCCTATCAAGGGTCAGCCCGGTTTACTAGGTCCGGTCAGACAGGGTCAGCCCATTGGTTCGCAGGCCCGAGCCACGATTGGACCAGTACAGTGGGTGGGGCTCGACCAACACGTGTTGGCCCACTGGGCCACGGATCTGGCCCTGTCCCCCAGAAGGCAGACAGCCTTCTTCACTGGCCCTGTGGTTGTGCTGCTATTTCGCCCAGCCAATGGGGCACTGCACCACCACATAAAACGTTAGGTTGTTTTTCCAACTGTCTTCGGCCAACGCGACGTGGCACGAGGCCATACCGCACCTTCCGGGAGAGGCCTCTTGGCTGCAGCTGCTGCCGCCGGTGGCGCCTGCGGGTGACACCCTTATCCTGTGGGGCCAGCTCGGGCTGGCTGCCTCTAGCCACCACGGTGTGCGATGGTGTTCCCCTTCCCGCCACCCATCGTCGGTCGTCGTGGGTCTCCTTCGGCCACCGTCGGCCTCTGCTGACATTGTGCGCCAGCAGTTTCATCCACCTTCCACCAAACGCTCTTTAGTGTTCCTTTTTAGTCACATTAGTGCCTACGAGGCTCTCTGGTAACCGTGGTCATTGCGTGTCCCCAGGTTTCATCCTGCCACACCACTTGAAAAACTATTCCCAAATTTGAGACAATTAACAAAGCGGCAGAGGGATTGGGCTTTGTTCATTTGGCCCATGCCATCCGTGATATGATTGCATCAAGCGGTCAACAATTTATCTCATAAAAATGAACTTTACAACAATACCCCTACCTGGGTTATATGTCCTCTCCCGATGATCGATGGAACCTCATTTATCATTGTCATCGGTTTGTGATTCGGTGGTGCTTGTTACAGCTCGCTGAAACTGGTCTCTTCTTCTATGTGTTTGGTGTCACAGTACTTTTCCCGAGCTTCGTTTCATGGTGAAGTCATGCCGACACCCCTCCCTGAGCTCCATATAAATAGGTGAGGGAAGAGGTGGTTAACATTCTGAAGAGTGTTTTAGGTTCACTTAATTAATGAACCTCCCAAAATTCCAATGGTGCGGTTGCAAACAAGGAGGAGTCGAGACAATTAATGGATTGACATGTCGTCGGTCCTACCGCCACCACACATCCTCTAGGGAAAATAGAAGAAATAAAATAACATAACATATTGTTTTATTAATCATTCAAAGGTATGCAAAATTAACTTTTTCCTACAACCAATTACGGTCATAGTGAAGCCTCACTTATGTGAATCCTGGTGCTACTGATTTAATGACGCCCTCAAATATGTAATCCGAGCACTGGTTCAAAAGATCGAAAATGCCGCTTGTGTTTTTGTTGAACGTACCTTAAAAAAGTTCATAAATTCATTCCGGGAACATCATACCTTAGAATCACAAGTCGTCTATTTTTTCAGACTCGTAATAATTCCATATAATTACTAAAAATTACATGGAAAATCCAGGTCTTTAAATTGTCCTCACCTTAGGTATTTTCATCCTCAAAAGCCACGACATAGACTAAGTAAAACAAATGGCGATACTGAGCATGAATCTGACCCTACCTCTCCCATGTGCTCTCTTGGAGGTTTCTGTGCTGCCAGCAAACGCGCACCAGAGGCATCGATGGTCCATCAAGGACCCACTCCTATCGATTCTCAATCTCCAATGGAACCTCCGTAAATGTCGCCCCATCATCAATGTCCAGTTCACCCCAGTTAATAATGTGCGATGTCTCATGCATGTATTTCCTTAGAAACATCTTATGGAAAATGTCATGCACCAGATTCATTTGTGGGAGAAGAGATAGGTGATACACCACCTCGCTAAATCTGCTATGAACCTGAAAGGGTATGATGAACCTCGGAGAAAGCTTACCGCTAAAGAAAAATCTCTACAAACCTCGTTAAGGTGAGACTCATAAGAAGACAAGGTCTCCCTCCTCAAACTACAAAGGCCTCTATCTACAGTCATCATAAGACTTCTTTCTACTCGGTGCGGTCTTCATTTGCTCCAGGATAATCTTCGCCTTCTCAGTGGTAGCTTGTACCAACTCTGGGACCATAAGTGATGACTCCCCCAGGTCCATCCAGAATAGAGGTGATCTGCACGGTCAACCGTAAAAGGCCTCAAATAGTTTCATGGCTATAGTGGAGTGATATCTATTATTTTACATGAACACCGCTAAGGGAAAGTGATCATCCGGAATGCAGCAAAAATATAGAATGCAAGCACAAAGCATGTCCTTGTGTTTTTTTATGTTCTACTCCATTTGCCCTTCTGTCTGAGTATAAAAGGTGGTGCTCAAATGTAGCTGAGTCCCGAACTCCCCATGTAATCCCTTCCAAAAATAGGATGTAAATCATGGTTCACGTTTATAGACGATCATCAATGACACCCCATGAAGTTGTACAGTCTCATATATGTAGAGGCATCCCAATCCCTCTACTGATACCTACTCTTGGATGGGTAGTAAGTGGGTCAACTAGGTGACTCTATCAATGATCACCTAGATGGAGTTGTGGACCTTGGTCGTACATGGTATCCCTATCATAAAATCCATGAAAATACCATCCATATTCCACTACGATACCTCTAATGGTGATTCTAATCTTGTTGAACCTGATGCTCGACCATCACTTGCTAACAAGTGAGGCATTGTGAAACAAACTCTTCCACTGCTTTCTTCATCCCATGAAACCATTGCTGATGCCAGAGGTCTTGGTACATCTTCATCACACTAAGATGTACTGCCATAGGGGACATATGGAACTCCCTCAACATGTCCTCCCATAGTGCCATTGGTACCATGGTGTGTCTTATGAAGAGGATGACGTCCTCCCCACCTTCAGAAAATCCATCAGGTGCCTTTCCAGAGGATCTATATGCATGTCAGGATTTGCAGTCAATCTCCCTCAAGTTGTGACTCCCGAAATCACTAAATAGGTGGGGTAGTGATATTCATAGATTGGAGGTATGCTGCCCCATCTCTATCCACAAAGGATATCTGCAACTCAACTAGCTGCTCTGTCACCTCACTCAGCAACTACAGACCAAACCTCCCACTAAGTGCTTCTGCTACTACGTTCCCCTTGCCATAAGTGTATACTATCTCAATGACATATTCCTAGAGGAACTCTATCCATCATTGTTGTATCAAGTTCAGGTCCTTCTCAGAGAATATATACCTAAGACTCTAGTGATTAGAGTAAACAGTAAATTATTCATCCATCATGTAGTGTTGCCACATCTTCAAGGCGAAGACAATAGCTGGTAACTCCCGGTCTTGGGTTGCATAGTTCTGCTCATGATATATCATCTTTTTTGAACCATAAGATATCACTTATTTCTCCTGCATTAGAACACATCCATGTCTGGTCCCTGATGTGTTACAGAAGACTACATAACCAACAACCACTTCTTGTAGCCTCAAGATGGGGGAGCTCGTCAATCTCTACCTCAGCTCATGAAAAGTCTATTTTCATCTCTCTATTCACATAAAGTGCTATCCCTTTTTCATTAATGCTAACAATGGTGCCATAAATCTGAAAAAGTCAGGTACGAATCTCTGGTAGTACCCATCCAACCCCAGGAAACACCACACATTGGTCACACTCATGGGTGGATCCCAAGCTAGCAAAAACTCTATCTTTTTCGGATCAAATAAAAATCCAGCCTTCGAGATAATGTGTACCATAAAGTGGACCTCCCATATCCAAAAATTCTCTTGGAGAGCTTTCCATAAATTTGGAGCACTCATAGTGTATCCAGAACTATCTACAGATGATAGGCATGCTCTTCCTTTGACGTCAATTATATCAAGATGTCATCGATGAAGACCAACACAAAGCGATCGAGGTAAGGATGAAATATTCTATTAATGTGGCACATGAACACTTCATGGGATTCGGTCATGCTGAATGTAATAACCAAGAACTCATAGTGGCAATACCAAAATCTAAAGGCATACTTCTCCACATCCTCATCTTGTACCCTGAGCTGATTATAGCATGACCTGATGTCTATCTTTTAAAACCAGTGATCTCTCTACAGCTTATCAATGAGATCCTAAATACTCAAAAGTGGATACTTATTCTTCATGGTCAATTGGTTCAGGCTCCGATAATCTACACAGAGCTTCAAACTCGCATATGTGTTCTTGGCGAACAAAATTGGGGCTCCCCATGGAGAAACACAGGGTCTTATGAATGCCTTCCTCTACAAGTTCTCCAGATATACCCATACTCAAATAGCTCTACAGGATCCATCTGAGATTCTGGTCTAGATATTTGTTCCATCCTAGGGTACAAGTCGATGTATAATTCCACCTCTCTGTGAGGAGGTAATCATGGAACATCATTAGAGAAGACATCGGCATACTATTCCACCACTATAGGTATAAGGCCCCAGCCTTAAACCTTACTTAATCTTGAGTTATTACAAGATTACACATTGAGGATCTTTTCAGGTTTAGAGTTTTAGAGAATTAGATCATGAAACTTGCATTACATTCCACATTTAAACAAAGTGGTTACATAAAAGATAGTATTCATTCTTCCCATCAACGGAAACATATGGAAAATAAAACATGGATTCTTTCTTAACACATCCTTGACTCTATCATCTTATCATGTACCTTTCCCTTGACCTGAAAAACATTTCCAAAAAACTTGGGATGAGCATAAAAAGCTCAGTAAGGGATATAAAAATATGGAAAGGAAACATGAGTTCATATATACATAAGAATGAAATCATAATTTACCCATAAAACATAGGCACTTTAACCAACCTCATCAAATCATGAATAAATCATATAAATAATAAGACAAAAAGGTAACTTGAGGCATTCATAACATTCTTACGTAGGGAGTAACCCTCTTGGTTACGTTTGGAATACCCATCACAGTATATTCCCTAAATCTCTTCGGAGAAACCTTAACGTTTCACTCCTTCGTGTTACCCAATGCATTGGAGAGCTATATCGGGCTCACCTGCCCTTAGTTTATCATGAAACCACCCGTTCTTCATAACAATGCCCAAGAACCATAACATAATAGTATCACATAAACATGAATAAAGGAAACATAACATTTCCACATTTCAATCACAATATAACATTTTAGGATATTGAAATAATGAATCCATTCAAAAAGAAACCATTTCCAAAACCATTTAAAACATTTAATAAAGAGATTTTTGAATCAAAGTGTCCCTTACCACCATGAAGCTTTTAACATTTTAAACCATTAATATACATATAAATAAATCCATAAAACCATTTTGAAAACATGGATATTAATAAGAATAAATAATTAAAACATTTAAAACGATATTTTGGTTAAAGGGGGTTTACCAAAATTAGAGACACTTGAATACAATAATCGAGGAATAAAATTTAGTCAGAACATTATAATATCATGAGAATAAAAGGATTCATGATATAATACTCCAAAGGACAGTATATACACCATATAAGAGTGAATTGTTGCATAACAACAATGAACCCTCAATAGAAATGTAAAATGTGATGAAATCCCTTATAAAGAAGGTATCCTTAAATTAAGGACAAATAAATCTCAAAAATATGTGTGACAAATATATATACACACAATATAAGTGGATATTAAGTGTAAAACAATAAAATTTCATTCACACATATTCAATGGATGACATATTCAATGACTACAAGTTGAACCCAAAGAAATCGAAATTGGGTTAAAAAGTTCCCTTGACAGCCAAACGGCATCACATCAAAATGAGTTGATGAGAGATAAAAAGTGTATCTCATCACTTGGACATAAAATTTACATCAATAAGGATGTATGAGAACATATCCCAACATAAAAATATGTAAATTAAAAGACCCAATAAAAGAAGTCTTTTAAAAAAAGGAGGGTGAAAGGTTCCCTTACCGACTTGGGTATCTTTCAAAATATACACCCCATGAAAGAATGACAATAGATCATTGATGTAAATACTCATAAAAGAAATTATATTACACAAAGATTATAATAATGGGCAGTACATACACCACTCAATGGAATTTGTGGAGAATGTAGCATAAATCTCACGGGAATAAAAGTGAGATGAAAAATCCCTTACGAAAATTCGGCAGCCTAACGGCGCCACTCAAAACTTCCAAAATGGATTGATGAGAGGAAATAGGGTCTCTCATCATATGAAAATAATAAGTAAAGTATGAGTAATATAAAAGAACATCTCAATCATAAGGAATATGAGCTTAAAAGGAATGACATAAAAGAGTGTACTTAAAAAGAAAGAGAGGTGTAGGATCCCTTACCTCGGGTCCGACTTGACTCGATCGTTCTTTAATCTCCTGAATAATAAACTTGAGTTAATTTCTACTTCCTTAAGAACATTTTTCAAGTTCATAATTCCTTTTATACCACTTATTACCATTTCATAAACATTATGTAATCATTTAAGTTAATAATATTTGTTTTGCCGATATTTGGTTCTTAACTCGAAAGTGGACTTCTTACAATTACATGTTGTTCGTGTGGCCAAATGTTTATTATATCCAGAATTGTATTCATGATGTATATATCATATATGTCATATATATATCCAGTACATTCATGCATTTATAACATTACATAATCATTTAGAGGTAAGAAATGAAATGCACCGTTCATGGAGACGGTAAGCCGTACGTACGCATGAACGCTACTTTCATTTCTATTTCGTATTTTATAGAATTGAATAATAATGATATAAAGGTATATTATAATTCCAGTATAATATCATATATAATATCATAGTTCCATCCTTTATACGTCCCACATATGGTATTTAACGAATCAAATCACTTTGAGGGGGCGGTAGTCCGCACTTCCTTAAATGAAGATATCGCGTATACCCATAATGGAAGCCATAAAGGTAAGACAAAAATGAAAAATACAGAAGAATAAGGAAAACATAAACATATTATATATCATATATAAAAATAGTGACATCATAATGGCCACCTTTGAAGGTGTTAAATGAGTATTGAACAATCATCGTTTCGGGAGGCAGAATTTCACGATCCACGGAAACCGTATGTTCTTTAACCATTTGATGTAGTTGTGTGAGAGTGTAGCTCGAATAAATCTTATAAAAAAATCCTAGTATATTTAAGATACTGGTGTTGTTACAAAAAAAATAAATAAAAAGAGTTTAGGGGGTTGGAGAAGCAAAATAAAACAAATGAACATGAGAGAAAGAATTACCTTTAAAAGTGTAACTCCATTTGATTTGAGCCTAAAGGCTTCCTTTGAAAGGATTCTGCCCAAAGTGAATACTCTAGGATGAGGAGAGGGATGTGGAGAGAGTAAATGGGCAGGGTTTGGCCGAGCCAAAGGCTTGAGGAGTGTGTGAAATGAGGTAGAGGTGGGGGCCTTTTATAAGAGGAGAGGAGGGGCACTTTTGGAAAGTAAAGAAATATTACTTTATTTGAAAATGTGTTTCGGTTTTAAAAGGTCCCACATTGATATAATTAGTGGATAAGGTTATAAATGTTTGAAATCCACCCATACAATAAGTTTTGGACATGTGTAGTTCATAGATTTTACATTATCTTTCCATTTTATTTTAATCGTAAAATAATGAAGTCATCACTGCATCATTATGATGTCATAAATAATTTAATTTATTTACTGTCTAAAAAATATAAAACAATTACTATGATGTAGGAAATATTTTTATATTTCCAATGACTATTTATAATCAAAATTTGGACTTGTATAACCCCACTTAAAAATTATTTTAGTAAAACAATTTATGTTAGTGTCATTTTAACTTTAACATTAAATAAAAATATATTAATGTCATTTTCCAACTAAAGTGGCTCCATGGGGTCCCCAAGTTGGCCCATGGCTTTTCTTGGTCGGCCATGACTCACCCAATAGGTTTAGGACAAGTGTCATGGTGTTTTCACATTCTTATAATATCATTTTTACCTTAAACTACACTAATTACCACTAATCACGATTAAAAACTTAATAAGTTACTATTCACCAAAAAATTATTTTTATACCATTGAACCACATTTTACTTCTTAATGAAAACCATGTATGTCGGATTTTTGAAATTCAAAACACATTAGTGGTAAAATTTCATTTAAACGAAAAATCAGCTTTTATAAGTACCACTTAGTGGTTTCACTATTCATCAAAAATTGAAGTTTTTCAGAAAAATCCCAAAAATTCACCCTAAGCTATATTTGATATTCCAAATTCAAAAATGAAGTCCGTTTTGCAAAATTCAAAACATATTAGTCACATTAATTAATTTAATAATTAATTCCCGCTGTCATAGCAAATAGTGTGTTTTTATAAAACAATAAGTATCAAAAGATTGACACTAGTTTAAGTCTGATTTCAAAGTGAAATTAATTCCAATGACCACTATTAGATTTAATGGTAAAAATATTTTCTAATTTCACTTTAAAACCAATTCAAAATATTATCTAATCATATAAATAAATTAGATTAAAAAGAGGTTTTGAATTAAAACACAACATTCTACACTATTCATTAAAACAAATGAACTTTATCGGAAGAATACCAAAAAATTACACAAATTAAAATTTGATGTCCCGATTCTTAATAAGAGTTTTATTTGGTCCAAAAGAATTTATAAGAGTGATCAAAACTATATTTAATGACAGTTCTCCATTAAAAGGTGATAAGTGAACCTTTAATGAAAACTAGGGCATATACACCTAAAATTTAATTCTTTCCGTATTTTAAGCCTTTAGCTTTTATTGGATAAATGTAAAAACATTAAAAAAACATATATAATCATATTTTAGTTATTTATATCCATTCCCTCCATTATAACGGCTACATGTTAACTACCATTTAAAATAATATTATTTTATTATTAGAGTGCAACGTAAGATTCCCAAGAAACTCGTTGTTGCGTGTTGGGTACGCCATCGAGCATAGCGTCCCCTTTAAAGTCATATTAATATTTTATTCACAAATATGGATATATATGAAAATGTCATATTCTTTATTTACCTGGGGTGTTACATCCTTCCCCCCTTTTGGGAATTGCGTCCTCGCAATTTTAAAATTGCGCTTGGAAACATCCTTGAACGTCCCACATCGGAACAAGAGTCGGTAAAACAATCACTTTAAAATAAAGAAAGATAAGCACAAGGGTCACCCCAGTTAACCCATACTAGGATTCCAAGTATGAAAATATGGACATGGAGGAGAAAACATAGGGTCATGTTCTGATGGAGAGTGATAGAAAACATGTTTAGGAGAAAGTTAACCATGAGAAAATCACAAACTTGTGATGGGTTAAACGGTATTCGATTCCCCAATAGGAAAAGCTAATAGACAACATTTTTGTTTTAAGTTACATTTTATTGAGGGATTTATTCATAAGGAAACATAATCACTTGTCATGTTGACTTTCAACTTTTACTAGATTCCTTAATCAATCTCATATTTGTTTCCAAAAGACGAGTATTTAGGGAGACTTGTTCGCATTAAGAGTACTATAGTAAACTTCTAGAGAATCACCTAATCCTCAAAAGAGAACTATATACTTCCCATGTCTTTAGGCTTTAACCAAAACCAAAACCAAAAAGTCTAGTACAAGATCAGATAATCCAGAAATGTATAACCCTTTATAAAAATAAAATCTATTCTTAATCTAGAAAATTTGTCCAACAAAACCCAAAGTTCAGCAAGGACCATTCTATAATCAATTTGTCCATAAAATTATTCAAAGTAAACCAATATAAGATTGAAACCCAAATATTTGAAGGATTTAGCCGCATAGTCTCCTAAGATAAATCATAACATTTATCTCCAAACAATATCTGTTGATCCTAAAGTCTCATTTTGAAAAGTAATTAACCTAATCACATATCCTCCATGATAGGTTAATCATTTTCATAAATAACCCAAAATCAACTTACTCTTAATTCATAAAATCATATAACTAGAATGAATCAGTCAAACTAACCAGGGACTTCACGTAGTCCAGTGGTAGGCGATAAATACCAGTCGCACATTGGTTGTGGGTTCGATTCCCGCAGCTTTGTCCGACGCGACGGGATGTCACACGGTCTACGTGTTGTCCTTTTTCCAAAACTATATAATTCTTAAAACATTCCCCAAAATGAGATAAAATCTTCAAGAATAATAATAACATATTTTCACCTCAAGTTTATCTCATTCCTTTCATTTTCCATCATATCATAGAGTAACCCATAATTACCTAAAAATTAAGTATCATATAAACCCTAATGGTTACCTTAATAATTATTACCTGAATTTCCACATCGATTTGTCCACCTCGTACATGATGCATTAGAGAACTCACCAAGGTTGAAGTGGTTGATCATGACTCCTTGATATTTGGTTTAGAACAACCACGAGTTTCCTCATTGAATCCTCCATTTTATCTAGTATCTTAATCAGAGAACCACCACAGTTTCCTTCAAACCTGTTGTCTCTTTGGTGCCTACTAGATCCATCCATTCACTAAAAATAGAAATGTCAGTGTGAGTATATCAACAAAACCATCATGTACTAATGTGGAAGGTAAACACTAAGATACACTTACTCATTCACTTTATCTAAAACTATGACTCTTTCTGAAATCCTAACCATTATGGTAATGTCACTTATGCTTAAAGAATACCCTAACCTCTAAAGTTATCTAAACCTCCCTCTGATACCAACTATAAGGCCCCAACCTTAAACCTTACTTAATCTTGAGTTATTACAAGATTACACATTGAGGATCTTTTCAGGTTTAGAGTTTTAGAGAATTAGATCATGAAACTTGCATTACATTCCACATTTAAACAAAGTGGTTACATAAAAGATAGTATTCATTCTTCCCATCAACGGAAACATATGGAAAATAAAACATGGATTCTTTCTTAACACATCCTTGACTCTATCATCTTATCATGTACCGTTCCCTTGGCCTGAAAAACATTTCCAAAAAACTTGGGATGAGCATAAAAAGCTCAGTAAGGGATATAAAAATATGGAAAGGAAACATGAGTTCATATATACATAAGAATGAAATCATAATTTACCCATAAAACATAGGCACTTTAACCTACCTCATCAAATCATGAATAAATCATAGAAATCATAAGACAAAAAGGTAACTTGAGGCATTCATAACATTCTTATGTAGGGAGTAACCCTCTTGGTTACGTTTGGAATACCCATCACAGTATATTCCCTAAATCTTTTCGGAGAAACCTTAACGTTTCACTCCTTCGCGTTACCCAATGCATTGGATAGCTATATCGGGCTCACCCGCCCTTAGTTTATCACGGAACCACCCGTTATTCATAACAATGCCCTAGAACCATAACATAATCGTATCACATAAACATGAATAAAGGAAAAATAACATTTCCACATTTCAATCACAATATAACATTTTAGGATATTGAAATAATGAATCCATTCAAAAAGAAACCATTTCCAAAACCATTTAAAACATTTAATAAAGAGATTTTTGAATCAAAGTGTCCCATACCAACTTGAAGATTTTAACATTTTAAACCATTAATATCCATATAAATAAATCCATAAAACCATTTTGAAAACATGGATATTAATAAGAACAAATAATTAAATCATTTAAAACGATATTTTGGTTAAAGGGGTTTTACCAAAATTAGAGACACATGAATACAATAATCGAGGAATAAAATTTAGTCAGAACATTATAATATCATGAGAATAAAAGGATTCATGATATAATACTCCAAAGGATAGTATATACACCATATAAGAGTGAATTGGTGCATAACAACAATGAACCCTCAATAGAAATGTCAAATGTGATGAAATCCCTTATAAAGAAGGTATCCTTAAATTAAGGACAAATGAATCTCAAAAATATGTGTGACAAATATATATACACCCAATTTAAGTGGATATTAAGTGTAAAACAATAAAAGTTCATTCACACATATTCAATGGATGACATATTCAATGACTATAAGTTGAACCCAAAGAAATCGAAATTTGGTTAAAAAGTTCCCTTGACAGCCAAACGGCATCACATAAAAATGAGTTGATGAGAGATAAAAAGTGTATCTCATCACTTGGACATAAAATTTACATCAATAAGGATGTATGAGAACATATCCCAACATAAAAATATGTAAATTAAAAGACACAATAAAAGAAGTCTTTAAAAAAAGGAGGGTGAAAGGTTCCCTTACCGACTTGGGTATCTTTCAAAACATACACCCCATGAAAGAATGACAATAGATCATTGATGTAAATACTCATAAACGAAATTATATTACACAAAGAGTATAATAATGGGAAGTACATACATCACTCAATGGAATTTGTGGAGAATGTAGCATAAATCTCACGGGAATAAAAGTGAGATGAAAAATCCCTTACGAAAATTCGGCAGCCTAACGGCGCCACTCAAAACTTCCAAAATGGATTGATGAGAGGAAATAGGGTCTCTCATCAAATGAAAATAATAAGTACATTAGTATTAATATAAAACAACATCCAAATCATAAGGAATATGAGTTTAAAAGGAATGACATAAAAGAGTGTACTTAAAAAGAAAGAGAGGTGTAGGATCCCTTACCTCGGGTCCGACATGACTCGATCGTTCTTTAATCTCCTGAATAATAAACTTGAGTTAATTTATACTTCCTTAAGAACCTTTTTCAAGTTCATTATTCCTTTTATACCACTTATTACCATGTCATAAACATTATGTAATCATTTAAGTTAATAATATTTGTTTTGCCGATATTTGGTTCTTAAGTCGAAAGTGGACTTCTTACAATTACATGTTGTTCGTGTGGCCAAATGTTTATTATATCCAGAATTGTATTCATGATTTAGATATCATATATGTCATATATATCCAGTACATGCATGCATTTATAACATTACATAATCATTTAGAGGTAAGAAATGAAATGCACCGTTCATGGAGACGGTAAGCCGTACGTACGCATGAACGCTACATTCATTTCTATTTCGTATTTTATAGAATTGAATAATAATGATATAAAGGTATATTATAATTCCAGTATAATATCATATATAATATCATAGTTCCATCCTTTATACGTCCCACATATGGTATTTAACGAATCAAATCACTTTGAGGGGGCGGTAGTCCGCACTTCCTTAAATGAAGATATCACGTATACCCATAATGGAAGCCATAAAGGTAAGACAAAAATGAAAAATACAGAAGCATAAGGAAAACAAAAACATATTATATATCATATATAAAAATAGTGACATCATAATGGCCACCTTTGAAGGTGTTAAATGAGTATTGAACAATCATCGTTTCGGGAGGCAGAATTTCACCATCCACGGAAACCGTATGTTCTTTAACCATTTGATGTAGTTCAGTGAGAGTTTAGCTCGAATAAATCTTATAACAACATCCTAGTATATTTAATATACTGGTGTTGTTACAAAAAAAATAAATAAAAAGAGTTTAGGGGGTTGGAGAAGCAAAATAAAACAAATGAACATGAGAGAAAGAATTACCTTTAAAAGTGTAACTCCTTTTGATTTGAGCCTAAAGGCTTCCTTTGAAAGGATTCTTCCCAAAAAGAATACTCTAGGATGAGGAGAGGGATGTGGAGAGAGTAAGTGGGCAGGGTTTGGCCGATCCAAAGGCTTGAGGAGTGTGTGAAATGAGGTAGAGGTGGGGGCCTTTTATAAGAGGAGAGGTGGGGCACTTTTGGAAAGTAAAGAAATATTACTTTATTTGAAAATGTGTTTCGGTTTTAAAAGGTCCCACATTGATATAATTCGTGGCTAAGGTTATAAAGGTTCGAAATCCACCCATCCAATAAGTTTTGGACATGTGTAGTTCATAGATTTTACATTATCTTTCCATTTTAGTTTAATCGTAAAATTATGATGTCATCACTGCATCATTATGATGTCATAAATAATTTAATTTATTTAATGTATAAAAAATATAAAACAATTCCTATGATGTAGGAAATCGTTTTAGCTTTCCAATGACTATTTATAATCAAAATATGGACTTGTATAACCCCACATAAAAATTATTTTAGTATAACAATTTATGTTAGGTTAATTTTCACTTTAACATTAAATAAAAATATATTAATGTCATTTTCCAACTAAAGTGGCTCCATGGGGTCCCCAAGTTGGCCCATGGCTTTTCGTGGTCGGCCATGACTCACCCAATAGGTTTAGGACAAGTTTCATGGTGTTTTCACATTCTTATAATATCATTTTTACCTTAAACTACACTAATTACCACTAATCGCGATTAAAAACTTAATAAGTTACTATTCACCAAAAAATTATTTTTATCCCATTGAACCACATTTTACTTCTTAATGAAAACCATTTATGTCGTATTTTTGAAATTCAAAACACATTAGTGGTAAAATTTCATTTAAACAAAAAATCAGCTTTTATAAGTACCACTTAGTGGTTTCACTATTCATCAAAAATTGAAGTTTTTCATAAAAATCCTAAAAATTAACCCTAAGCTATATTAGATATTCCAAATTCAAAAATGAAGTCCGTTTTACAAAATTCAAAACATATTAGTCACATTAATTAATTTAATAATTAATTCACGCTGTCAGAGCAAATAGCGTGTTTTTATAAAACAATAAGTATCAGAAGATTGACACTAGTTTAAGTCTGATTTCAAAGTGAAATTAATTCCAATGACCACTATTGGATTTAATGGTAAAAATATTTTCTAATTTCACTTTAAAACCAATTAAAAATATTATCTAATCATATAATTAAATTAGATTAAAAAGAGGTTTTGAATTAAAACACAACATTCTACGCTATTCATTAAAAAAATGAACTTTATCGGAAGAATACCAAAAAATTACACAAAGTAAAATTTGATGTCCCGATTCTTAATAAGAGTTTTATTTGGTCCAAAAGAATTTATAAGAGTGATCAAAACTATATTTAATGACAGTTCTCCATTAAAAGGCGATAAGTGAACCTTTAGTGAAAACTAGGGCATATACACCTAAAATTTAATTCTTTCCGTATTTTAAGCCTTTAGCTTTTATTGGATAAATGTAAAAACATTAAAAAAACATATATAATCATATTTTAGTTATTTATATCCATTCCCGCCATTATAACGGCTACATGTTAACTACCATTTAAAATAATATTATTTTATTATTAGAGTGCAACGTAAGATTCCCAAGAACTCGTTGTTGCGTGTTGGGTACGCCATCGAGCATAGCATCCCCTTTAAAGTCATATTAATATTTTATTCACAAATATGGATAAATATGAAAATGTCATATTCTTTATTTACCTAGGGTGTTACAATAGGGTAACTCGGACTCCTCACATCAACTGATATGAGGGTAAGTCTATCAAACTGATTAGTGACTGGTTGTACCCTCCTATGGGTATGTAAATTATATAATTCAAAGGTTCCCTTCTCGCTGGTGAAGGAAAACCTCGTCCTATCCTCACGGACCCACTGCACTTTGCGTGGAAAATAGTCAATCTGGACATGGACTGTGGATATCCAGTCCATACCCAAGATGACGTCTTAAGGCCTTGATGATGCTTGTAGAAATGCTCTCCCCTATCCACACACTACCTATGGTCAGGGTGGACCACCTGGGGGTGTTGTGGGTAGAGCCTCAAAACATCGTCCATCCAATATTGTATGACCTGATCCTCTGCTACGTCCACCGGCCTGTGGAAATCATCGCTCAAATATCTACCTCTACCTCAGTTGTACCTAAACCGTCCACTGATCATCTATATGGTGGGCCGGGCCTTCGCAAGACATATGGCCATGCCCGCTGCACATGAATCATAGTCTTCTTCCCAGCTGACCCCCTCT
The DNA here is from genome assembly GCA_963277665.1 of Viscum album. Classification (NCBI taxonomy): domain Eukaryota; kingdom Viridiplantae; phylum Streptophyta; class Magnoliopsida; order Santalales; family Viscaceae; genus Viscum; species Viscum album. Next base: position 824,008,393 of record OY728153.1, read on the forward strand.
GCCTCGCAAGCTCTGCTCCTCTAACACTATATCCTAGGGTCGTCCTCCAGAGGGTCTGTCCCGCATTAACCTCTATGTCATAGGCCTACTACCTACTGTAGATGAATCGACTACCTTTTGTCTAGGGGTGGATCTCACCATCGGTGCCTGCTCAGCTAAGTAGTTCTCCACCGATAACGCTCACTCGATCACTCCATCCTATGTCAGAATATTCGGAGATATCATCAATGCTCTGATCTCCCACTATTGACCCTACTCAATGGTCTGGGCCTTGAATAATGGGTCTCGTTCCTTGTCGGTGGAGTAGCGTGATAGGTCAGTGAATCTTGCTGAGTACTAGGGTACTGTCAAGACACCCTACTCTATGTGTAGAAGCTCCTCAAAACACACAGAGAATAGAGTCACTATAACAAACTCTGCCATAAAGAGGCTTTCGAAGTCAGTCTAGGTGAGGGTCGCCTCATCATGTACCTAGAGTGTTAGGATCCACAATCTTTCTGTTGAACCCAAGAAGAGGTTAGCAGTTAGGATCACCATCTTCTCTGCTGGGGTCTAAACCATGTGAAACAACTTGTGATAAAACCTCCATATAGTCCTCAACTGCATGGGCATCTGTCTCACCTCGACACCTCGAAGGCCTCTTCTGCTGGAACTTGTGCAACGTGCTAAGTCAGCATGAACCATCTGCTAGTGGGTCTTGTGTCAATTTCTTCCCAATGGGTAGTGGGGTTGTTGGTACACCGCCTGATGGTATTATCGCCATAACGGGGCCCAGCACCGAAGCCTCATCACTCAGTGGGTCATCATCACAAACTCTCACTACAATCCTGGTTGGTTGTCTATATGGTGTCATCCTAAAAGAAAATAGGTGTTCCATGGTCAATAAGTTATACCTAGTGTGATGAATCTATGAGATCAAAAATAAAACACTTCCAAAACACACACAATCAGTGTTTTCATGCACTGAGTCAGAAATCAGAATTCAGGGTCCTCTTGTATGGATATGTTATCCTCCACACCAACACTGGACTCCCCTCAATGAAAACCACACTTAAAACAGATAACAATATTACTCTATTAAGAAAAATCAGCGCCCTAGTTTGTCGCTAGAACTGACTCCTCTAATAAAAATTTTCCATGACCCATCCCCCAAGACCCATGTCATGACTATCCCAATCCGACCTTCTATAGTCCAGAGGATCATGACTAGCACCAAAAGACATATCCCTGAAAAAAGGGAAGTAATTTCCTTTTAAACTGCAAACACACAGTCTAAGAATACATCGATTACAACCCACGTAGTAAAATTGCAGTAGTAAAAATATCTGTACTAAATGTAATGGGGCTTGAATACAAGCCCAGTTGAAAAGTAAAATTACAAAAGAAGAAACTCTTTGAATCATCTACCAAGGTTCCCACCTGAAAGGTAGGTATAGATCACGGTTGGTCATCATGGAGACACATCACGTCTAACTATACACCTCTCAGTATCATCTAGTCCTGGTTCCCAAACCTCAGTCAAAGTTGTTTGTCATCTGAATAAGACACAACAAGGTGTGGGTGAAGCCCGTGTAAGGGTGATTATAACAATACTCAGTAGGGACCCCATGACCCCCAAATGTCTCCCAGATTTCCACCAAAGGAAATACCACAAGGCATGACCTCAATCACAAATAACGAAGTAATAGTCCACTCCCACCAGGTATACAACTCATATATCAGGAATATAGATGATTATGATTAAACTATATCATCTTATTATATTTAGATATTCCACAACTGATCCACAATGAAGTTGTTCTATTATCCATCCACTCTTGTAAACAAGTCATTTTTCCACAACGAGCCACTATAAGGCTGGTCCTCATCAGTCCATGCTACTACTCATCCATACGGGGTCGCTAGAATGATGATCTGCACAGGATCGCTGGAGGGCTGATCCACACTGGGTCTCTCGATGCTGATCCACACAGGGTCGCTAGTTGTTGATCCTTGATGGGTCACTCTAGAACTGGTCCTCATCAGGTAGATATGATGCTGATCCACATACGGTCATTATGATACTGATCCGCATAGGGTCTTTATGATGCTAATCTACCCAGGGTCGTTACTTCTTAGATAGTCGACCATAGGATTCCTGACACCCGGTGAGCTCAAGTTCCGTAGATTCTTCTCCATGAGATATTTTACACACCTAGACTACTAATAATATCCAAAATAGAGTAACCCAAATGACTTTCATGTTGTATGTGTTTCAACATGATAGACGGCGCATCAATCCGATGCCCGGTCTGTGAGTTATGGGAATTTTAGTGTTGGGGGCCTGGTTGGATTCCTGTATGATTTAACCCTGGTCACATGTAAAACTCCATAAAACATCACATAGAGTATCTCCAAAATACCGCCTTGTTGAAAGGGTCCTTATTCCACAGACGGTGTGTCGATCAGATGCTCGGTATATTAGTTACACCCCTTTCTGTGAAATGCGAGTGGTCGCTCCTCAGGCCGGCCCGACTCAATCAGGCCCACTGGAATATTCCAAATGGACTGCTTCCCCAAAGTTGTCCCAACGCCACTGATGGCTTGTCAAATGGACACTTGTTTCTTTAGTTACATACATTTCATTATTCAATGACCGGTTGGGTCTAGACCCGGTCCGACTTGGTAGGCGGCTTGATGCAATGGGTCTCGAGGTCCACCTAACCCCACCTAGGTCCGGCCCAGTTTACTAGGTTTGGCCTGATGGGTTCAGCCCATTGGTTCGCAGGCCTGGGTCGCAATTGGCATGACCCACTGGGTGGGGCTCAACCCACCCGCGTTGGCCCGCATCCAGCCCAGTCCACCAGAAGGCAGACCGCCTCCCTCGCTGGCCCCGCAGTTGCGGGGTCATTTGGCCTAGCTGGTGGAGCGCTACCCCACCGCATTAAATAGTCAGTCATTTGGCTGACCATCTTCGTCCAACGTAGCATAGAGTGGGGCCACGCCTCACCCACCTGCCGCCACCGACATCTGTGGGCACCACCCATATCCTGCGCGGCTAGCTTGGGTCGGCCGCCTCTGGTGGCTACAGCATGCAATGGCACGCTGCTTCCCACCGCCCACAGTTGGTCGTCGTAGGTCTCCTCCAGCCACCGTCAATAGCCTTCATCATGGTGTGCTGAAAGTTTCTTCCACAGGCCACCAAATTCGCTCTGGTGGTCCATTTTTGGTGTCGTCAAGGCCTACGAGGCTCTTGAGTCACTGTCACCATTGTGTGTCATCAGGTTTCAACCTACTGCTCTGGTTGGAAAAGAATTCCCAAAGTTGAGGCAATTACCAACGTAGTGGAAGGTCCGGGCCTAGTTCTTTTGGCTCACGCCCTCCTTGTTAGGATTGTATCAAGCAGTCAATAATTTATCTCCAAATGGTGTACTTTAAAACGATCCCCCTACCTAGATTATATGTCTGTTGATGACAATCGACGGAACCTCCTTCTTCATTGTCGTCGTTTTGTGATTCGGTGGAGCTCAACACCTCTCACTGAAACTGGTCTCATCCTCCTTGTGGATGACGTCGCGGTACTTTTCCAAAGCTTCGTCACTTGGTGAATTTGTGCCAACACCCTTCTCCGAGCTCTATATAAATAAGAGGGGGAAGAGGTGGTTAATGTTCTGAGGAATTTATGAGTTTTTTTATTTAATGATACTCCCCAATTCCAATGGTATGATTACAAACAAGGAGTAGTCTTGTAAATTAATGAATTGACATTTCATCAGTCCCACCACAGTCGTTTATCTGCTGGAGAAAAAGAAAAGAAATAACATAACATAACATGTTATTTTATTAATCTTTCAAAAGTCCACGAAATTAACTTTTTCACCCAACCAACTACGGTCTAAGTGAAGCCACCCTTAAGAAAATCCGAGTGTTGCATATTCAATAGTGACCTCAAATTTTTAATCCCAGAACCAGTTCAAAATATTGAAAACAACGTCTGCACGTTTATTGAAGATACCTTAAAAAAAGATCATAAATTCAGTCTTGGCACACCGAGCCTCGGAATCATGCGCTGTCAATTTTCACAAACTCATAATAATTCCATATAATTAAAAAAATTACATGGAAAATCAGTTTCATTACATAGTTGATGTCGAGGAGGTCGTGGTGAAAACACTATAGACTTAGGTTCTCCCAGTTATTTATGTGGGCCACACCTTGGAATTCAAACAAAAGCACCCACTTCTATGGAAGATGTGTGCCATGGGTGGATAAACATAAGAATCCATCTTTCTTATTGTAAGAACTAATTTTTAATCACTTGTCCCTTTTAATATTTCCATGGAGCCTTTTCATCAACGTACTTATTTGTTTCATGAATCTCCTAGTTGATTAAATATGGATGATCCAACATTTACTATTGAATTACCCACTAGTGTTGCAGGGTCTATATGGTGGAACTCCCTACCAGGACATTGATACTGAACATTCCAATGCTCAACAATTTTATGTTTCTTGATCTCACATAAATTCAAAAAGCCTTTTTCTTGACCAAATTGACTGATGTGTTCCTATTCCAAGATGTGCTCAAAAGGTTGTGTTCCTTTCATGCGGCTATGGTGGAGGAATTCAGAGCCCCATCCCTAATAGAAACACCAGTCCCTTAGGAGTCATTTGTTCAAGATAACCCAAACTTTTTCATGGGGGAATAACATATTGTGGTTTCAGGTGATGCCACAGGTGGTGCAAAGCTTGAGGATTGTAGAAATAGTGCTACTGAGGATGGTTCAAATGAGGATGACCAACCTATTGACCAAGAACTTGATATAATAAAGAGGTTCCCATAGGATGAACCAACCACTTCCATTCTGGTTGCCTTACACAAATATGAGTCTGCACCACCTAGGGTGTGAGAAGATTCCAGTTTTGATTCTAATAAATAAAGATACAAAGATTGTCTCAGTGAATGGGGTACATAAAGTGTTTCATCACCCAAAACCAGAAATCAAACATGGTGATTTGGATGGGTCCCTCCACCCCTGGCTACATTATTTGATCACTGGTGTGGTGGAATTTCAATGTCTCCATGTCATAGTTCATGACTTTTTATTGAGAGTGATCATGAAGGAATCCAACATTTGGATGTTTCCTTGCATCAGTAAAAATTTGATAGCTTTCAGAATCTCCAATAAGTCAACCAATAGATACAATATTATGAGGATTAAACAAAAAAGTGAGTTTCTTTCCTTAACACTAGATCATAGACCATCATTTGATTGAGGGATCAACTGGAGGAGGTTGAGAATCAAATAAAGAAGGTATCTTCTCAAATATCCATCTGCAAAGTTCAGTGGGACTAGGAACAGACTACAGAAAATGAGGAGGAAGCAAAGCTGTGGAGGTGGCAGAAGGCTTTGGATTCCGCGCACCAGATACTTGTAGAGATGAATTGCTCTATTTATGGTGTGGAGCTATTGGGGAATTTTTATAAGGACTCAAGACAGACTCCATCATGTCGATAACCCATGATAAATCCTCATTTTTCATAGTTTAACATAATTCATGTGTATACATATTTATGTTTTTTACTCATTAATAATACACATCAATCATATTAATGAAACAATTAATGACCAATCCCTAATCTCACATGAGTCATGCTTGATTTGAGAAACAAGGGATGACTATATGATCACTCATTTTTATGAGAGTTTTAGATAATAATTTAACAATAGAGGTCTTATATTGTTGAATGACCACCAAGATTGTTTGGTTTGGGAGAGTCTATGACTGGAGAACACGGTCCATTGGATAGACAACTTTCTTTTCAAATGTTATCTAGTGCATGAATAGGGTAATTTTGGGGGTTTTGAATTATACCTGAACATAGGTGAATAGGAAGTAAAAATCACAATTCTTGAAATATAGGTCACAAAGAGGGAAGAATCACATTGGAGGATAAGTGTGGACCATGTTAAAAACATGTCATCCATATCACTTATCATGTAATGGGGACAAAAAATCAAGGTTAAACTATTGACCATGTTCAAAACATGGAACCTGTCCTAGATTATCTTCTAAAGTATTTTGGTCTGTTGGCCCAGGATTATAGGTGGGCCAGTGTAGCATGATACCATACTATTAGGTGGTCCCTTCAGATTTGGAGGAGAATTATGATCCAAATAAATTTTACACAAATCATGTAAATGGGGTGAAAAAGTTTTATTGGATTAATACAATCTTGTAATTACACCATCATGGCTTATAACACATTGGTGTAGGTGTATTTCTATAAAAAATGGTGAAACCCATCTTCCAAGGGAGCATCATCTCTAATGTTGTGTGATAGATAAAACTATGAATGATGTGATAGAGGACCACCATCAGATGATAGGATCTCTCAAGTGAGGGCATATGATGCCTATTAATTTTACATCAAATAATGAGGATAATAAACACATAAATTAAAGTCATAAAAAAAACGAGGCATTATGTAGTTTAACATCATGTGATCAGAACAACAGTCACAGTTTAACATCATGTGACTAGGATGTGGAGTGTGTAGGGTTTATGCACTGGTCCTCCCATTATATCTTCCCAACATAAGATATGGAGGGAATCCCATGTTTATTTAATGGGGAAATGTTTCAATTTAGAATCGTTCAAAAAATGATGTAGTGAACTAACATGAATGATACCCATCAAACCGTGAGAGTCAAGGGAGAAGGAGGGTAGCATGATGGGGCACCCTACCCCAAGAAAAAGTATATTGGGAGGGTCACACAAAATTTATGTTCATGTTAGATGGACCGAGACTCATAGTTTAATGTCATAAAGCTTGAAACATTGATTGGGTTCTCCTAACAGATATGTATGGTGTGATCAGTTGAAAAACCCAATGTGAATGAGTTCAAAACAATTCCAGTGTCATACATCAAATTCCTGGAACATGTTTCACATATATTAAGGTTGTATGATCTAGAAAATTAGGGGAATATGTGAATGTACTTGTATGGAAAAAAGATTGAGAATCCTGAACATGGTTTCTAAGGGACCTTCTACCAAATAAAATCCCTATAAATGATGTCTTGGGTCAATATTGTGAAATCATGGAAGGAAATACCCCAATTCAAATTGGAAGAGGGGCTAGACCCAAGAAAAAATTTATGGGAATCACTACGTATCACATGGTGATGTGAATCAATCCACACATTTTCCAGAAATGTGGTGTGGTATGTGACTGACACTGGAAGGGAGGTGATCCTCTATGGTGAGAAAATTGGAGACATCCAACGGTTTCCACGTAGCATCCCATGTTTTGATCATGGGGTAAAGTTAGTTAGGAATCCCACACTTTTCATACGAGGAATCCCTATTTCATATTAGGTAGGACCATAGTTTAACATCATGCATGGAGTCCATTAAAATATATGTAACATAGAAGAGTGGTAATATAGGCCTGAATGATGGATTAGAATGTTCTTCACCATACAAGTATCAGGGGACAAACCTCACATTGTTTAAGGTCATAATTCTTAGACTAGTAAAATGGAGAAAGAAGTTTAACGTCATGTTTCCTAGCCTAAAGATGGATCTATGAGCACCTATTTTCTATAGATGAAGTGAATACCCAATGTTAATGAATCCAAAGATGTCTATGCAGCACACATAAGACCAGATAGCCAAAGGGTTTGTGAATTTGTGGCTTGGCCTGGAGAGGTGAAGATGGGCTATCACTATGTATCCCATAAGAATGGTAATCAAGCCATACGTAGTTATAGGAGTGGTACATATCATTTTAGGTTGTATATTTTGGACCATAGTAAATAGATTAAAATAATATTTATTGGAATATAGGGGGAACATTCACTCCATGTGTATATATATGGATCATAATAGTTAAAAAATATTTCAATGGATCCAAGAAGGATCACACACCACATAAACACCTTAAGATTAACTGTATACAATTTAATGTCATGATGTATGGATCGTAACTGAGGCCAAGGTGTTAGAGAGTTAATTAATTTTTGGGTGGACCCGAAGATGAAAAGTTTGAGTGTCACTATATATCCTATAGGGATAAGAATCAATCCATATATAGTTATATAATACATAATGTTAAGAGATAAGAACTGTTTCGAGAGATCCTCTCTAATGAGATAATTGGAGATAAGCCTCAGTTATTATGAGGCATCTCATGTTTGAATATTGGGGTAAAGTTCATTAACAATCACCTACTTACCGTATGAGGCATCCTAGGTTTACATGCGGTAAAAATAATCCCTTATTTAAGAAGCATATATGTTTGAGATGGGGTAAGACTATATTTTAAAAACATTCATTGAGGATGTCAGTATTTTTAGTTTATAGTCATAAAAGTCAAAATATAGAGGCTGAAAATAGTTTACAGTCATAATTCCTTGAGATTCTTCAAAATTATTAAAGTCGTGATACATAGACTGGGGTTCCTAGTTTATTTCCATAGAAATTGGATATTTAAAAATTGTTTAAGGTAATGTTTCATGGACCATGTGCCCAATTCAACATCGTATGTTTGGGGTGTACACTCCTTATGAAAGGTAACTCTTGAGAAACTTGTAGTTGGTTGGAGGAGTGGTATGCTCTCCATCCATGGTGATAAAATAGTATATTCCCTTGGAATAGACAGTTTGAATCATATAAGGTCCTTCCCCCTTGGGATAAAACATTCTTGGATTTTTCCATGTATTATTGGTATTTTAATGTCCAATACCATGTCACCCATAGGTAGAAGGAGAGGCAAACATTCTTGTTTAATGATCTCACTCTCTTGTTCTGGTGGCTCTCTGGATTGGTAACAGCCTATAGAATGTTCACTTTGGGGAAATCCAGCTCATCCAGATGGACTTATGCTATTTTATATGGGATATTCTAGTCATAGATAGTTGTTCTGAGTGACAGTAGCAAAATCTCAATGGGAAGGTTTTCCAATGTTCCATACATAATTGAATATAGGGTCACATGGGAGGGATTTTTATTTTTCGTCAAATATTACCATAGAAAATTAGGGAGTTTATATAGAAAAAATTCTTTGTTATTACCCACCATCTTAAACAAAATGTGGAAATCATCTTATTGAATTCCTTAATCCATCCAATTTTATGCAAATGGTAACATAAAGAATGGTTTGACTAGATAATGTACTTCTCACGCAAATTCTTCATCTCATAAGAAAATAATTTGGTGTCGTTGTTAGTGATAAAGAAATGAGGAATGTTGAATTGTTGAATAATGCGAGAGATCACAAACTTAATCATAGATCAAGCCTTCACTTAATTGAGAGGAATCAATTTGGCCCACTTGGAGAAAAAATATGTCATTTCCAGAATTAACCTACACTGTCAAGTTTTTAATAGTGTATAAAGTCCCACAACATCTAGTCTCATTCTACATAGGGATAATTATAAATGGTTCTGTGGAGGCACTCTAACAGATGATGCGCTAATTTGGCATGAATTTGAAATGAATGACCCCTCTTGGCATACTTGATTCATTCATGGACAATGGTGGGCCAAAAGTAGCTCGACCTCAAAATATTTTGGAAGAGCATCAATAAATCTAGATGAGGACAACAAGACCTGACATGAATTTCCTAAACAATATAAAAAATATCATCTCCCTAGATGAAACAAAAGATAATTCCATCAATCCCAGGTTTTTAGAGAGTCTGATTGAGGTTAGGCCCACTCTAGAGGTTGAACTGCACTCGGTGCTGATGGACTTTCTCTCACTCAGCTCTGTCCTGTTGAAGGATAACTTTTTAGAGGTTCCAGATAAAACTATTTTTCCAATTAGAGGTTTCCTCCATTTCAGGGGGACCGTGGGTCCTAACATCAACGCACTGGTGGTCAGCTAGTTTATCTTACATCTATCATCATCATCTAGAATTATGGTAGTAATGAACCTCCTATGTTCCATATGAATAAACATGTCATCTTGGTCAACCTCTAAAAGAGAGGCATCTTAGCTGGTCATGGTGTCAGCTCAACCATCTATTATGGGGGAAGATGACTCACCTATGGTAGATAGGAGAAATAGGCCATCATTTGGAATGTGTTCTCCATCATGGGAACAAGATCAGTATTACTAATTATGTAATCACCATTAATCATATTTATGATTAAATTAGAGTCTCTATTTACTTGAAATAGGGGATGATAAATCTCAAGGGCTAACTCGAGACTAGTGATGAGAGCCTGATACTTTTCCTAATTGTTTGTAAAACCTTCTAGCAATATGAATGTGTAGGGGAAAAAAACCTGTATAGGTGTGATGGAGAATATTTACATGACTTATTTGTTGATCTTGGGATTGTTGAGACATGTACTAGTTGGGCTCTAGGAGGCACCAACAAATTTCATTTTCCAATATGACATGACCTTATCCAATGAATGGATATCCTTATCTCAGAAATAAGCATCCATAGAAAATTATTTAATAGATGGATGGGTAGATATAATGTCGTCTAGTGCCTAACATTTGATGAATTTATGTGAAAAAAATATGACTTTGAACTACTAATGTATCACTTCCCAGTGTGCCAGATGACCTGTCATCATGGGGCGATTTTGATTATACTTCAGTGGGTCTACTTCTAACACTAGCTATATGTTCGGAGGATGCTAATAATGTTGTAACTTATGCACTGTGAAAACCATGTGATAAAGCTCTTCCCTATTGGGAGTATCTATAAGTGATTTCAAGGAGTATTTAATTGAGATAATATAAAATTATTTCTATTCTATCATTATAATTTCGGGAGTGGAGCATCGAGGGAACATTACCGGTAATCCATATATAGGTACAAAGGCATTCTTGAGGTGGGTGGAATCAGAATGGGAGTTTCTAGAAGATACTTATTGATGCCCTATAAGGTGTTCTAGTACTCATCATCCCAAAGATAGATGGTACCATTCCATGTGTGCCATAGAAAGAGATTACACTTCTCGACTAGATTTTTGATAAATTAGCATATATAGGCTCATTGGACATAGATTCCTCAAAGCTCCTGGAGGTTGCTCAGGGGAACCATTTGGGTGATGTCACTGATCTTCTATGTGTTGATCTTGAGGCCTCTATATCTGATGATGAATCTGTGAAAATTTTTATAGGTAAGTCTAAATTCACACATAAAGGGGTTCATATTCTTGTATCATGAGAAAAGGAAGATGATAAAATTATGAATATCTCCAATATGGTCTTGATAGATGTGGGATTTGACCACCAAATCATCCATTCAATATTCCACATGTGTCTCAAGGATTAGTTTGAAGTTGTGGTGAATTGATAACAGATAAGTGGATCCTTCATTATTTAGATTGAAAGAAATTACCTAATATAGAATAGTACCTTCTATCACTCTGAAGGTGGTATACTCCTCATATTCAGGGTCCATCTAGATCAAATTTTTCTGGGAATATATATCCATCAAATGGCAGAACCTTTAACACAGTTATAGAATCAATCAATAGCTCTATCACCAGAAGAGGAAAATCATCTTTGGAATAATGGCGGTTGAGATCCAAGAAGTCAATATATTGTAAGATATTTCTATTCTTATTCCTAATGGGAATAATGTTAGAAATACACTTGGGGTTTTGGACTTCCCTGGTGAATATTTCCTTAATAAGATTATCAACCATGGCCTTAACCAAGGCACCATGGGAAGGGTGAATTTTTCTAGGAGGCTACATAAACTCAAGATGACTCTATTAGAGGCCATGATAGTAGATGACTACCTAAGGGTATTATATTGTTATCTTATCATAGATCTAGTATAAGACATCATGATCTTGATTTATGAAATCCACATACAACTATTGTTCCTCTATGGGCATGGATACACTGATCAGCCATGGCCTCGGGTCTGTATCAATAATTATGTTTACCAAAATCAACTCATAGATGGTGGTGGAGACACCCTATTAAAATGAGGGGTGATTATCTTCCAAATCCCCTTTTCCAAGTGAGGTAGTGGAATCAGTTGGAGGAGACAGTTTATCAGGGCCAATTGATTTAGGAGGAGAAATGTTTCATTCTTGGGATAATATAGATTCACTTATGGGGGACTCCAGTATTACTCATGCCATTGAGATAGAGGATGTTAATGAAATCCCATCATTCCTTCAACCAAAGTGTCCATGCTTGAAATAAATGCATTGGTGGTGGGTTAGCTTCTGTCGACTCAACCTAGATCGACGAAATAGGAAAACATGTCATGAAATAGTGGCCATAGGGAGAACCTCTCAGTACATTTTCAGTTATTGGGTTTCTAGAATCACCTGATCCTGGAATTTATATGATTATGAGGTAATATTTGGACACTCCATGTACTTAGGTATGTGGTGCATCTTCCTCTCATAAACGATAAAGAAACATCCCAAGTCTTTCATCATGGATTCCAATTAGTGAATTGGGAGGATGAATGATTCGTCCATGTCCACCCATGGATTTTCCATGGTTGTTGTGTGATCATCCTATTTCATAGTAACCTTCTAACCATTAAACTTGTAATAGAAAATATCCAAGTAGAGGGATTCACATGAATCAATTGGATATGGGCCACCTTGATGCACACCTACTCAAACATTGAGGGAGTACTAAAGGCATTGGTGATATGAGGATGTTACTACCAAACGAAAAAGAATCCAGGACCTAACCTGTAGTAAATTGTAGTTGGTATCCTATGAGACAAACATGAATTCAACACTTCTTATAAGTCCTTCGAATCTGGTTTTCTATAAAATCCTTCCAAACAGTCTCTTCGTGTTCCTCCAAAACCCAAAATATTCAATTTAGAGGGACTCAAATAAGATTTTGTTAGTAACAAATTGTGAAGTGTATGGGTTGGGATAAGGTTTATCCTAGAAACTCGGTCCATAAGTTAGTGGTATAATTATATACTATTTAACTGGTAAGTGAGGTACAGTGGGTGGATATATACTTGCACGAGAGTGCCTTAATCCCCTCTGTAGAATGAGATGATGGATTGGAATTCTTCTTTCTCGACCTCCCTTTGTATAGTAGGATTCCACAGTAGCTACTCCTACATCAATATAGAGGGGGATTTTCAAGACTTCCTCTAGATCCTCTTGCATTTCATATAAAATGTTAAGAGTCTCAAGGATTGAGATATTTGAAAGTATGTTGGATAGTTGTTTCATTACATTGTACTTCTATTACATAGGAAAAGATCTACCTATAGGGGGTTAGTCTTTGGAAAGAGGCATGATGGGTGCTGATGCTTATACCACTGGGTTCGGTATGGTGATGGAAATATACATCTTCTCAGTAGTTAACTCACATAGAACTACCAATGGTTAAGCATCGGTGAGATGAGGTCTAACATTAGATGGGTTAGGTTGATCATAATGTGGTTGGGGTTGTTCCACCCAGACAATTAACAAAGTCAGTTGTGGTGGAAATTCTGAGGAAGTGGGTTGAGAGGATTGTTCCTACCGAGTTCTTCAAAAAACATATGTACTAGTCTTAGTATCATGCACTACATGGATCAAGGCCTTTCCTTGAATATTCTAGTGGTTTTCATGCCTTTAACCATTCCATTGACTGCATTGATATAAGGTTTCTGGAGGATTTTTAGGGAATTACTCCTCATCATGAAGTGTTATGTAATCCATCAATTGGATAGTGTTCATATAGGCATACATCTTCTCATCAACAAATGGTTGTTCTAACATAGGGTTGACCCTGGGGAGATTTCAATATCTAGAGGCATTGAATTCCCGAGGGTGTGAGATGATGTTGACATTGGATGGGGACTCTTCTTTTCCTATACTTCTAGTGCCTACTATTTTTAGATTTAGAAGGATACGATGGGGATGAAGAAGTACTATAATTAGAAGGAACGGTGACTTTTATAAGTTCATGATAGACTATGAGGGCACATATGACTCCATGGGCGTGAGAAACTACTCTTCGAACTAACCATTCATCATACATCTGAGTCCCATGGTTGGAAACCTACTTCCATTCACATATACATTCATTGTCAATATTGGTCAAGGTAGATATATGTGACACATGTGCTGGGACATTACCCAATTTGACCAAACTATTAACCACTTGGTCCTAAAGCCAATCCTTGAACATGTTTCATTGCATGATGATATGTCCATGGATCTTGTTGTAAGGGAAATGGTTGGGGTGATCAGTACGCTCGATTTCATTAGGATTCATTAAATCTGGACACTTCAGAATTCTATATTATAAGTAAAAGAGAAAATAACCAAAAACCAATGTATCCTTAAAATAATAGTTTAGTTTAGTTCTATTTTAGATGGGAACTCTGGGATTCTAGCCCTGACGAGGGGATGAAGCCAAGTGATGGGCCGGAACCACATTTTCTCACCAAAGCATTTATGCTTGGCGAGGTGGTTCTAGGAGATTCTACACTACTTGAGGCTACCCCTAATGAGTATGCTTCACTCAATGAGGCTCTACTGGAAAAGGGTCCAATATCTCTAGTAGAATAAGGACCTCTACCTGTACTACAATGGTATTCTATTATTTGTCATACCTTCTTGTGGGGTATGGAGGAGGTATTGGGAATTCATACTTGGGTTGCTTCGAGGTCTCCTATAGGTGATGGGTCTTGTTAAAAATTTAAAAAATCTTCTTGGAATGTTATTAGTAATGAGTGTAGGGACAATATCAGCCTTGACGTTCCCCAAAAACTTCATCAACATCTTCTATTGGGTTAGAAACATGTCAAGCGAGTATGTGAGGCCCTTAGACCGGGTGAGGAAGTATATGAAATTCTCATTAGGTTGTTTCATGTACTTATAGTGGTCTAGCATGCTTATATTGCACATGGTGGCATTGAACTGGTAGATGAACGAAATGACATGATCTTTACAACTACCGATGAACCCAGTGGGTACTTAGTTATACCAAAAAAAAATATCCTTCCATCATTTGGAAAAATAACAGGAGATTGGTGGCCTCCGACTACTATGTGGTTCCCAACATAGGTCCATACCTTGAGATGAAGTGAGCTAAATGCAACAGTGGGTCACCCATCATGTTGAAAGAGGTGAACATGTGGTTTTGAAATTCGGAGGTGGTCATATGTTTTCCACCCATGTTGAGTATGGAATGACGTTGGGTGGGATCACAAACTATCACATCTCTATGTCGTCTAGGATATTGGTGGGAGTTCCTATAAAATAATCTATTCATGGGTTCCTATCCTGATGAGGATCTCTGAAGACCAATGTATTTGTAGGATCATCAACATAGTATGTGGGATTTGAGGCTTGTGGAGTGGAAAAAAAGATTGATCCAGTGGAGGATGTTCATTCTACTTAGGTGGGTTTGGAGACTCGTTTCTCAGTAAATTACCATAAATTCCTTCATCTTCGTGATCATGACATGTAGGACCACCAAGATCGGCTGAGGGAATGTAGCACCCCATGTTTCATGTAAGTAACCCTTTTTTATTCTTTTTATGTATGCGATATTTATGGATGATGTTTTAGAGAGTTTGGAAAAATTTTGAGTTGTTTTTGGGGATTTTTTAAAGGCTCATAGTTGGTATACAGTTTGAGAAATTTGGGAAACCCCTACAGAAAACTTTTCAAAGCGAGATAGAGGATAATGGGGAAAGCACACGAGTGGAAAACGATTTTTCAAAACCTTACAGAATCCTAGGATAAATTGTAAAAATCGAGACAGTGGGATTTTGAATGGCTACCACATTACTTTGAAATCATTTGAGCCAACCATGTAAGGTTTCTACTTCAGATAATATCTAGAACATGATTAGCACACAGTTTTCCTAATTCTGTGACTAACCATGCATGGGTAAATATTAAGATCCTAAAATTTTAAATCTCAAAAATTTACATCATCAACTCCCTTATTTTTTTTTCTTATGGGGCCCTACCTCAATATTCTATCTTTTCGAAGGCTGGGGATCCTTCTCCCATTGATCTAGAGGAAATATGAAGGCTTCTCTTGATGTTTTGAAGTTCGATTCTCAAAGTAATTCATCATTCTTGGTTGTTCTTGGTGGTTTTCCTTATATATACATCATATATATCTCTTGGTTTCTAAGATATTAAAATTTCGTGGATATATCTAAGGATTTTTATTCCAAATATGATTATATTTGGATTTTTTGTTGGTAGGGGAAGGTATCTAAGGCATGTGTTTGAATATTCGACTGGTTTTCATTGGAATTTTTGAGTGTCATTCTTCGATTTCATCATAAATCTCATGGTAGGTGGACTAAATCTATGAACATATATTTAGAACATGATGTTTTGATTTCAAATTTTTTTATTGAAATTGGTTGTGTAATTTATTTGAATTTCTTATTGGAAACCAACTTTTGTGATAGTTTATAGAATTGTGGAAATTGTGCATTTTGTGGAAAATAGAATTGGTATCTTTATTTTAAAATGGTTATTTTAAAATGATTTATTGTTTTTTTGCATATAATAGTGTTTTAAATAAATTGTTAGTTTTATTTAATAGGTGTGTTTAGTGAAATTAAATAAAAGTACAGTTTAATTGAATTAGTTGATGTAATTGTTTTGGAATTGGGTTTTATAATAATGGATGTGTGTGTTCATGTGAATTTGGGGTGGATATGGGTAAGGAGTCTCCCCCATCATTAGTGGGATGGATATGGTTCTGGTATCACCCCCTAAAAATTGTTAAGGGTAAGGAGTATCCCCCATCGTTTTTGGGATGGATAAGGGTTAGAGATATCCCTAATAAAAATGTATCTTTCATAATGAATCATGAATCCATGGATGTGTGGGTTTGTGTATTGGAATGAGATATGAACTATAGAAAATATGAAATGGTTTTTAAAATTTTGTTTAGTATTTTTTCCCAAAACTTGATGTTATATTGAGAAAAATGGTTCACTATTTCACTTTTTATATTATGATATAAACTATTTTAGAAATTGATATATATGTATTATTTTATAAAAATGTGCTAACATATTCTATTCTAGTGGTTTGAGAAGGTATTTAATTGGTGGAAAACATAGTGAGTTTTAGTAATAACCCATAATTAAAACTTTAGCGCTTTTATAGATATTTTTCATTGAGATACATGAAAAGGTAAAGTATCACAGTTCTTTTGTGATTATCATTGATATTTGTGGATTTTTGTTGGAGTATAAATATAGTTAGAGCATTGGATATTTGTTGGAGTCTTTGGGTCTTATCATTTATATCATTCTCTATTTACCTTGATGTTTTATTGGCTTCCTTTGTGGTACACATGATATTTGGTATCGATATATATTGTTTTACCTTGATTTGTTTTTCATTTCTGATCATATATCATGTTGTAGTTGTGTTAAGGTGTGTTTGGTTAGTTGTTTTCCTTCAAAGGTAAAATCACCCCCCACATATTAATTAAGCCCTTAACATATATTTCCAACCATTGGAATTTTGGGGGTGTCACATAAGGCCAAGTAACAATCCGCAACCTTTTCAAGACAATGATAAGTATATGGATGTTACAAGTGGTATCATTCTTGGTGCAACAAAATATCATTGTGGAACAAGTTTTATTCAGTTATCTTCATATTTGAGATGATATTAATTTTGGTCTATTCCTTTTGTCGGGTTGGTAGAGAGGAGTAGGATCATCAGGAATTGAATTGTAGATCATAAAAAGACATAGCTAACCCTTTTGTGTTGAGCTTCATGTTTTCAGAGAGTTAGTTACATAAGTGTTTTGGTGAGAAACATGGGATTTGAAATCTCATTGTCATGGGTTTGGCCAATGAGAAAAGCATGACATGCATTAGAAAATAAATCCCAACAAGGCATGAAGATTTCATTTTTAGTAATGATATGTGTATTGGTTCAAGGTGTTTATTTTTTAAAAATTTTGAACTTGTTTTAAAATGGATGATTTTGAAAAAGATAATTATTGTGGTATTTCAAAAAAGGATTCATTTTAAAAATCGTGTAAAGAATATTTTTTTAAAATTTGTGGATTTGTGAAAGAAATACTATGATAGTATCATGTAATAGAATTGAAAATGTTAAGCCTTCAGTTAATAAAGAGTGAGACTTATTGTGGTCATTGGGTTTCTAGAAAATGACACCTGGTAGGCATCATAAGATCCAATCAAAAGAGCCAGTTGGGAATGTGGTTTCACCTAATCCCTAGGTGAACCAACAGTTTGTCCAAAGCATTACTTTTTATTTTAAAACCATTGAGTTAGAACATCAACCAAATATTATTTTCAGGATATCTATCACTACTGAAAATCCAAGTGGATATTGTGAGGTTCTCTAGATGAGAGGAGGTTATAACTCTAGTAAAAAGTGGAAGAGGAAGAGGGCCACCTATTCTCAAGGTGATGGACCACATCGAAATCAGACCACAAGAGCATGTAACCTTCTACAGTGTCCCGAGATCATGCTTGGATATTTTCAGTGTGGTTCATTGAGATGTATCAATAGAAATTGTAATGCACCATTAGGAGCATTCAAAAATTTTCACAAGATGGGGAATCTTCAATGCTATTGTCACAGTGCTCTGATTTCAGGTGGTTATGACACACCTCATTTTTTGCAAGCATTGTGTGCTTAAATAGGATGAGGGAATTATAGTGAATATTATCAGAAAAATTGAGGTATCCATATTAATTCATAGAATACCATGACTCCTCAGCCAGTACAATCTCCACACGATAACAAATAGAAAATTATGATGAGCCAGAAATTATATGGATCTAAACAGATTGTTTTATATGATCAATATAGACTATGTAAGGTGAGAGGTACTATACTTTTGAATTATAACCTTATTAAAGACATTCTTGATACAGGTGCATCCCATTCCTTTATTACTTCTAGTGTTTTTTATTTTCCATGTTTAAATGTTGAGATGATGTATTCTATGATAAATCTTCAAACTCTTCTTGGTCAAAGGTAGTTTTGAGTTTTTCTGTGTAGAACATGTTCTATAAAAATATATGGATATTAGTTGATATAGGATTTCTCTGTGCTCGAGATGGATGTTTTTTAACATAATGCTAGGTATGGATTGGTTGACGATTTTCATGGATCATGTCGACTATTATACACAAATTTCAGTTTTAAAACTGTAGATTGCATCAAGAATATTTTTTGAGGTGACAAAAATGTAAAGGATTGTAAAATAGGATTTTTGAAATCATTAGTTGTAATGATGTCATACCAGTTGGTAGTGTTGTTGTTGTAATCGACAGAATATATTGATAAAAACATTTTTTCAGGACTAGTTCATCTATTTCCATATGTGTTTCCCAAAAAATTCATAGGGTTTATAGCTATGAGAGAAGTGGATTTTACTATTGATATTGTTTTAGGGTCTATTCAAATTTCTCTTCTATTATATAAAATGGAACCAAAATAATTAAGTGATATGATAGTGAAGCTATAATATATGGAAAGAAAATGTTTCATTTTACCGAGCACATCTCTAGGGGAATATCCATTATTGTTTATCAAAAAGGATGATAAAACTCTTCAGTTGTGTGTCGATTATCATCAACATAAGCATGTTTTGATAATGAATAGATATCCACTTCCATTTCTAGATGATCTATTTGATCTCTTGAGAAAAAGATATGTGGTTCTCCAAAATAGACTTGCGATTAGGATATCACCAATTAATGGATCATAAGGAGGGTATTCTAAAGATAGATTTCAGAAGGATATATGACAATTATAACTATGTGGTAATTTTTTTTGGGAATATGAATTCACTATTATAATTTATGTAATTTATGAATATGATTTTTTAGAGGTATCTGAATTCTTTTGTAGTGGTTTTTTGGGATGACACATTAGTGTATTTAAGGACAAGGACTAAGCATGAGATGGACTTTGTGATAGGGTTGGGAATATTGAGATATCACCATCCATATAAAAAATTATCAAGGTTTGATTTTTTAATACAAGAAGTTCATTTAATTAAACATTTATTTTTTAAAATAGGTGTTTCTATGGATCGATAAAAGATAGAATCTATTATCTCTTGGAAACTACCAATGAACATGTTTGAGAAATAGAGATTCCTTGGTCTAGCTGGTTATTATTGATGCTTTGTTTGTGAATTATCATGACTAGATTTTTCAATGACATATTAGAAAAAGAATTATGTTCCATTCCAATTGAACTAGGAATTAGTTAAGTATTTTCAAGACCATAAGGTTATTCTTATATAAAAATTAAAATTGATTTGGTCATAATTAAGACAAGGGTATGTGAGGTATTATGATTTTTTGGGATCTGGGTTAGGGTGTTTTCTCATGAATGTATATCATGTTGTTGATTATGGAACAAGGAAGTTATGAGTTTATGAGAATATATACCAAAAAATGATTTGGAGCTATCTACTATAGTCCATGATTTTAAGACTTTTCTACCATACCTCTTTGGTGAAAAGTTTACTATGTTTAAAGATCATAACATCTTGACACATATTTTCTCACAGATGGATTTGAATATTAGATAAATAATATGGGTGGACTATCTCTAAATGTTTAAATTTGACTTGATTTATAAACTGGGAAAAGAAAATTCGGTGGAAAATGTATTAAGAAAAAATTCATATGCTTAGTTGGAAAAAGAAGCATTAGATTAGTGGGAGTGGATGTTTGTCCTAGATAACCTGAATTTGGAATGTGAAGATCGAGTTGATGTAGTGGTTTTTGTTCTAGTTTCATTTGTTCCTGATTTGGGGATGTTGGTTAAGGATGAAGAGATATATGCTTTAAAATGTGTTTTTATGAGGTAAAAAATCAATGGTGGGGAGACCATTCATGGATAAATGATGGATGGTAGTTTAGTTTTGTGGTTCAAAATTTATATGGTTATTCCTATGGATTGTTAGGAATAGCTTCTTCATGCATACCAATATTCAAAATGGTCTATTAATTTTATTATACATAAGATACAAAAGGAATTGAAAGCATATTTTTAGCTATTCGGTATAAAAATAAAATGGTTGAGTTGGTATCAAGATGCTTAACATTATAGAAAATTAAGGCACAGCATATGCGACCAGTAGGTATGTTGTAGTCTTTACCTATTATAGTATAAAAATAGGATAAGATGACAATGGATTTTGTAACAGTACTCCAAATAATTGTGTAGAAACATGATTCCATATAGGTGGAACTATATCAACTCACAAGGTTTGTTCATTTCATCCCAATTCATGAATATTATATGGTGGGAGACTTTTCAAAAATATATATCCATGAAGTGGTAAAGAGGAATGGTGTATAAGTTGTTATCGTGTTAGAGGAAGATATGATGTTTATGACTTATTTCATTAAATCCATACAAAAAAACTCTTGGGACACATTTGACTATGAGTATATTGAATCATTATTAGATAGATGGAAAATCTAAATGGATGATACTAATGTTGAAAGACATGTCGTGGGATTGTGAAATGGATTTTTGAGGCTCATGAGAAGAGCACATGTTATTAGAGGAGTTATCATATAAAAAAAATTATCATACCTCAATATAACTGGCTCTGTTTAAATCATTGTATGGGCTTCCTTGTTGGTCTCCACTATGTTGTGTGGAAATAGGTGAGACTTCACTATTTGGTTTGAGCCTTGTGCAAGAGACAATAGAAGAGATTCAATTGATTAGGAAACAAATGGAAATGGCTCCGAGAAATCAGAAATCATATTCGGATCATCATTGATGGTCATTTTTATTAATTCTATGTGACCATGTGTTCTTGAAGATCTATCCAAGGCTTTGACATCGTCATTTTGAAAATAAGGGAAAGTCATCTCTAAGATACATATGCCCTTTTAAGATACATGGACAAGTTGGTGAGGTGGCATATCGGTTGAAATTGCCACCATGATTCATTGTGCTGCATAATGTGTTTCAAGTGTGATAGTTTATAAAATATCTAGCAGATTCATACCATGTGATTTGATGGGGTCATGTTTTACTAGAGTTGTATTCTTTGTTAGTGCATGTGCTGGTTCGGGTTGTGGATAGGAAAGAGAAAGTATTATGAGGAAAAAAATGTCGGTATAATGTGTGTTTTCTAGAAATATAGCCATTTTTAGAAGATTCATTTCAATGGAAGAATGAAATCAAAGAGAAATGGATAGAAATATTTCTTGGTAATTATGGTTTTCTTATTTTCGGGTACAAAGAGGTCAAGGGTGGGGAGAATTCATCACCCATGTTTCAAGCAAGTGACCCTTTTTATATTATTTTTAAGTATGAAAATTTTATGGGTGAATTTTTGGATAGTTTGTAAAATTTTGATATGTTTTTTATGATCTTATAAATGTTCATGGTTGGTTCACAACATGGTAAAAATTCAAAAAACATACATTAAACTGTGTATAGTGAGACATATGCTAAGCGGGAAGGGGCTAGTGCAGCACACGATTTGTCCAAACTAAGAAGCTTCCCAGGAGAACCCATGAAACTTGAGGTAGTGAGATATGGCATCGATATTTCATGGTTTGGAAACTGTGTGAGCCATCCCTGTTAGGTTACTACTTGATATAAAATATGGTCCACAGTTAGTACATAGTTTTCCAAAATGTAAAACTAATCGTGCATGTGTTAAAAGTAAAATCCTAAAATTATGAATCCCACATGTTTTGATCATTGACACCATATTTTTTGTACCTATGTGGAAATAACTACATATTATCTCTTCCCATAATCTTAGGTAAATTATTTTATCAATTCAGATGCAATACAATGGATTCTCTTGGTGTTTTAAAGAAATATTATTGTCGTAAGTCATTGTTCTTGGTGGTATTCCATAGATCCTCTTCTCTATATCTCTTGTTTTCTCAGATGTACATATTTTTTGGTTATATATATGGTTTTTTTAAAATATTATTATATTTTTCTTTTTTGATGTTAAGGGAAGAGATCTAAGGTAGGTTGTTGAAGATTTGACCTATTTTCATTGGTGTTTTTATGTTTTTTTCTTTATTTTTTCCATAAATCTTGAGGCAGGTGGTTTCAATCAAGACTCCCTAATTTTTAACATGATGTATGGATTCAAAATTGATTGTTTTAATAAAAATTGGATGTGTAATTTATTTGAATTTCTTGTTGTAAACCCTCTTTAGTGACTTTTTATATAATTGTGGAAATTGGGAATTTTTATTGAAAATGGAATGGGTAACATGATTTTAAAATATTTATTTTAAAATGATTGTTTGATTTTTTTACATGAGGAAGTGTTCTCAACAAATGTTTGGTTTTTTTAAAATGATTTTTTAATCAATAAAAGTATGCTTTTATTCAAATGCTATAAATGGTTGTTTTGGGGATTTGGTATAGTGGATGTGTGTGTTCTTGTGCATTTAGAAAGCATATGTAAAAGTAGTCTCCCCCATCATTAGTGGGATGGATAAGGATCTGGGATCTACCCCATCAACATAACTAAGGGTAATAAGTCTCCCCCATTATATTTGGGATTGATATGTTTCAGGGATTTCTCCTTCTAAATGGAACTGTCATAATGATGCATGCATGTATGAATGTGAGGGTTTGTGGATTGGATTGAGATATGCCAAAAAAATATTAAATGGTTGTGAATAATGTGTTTGGTTGTTTTCTATTGAACTTGATGTTATCATGAGAAAACTATTTAACCATGGAACTTGTTTATATTTGGATATAAATTGTTTTAGAAATTTTTTTATATATATTGTTTTATATAAATATGTGAACTTGTTCTATCCTAGTGGCATGAGTAGGCATTTCATTGAGAAAAAATCTACTATGTTTTATTACACACCCCTGATTTGGAACTTTTTTGATTTTATAGACATTTTTCATCATGATATGGGAAAATCTAAAGTATCAAAAATCTTTAGTTATTTTCAGTGATACATGGGGAAGTTTTGTCTAGCATAGTGCTTATTGGAGATTTGGATCTATGTTGGAGTCATTAATCATTGTTGGGTATCACTTCTATTTTTTACTGTGATGTTTTGTAGACTCCCATTTTGGTACCCTTGGTAGTTGGTATTCATATAAATTGGTTTACCTGGAGTGGTTTTAAATTTCTTATCATGTATCATGTTGTATTTTTATTAACATTTGTTTGGTTTGTTATTTTATTTCAAAGGTAAAATCATCCCAAACATTTTAATAAAAAATTAGAATATATTAAAATCAATTTCAGACTTACGGATTCCTCTTAAGGCCATGTAATGTTCCAATTCGTTCTGAATCCAATGAGAAGAGGTTGGATGTTAAAGGGAAGCTGGACAAGAATGATTTATTGCTTCCCTAATGGATGGGAAATGAGATCACACTGAGGAACACCATAATCATAGTGTCAATTAGTATGGTGCTCATCAATGATCCTATTATGATCTATCACCTCATAGATAAAGGAAAAAACTATAGGATTTTCCTATATCATCAGTGAAATATCAAATGTATTATAGGGCTCAATAGATCCCTTTCCCTTGTTATTATTCTGATCAATGTTGAATGATGTTGATGGATCCTTAAGGTTGAGTGGTTGTCTTTGCTAGTTGGTATGAATGTAAATACTCAAAATTTAATGGAATTCCTCCCTTCTTATAGTAATATCATATAGTATAATCACAAAAAATTACATTAATAATATAATACAGACTTTATAAATGATGAATGAATGAAACAAAATATATTTCTAGAAGTTAAGTAACCTATAATAATGAAATAGTAATTTGACCTTCGGAATAGTAATATGTACCTTATGAATAGTAAACTGTCCAAATAAATAGTAATCTCACCCAAGAAATTATATTTAAAATTTAGGCATAAAAAATAATGGTATATTTATATTATATTCTATTGAAATAAATGATTTAAAAACTATTAATTAAGTGTTGCCATTTTTGTATGTCCTAAATATTTAATTACAATTTTATGATAAATTTAATAATTTAAAATAAAATTTATTTTCATAAAATATATCAATAAATAAATATTTTGATGTATTATGATTTAAATATTTTTTATGATACCTTATGATATTTTTCAAAGTGTTATAATATCAATTATAATTATAAAATTTGCATTTTCCATGAAAATGTTGATTTTAATTAGAAATTAAATGAATCATATTTAGAAAATTATTTTCATAAAATTGAGTTCCTTTTTAAATTATACATGTCAAAAAAGGGTTAGGGTGAATTTTTGGAATTTTTTAAAAATACATGAATTTTTGGTGACTAGTAAAATAAGATAATTTATTGTTTAAATATATTAAAAATTAAATGAACAATTCATTGAGTAATCGATGATGTATGAAACATAATATACAACTGGACTTATTTATTTTAATATTTTTTTGATAATTATCAAACTATTTAAATTCTTTAGATAAAAAATAATAAACTAATGATTACAATAATGGGAAAACACCCCTCTTCTCCCCTATAAATACCACCCCACACCCTCTTCTCCTCACACTTATCAATCTTAGATCCTTTTCGAAATTAATCCCAAACCTCTCCCCAAGCCCCCATCCCATGTCTAGGATCACTTGGAATCATCAAAATACCAAAACCATTTCGCTAAGGAGGGTCTCAATGTGGATCAATCCAAGAGGTAAAATCCGCTTCCTTTTTCTTTTATGTTCTTTACTATTTCTTTTCTTATCTTCTCTTATCCTTAACTTATCTTATCAAAATAGTCATCATAACTCTAGTATAATTGATATAATATGATTCTATCAGTTTAATGGAATATCCATCATCATACTCTTTTTTTTTCTCTCTCTCTCTCTCTTATTCGAAAAATAAACGCGTCACCCATGATGTGTCAATTTTCAGACATCGTGGTTGATGATCTTTTATTTTTATTTAGTTCCTTAAAAATGTTAATAAAACCATTAAATGGTTTATAATAGATTCTAAATTTTATTTTATAACTTTTTTATTTTTATTATCTAAATTATATAAATAATACTGAATGATAAGACAAAATGAGTTATTTGTGATCTAAAAACAACCAAAATAAACCTAAAACAATCATCATTAAATTTTATCTAATGATTCATCCTCGAAACATATAACGAAATTACATATATGATAACTTTAAAATATGTAATATCTTTTGTAAAGATACGTAAAATTCAAGGGAATGTTTTTCTTAATTTTCTTTGGAATTTTACAAGAGCGCGGTTTCTGACGGCACCTGATTCCGAGGCCCGGAGTGCCTCGAATCAATTTCCGAAGTTTGGCTCGGGATCATTCAGTGAACGAACGAGCGGGAATTTATAACTTTTGAAACGGTGCTCGGAATCAAATTCCAAGGGCACCGATGAACTCGCAGCGCCGATATTCGCTTAAGGAGACCTTTTCCGAGGTTGCGTTTATTGCGGGTTGAGAGTTAGTTTTTGGGAATTTAGAATAAGTTAAATAAAATTATGGAATAAAAATTTTATTCTAACTTGTTTTTTTCCTCCCAAAGGGAGTTAGAGGTGGGACCCACATCCACTTAACCTCCCTTGGGAGGATTAAGTGTGGTGGGGCCCACACGAAGCAAAACTCTTCAACTTCATTTTTTAAAACTCCCTTAAAACTCCTCTTTTAATGAACTTGACAACTTGGGTTATTAAATGGGTTGAGTTGTTTAATTTCAAACCTTTGAATTTAAAAATGGTTTGGTTGCGTAAATAAAATAAGACTTTAGCTTATTTTATTTTGGTTAGAATGCTCTAGCCACCTTGAGAGAGTTTGGAGCTTTCTTCTTCTTTTTCAAACTTTGACGAAGAACGCGAAGAACCTTCAGACATCGACGAAGAATGCCACGTTCTCGGGAACCGTCTTCCGCGACGCCATACCCACGACACCGACGATGTCTCCTTCCACGTCATCTCTTCCGATACGGTTTCCCGTGACGAAATCGTCGTCAAAGAACTTCGAATCCTCGCTTCACGACGTCGACGTCCTGTTCCGCGACGCCGACCACCGCGACGCTCGTTTTCCGTGGTTCGTTGACGATCATCGTTCTTGAAACTGAGGTAACTTTTTTGTTGTTGATTATTTATTTATTCTCGTTCGTGGTTATAGCATGACAAACTTGAGGATAAATGTTTAAGTGTTATCGTCTAACGAGAGGGGGGCCGGACCGCACAATCACGGCTGAACCCCCTCCTTTGTTCTTGAATATTATTTTTCTTGCGGAAGAAACCAGATGGCGTGGTGCCGTCGCACCACGCGGGAAACACACGACAAATATTGCGCGGCGCCGTCGTGCCGCGCCATGGAAAGATTATCATGAACGTGACGCAGTCATGCCGCGTCGAAGGAAACCGAAGGCGCCGCGGCCGGAGCGGGGTCACGGCAGAGGGGTGTGGTGTCGTCGCACCGCGCCGGACGGCGAAGGCCGCGGCCGGTTCCGGGCCGCGGCTGAATGAAAAGACCGGCGGCCAGCCGGGCCGCCGGTGTCGGAAGCCGGAAGGGGATCGGCTTTGCTGGTCCCGTTGAAGAAGAACCGGCCGGCCTGGTCGGGCCGGCCGGATGGGGAAAAACCGGGAGAATTTAATTCCCCCGGCCAACTTAATTGGCCCCCCATTTTGAGGGGGGCCGGTTTCACAAAGGGGGGGCAGGCGCCCCACCGTTTTTCTCAAAGGAAGGCCCCCACGTGAGGGGGACCTTTTTCTCCAAGGCGCGGCATCCAGCCGCGCCGCCAGCTGAGGAAGGGCGGGGGCCTTGCCCCCGCGCGTGGCACCCGAGCGGCGCCCCGGCCACGCCGCCGCCCCGGACCGCGCCGCCGTGCCGGGCCGCGCCGCCGCGCCGGACCGCGCCGCCGCGCCGGACCGCGCCGCCGTGTCGGGCCCCGCCGCCGCACCAAACCGCGCCACCGGCCGGGCCGAGTCAGCCCGTAACCGTACCCCCCGTTTTCGAATCGACTTCGGTCTTTTGCCCATAACATGAGCTACGGACCACCGATTGACGAACCTTCAGTGGTGATGCGATCCTTGGATCAAGGCGGTCGATTCGGTAAATTGCACTCAATGTTTTGGAATGCTTTGAGTTCGGCCAAGTTGGTTCGTACACGAAACCAACCGGGCCCTCGGAGCGGAAACGCTCATATCTTGAACTACGGACGTCCGATTGACGTGCCATCAGCTTTGTTGAGTTTTTCATAGTGAGAAAGATCTTTTGTCATACTCCGCCTGAGGTTTGGACGCAGGTGGAGTACGGTCGGGTTGGTTTTGCTGTAAAAACCAACCGGGCCCCTGGGACGATAAAGCCAATAACTCCCAGACTGTGCGTCCGATTGACACGCCTTCTATTGCGTTGAGTTCCTGTTGACGATACGGAACTTTTGGATACATCAAATCTGGACTTAGTGACAGTTGATGTATCAGCATCTCGGCTCGTGGAGCGGACCCTCCCGAACGAGCTTGCTGTGTGCGGGAACCCTAGAGCTGGCTGCGACTGTGACTGCTACTGCTACTGCTACTGCTACTGTGACAGCGACGACGACAGTACAGAGATCCTTGGTGGATTCGACGACGAAGACCACAACACTTAGCGATCCTACGTGGATCAGTGCTACAGGTCCTGTGTGGGCCCGATCCTGTGTGGGTCCGATCCTGTGTGGGTCTGCGCTCAGCGGTCCTGTGTGAACCATCGCCTACAGGTCCTGTGTGGGCCTGATCCTGTGTGGGTCATTGCGGGGGTTAGTTACCTAATGATCCTTCATGGGACTGACGACTTAGATGGATCAGAGATCATCTTTATCGTCTTTCGAAGAAGTATACCTGTGTGAGCTGAATCGTGTTGCTTTCCTGTGTGGATTGTGTTGTGCTATCCTGTGTGGATTTCGTTTTGCTTTCATGTGTGGAATACGTAAACTTTCCTGTGTGGACTGAGTTGTACTTGGGCTCGGAGGTTGGAGCGTATTGGAATTGATGACTTAGGTATATGTGTGGGCATATACCTAAGTTGTGTCGGATGTTACTTCGTGATTGTATCTTCCTTTGTGGTTTATCCTTTGTGGATTTTTGGAGACCTTCAGGGGTCTCAGGGTCCCTAATGATTAGCTTATACTCACCCCTACAAGGGCTATGCCCTCACTACGCTGTGTTGGTTGCAGACGACAGACAGCGTTGATCTTGGCTGAGGCTTGCAGAGCAGGATGGTACCTAGAGGTGGACCACTGGGCGGGACGTGATCGGAGCGGACGGCGGGACCCGAGAAGCAGTGGAGCTATCTGTACCCACCCTTCAGGTGGGATTTCCAGTGGACAGCTCAGCGTAGCAGCTTTTACTTTTCAGTTGTTGTTTTCCTTTTCGAGTTGTACTTTACTTTCAGTTTGGGTTTGTATATTGGCCCATTTACTTTTCCGCACTTTCAGTTGTACTCTGTTCTTACTTAGTGTTTACTTTTCCACTTTCTTATTCTGTGGTGTATGTTTACTTTACAAAGGCAATGCCTTCCCTTTTTACCGGGATTTACTCCTTGGTGCTAGTCGCCAGCCCCTGGCCTATGGAAGGCGGGCTTGGGGTAGTCACGGCACGGACCCCGAGGGCGGGTCGTGACAAATTGGTATCAGAGGCGTTTGGTTCTACCGCGAACTCTGATCTTTTCTATGTGAAACAATAATGTTTAGCGTATTGAGTGTGGTTATCAGTCCAGGGAGTTCAGTGTTGGTGCGGCGGCCGACGTATCCGTACACCAAGACCCTGACTACTGATTTCCGACTTAATGCACGAAAACATTGATTGCGTCTGTGTTTCAAAGTTTTCTTTGTGATTACTTTATATCAGCTCACCAGGTATATTGTTCTCACCGTGGCGCACCTGTTTCCTTTTTAGGATGGCCCCACGACGGAAACCAGCTAGGGTTCCGAGTGTCTAGCGTGACGACATCCCACCGAGCGACGAGGCCTCGGTGAAGGTCCCTTTGTCAGCAGTGGCACCGGCGGTAGCACTACCCGCCGAGCCACCGATGCTTCCAGCACCAGCCGCTGACGATGCACGTCGCCTTGGAGCTCTGCACGAGTTGCAGTGCCAGCGACCGCCTAGGCTCCGTGGGGAGACGGACCCCCAGGCAGCAGAGGACTGGTTGGAGGCAGTGGTATGAGTTTTTAGGCTAGTGAGAACACCTGCAGACCTCATGGTGATCCTCGTTGCGAGCCTACTACACGCAGCAGCAGGAAGATGGTGGAGCTTGATGCTCCAGGTGAACAATGAGGCATCTCTACTTTGGACGGACTTTGAGAGCCTCTTCCGCTCGGAGTTCGTCCCAGCCACCCTTCGTGCGGTGCGTATCCAGGAGCTTCTTCAGCTACGACAGGGCAGCATGACGGTCGCTCATTACTCGGCGAGGTTTACCGATCTCTCGCGCTACTCGACCGACATGGTACGGGACACTTTCTTCCGGGCCCGGACCTTCGAGCAGGGGTTGAGACACGAGATCCGGGCATCACTGATCTCCCTCATCATACTGAATCAGACAAGAGTACTGGAGCGGGCCCTTTTGATCGAGATCTTCCTTGCTGAGTCTACACCAGCGCCGAGACCCACCGCAGGGCGGCACTTGGCAGAGTCTTCTGCAGCAGGCAGTCGACGGATGACTCAGGGGTCCAGGCAAACCAGGCCTTCAGTCAGATGACCTCAGGACACTGGCTCAGCAGTGCGGGGCACATAGCGCGGAGCCAGTCTTTCGAGAGGCAGACAGTGCTACTCGTGCGGCGGGCAGTGCAACATGGCTCGTGACTTCCCGACCCGTCGTGCCGAGGAGCAAAAGATGGTTGAGGGACCACCGAGGCAGAGGCAGAGGGTCGACCGTGGCGGTCCGCAGGGAGGAGGTGGAAGAGGCAGAGGAGCTGGACGAGCAGCAGGTGGTGGGAGACGCTTTAAGGCTCTGCCACCACCACCACCAGGAGGTCCACCCCGACCACAGGGAGCTGGCTGGCATAGACAGGCACAACTCCAGGAAGCAGAGGCCTATGGCCACGACACGCCAGAGATGATTCGAGGTACTATCTGTGTCTATTCCGCCCTTTCTGCAGTACTTATAGACACATGATCGAGTCACTCATTCATAGCTGCTTCCCTTGTTCAGAGCTCAGAGATTCTGACAGAGCCGTTGGCTCGATCCTTACGGCTAGAGACTCATACGGAAGCAGACTCGAAGATTACGCACTGGTGCCGGTAGTGTGAGCTTACTCTAGGAGACGAGAGCGTTGGCTGGGATCTTCTTATAGCAGCGTCAAGGCCTTACGATGTCATCTTGGGCATGGATTGGCTATCTACCGTCCATGCGCAAATTGGCTGTTTTGGGCACAAGGTGCGATGTGTACGCACCGACGGGAGCAGGTTCACCTTCACCGGTGAGAAGGGAGCCTTTGCAGCACAGGATGGACTTCCGCGGAGGAGAAGACAGCCCATCACTCATCAGTTGGCTAGCCTCATCCTTGGAGCAGTTGACGTGCGGAGTCCTGGTTTTCCTGTAGTGGTGGATCAGTTTGCGGACATTTTTCCCGAGGACGTTCCAGGGCTACCTCCTCGTAGAGAGGTAGACTTTTATATTATCTGTACCCTGGGACAGCCCCGATATCCACTCCATCATATCGGATGGCCCCCACCGAGATTCGAGAGCTATGAGTACAGTTGGAGGACTTGCAGGGCAAGGGGTTCATCCGACCCAGTGTTTCACCCTGGGCTTCCCCGATATTGTTCGCCAAGAAGGCGGACGGGAGCTAGCGACTTTGTGTTGACTATCGTCGCCTAAACCAAGTGACAGTGAGGAACAAGTATCCACTACCGAGGATTGATGACCTCTTTGATCAGCTCAAGGGAGCACGGTGGTTCTCAAAGATAGACCTCAGGTCAGACTATCATCAGCTCAGAGTCAGAGACGAGGACGTGCAAAAGACGGCCTTCAGATGTCGGTATGGCCACTATGAGTTCTTGGTTATTCCTTTTGGCATAACCAATGTTCCAGCAGTGTTCATGGCCCTCATGAATAGGATCTTTCAGCCATACCTCGATCTTTTTTTCGTGGTCTTCATCGACGACATTCTGATTTACTCTACGACTGAGGAGGAGCACGCCTATCACTTGCGAGTTGTACTAGACACACTCCGAGAGCACCAGATTTTTGGTAAGCTCTCGAAGTTCCAGTTCCGAATACATGAGGTCCACTTCTTGGGACATGTTATCTCTGAGGCGGGAGTTGCAGTGGATCCTACAAAGATCGAGGCTGTGTTAGAATGGGAGCCACCCAGGAGCGTGACTGAGGTTCATAGATTCTTGAGACTAGCTGGATACTATCGGAGATTTGTGCTAGACTTCTCTAGAGTTGCGGCACCACTCACAGCTTTGACTAAGAAGGGGAAACCCTTCATGTGGTCAGACAGATGTCAGTAGAGCTTCTAGGAGCTGAGACAGAGATTGACCAGCACACCTATCTTGAGGTTGCCGGAGGAGGGAGTAGGGTACGTAGTCTACTGCGATGCATCAGGGACCGGACTCTGATGTGTTCTAACGCTGGAGTAGGCAGTGATCGCCTATGGATCATGTCAGTTGAGGCCGCATGAGAAGAACTACGCTACCCATGACCTGGAGTTAGCAGCATTGGTCTTCGCTCTAAAGACATAGCGACACTACCTGATGGGAGAGCGCTTCACAGTCTTTTCTGATCATCAGAGTCTCAGGTATATCTTTTCACAGAAGGACCTGAACCTGAGACAGCGGCGATGGCTCGAATTCTTCCAGGACTATGACTTTGAGTTAGTCTATAATCTTGGGAAGGGGAACGTAGTACCTGATGCCCTCAGTAGGAGGACGGGGATTCAGCTACTTGAGGAGGCGACGGAACAGCTAGCCTCTTTGCAGATATCCTTCGTGGATAGAGATGGATCATCCTTCCTCCAGTCTCTCACAGTCACCCCTCCACTACTGAAGCGGGTCAGAGAGGCACAGCGTGAGGACGCTGACTGTGAGACACGTCGTGCATAGATATCCTCGGGACAGGCACCTGATGGTTTCTCCCTTGGAGCAGAGCACGACATCCTTTTCAGAGGACGTAACATGGTACCAGTCGCTTTACGAGAGGAGGTGCTGAGAGAGTTTCACACTTCTCCTTTGGCGGTACATCCTAGAGTGGCGAAGATGTACCGGGATCTCAGACAACAGCACTGGTGGCCGGGCATGAAGAAGGTTGTGGCAGAGTTCGTTTCCCGATGCCTCACCTTCTAGCAGGTGAAGGCTGAGCACCAGGTACCAGCAGGCTTGGTACAACCCTTGGAGGTCCTGGAGTGGAAGTGGGACGGGATATCTATGGACTTCGTGACTGGACTTCCACGCACTTCCAGAGGTCATGACTCCATCTGGGTGATTGTCGACCAACTCACCAAGTCGACAAACTTCTTACCCATTAGAGAGCAGGGCTCAGTGGAGAGCTTGGGACGTCTCTATGTTCAGGAGATTGTACGGCTTCACGGTGTGCCATCATCTATCGTCTCCGACAGAGATGCTCTCTTTACTTCCCGGCTTTGGAAGGTGTTACATGTGGCGTTCGGGACGCAGCTACGTCTGAGCACAGCCTTTCACCCTCAGACGAATGGTCAGACGGAGAGGACCATTCAGACTCTCGAGGACATGCTCCGCGCATGTGTCCTTGACTTTGGTCGTAGCTGGGAGGACCACCTACCCTTGGTGGAGTTCACTTACAACAACAGATACCACTCCACCATCGGGATGGCACCGTACAAGGCATTGTACGGCCGACCTTGTAGATCTCCGTTGTGCAGGACAGAGCCTGGGGAGTCAGCACTTGTGGGACCGAAGATGGTCCAGGCCACGATAGAGAAGGTCCAGGTCATCTAAGAGCGGATGAGGACAGCTCCGAGCTGGCAGAAGTCATACGCTGACAGGAGGCGGAGGCCACTAGAGTTCGAGGATGGAGACCACGTCTTCTTGCGGGTCTCACCTCGACGTGGTATACGGAGATTTGGCCGAGGCGGCAAGTTATCTCCGCGCTTCATCGGACCCTTCAAGGTCCTCAATAGGATTGGTGAGGTGGAATATCGCCTGGCTCTACCACCTCAGTTGCACTGGGTGCACGACGTCTTCCACGTGTCTCAGCTGAGGAGATACGTGCAGGACCCGACACACATCATTGACCATGGGGAGCTTGACATTGACGATGGGGTGACTTTTACGGATGTTCCGGTGGAGATCGAGGATCAACAGGAGCGGGTCCCACGTGGACGGTCGATTCCTCTAGTGCGCATCAGATGGCAGCACAGGAATCTCCAGGAGAGCACTTGAGAGCGGGAGGCTCAGATTCGTGCTCAGTACCCTTATTTGTTTCCCTAGTTTTTGATGTATCTTTACGGGGACGTAAAGCCCCAAGATGGGAGTAATGTAAAGACCCGTAAAATTCAAGGAAAATTTTTTCTTAATTTTCTTTGAAATTTTACAAGATCGTGGTTTCTGACGGCACCTGATTCCGAGGCCCGGAGTGCCCAGAATCAATTTCCGAAGTTTGGCTCGGGTACGTTCAGTGAACGAACGAGCGGGAATTTCTAACTTTCGAACCGGTGCCTGGAATCAAATTCTGAGGGCACCGATGAACTTGCAGCGCCGATATTCACTTAAAGAGACCTTTTTCGAGGTTGCGTTTATTGCGTGTTGAGAGTTACATTTTGGGAATTTAGAATAAGTTAAATAAAATTGTGGAATAAAAATTTTATTCTAACATGTTGTTTTTTTCTCCCAAAGGGAGTTAGGGGTGGGACCCACATCCACTTAACCTCCCTTGGGAGGATTATGTGTGGTGGGGCCCACACGAAGCATAACTCTTCACCTTATTTTTTTTAAACTCCCTTAAAACTCCACTTTTAATGAACTTGACAACTTGGGTTATTAAATGGGTTGAGTTGTTTAATTTCAAACCTTTGAATTTCAAAATGGTTTGGTTGGGTAAATAAAATAAGACTTTAGCTTATTTTATTTTGGTAAGAATTCTCTAGCCACCTTGAGAGAGTTTGGATCTTTCTTCTTCTTTTTCAAACTTTGACGAAGAACACGAAGAACCTTCGGACATCGACGAAGAACACCACGTTCTTGGGAACCGACTTCCGCGACACCATACTCGCGACACCGACAACGTCTCCTTCCGCGTCATATCTTCCGCGACGGTTTCCCGCGACAAAATCTCCGTCAAAGAACATTGAATCCTCGCTTCACGACGTCGACGTCCTTTTCCGTGACGCCGACCACCGCGACGCTCTTCTTCTGCGGGTCGTTGACGATCATCGTTCTTGAAACCGAGGTAGGGGTTTTGTTGTCGATTATTTATTTATTCTCGTTCTTGGTTCTAGCATGACAAACTTGAGGACAAATGTTTAAGTGTAATCATCTAACGAGAGGGGGGCCGGACCGCAGAAACACGGCCGAACACCCTCCTTTGTTCTTGAATATTATTTTTTTTGTGGATGAAACGAGATGGCATGGTTCCATCGCACCACATGGGAATCACACGACAAATATTGCGCGGCGCCGTCGCGCCGCGCCATGGAACGATTATCATGAACGTGACGCAGTCGCGCCACGTCGAAGGAAACCGAAGGCGCCGCGGCCGGAGCGGGGCCGCGGCGGAGGGGCGCGGTGCCATCGTACCACGCCGGACGGCGAAGGCCGCGGCCGGTTTCGGGCTGCGGCGGAACGAAAAGACCAGCGGCCAGCCGGGCCACCGGTGTCGGTAGCCGGAAGGGGACCGGTTTCACAAAGGGGGGGGCAGGCGCCCCCCCCCCCCGTTTTTCTCAAAGGCAGGCCCCCACGTGAGGGGGGCTGTTTTCTCCAAGGCGCGGCATCCAGCCACGCCGCCAGCTGAGGAAGGGCGGGGGCCTTGCCCCCGCGCGTGGCACCCAAGCAGCGCCCCGGCAGCACCGCCGCACCGGGCCGCGCCACTGCGCCGGACCGCGCCGCCGGCCGGGCCGGGTCGGACTTGGGTCGGGTCGGCCTGGACCCGGACCCCCCGTTTTTGAATCGACTTCGGTCTTTTGCCCATAACCTGAGCTACGGACCTCCGATTGACGAACTGTCAGTGGCGATGCAATACATGGATTGAGACGGTTGATTCGGTATATCGCACTCAATGTTTTGGAATACTTTGTGTTTGGCCGGGTTGGTTCGTACGCGAAACCAACCGGGCCCTCGGAGTGGAAACACTCATATCTTGAGCTACGGACGTACGATTGACATGCCGTCAGCTTTGTTGAGTTTCTCTTAGTGAGAAGGATCTTTTGGCATACTCCGCCCGACGTTTGGATGCAAGTGGAGTACAATCGCGCTTGTTTTTCCTTAAAAACCAACCGGGCCCCTGGGACGATAAATCCAATAACTCTCAGACCGGGCATCCGATTGACGCGCCATCTGTTGCGTTGAGTTCCTGTTGACGATACGGAACTTTTGGATACATCAACTCTAGACTTAGTGACCTTTGTTGTATCAGCCTCTCGGCTCGTGGAGCGGAACCTCCTGAACGAGCTTGCTGTGTGCGGGAACCCTAGAGCTGGCTGCGACTGTGACTGCTACTGCTACTGTTACTGCTACTGTGACCACGGCGACGACAGTACAAAGATCCTTGGAGGATTCGACAACGACGACTACAGAACTTAGCGATCCTACGTGGATCAGTGCTACAGGTCCTATGTGGGCCCGATCCTGTGTGGGTCCGATCCTGTGTGGGTCTGCGCTCAGCGGTCCTGTGTGAACTAGCACCTACAGGTCCTGTGTGGGCCCGATCCGGTGTGGGTCATTGCGGGGGTTAGTTACCTAATGAACCTTTGTTGGTCCGACGACTTAGATGGATCAGATATCATCTTTATCATCTTTCGAAGAAGTATACCTGTGTGAGCTGAATCCTGTTGCTTTCCTGTGTGGATTGTGTTGTGCTATCCTGTGTGGATTTCGTTTTGCTTTCCTGTGTGGAATACGTATACTTTCCTGTGTGGACTGAGTTGTACTTGGACTCGGCGGTTGGAGCGTATTGGAATTGATGACTTAGGTATATGTATGGGAATATACCTAAGCAGTGTCAGATGTTACTTTGTGATTGTATCTTCCTTTGTGG
The DNA here is from genome assembly GCA_963277665.1 of Viscum album. Taxonomy (NCBI): domain Eukaryota; kingdom Viridiplantae; phylum Streptophyta; class Magnoliopsida; order Santalales; family Viscaceae; genus Viscum; species Viscum album. The sequence goes on from OY728153.1 coordinate 824,045,510, forward strand.
TTTATCATTTTTGGATTTTGGGAGACCTTCAGGGGTATCGGGGTCCCTACTGAGTAGCTTATACTCACCCCTGTACGGGCTATGCCCGCACTACGTTGTGTTGGTTGCAGATGACGGACAACGTTGATCTTGGCTGAGGCTTGCAGAGCAGGATGGTACCTGGAGGTGGACCACTGGGCGGGACGTGATCAAAGCGGACGGCGGGACCCGAGGAGCAGTGGAGCTATCTATACCCACCCTTTAGGTGGGATTTCCAGTGGACAGCTCGGCGTAGCATCTTTTACTTTTCAGTTGTTGTTTTCCTTTTCGAGTTGTACTTTACTTTTAGTTTGGGTTTGTATACTGGCCCATTTACTTTTCCGCAAATTTAGTTGTACTCTGTTCTAACTTAGTGTTTACTTTTCCGCTTGCTTATTCTGGGGTGTTTGTTTACTTTATAAAGGCAATGCCTTCCCTTTTTACCGGGATTTACACCTTGGTGCTAGTCGCCAGCCCCTGGACTATGGAAGGCGGGCGTGGGGTAGTCACGGCACGGACCCCGAGGGTGGGTCGTGACATCTTTAATAAAATATTATAACAATTATGGATATTTATACACATTTTACACGAACATCCATTCATGTATACAAGTTAACTGATCATGAAAACCGTGGAAACGAATGATTCTGAATAATGTAATTAATCTATATAACTCATATAAAAGGATATAAATGAACTTACTAAAACCATAATGAATCAAATTATTGTATAAAAGTTAATTTTTTTGTTAATCAATTAATATAATGTGATTATACTTTATATTAATGTGAAGAAATCATTCAGACATATGGTAAGGGGAATTCTCGAACCCAACTCTCTTTATTTGGGTTTCCCATCTTCCCCCCATTTTCAGTATGGATATTACTTAAATAAAATGTATCCATAATTATATCACCTTTTATGGGATTCAAATTCTTTTTAGTAGAGTATATGACAAATATAATGTTTTCCAAAAGAAATATTCTTTGAGAAAACACACCTTTTACTTCTCAAGATTTTTTCTTCTTCACTCAAGGTTGATGATTCTTATATCATGTATGATATTGCTTATTTTATTTGGGAACCCAAATATTATGAATTTATTATTTATTAAATGAAAAACATTACTTTAATTAGGATATTTTACGTCCAATATTGATATATGTTCTTTGTGGCATGAATGATAATGTAACTGTTATGATGTGATGGGTGTGCCTAAAATTATATTGCGTAATGTAAATGTTATGATGTGATAGGTACACCTAGAATTGTATAGTGCTCTAATGAATTCAGTAAGCTGATTTATCTCATGAGAAAAGTGAAATACGCTTGAAAATTATATTATCTATGTTCACAACTATGTGTGTTAGTCGGCCACTAGGCATGTTTTTACATTTTTATGCATCGCCACATTACATGCCTTTATCTAATTCTTCCTCTCATGATTATGATGATAATTTTATAATTATGATCACCTCATGTAATATGGTTTCCTGTTCTTATATATCATATTACTAGGATTTTATCTCACCACTTTTTTATGTATATCTTTAGTTGATTAATTGTACCAAATAGAACATGAGGGATAATAAGAAGCTAGATAAGAAGAAAGTAAATAAATAATTGTGTTTTATTTATTAAATGTTATGTATGGTCCTAGTTTTACCAAGACAATACACCTTTTTTATCTTTTTAATGTAATAATTTTATGTTATTTATTATTAAAGTGATACAATAGTAATAAATTGGGGTCTCTATAGTTGGTATCAGAGCATATATTAGTTAATTTTGAATTTAGGATTAGAGAACCTTAGTGAAAACCCTTAGTTTGATACAATGTATAAGTAATCACCCAAGATGATTTGTTTTAGATAATGATAAATGTAGGGATACCACAATATATTCCTTTGGACTAAAATGATTAAAGTAATAAATTATTTATTCATAACATCATGACTTATGTTTTCTTCTATCCTTTTTCTTTTTAAAAAATAGTGGGAACTAGGAGAAACCAAACTAACAACCCGTGCGAGGAACAATGCAGTGATTTCCAGAACAACATCCCAAATGCTTTAATAGGTGAAGTTAAAAATTTCAAGGTGATGATTACCAGTATATCTCATGTTATTAACAATAACCAGAATATTGTGGAACATATTCCTACAACTAGGAGGGAGAAACAAGTTATTGAGTGTTTTATGCAGTAACAACCACCAACGTGTAGTGGATATTATGATCCACTAGTCAAATAAAAGTGGGTCAACTCAATAGAGAGGATATTTTCTGTGCTTCAATGTTCTGAGATGGAGAAGGAGAATCTGGCCATTTATCATCTAGATGGATGGGATGATCAATAGTGGTTTTGATTAAGAACACCAAGTATGATGAAATTAAAAATATGGAGTAAGAATAATTTAATATAATGTTTCTTAACATGTATTTCCTTTGTACTCTTCATAAAAATATGGATTTGTAATTCAAAGAGATGATGAAAATGTAAGGGAACCTGTCATGGCCTATAAAGAAAATTTCACAAGTCTTATAATGTATGCTTCAGGTTTTTTTATCAATAATGATAGAAAAATTGATAGCTTATTTAGTGGTTTAAAACCTACCCTTAAACAAAATCTTGAAATTAGAGATTTGAGAGTTATAAATAACTTGTTTGATCTAATATAATAGTGGAGTAGGAGTTTAGAGAATGGTCCCATGGCTACGCTGATAAGAAATGAAAGATGGAGCTTCAAGCTGGGGGATCTAATGAGAAATATGGAAAGAAAACTCAACCACCCACATGTAAAAAATGTGAGAAGAATCATCATGGAAACATAATAAAATGGACGGGTAAATGCATCAAGTGTAGAAGATAAGGCCAAAAATCTCATGAATGTCAAAAATACATGAGGAGGAAGGATAATGTGGTGGAGGAAAGGAGATCACCAACCATTGTCCAATGCAACAACTATAGGGAGAAAGGCCAATATGAAAGCCAGTTCACTAAACCTTGAGTCTTAAAGGGTAATCAGAGTTATCATCCACCAAATTAAAATGATCATGAGAAGTAATATTACATCCCTACTATTAAAGTGTAGTATGAGAATGATGTTGTACATGGTACACTTCATATTCACTCAAGAATGGTAAAAGTATAATTTGATTCTAGTTCTACACATTACATTATATATTGAATGTTATAAAGAACTATTTAACCAAATACCCTAAACCTGAAGTAGATATATCTTTGAAAACACATAGTGGTGCAATCATTTCAACCGAAGTGTTGGGCTCTGGTCGCACCATAATTTACTATTCATTTCCACCCTTACACCACTATTTTAAAGTGGTTTTGTATTGAAAATTAAAATTATAATAAAAATATTAAATTCATGATTGATCAAATAATTTCATGATTTTCACAATTAAAAAAGTAAATTTCAGTTGTTTTGATTATTTCAATGAATTTGCAGATGATTCTAAGAGCCCATGATGATGTAGAATGAAGATGGGTGAAACTTCATGGAAGCCCATGAACACGTGTCCACTGTTTTGTGTGTTATGGGAACTACGTGCATCAAAATGGGAATAAATTTTTTGAGTAGATCCATAACTCCATGGGATACAACATTCAGTAAGTAACTCAAGCCCAATTCTTTCATTAAGAGGATAAATGAACTTATCTCTCCAATATATTGATTCTTCACTGAGTCAAAAGTTTGTATCTGTATTTCAGAAATATCTCTTACTATATACATATATGGCTGAAAACATTGACGTGGGGATATAAAAGGTGTATAAACATAACTTTTTTGTTTTTTACAAAGTGATTTAAGACTTTATTGGTTCCCAAAACCCTGGAAAATTGAATTCTAGAAATCATATTTCCCAAAAACACCACCTACTTTGCCTATAAATTGGCACATTGGGAACCCCATTTAGAAGTTCAAACAGGAGGCAATTTGCTTCCATTATGGAGTCCAAAATGATTCATTTCGTCATACATTGAAATTATGGAGGCTATGGGAAGTTCTAATTCAACATCTATGGTTTCTTTCCTTCTCATGCGGTTCTAAACTCCTTGTGGTCGCCTGAGGAGGTACGTGATGTAATCTCGAGCTTCTTATTTGCATTATTTTGAATGATATTTTTAATTCAAGGTTGTATATTTTTTATTAAACCTATATTATAATTTAATTTAGTTATATACTGTTAATTCATACTCATACTCAAGTTGTCATTTTTAGGGGTACCCTTTCATGTGATGTTTCACACAACATGAATCCATTTTTCTTCCCCCATTTCAATTGTGGTGTTTCTGTGGTTCATATTGGTCAATTGAAATTTCCTAAAAACATTAATGGAAATGTTATTTTATGTCACGGTAAAATAAATAATTCACATACAAAAATTTACAACACATGTAGTTCTTCTTTTGTTTCCATTGTGATTTTTGGTTATGAAGTCGAACACAAGTCACTCGATCATTAGTGGTACCTGGAGAATCATATTGTGTTTTAGACTAAACCCTAGGAGTTATCCTTGTATAAAATCAAAAAAAATGGTTCCAGTTATTTTAAACAGGCATTATAAGATGAACAACCTATCTCTTGAAGCAATGAAGGATGAGCATCTAGAAGTTTCCCCATGTTTATCGCGTTTAATTAATTCTGTTAATTTCCACTTTGTTTTTATCACTTTACTCTTTATTTTCACATATTAAATCATCAAATCCTAGGTTTTCCAAAATCACATTCCACTTATCATTCATAATCACAACCTTCTTGTTGAATTAATGAAGTAATTCTTTGTCGAAAGATGACCTAGGGTTCCTACTATACTGTATAAATTCAAATAAAACTAAACATATAATTTGATGTGCTCAATAGCACGAAAAAATTTTGTCTCCATTTACCGGGATCCAAGATCATTTTTTCTTTTATTAATTTTTTAATTTATTTTACTTATTAATTATTACTCCATTAAATATATACCATCCCTTTTGGTTATTTTTTTTCTGTTTGTTTGTGGTTTTTTCTTTCCCACTCTATCTCTATCTTCTTCTACTTCTATATCTAGGTATCTAATTATATAGTATAAAATTATCTTTTCTTATATATATATTAATTATTCTTATGTGTTTTCCATTTATTTATATTCCATCAATAAATTAAAAAAAAGGACAATCAGTCAAACAAACACTTATATTGGACATCAATTTTTAATGATAAGTTCTGGAAAATAAACTCTAGTTAAATCTGACCCTGAAATTGAAAATTCACATAACTAAAAAAATTAGATCATATTGAGTAGTAAATGAAAGTACCATTCAGTAACCCCTTTTGGAACCTAAACTGTTCCAAAAACTTTCAAAAATTAAACCAAATCAAACCGAAGAAAATGTGGCTATAAATAACTGATCATTAAAATAACTAAAATCCCAGGATATGGAGTACCAACTAGAATATATAAAATATCCTGAGGAATCGTCCAAATTTAAGCTGAGATCAGGACTCATCCTCCTATTTTTTAAATTTAATGGCCTTACTAGTAAGGACCCTACCAAACATCTTATAGAGTTTCACATAGTCTGCTCCACCATGAAACCTCAAAATGTGTCTAAGGACCTTATAATGTTTATGCCCTTCCATTTCTCTCTTGATGGTGTCTCCAAAAATTGGCTGTATTATCTACCTTCCACAAATGCGGAATAGTGTTAACTTCAAAGACTCTTTCCTGAGATGTTCTTCCCTACACCCCCCGAACATTGTCAATTATAAATGAAATATATGTAATAAGAAAATCATAAGGAAAGACCCTTAAGGAATATTGTGAGAGAATCAAAATACTTCGTTCAAGTTTCCCTTACAACCAAATTTGGGAACAATTTCTAATTCAATAATTATATGAGATACATGTCCCCACAGATCATGGAATGATAGATGTTTTAGCTAGTAGTGCCCTAGTTGATAAAACTCCTTCTATCGCTCGTGACGTAATATCTAATATCCCTCAAAATGCATTTCAATTTTGTGCATGATAAATTGAAGCAACCTGAGGAGTTCATGAGGTAAGTCATTCAATGCTAGAACAAAATATAGATAATAAAATTTATTAGATGAATACCCATATAAATAAAATTATCCCAAGCACAACGTAGTTCACACTCTTCTTATATTACATTACATTGTGGTATTTAATCTAATAACACTCATTTTCCTGACCTGTGCCTGCAACATAAAGATTCATTTGAGTCTGGTGCAATAGTATTCCTATGGCACCCTTTTATGAAAGCACCACCCTTCATGCAAGAACTATTTAGGCCAAATCCAAACCCTTGGTGGAGAGCACAACCATAGTACCAACAAGGAGGAAACCTGAGATACCCCAAGAAAAATTATTATCAACAAGGCCAAGGTATGTAAGCTTCTAATCTCTCAAATTTTCAAAACAATCCTCTTCCTTCTCCCGAATCAGTACCAAGCCTTGAAAACATAGTGAAGAAAATGGAAACCCAGAACCATCAGTTCCAACAAGCCACACAATCAACTATTCAAGACCTAAAAACTCATGTGTGAAAATTGGAAAACACTATTAATGAGATAAATATAAAAGGATCTAGAAAACTAAAATCCCAAACTATTTCTAATCCAAAAGAAAAAGGTAATGTTTGTGCAATATCACTTCATAGTGGTAAATAAGTTTCTTCATCTAATGATTCTACCCAAAATGTAGGACCCATATTGATAACCTTATTTCCCTACCCCCAGATGATTATAATGTTGAAAAAAACAAAAATGCTAAAAAAATTGTCATTGAGGATTCAACTGAATAAACCAATCCTCTTCCTTTCCCCCAAATACAAAATCTATGAAATTTTTTGATTATGAGATTGATAAAGAGGAAATGAATACATTTAAAATTGTATAAGTTAACATTCCTTTACAAGATTAAGTTAAATAAATCTCAGCATATGAACATTTTCATAAAGAACATTTCACCCGTAGATGAAGGCTAATACTGAATGATAGAGTCAACATCAGAAGTAATGTATCAACCTTGATTCAAATAGAAATTCCATCCAGATTCATGGATCACGAAACATTTAAGATACCTTACACCATAGAAGAAACATTCATTTCATATGATATGTTATGTTTAGGTTCATCAATTATTGTAATGCCTTACTCAGTTAACAATCCTCCATAGATTTGAGAGCTTCAACTGAAAGACATCATAGTGAAACTTTCTAACTGGAGCACAACGCACCCATCAGGGGTGGTCAATGATGTCCACGTAAAAGTGATTAATCTTATCTTCCCAAATGAATTATACAGTTTTATGATAGAGGATAGTTGTACCCATGGATATCCCCCTCTCATACTTGAATTTATATTCTTGATAACACCATAGACGATCAATAATTTCCACAATGGTGCATTTTTCATGGAGTTCGATGGAGAAAAGGTATGTTTTATCATTATTGATGCCACGAAACACCCTGTTGAAGAGTACTCCACTATTCATATCTATTTAAGGAAAGTTCTTTGTAATGAAAGACACAAAAAAATCTATCCTTGACACGTACTCTGAATCATTTTCCTTTTCTTTACCCTTTGATGATTTGAGTTTTGATTCTTATTTTGAGTGTTGTGTGGGTTTAGAAAAGTGTAACTTGTGTGCATTAATTGATGAGCGTATTCAATATAAGGTATACATGACCTTCAATGATTCATAAAATATCATTTCCATGGATTATATTTCCATAAACAATAAATATGAGCATATAGACAGTTTCATGGACCTCACTCCACAAAAATATCCTCCTATAATCCAAAAACCATTTGTTTTGGAATTAAAAAAACATCATTATATTTTAAAATTAACCTATAGTGAGGGTATTGACCTATTTCCTATTGCCAATAACCTCTCTCCATAGTATGAATCAAAATTTCACGACCTTTTGATAGTGTAAAAAATGAAATTGGATGTACTTTTCCTAATATTCCCTAGATTATCCCATATATTTTTATATTCTATATACTTTTAGATGATGAGGCTAATCCCATAAGGATATCTCAATACATGGTGAATCCCAATCTCCTTGAAGTTGTAAAATTGGAAGTTTGTAAATTTAATTTTGTTTGGATAATTTATCCTATATCTGATAGTAAATGGGCAATCCCATGGAAAATTATGCCACAAAACTGAAATAATCATTGTGTCAAATGAAAGGAATGAATTTGTTACAACACAAGTGAAAAATAGTTGGCAAGTCTGTATTGACTACCTTCGAATGAATCAAGCCATGCAAATTGACCACTTTCCTCAACGATTCATTGAACAAATTTTGGAAATATTGGATTTTAATTTTCATTATTATTTCCTTCATGTTCATTAGGGATATTTTTAAATCCATAAATGCCTTAAAGATCAAGAAAAATGCATCATTTACCTATCCATTTGACACATTTGAATACATAAGGATACTTTTGTTCTATGGAATGCTAATTATATTTTTCAGTGATGTATGTTGAGTATTTTTTTTGAAGAACTTGATAATTTTATGGAAGTATTTATGTATGATTTCACAGTTTATGGAACTTATTTTGATGACTATTTGGGACAGCTAGGTTATTTCCTCAACTACTGCAATGAAAAAGATCTCGTGTTAAATTATGAGAAATTCGATTTCATGGTTTAGTATGGAATAATTCTTAGGAATTTTATTTCAATTGATGGATTCAATTGAATAAATAAAAAATTGAATTAATTTCATCACATAAATATCCAAAAAATTTCATTTATGTGTGATATTTCTTTGGTCATGCATGGTTTTACCGTCGATTCATTAAAGACTTCAGTAATATCACAATTCCCCTGTCTCAATTACTTCAAAAGGATTTTGAATTTGTATTTGATAAAAATTATGAGGATGTACTCAATTAACTAAAATGGATTCTTACATCACCTCCCATAATCCAACCACTATGGTGGGATATTCAAATTGAACTTATGTGTGATACCTCTAACTTTGTAGTGGGAGAAGTTTTATCACAATGGGTTTAAAAGTCTCCTCATGTCATTGCATATGCCTCGTGTACCCTTGAAACTGCACAATAAAACTACACCACCACTAAAAATGAAATCCTTTATATTGTGTTTTTATTGGAAAAATTTGGTTCATATCTTATTGGGTAAATAATCATTGTATTTTCTGATCATGATGCTTTTTGTTTTATCCTAAAGAAACCTGAATCAAATCCTTAACACATTCAGTGGATGCTCCTCATCTAAGATTTTGTCCTTGATATTAGATATAAGAGTGGATTAGGAGATGTTGTAGCATGACACATTAATAGGATTTCCCCACCATTGGACCACCATGATGACTCATCCCTCCCCATTGTAGAATTATTCCCTCATGAGACACTTTGTGATGTTGTTGACCTTACCCCATGGTATAGGGACATTATGAATTTTCTAGAAAAATCATGGGTCCCTATATATTTGAACACTTCATTTTCCGAGAGATTTAAGCATGATTCCCGAGGATACATTTGGGATGACCCATATTTGTGGAGAAATTTTAGTGGCCAATTACTTCATTGGTGTATCCATGACAATGAGTTCACCTATGTTTTAACCTTCTACCACACCTTGGCTTGTGGGGGCCACTTTGGCTCTCAACTTACAGCTCATGACTTTAATAGCCAAAATAGTATAGAGAATATTATCAGTTTTATATGTAATGTTCTCAATGTCAATTCACAGGGAATATATCCTAGAGGAATGAAATTTTCCAACAACTAATATTGTTTTGTGAGATTTTTTATGAATGGGGCACTGAAATCATGGGGCCATTTCCTAATTAATTTGTCTATAAGAATATCTTATTTCATATTTACTATTTTTCTAAATGGGTGGATTAAAAGGAAACTAAGACCGATGAAAATCTAGTTGTTGTAGATTTTAAAAGGTCCCAGATTATTAGGAGGTTTTGTTTGTGAAGATTCATCATTAGTGATCAGGGTTCTTGTTTTTACAATCACAAGAGGAAAAACATGCATCATAAGAATGGGGTTGTTCATAAAGTCTCCACTTCATATCACTCACAAAATAATGGACAATCAGAAGTCTCAAATCATGCAGTTAAGAAAATATTGGAAAAAATGGTAAACCCCAATAGTAAATTATGGGGTTTTTACATGGATGATTCAATTTATGTGTACTATATAGATTTTAAAACCTCGATCAGAATTTAAGTATACAAGATTGTGTTTGGAAATAATTTTCACTTCCTGATGCAGGTATAGCCCCATGTATATTGTGATGTTAATCAATGTAATATGAATATATCAGTTTCATGTGAGCATAGAATGTTGTAGATTCCAGAGTTGGATGAAATTCAGGGTCATGCATATGAGAACTCCCAAATCTATAATGTGATGATAAAGGTTATCCATGATGGGTGGATTCGTCAACATAAGTTTTATATGATTTAGAAGGTTCTTATGTACAGTTATAGGATAAATCTCTTCCCAGGAAATCTTCATTCCTAATGTCTCAGTCCTTATACTATTACTAATCATTACCCTTTTGGTGAAATACATTTTTTCATGAGTACAGTGGTCAATGTTTTACTATTAATGTGAATAGAATTAAACACTTTTATTAGGATTTTCTAAAGCACCCAGTGTAGAAAATCCACCTTCAAGAAGAAAAATACCATACAATCCCACCAAGGGTTATCCTTCATTCCCACATTCTCTTTTATTATAGTATGGAAACTACATTATATATATGGGGGATGGGTATTTTCCTATGTTAGTTAAATATTTTTATCATATTTTTTATTTTTATATTTTTTAATTTCTAAAATGTATTGTCACTTTCCCCACATTTCCCCCCTCAATTTTGTGAATTTTTTTTAAAATTTTGTGCCCACTTTATCGTAGAAAACGATTCCCTCTTAATCATAGATGTTATTGAAAAATCATGAGAAATTTCTCCATTTCATGTTTTTTAAAATTTAATTTTTTTATTGATTAAATGTGTTTTTAGCATGAATTTTACAATGGGGTTTAATTTATAGTAAATTGGTTGTTTTTCAATGATATAAATGGTTGTATCTCTTTAAAACCTTTGAGAATAGTGGTACCCTTTATGTGAGTAGTTTATGGGAAATTGTGTCACTTAATATCTACACACACTTTTTTAACTCGGCCATTAAGTGTGAATATTTCTTACTAAATAGAAGGTAAATATATGTTTGGGTAAAATTTATTAACTTTCTAAAATGATTTTTCTATACATTGTTTCGTTATCCGATCTGTTTTATTGCAATACGAGATTGACCTATGTGTGTGTACATGTTATCCAACTATTGTACACCTAAAAAATCTATAACTAAAGGAAAAAAATTGATGAATAAAATAACAACAAAAAATATGGGTTGTGCCATGGGCAGGTCAAAAACCACTCTTCCTAAACATTTGATCTTGTTATAACTAGTTAATTATATTCATGAGGAGACCAATCAAGGATTGAGTGATGAATGTCAGATTTGTTCCAAGTTAAAATTTTGAAAAAATATATATTTATAAATGATGGGAGTGATGAAATGTACAAAATATGAGGATATCTTGGTCGGGATATTAAGGTTTGACTTTTGGTGATTCTTATGTGAGTGGGTTTTGAAATTTTATTTGAAAGGATATAGGGAATTTTTTGTGGACAAAATCATTTTATCAGAAGAATGTTAAAATAAGCTAAATTGACTAGATAGAAAGTGGAAATAATAGCATGGAATGGTTTTCACACACAAATGTGAAGATTTAGTGGTATGATTATCTTTTTAATTCTTTTATCATATTGGTATATTGAATCTCTTTTAATTTCATTCTAATGAAATTTATGAGACACTTTTTCCCATGATCATATAGAATAATTCCTTGTTGTGATTTTTTATTTGATAATATTTCTTTCATGAATAAAATTTTATTTAATGTTAAATACTCCAGAATTTGGGAATATATACATGCATAATTTTGTAAATATTAATTTTCCAAGGAGTGAGAATGTTTAGGTGTGGGGGTGTGATCGAACCACAATTCACTATTCATGTCTACCCTTATAAAACTATTTTAAACTGGTTGTGTATTGATAATTAATATTATAATAACAAATTACACTTCCTAATTGATTAAATAATTTTTTTTCAAAATTAAAAAGGGAATTTTCTCCTTTTTTAGGTTTTCATTGAAGGTGGAGGTGATTCAATGATCGTAAGATGATACAAAAGGAAAATGGGTCAAACTGCATGGAAGCCCATGAACACATGTTCGCTATTTTTCATGATACAAGAACTCTACGAATACAAATGGAATTAAATTTTAGTATCATATCCATAACACCATGTGATAAAATATTTATAAAGATCATAATCCCTATTCATCCATTAATAGGCCCAAACAAATTGATCTTCCCCACAAAATGAATCTACTCGAAGTCAAAAAATTTCCTCTGTATTTTCAAAATATCTCGTCTTATATACGTTATATGGCTGAAACGTTTTCCATGGAGATAGAAAATGAGTCTTCCAACAACTTTTTGTTTTGTATAAAGTGATATAAGACTATTTGGATTCCCAAAACCGTGGAACAAGTGGATTCTCAAAATTAGGGTTCCCAAAACCACCTCTCAATTTGACTATAAATTGGTACATTGGGTTCCCCATTTGAAAGTTTGACCAAGAGGAAATGTGCTACCATTTTGGAGTCTTCAATGAGTCACATAATCATCCCTAGAGGATCAAGATTCTATTTTTAGTTCTACTTCAATATCTATGGGTTCCTCCATTTTTATTGGGTTCTAAACTCTTTATGATCACTCGAGGGGTACATGATGTAATCCCAAGATTCATGTTAGTATTATTTGGAATTATATTATAAATTCCAGGTTTTATGGTGTTTTCCATCATCCTGTGTTATTAATTCATTAATTTATATACTGGTATGCCATAATCAAACTAAAATGATCATGTTTGGGGGTACCCTTTCTTGTGATGTTTCACACACCATTCATCCTTTTTTTTCTTCCTTTCAATTGTAGTGTTTTTGTGGTTCATATTGGTCAATTAAATTATCATACACAGATTCATTTCCATGTAATTATATTTAATGGTATAAAAAATAAATAAAATAAAAACATGTAATGCACATCCAGTTCTTCATGTTCTTCCTTTGTGAGTTTCGGTTGTGAACTTGAGCAGAAGTTACCCAATCATCGGTGGTAACCAGTGAAGAATTTTGTGTTTTTGACTAAACCCAAGAGTTGTCCTAGTATAAAATTAGTAAAAATCTGGTTCTAGGTACTAAAACTAGGGATTAAAATATCATAACCCTGTCTATTAAAGTGGTGAAGGATGAGCATCACGATATTTCCCTGGCTAGATCATGTTTAATTAATTCTGTTAATTTCAACTTTTTTATCACTTTAATCATTATTTTGGAATATTAAATCATCAAACCGCAAGCTTTCCAAAATACCATCCCCATTATATTTTTATAATCACAACCTTATTTTTTAAATAATGATCTAGGTCTCCATCAAGAGACGACATTGGGTTCATACCATACTGCAAAAATTCTAGTAAAATTAAACATCAAATTTGATGTGCAAAATAATGTGATCAGACTATTCTCCTATTAATGTATGTGGGAATTTTATTCCAAATAATCCCATGATACTTCCCTTGGTGGAATTAGACACTATACTGTGGATGTATTGTCTCACTTTATATAGATTACACATCAAATTTCAGAAAAATGAGATAATTTTCATATTGTAAACCATACCACGGTCCTATACAAATTCAAGGAAGATCATGAATCTCATTTTGAAAATATTTCAATGTTGTGGGTTTTGATTCCATATGAATAATCACATTCCACTCAAACGATTGAGTGAAATGAAAGTGTTACCCAACAAGAAATTCTCACGGTGATGCAATACAATGATGTATTTCCAGAATTTTTTTTAAGAATTCCCCTGGATTGTGAGGTATAGTTCTTAATAGAATTCATTCTTAGAGATAATCCTATCTTAAAGTTTCCCTATTGGGCAGATCCTATCTAACTAGATGATTTAAATAAAAAGCTACAAAATCATTTGGATACAAGGTTCATTTGCACTAGGAAATCACCTTGGGTTCTTTATTTCTCTTTTTCAAGAAGAAGGATAGATAAATGTAGTTGTGTATCAATTATTGGGAACTCAACAAGATAAACACAATGAAATGGTATCCTCTTCCAAAGATTATGTACTTATTGGATTATTTACAAGGAGCATAGTACTTCCCAAAGGTAGATCTCTATTCTGGAGATCAACAACTAAAAGTCAAAAATGATGATATTCAGGAGACTTCCTTTTATACATGTTATGGAACTATTAGTTTCTGGTAATTCCCTTCAGACTTACTAATTTTCTTGAAATAATCATTTATTTAATGAATTGATTATTTATACAATACCTAACCAAAATTTGGGTAGTTTTTACTCGTAATATTCTCATCCACTCAAAGTGTAACGAGAAACATGAATAACATCTAAGGATTATGTTTGTGGAATTAATGAAAGAGAATTTTTATTCCATATTCATAAAGTGTGACTTTTGGATGCCTAAATTCACATTCATTGGACGTGTGATAACAAGTGAAGGAATTAATATGGAACCTTAAAAAACAATGGCGATTGAGGAATGGACCAGACCCTCTAATGCCAAAACACTACATAGTTTTTGTTGATTATTTGGGTGCTACCAACATTTTGTAAGAAATTATCATGATTTTCAAACCCTCTATCTTTGTTGAAAAGGAAAGTGGTAAAGTATATATAGAAACAAGAATGTAAGGAAAGCATCAAGGAACTAAAATAAGGATAATCACTGTACTCATACCCACATTAATGGAAAGTGGAGAATGTTTTGTGATATCCAATGATGTTTAAAAAATGGATTGTGTTGTGTACTCATTAAAATTATAATGTGACATCTTATGCCTCATGGAAATTGATGGTCCATGAGCAGAAGTTCTCGAAGCATGATATAAAGTTTGTAACTGTGATGTTTTTCTTGAAAGTATGGTAGCACTACGTCTATTGTGAGAAGTGTGAAATATATAACAATCATAAGAGTTTAAAGTTTATATCCAAACAAAATTATCTCAACATTCATCAAATGAGATGGTTAGATCTAATAAAAGACTACAATTTCTCTATTCACTATCATTCTGGCAAGGTGAACAAGGTAGTAGATTCTCTTAGAAGAAAAGAACATGTTACTCTATCCATGTTGCAGATTTAGAGAGACCCAATCTTCTTGGACAGGAAAATGATGTATTTTGAAATAATAATAACATGAAATAAATCCTAACTTTCCCAAATTATTTCCTAACCATCTGTGTAATAAAATATTAATGAGGAAAAAAAGGATGATCCAGAGTTACAAAACAATGTGAATGCATTTTAGGAAGGGAAGATTCTAGAGTTCAACACTGATGATAATGGTGTTATTCAGTTTGGAATGAGGATATTTTTTCCTTCATCACTTGGGATAAATAAGAATCTATTAGGCAATTCCCATAGCTCAACATTCTCTATCCATCCTGGGAGTACCAAGATATATCATGATATCCGAGAACACTTCTACTAGGACAACATGAATAAGGATATTCATGAGTATATCCCAAGGTTCTTAATATATCAGGAAGTTAATTCCGATAAATAGAAGTTCAAAGGGATGATAAAACCATTTCCAATACCAATGTGGAAATTAAAATTGTCACAATAAAATATTTCATGGGTCTCTCTAAGACATTGAAAGGAAACAATGTTATATGGGTAGTGGTGGACTGAATCACCAAGACTTCCCACTTTAGCTCTATTTGGGAAGATCCACCACTTAAAAAACATGTTATGATATATTTGAAGGAATTAGTGAGACTTCATGGTGTTCTAATCTCAATTTTCTCTGATCGAGATCACAGGTTAACATGAATATTCTAGAGGAGTCTTCAATATTCATTAAGTAATGAATTAAACTTATGCATGACCTATCACCCAAAAACTGGTGGTGAATCTCAAAGGACTACTCATACTCTCATAGATATTCTCAAAACCTTATCTTTATAATTAAAATGTTGATGGGATCAACATATCCCATTGGTTAATTTATCACACAATAATAGCTTCTTCTTGAGTATTCAAACAGATTCATATGAAGCTATATATGGATAGAAATATAGAACTCTAACTTGTTGGGATGATGTTGGAGAAATAATGATACTTGGACCTGATCTTGTGCAATATATAATAGAGAAGATCAATCCATCTATCAACATATCAATGATTCTCAGAGTCGGCAAAAAAGATATGCAGACAATTGTTGAAGGGACTTGGAGTTTGATGTTGGAGATAAAGTCTTCCTTTTAATATCATAATTGAAATGAGTGTTGTGTTTTGGAAAGAAAGGGAACATAGGCCCAAGGTACATTGGCCCCATTGTGAACCATGATCAAATAGGATTCATGGACGATTAGCTTGCACTTCCACTGAATATGGATCAAGATCATGTTTAATTCCATGTATCACTTCTGAAGAAGTATATAACAGATCCCTCACATGTACTGAAATCATAGGTGGTACAACTGGAGGATGATCTCTCAAACAAGTAGAATACAATAATGATTCTAGATCAGAGAGATAAGTTTATACTCAACAATACAACCCACCTTTTCATAGAGTTGTGGATGAACCACAAGTATTTAGAAGAAACATGGGAACCAGATGAGTCAATGATGGAGAAGTACCCTCACCTATTTATGTAAAACAAAATTTCAAGGACATCATTTATAATGGGCGTAAGAATGTAATGAATCAAAATTTCATATAATTTCTACCTTCTAATATTAATTTAATATATTATAATCACATAAAATCACCTTAAAAATAAAATTAAAACTATATAAATGATGAATGACTGAAACAAAAGGTATTTCTAAAAATTGAGGAACCTATACTAATGAAATAGTAACGTCAACTTAGGAATTATAAGATGATCCAAATAAATAGTAAAACCGAAAAATAAATAGTATCCTCACCCATGAAATAATAATTAAAATTTTGGCATATTATAAATAAAATAATGGTATAATTATATCATAATCTATGTAAATAAATTTTTTAAAAATTATTTATTATGTGGTGGCATTTTTGTAAGTCATAAATATTTAATTACAATTTTATGATTAATTTAATAATTTAATGAAAAATTTATTTTTATAACATGTATCCATAAATTAATATTTTGATATATTTCAATTTGAAGATAATTTTATTATACCAAATGTAATTTTTCAAAGTGTTATAAAATCAGTTATAATTATAAAATTAGTATTTTCCAAGTAAATGATGATTTTAATTAAAAATTAAATTACTCATATTAAGAAAATTATTTTAAAAAAATGGAGTTCATTTTTTAATTTAACACATTGATAAATGGTTAGGTTAAATTTATTAATTTTTCTAAAATACATGAATTTTCAATGAAAAGTAAAATACAATAATTTACGGTTTAAATACATTATAAATTAAATAAACTATTCATTGAGTCATATCTAATGTAAGTGCCATGATAACGAATATTCTTTATTTATTTTAATATTTTAGTGATAATTCTCAAACTATTCAATGTCTTTATCCCAAATAATAGTCTAATGATTAAAATAATGGGAAAACACCCCTATCCACTATTATAAATATCACCCCTCATGCCCTCTTTTTTTCACACCTCTCAAGCCTTGATACGTTTCCAAATTCTGCCAAAACCTCTCCCCAATCCCCTATACCACGTAAAAGAGATCTGGGTCTCATAAAAAACCAAAACCTGTTCATTAATTAGGTTCTCAAGGAGGATAAATCCAAGAGGTAAAATCATCTTCCTTTTTCATTACATTTCATTTCAATTTCTTTTTTTTTCTTCTATTATCATCACCTTATCTTATCCAAAAGGCATGAAACTATATTATTTTTCATATAATGTAATATTATAATGTTAATGTAAGATCCATCATCAAACTCAATTATCTCTCTCTCTCTCTTTTATTCTAAAGATTAAATTGTCGCCCGTGATGTGTCAATTTACCAACATCATGGAGGATGCACTTTCATTTTCATTTAATGCCTCCAAAGATGTTAATAAAATAATTAAATGGTTGAAAAAAATTCTAAATATTATTTTATAACCCTTTTTATGTTCTATAATTAACTTATATATGTAATACTAAATGATAATACAAAACAAGTTATTTAGTGATCGAAAAACAGCAAAAAATTAACCTAAAACAATCATCATTTACTTTTTTCTAATTATTCATCCTCATAACATTTAAAAAATTTCATTATAAGATCATTTAAACTTTTTTAATATCATTAATAACACATAATAACAATTTTTTATATTTATCCACATTTTACATGAACTTCTATTCTTGTATACAAGTTAACCGATCATGAAAACAATGAAAATGAATGCTCTCGAATCATAAAAATAAACTCTATAAAAAAACTAAAAGACCATAAATAAAATTTATAAAACTATTATGAATCTTATTATTGTATAAAAGGTTCATTATTTTTTAATTAACCTATCAAATGTGATTATATAAGATATTAATGTGAAGAAATCATTCGGACAAAAGGTAAGGGGAATTCTTGAACCCAACTCTCTTTCTTTGGGTTTTATCCCATTCAGCCAATTTTAAGAATATATATTCCTTAAATATCATTCATTAGTCATTATATTACCTTTTCATGGATATTAATTTTTTATAACTTGGGTTTATTACAAACACAATGTTTTCCAAATTCACTCTTCTTTTAAAAAAACACACCTTTTTACTTCATTAGATTTTTTCTTCTTCACTCATGGTTGATGATTCATATATCATGTATGTTATTCCCTATATTATTTGGGAACCCAATATTTATGAGTGTATTATTTTGTAAATTAAACCAATTCCTTTCCATGAGTTATTTTATGTCCAAGATTATTATAAATATTATGTGGCATGCATGATAATTTAAACGTTATGATGTGACAGGCGCGCCCATAATTATATAGTGCAATGTAAATGTTATGATGTGATGGGTGCAACTAGAATTATATAGTTCTCTAATTCATTGGTTAATTCTTTGTATCACATGATAAAATTGAAATATGCATGATCATGATTCTATCCTTGGTCATAACTATATGTTGTAGTTGACCACTAAGACATGATGTTTCATTTTTATGTGTTGTAAAATTCCATGACTTTATCTAATGATTCCTCTCATGATTATGATTATTATTTTATGATTAATCTCACCCCATGTTATATTGATTCATTTTGTTATCTATCCCCTTGTTGGGATTTTATCTCACCCCTTTTTGATGTATATCCTTAGGTGATTACTTGTACCAAGGAGAACATGAGGTACAATAAGAAGCTATAGAAGAAAAAATTAAGTAAATGTTTATGTTTTATTTTATAAATTCTATGTATGGATCCATTTTTTCCAAGACACTAAACCTTTGGATCTTGGTCATGTAATTATTTTATGTTTTTTTCCATTAAAATGATGTAATGGTAATTTAAGAAAAAGAATGGTCACTATAACAATCCCCCATATGAGGGTTTATCTGATACTACACTGCACTAGGGGAAGTTTTTCTCTATAAAATCCTACGTCATCCTATCTGTGAATAAAATGTGATCAACTATGTTAACAATAAAAATACCTGGTGTAATGTCCTCAAAATTAATGGATAGGTCAGGTTGTCGTAGGATAGGGATGACGTGGAGAGCAGCATACTATCCCAATCCCTGGATCGGCACATGTGAAGACACCTCTTCCATGATTCTATAGAGAAATATAAGTGTCTTGAAGTATCTGTGTTGGATGGTTTAGTGATAGCCAGGAAAAACATGGTGCAAAGTCAATGGGAGTTCTGCTAACTCAACCATTCATGCTACTGATCAATGTCATCGAAGTGCTCTTAGATTCCTGGGTAAACCAACTGACAGTCACAAAGACAGTGCAACATTGTCAAAATTTTTTGGTGGAAACACATAGCCTATTCCTCATTGCTGGACTCTAGAATTTCAAAGTTGAAATTCAAATTTGGATATAATACTACTAAAAACTGATCTTCAAAAATATTATCCCAAAATATTTCTTTCTCGAAGGCAAGGCCCTGCTCTTGATCATACCAAGATCCAGTTTACGACTATAGAGAGATTGGTAATGGCACTGGTGTAGATCGATGTTGCAATAGGCTAGCTAGTGGAGGACTCACTATATCATTCAACAATTTGCTACATTATGTATCATATATTTAGGGAGGTAATGACCACATCATCACATCTTTATAGGACTAGGTGTTCACCACCACCTCTTGTCAAAGGGAGACGGTGCTCACTAGTGGATCTTCAAGTAATTCTCCATCTAAAGGAGTCAACCCAGACTAGAACATCTCTGCATGATCATGGGTATTGGTGGAGTGAGAGACAAGTGAAGATGGATATGGTTACACCGTGAGACCCTAAAACAGAGCTAAGTCATCCTCCACATGCATGTAACTATAGAAGGATCTAGGTATTCTGTGGATATCATCTTCTAGGATGAAAAAAAAAATCACATGTCAGTCTCATAATGACCATTGGTGGTGCTAGTGATTGACAGAGTCAACCCAACCTGCCTACGGCGTGGCTGAGGTCTCAATCCCAACCTAGTCTGTATGCATCCATTCTCATCTATCATAGTGATCTGGAGGGATCTGCCTACATTGGCAGGGTATGTTGGAGTTGTGGTACATGATGACCCCTGTATGAAATTATACAAGGTTGGCGCTCAACGTTGGTGTCATGTGGTCTAACCCTGGGTCGAAGAAGCATGTGTATAGTCCACCCATTCTTCATCCTGAAGGACCGGTCATTGCTGGAACTGATGATTCCTGGATGGATCCCTCCTTGATGGCTCCCAAAAAGTAGTAATACCCAATGTGGCTCAGGAATCACCCACCCCCTCAGCATAGGGGAGTGATTCATAGGTTAACTCTAGAGAGAGGTTAACAATGAGGTTAATTATTAGAATATGGAGTGGTTTCTCTCGTCGTGACCCTTGGGGGAGGCGGTGTGGGTGACACGTTGAAACCTCCATGTCTTGTATGTTTGTGTCCCTTAAAGTAATGACTTCATTATACTGATATTCATCTATGAGTGTATCCATAACCCTCCTTTTGATGATTTCTTGTGCTGATATGGGGGATGTGAGCTCAGTAGAAAAGGTCGTAACATATTTCATAACATAAGTGGTGTCATTGACGATTTCGACAATAAAATTTCTCATACACCAACATCTATTGATGTTGGGTGGTTGATTTCCTATGGAGGGGGTTCTAAAAATAGTATAATCCATCTATCATTATATTTTTAAGGAAATTTATGTCTTATTCTCTATCCACATCTAATATTATGAGTTCGGAGAGGTATTCACGCTGACAATGTCATAGATGGAGGAATGCCAAACATTTATTGCCCCAATTTCTATTGAGTTCCATACTGGGAACACCATTTACTTGGTGGGGCCCTACAATGAATATATGGATCTAACGAGATGATAATTCTCAAATTTATTAAATTCTACAAGTCCCCATGTCGAGGAGAAGAGTTTTATTTTGCGTTCCCTATTTGTATTTATAATTCTATTGTCAGGGCACCCCACCTGTGTGTTATTTTAAACTAGCATGCTTGTTTCCCGACATTACCACTTTCCAAAGGTGTGTTTCTTTCATTATATTCAATGGTTATGCCATATAATTAATCCAAATGGTATGATGGTATGTTAGTTACTCCATCTATGAAATCCTCATTGGATCATGTTTCCTAGTTCGAGTATCCCTCAACGAGTTAAGTCATGTTCGTGGAACTCATTCCCAGTGACATCTTTTTATGGACACCAATTAATTACACTAATTTTATATAGAAACTATTTTTATCTTGGAAGGGTAGAAACCTTTGGTCAATAAAGTAGTAACATTGTTCAACATAGGCTTATCTGGATGTTTGGAACATTGGTCACCTGTATTCTTCCTCTAAAGAGGGAATCCCATGGAGGAATCTATAGCAAAGAACCCAAGGCATCATGTGTTGATAATTAGGTGTCTGATTCCGTAGGAATATATCTTCCATGGATTTCATATCAGGCATCCCATGTTATTCATATGCTATATGATTCCATAGGCACATTTCTACTATGTCTTTCACCTAGAGCATCTAATTTATTTCAGGAGGTATGTATTTGGGGTCAAAAGTATGACATCATTTGGAGATAAAACAAAATTTCTAGTTGATATGGACTTATGAATGAGTTCAAACCCTTTTAAGATGGTTTTTGTTGATCAAACCATGAAGTCTGATTAAGGAGGTTAGTCTCTAGGAGGGAAGACTTCACACTATGATGTTTATCGATGAATTTATTAAAACACAATGTGGAGGTGGATCTGGGGGTGTTTCCCATAAATGGAAGGTGTTATTCCAAGATGGTTGATTGGAACCCTCCTTGGGGTGGATCAGGGTGGTACACTCTTAATAGAGAGCACCTAAAATATTTACCATTGGTTAGTATTGAACCATAGGGACATTTCCTACATACCCTATTAAGAAGATTGGTATCTAAACCAGCATAGTTCTATGTTTCATTTTAATTCACTGTGTAGGACTATTCCATACAATTTAACATCATGTGGTAAGGTTTATAACTTCATGAATGGAGTGTTGATGAGGTGTGGTGTGGGGATTATAAATTTTAGATTCCCTTCACAAGATGATTTCTCTTTGTTTGAGTTTGTGTGGGGCTTACGCATCGAGCTGCCCAGGGACCTGGAGGACATATGGTCTCCCAAGTGAGGGGCATGATCATCTAGTGATATGACTCATAGAAAATAAGGATGGATGTTGATTTTGGTTTTGGAACATAGGGAGGCTTCCTATGTAACCCATCTAGTTTGGGATTCAAAGACCATATAGTTCAGAATGGTCTGGGGCTTACACATAAGGAGGAGGCCCATAGGATCTTGTAGTTAGGGATTATATGTGGAATATACATATTTTATTGGAGTTTTGTGATTATATCTAAAAATAAGGTCAATGGTGGTTATTGATATGATTTCATGATCGCAAATAAACTCTATGACTATGTGAGTCATCCCTAGTTTTACAAATACAAGGTAAAAATAGATCATATTCTTGTGTCATGAAAGAGATTTCAAGGAGAGATGGTTTGGGGCATACATGTGGATGCTAATTAATGAGTATGAAATTCTATATATGGAGTATATCATGCTATGTGAGAGGAATTTCATTCACTTTGAGGGTAGGTGTTTTGGAGACCATCACATTCCACTCACCCACAGAGCATCATGTTCTTATTTCATAGGGTAAGGACGCCATTTAATGTCATCTATTGAGGTCATTTGGACAAGGTATTTTTATATCATTCAACCCAAACATGGGGGGACTCACTCCTCACCCCTTAGGATTACATGACAATAGATCATGCACCCTTAGTTAAGGCATGCCATTAGAAATTCTGAGATTTAATGACGATGAGGATTGGTCTGTCAAGTGCTTCAAATTTTCATTCCAATGTAGAGAATAAATAGGATTTAGAATACCTATTATGATAATTAATAGGTAAGGTAACATATTCACAATATTAATAGGTGTAATTATGTGAGGGGTACTGAAATTGTTTCATACATGTTTTGAAGGGTTAGAGTAAGTGTTTCATGTAAGAAATGTTTGTTTCATTCAAATTTTTATTGAACTTGATGATCTAACACAAGGGTAGACCATGGAGTCTCAAAGAGGTGGTGCAAAAAATATTTGGGTGGGGGGTTCGTGCTCAAGTTTAGGATTTCACAATGGGGGATCCCTTGGGAATGCCAGACTTGGGATTAAAAAAGGGTTGGAGATTTTTCCTTAAATCTGGGCCCAGAAAATTATAGACCCACAGGGAACCTATCAAAAATATTTTATACATTGATGGGTCCATGATTTTGAGATATTGCATAAGGTTGGGCTTAATCACAACAAATCAATGTTTTGTCTTCTGTAAGGGTCACCCCAATAAAATAGGGGTGAGCTTCTATTTATAGCTGAAATGTTCCTTGAAGGGTGCACAAGATTTGGGTTGTGTAAGAGAGTTTACAAACAACTTATTACTTTTTTTTGGATACCTTCCATGAAATATACTTGTTTGATGTCACCTTTAACATGCAAGGGGCTTATGCGTGGATGGTGTTTTTGCACGCAAGTTCTGCATTTCTATACGAGTGGAATTCATGTAATAAATGATAAATGTAATCATATTTTTTTCACAATGTAACACAAGAAGCATCCATGGTACACTTCTCTTTGAATAATATAGTAGTGTGTGTTGTATGCAACTTCGAGTTCTAACACACACCACAACCAATCAAACTAGCTTTTATGAATAGTAATATCCACTTTTTGAAATACTATACATTTTATATTTCAATATGGACTTTATTTCTGGATTTATAATTTCTAAAGGAGATTGGGGTCAATTTTTGGTATTTTTCTGAAAACTTTCAACTTTTGATGTATAGTGAAAATCACTAAATTTTAATTAAAATAACTTTTCTAATCCAAATAATTAATAGTGATAAACTATGAATTTGAGTGGTTATAAAGTATATTTAGAATATATTTTTACCATTTAATACAATTTTGGTCATTGGATGTAATTTCACATTTAAACCAGATATAAACATGTGTCAATCTTTTGATAGTTATTATTTCTTAAAAACATGCTTTTTTGTTTTGACGGTGGGAATTAATTTTAAATTAATTTCTTCCACTTCTATTTTTTGAATTTAGAAAAATGGATTCCATATTTAGAATCATGAGGTCCAAATTATTTAAATAGGTATCTTTTATTTTTAGACATTTTGAATAATTACTTTGGTAAATATTTTTTTTACCATGGTTAAAGGGTAAATCTGGTAAATAAAGGTAAGAAATAATATTATAATAATAATAAATTACCCTAAAACGTGTCTTAACCCTATTGGTTGATACATTTATGACAATGAGAACCTTTGGGTCGATTTTGGGACCCCGTCGATCCACATGTAAGGGATAATGAACTTTTATATTAATTGAGTTAAAATAAATACAATATTGACATAAGCATATATCTTTTCGAAAATAATTTTTTTGATATGGTAATATATTAAATATTTTCAACTATAAATATTCATTAGAAAGATAAAATTATTTCCAACATAATGGTATTTTATTTATAATTTTTAGACCTTGAATAATTGAATTTATATATGACACAATAATGATGTAGTATTTTCCTTATTAATGAACGAATCAAATAATTAGTATTATAAATGTTAAAATAAATATAATTTCAAATTTTTGATTCCATACACGAATTTTAATAGTTAAAATTACATGTTAGGAATTCTTAAATGAATTTTTTTAGAATTAATAAAGTTTTTAAGACTTTAACAAAAATCAATTATTAAATATTGTCAAAATTGACATAAATGAGTTTTGAAAACAAATATTATATTATTAATTGATATTATATTCATAAAAATATAAGGTTTGAAAAAAGGAATTAAATAATGATATGTTTATCATTAATAGACCGCTTTGGGGTCTCTATAAAGTATATTGTATGTTTATTAACCATATAATATAAAAATAATAAGTGACATGGTAAATGTAAAACTATTTAACTAAGATTTAAATATAAATGATAAGGATAATATAGTGACCTGAACCTATCTAAAATCTATTGTATCAAAGTATTTAGACCCATACCCACCTTATACTTTGAATTATATACTTTGGAGACATTATAAACTGATTATGAATTTATTATAAATTAATACATTATGTTTTTTCCAAAAGAGCCCCTCCTCCCCCTTATAAAAGGACACCACTTCTAACCAATTATTCATACCTTTAAAGTCTTTTTGTTTGGCCAAAATCTGCCCAAATACCCTCTAAACTATACTATCTTAATCTTAGAGTCCTTCCTTTAGATATAAATCCAACCTAAAGATCCCTTTTGATCAAATCAAATGGAAGAACCTGAAGAAGAGGTAATGTTTTCACCACCCTTTTTCCAGTTCCTTTCTTCATAAACTTCTTATTTCTTTGTTTTTTCCCATTCTAATATAATACCTACAATACCTCCAATATAATAAATATACTTTGATGTTATTTTAAATATGGTATAACCATATTCAGTATTCTATCCATCCTTTCAATGACATGTCACCATACATGTGTACGTACGGCCTACCGTCTCCACGTCGTGGTGTAATTGATATTCAATACATTTTTATTTGGATGGGTATAATAATGATGTGTAATTAATGTAAATAATAAATGTAACATGATAATGAATCTGTATATATGATATACCATCAATTTATATACTATTTTAATATCAAAACAATGATAATGTCCCCCATGCATACGTACAGACTACCGTCTTCACGAACACGATGAGATTCATTCCCCATCATGTCCATTCAAGTATAATTCTCATTTGATGATTGAAAATAATTTTTAAGTAATTTATATCATTCTTTATATGAATAATATACAACCTACCCATAACAAACACGACTTATGTAACAAATAATATAAAAGAAAATGAGTAAGTTAACACCCAAAATGACGATAATACTAAGATATTATTAATAGAGCAATGTTAAAAGATCATATATGATATCATATTAATGTATATGATCCATGTATACTTAAATAACAATTATTTCACCATTATATAGGAGGATAACCTACCCTCAACCAAGGAAAAAGTACAAAGTAAGCGGTTTTCTTATCTCACTTTTAATTCTGTGAGATTTCCATTATTCACCACTTACTTATTGCATGTGGTGTGTGTACTTCCCATGTTTGTATTAATTGTGTAATATAAATTAATTCATGTATATTTACATAATAATTTTATGATCCGTCTTTCATGGTTGTATGTTTCATAAGTTACCGAATCTATAAGGGAATTTGAAATTTCAATTTCCACTCATTCGGCATTAAGCATACATCATTGATTATTTTACTCCATGATTATGTGTGGGATCACTATTAATTTTCTTATGACATAATTTAAACTTCCCTTTCTGTGTATATACATTTTATACACATAATCAATCCATTGATATATTCTCAAGTCATCGGTATGAACTTGATAAAAGTAATTTTTACTCAATCTCGATTTATTGAGTTAAACATCCAATTAATTGGTGTTGTTTTTACAAGAATATGTGTGAATGTAATTTGATTGTTTTACACTAAATATCCAATAATATTGAGTGTATTTATATTTTTCACACATAATTATGTTTTTTATTTATCCTAACCTAAGGATACGGCCTTTATGAGAGATTTCATCTCAATTTACATTCCGTTGAGACTACTTTGTTGTTATACACCAAATAACTTTTATATGGTGTATATAATATACTTTTACATGGTATATCATGAATCATTTTATTCTAATGATTTTAAAATGTTTTTATTGCCTCAATTATTTTTATTCAAGTTTCTCTCTTTTGATTAGGAACTCTAACTAAAATATCATTTTAAAATGTTTTAAAGATTTATTGTTCTAAATGTTTCTCATTAATTTCCATGTTTTAAAAATGGTTTTAAGGATTTATTTATATGTACATTAATGTTTTGAAATAAAAATTCCTTTTAAAATTCTCTAATTGGTATGGGACACTTTGATTCAAAAATACATTTTAAATGTCTTCTTGAAAAATAGTGTGACTTTTAAATGTTTTCAAGAAAAAGGGGGATATTTATATCAATACTTTGATGATTATATTAATCTATGTCAATATCCTTCATTATTATCGATTGAGGTTAATCTGATATAATACAATATTCCATATTGTATCTAATGTGTTATGTTTGACTCTAGATGTGCTATTTTTATACCATTCATGGTTTGTGGTTAATGTGTTGACATTTCATATCTTAGTTTTAATACGAATGTTTATGTTAGGTTTGAAACTTTTCATATGAGGACTTCATTGGACTTATCAAGTGATGGGTGGAGCCCACTATAGCTTCTCGATTCATTAGTAGGTCTCATGAGACAAACTAGTGTCATGGCACAAATCTTTGACAAAATATGATTCGTAGTCATGGCACGAGGCATTGACTATGCGGTTATGATATTTTTGAATTATGCATTCAATCATTATGAAAGTGGTTATTGATATTGCATTTGATTACTTGACTAGTATAATATCTATGTGAATAAGTAAATGACATTATTTCGTATTATTTCTTCCATGTTATGTTGAAGTTCAAGTTTAAAATTCTTTTGTTTTATTTATATATTTCTTTAAATGTTTATTCTTATTTATGAAAGTTTCCGCTATATTGTTATCCTTACTTGACATCTGAGCTCACCCTTTTCTATGTTTTGTTTTTCCCAGGATGTGAAGAAGTATTTTATGAATGACCTAGAGGGATATGATAAGGGGATATGAGTGTGGAGAAAATATGTTTTTGTAGTTTTCACGTTATGATGTAATGTAATCTTTATGAATGTATCTTATGATTCCAAGGCTACTAAACTAATCAGTCTTTTGAGACATGATCTTTTGTGATTATTCCAATGTTATGTAATAATGCACTGACTCTGGGTAACTAAGTTTAGGGCATTAAAATTGGTATCAGAGGAAGTTTTGTACAAACCTTGGAAACTAGATTTAGATAAACTCTGATTAGAGAACACATACCTATGATGGACTTTGATGATTATTATAGAAGAAATTCCATGAAGTTTGGTATTGTATAGATTTTGTGAGTTTTCCAAGAAATACATCCTTGTATGGATACGAGGAGGTAGAGGGGGATCTGGCACAGATGTACATAGTGGTAAAACCCGAAAACACCGCTTTGAGCTAGGCTCAAATGAGAACTGGTGCACGACAACGGGCCTTGTTGCACTCTTGGTTACGACACTCCCAGGGGATATGCTTAGGATAATTCTCATTTTCTTTACAAACAATTATGAAGGAATTATGAATATATACTTACTCAAAGAAATTTTTTTATGATTATGGATTGTATCTATAAATTGTTCAATTTACGTTAGGTATTTTACAAGTTTGGAATTATGTATTTTTAATCATAAACTCATCTAATTTATGACATTGTTTAGAAATGGAACCTAGTGTAAGGAATGGAAATCGTATCAATGAACGTACTACATGTAGGGACTGCCCTACTACTCAAGAAAATTTTAGTGGATTTGGTGATACTACTGGTGTTGATCAGCTTATCACCATACAGGGACAACTCACTCAAGTTATGAATAATAACCTTACCCATATGGAGCACCCTGATTCACAATGTGAAGTATCAATGTTAGATCGCTTCATGTGGAAAAAACCACCAAAATTTGATGGGAATAAAAATCCCTTGGAAGCTGATCAATGGATAAGTTCCCTAGAGAAAATATTTCAGGATTTGGGGAGTAGTGAAAGGGAAAAAGTTTCCATGGCAGTTTATCGCATAACTGGAGATGTAGATCAATGGTGTTCAATGATTCAAAACACAAAAGAGGATTAATAAGTCTCATGTTTGTAGTTGGGGGAGTTTAATGAAATTTTCTTAGAAAAATACTTTCTTCAAGACCATCGACCAGATATGAAGAGAAAATTTATCTTTCTGACGCAAAAGGAGGATGAGAATGTTGCAAAGTATGAGGATAACATTACATGGTTATCAATGCATGATGTAGATTATATACGTATCCCAAGAAGTAAGATTAATCGTTTCTTTGATGGGTAAAATCTATTTCTCCATCGAGCTTTAATATCTCAATCCCTCTCATCATATGAATATATTGTCTCATGTGCTATCAAGACAGAAAAAGAATTCTCTAAATCTTATGACAATAATGTAAATCAAGAGAATAAGATAACGATGGAGCAAGAGATATGTAATGGGAAAAAGGGAATGTTGGATTTTCCATTATGGGATAATTGTAGGAAGAAACACCCTGGTACTTGCCGAAATGGAATGGGGTCTGTTACAAGTGTGGTGAAAAAGACCACCAAGATCATGATTGCAAGGGAAAGAAATTTTTTGTCAACATTGATTTCTATAATTGTAGAGAAATGGGGAATTATGGAAATTTATGACCTTAGAACCAAGTAAACTTACCTCAGAAAAGGCCAAGGGAGAACGGCCAAGCTTATGTTGTTAATACAGTTGAAGTTGAATAATTATTGTATTTGTGTTTTTGGTTTCAAGTACTATATTCTGGTTATAAGAACATTGTGTTTTATATAACGATTGTACTACAAGACTATTTTATTGAGGATTTGAGATTATATGGATCAATGGAAAGTGAATTAATAGTAAGCTACACTTTTTTTAAAATTCATGGTTGAAGGAAAGGTAATCATTAATATTGTCCTGATAATGAGGTAGTGATTTTGGAATAAGAGATGGTTGATTTGAATAAATTATATTGGATATTCTTGACTACCTTGAACTAATTAATGATTTCTATATTCTATCATTGTTTGAGTTTACAAATTTTTTGGTTATAAGGAGTATATCCAGTATTCTATAAGGAATAAAGGAGAATGAATGTAATCAATAAGGTTTGGTGGAAATTCAGGATGTGCAGTATTTTAAAAGAATACCTGATGAATTTGTTCACATGTTACTAAGTGGGAAAAAGGATCTTCATTGTGTTTACCTTCCTTAAACATTTTTTACTGTGAATTATTTTGGATAAACTTAGTTTGAGATTATTTATTATTGCCATAAAAAGACAACCCGGAGGTCGGGCGATAAGCTGTCATGACCGGCAAGGCCGCGAGACTTGAACCTGCAACCGAAGGGCGACAAGGGAGTATCAGCAACCACTGGACCATGTGATGTACTGGATTGAATAATGTTGTTTTAAAAAAAGGTCTGGTAGATGAATTATAAATTTATTTTTTTGAACCCCAAACAAATAGGATAAATAGAGCATTTTTTTATGTTCTGTTATCTTTTAGAGTGAAAGATGAGTTTGTGGAAAAAATTAGTTAAAGGATGGAACTCTACTTGTAAAGTATATATTTTTCTTCCTCTCATATTCTATGAATAAATTAATTCTTATACATTATTGAAGGTATCTTAAAACCAAATTTTTTTTATCCTAATACCATATATTTTGTTGAACCGATGGTATTTTAAATCATTATAGATTGATGAATTTAAGGCCCTCAATTTTACAATTGTTTTTGACTGATGAACTCAATCACTACCTATCAATATTTACGTTTTTCCTCAAAGTATATATCTCTAATTTCCACCAATGTTCTCTTAATCGAGGTCATAATTTGGTGGTTACCCTGTCCTTTCTATTTTCCTCTAATTAAGAGTAAATTTTATTAACCTAATTTCCAATGTGGGTTTTCCCAAAGGTATTTTATATTTTCAAAGTTTTATTTTCGAAATACAATTTCAAATTGCAAGTATGAAATTTATTAAAGGAGTGGAGAATGTGCCACCCCAATCTTCCAAGGTACGCTTCTCTTTGAATAATACAGTCGTGTGTGTTGTACGCAACTTCGAGTTCTAACACACACCACAACAAATCAAACTAGCCGTTATGAATATTAATACCCAATTTTTAAATTTTTTGAAATTTTATCTCTTGAAATGGATTTCATTTTTGGATTCAGAATTTCAAAATTAGATTAGGGTGAATTTTTGGTATTTTTCTGAAAACATTCAATTTTTGATTAATAGTGAAAATTACTAAATTTTAATTAAAAACAACTTTTTTAATCGAAATAATTAGTACTGATAAATTATGAATTTTAGTGGTTTTAATGTATATTTAGAATATATGTTTACCATTTAATACAATTTTTTCATTGGACGTAATTTCACATTTAAACCAACATAAACATGTGTCAATCTTTTGATAGTTATTATTTCTTAAAAACACGTTTTTTGTTTTGACAGCGGTAATTAATTTTAAATTAATTTATTCCACTTCTGTGTTTTGAATTTAAAAAAATGGATTCCATATTTATAATCAGGAGGTCTAAATTGTGTAAATAGTTATCTTTTATTTTTATACATTTTGAATAATTACTTCGGTAAATATTTTATTTACCATGGTTAAAGGGTAAATTCGGTAAATAAGGGTAAAAATTAATATTATTATAATAATAAATTACCCAAAAATGTGTCCTAACCCTATTGGTTGATACAAATCCGACAATGGGAAACTTTGAGTCAATTTTGGGACCCCATGGATCCACATGTAAGTGATAATGACACTTTATATTAATTAAGTTAAAGTAAATTCAAAAATGACATAAGCATATATCTTTTCGAAAAACAATTTTTAAATAGGGTTATATATGTTATAATTTCGACTATAAATATTTTTTAGAAAGATAAAAAGATTTACTAAATTATGGTAATTTTTTTATAATTTTTATAAATTGAATAATTAAATTTATTTATGACACAATAATGATGCAGTATTTTCCTTATTAATGAATGAATCTAAAAATTAGAATTATAAATATTAAAATAAATATAATTTGAATGATTTGATGCAATACACGAATTTTATTAGTCAATATGACATGTTATGATTTCTTAAATGATTTTTTTTAGAATTAATAATGTTTGTATGACTTTAAAAATAATCAATTATAAAATATTGTCAAAATTGACATAAATGAGTTTTAAAAAAGAATATTACATTATTAATTTATATTATATTAATAAAAACTATGATTCGGCCAAAGGACTTATATAATGATAGTTTTATCATTAATGGAATACTATGGGGTTGATCTGAAGAATATTTTATGGTTATTATCCATATAATATAAAAATACAATGTGACATGGTAAATGTTAAACTATTTAACTAAGAGTTAAATATAATGGATAAGGTTAATATAGTGACACAAAACTATCTAAAATCAATTTTATGATTGGATTAAGACCCATACCCACCTTATACATTTAATAATCCACTTTGGAGCTATTATAACACGAATAATTATTTATTATAAAATAAATACTTTACGTTTTTTCTGAAGAGCCCATCCTCCCCCTTATAAAAGGACACCACTTCTAACCAATTTTTCATACAATCAAAGACTTTTGGATCGTCCAAACTCTGACCAAATACCCTCTGAACCATACTCCATTAATCCTAGAGGCCTTCCTTTAGTCAGAAATCCAACCTAAGGATCCCTTTCGATCAAATCAAAAGGAAGAACCCGAAGAAGAGGTAATGTTTTCACCACCCTTTTTCAAGTTCATTTCCTCTTCAACTTCTTATTTCTTTTTTGTTTCTATTAGAAAATAATAACTCCAGTATCTTATATATACAGTGATATTATTATAATTATGTTACAACCATATTCAGTATTCAATCCATCCTTTGAGTGACATGTCACCATACGTGCGCATGTACGGCGTACCGTCTCCACGTCGTGGTGTAATTGTTATTCAATACATTATTATTTGGATGGGTATAAAAATGACATGTAATTAATGTAAATAATAAATATATCATGATAATGATTCTGTATATATGATATACCATCCATTAATATATTATTTTAATATCAAAATATTGATATTGTCGCTCGTGCGTACGTACGGACTACTATGTCCATGAACGCGATTAGATTCTTTACCCATCATATCCATTAAAGTCTATTTATCATTTGATGATTAAAAATTATGTTTATGGAATTGATATCATTCTGTATATGAATAATATACAACCTACCCATAAAAAACACTACTTATGTACCAAAACATATAAAAGAAGACGAGTAAGTTAACACCCGAAACGACGATAATACTAAGATATTATTAACAAAGAAATGTTAAAAGATCATATATGATATCATATTAATGTATATGATCCTTTTATAGTTAAATAACAATTATTTCACCATTATAAAGGAGGCTAACCTACCCTCAACCAAGGAAAAATTACAATGTAAGGGGTTTCTTATCTCACTTTTAATTCCCTGAGATTTCCATTATTCACGACTTATTTATTGCATGTGGTGTGTGTACTTCCCATGTTGGTATACATTTTTTAATATAAATTAATTCATGTATATTTACATCATCATTTTATGATCCTTTTTTAATGGTTTTATGTTTCTTATGTTACCAAATCGATAAGGGAATTTGAAATTTCAATTTCTACTCATTTAGCATTACGAATAACTCATTGATTATTTTACACCAATATTATTTGTGGAATCACTATTAATTTGCTTATGTCATAATTTCTACTCCTCTTTCTATGGATATACTTATGATACACATAATCACTCCATTGATAAATTCTCAGTTAATCGGTTTGAACTTAATAAGAGTAATTTTTACTCAATCCCGACTTGTTGAGTTAAACATCCAATTCATTGGTGTTATTTTTACAGGAATTTGTGTGAATGTCCTTTGATTTTTTTACAATGAATATCTAATCATATTGAGGGTAGTTATATTCGTCATACAAAATTATTCCATTGATTTATCTTGAACCTAAGAATATGGCCTTTATGAGAGATTTCATCTCAATTTACCTTCCATTGAGACTCCTTTGTTGTTATACACCAAATCACTTTTATATGGTGTATATAATGTACTTTGACTTAGTATATCCCGAATCCCTTTATTCTCATGATATTACAACGTTTTTATTACCTCAATTATATTTATTCAAGTGTCTCTCTTTTGGTTAGTAACTCTAACTAAAATATCATTTTAAAATGTTTTAATGATTTATTATTCTATATCTTTCTCATTAATGTCCATGTTTTAAAAATGGTTTTAAGGATTTATTTATATAGACATTAATGTTTTCAAATAAAAATTAATTTTAAAATTTTCAAAGTGGTGTGTGACACTTTGATTCAAAAATATATTTTAAATGTCTTCTTGAGAAATAGCATGACTTTTAAATGTTTTCAAGAAAAAGCGGGATATATCTCTCAATAGTTTGATGATTATTTTAATCTATGTAAATATCCTTAATTATTCTCGATTGAGGTTAATATGATATAATACAATCTTTCATATTATATCAAATGAGTTATGTTGGACTGTGGATGTGATATTATTATACCATTCATTGTTTGTGGTTAATGTATTGGAATTTCGTATGCTAGTTTTAATACAAATGTTTATGTTATGTTTCAAACCTTTAATATGAGGAATGAATTTGACTTAGTAAGTGGCGGGCGGAGCCCTCTATAGCTCCTCGATGCATCGGTAGGTCTCATGAGACAAACTAGTGTCTTAGCACAAGGCCTTTACAAAATATTATTTATAGTCTTGGCATGAGGCCTTGACTATGTGGTTATGATAGTCTGGAATTATGAATTCCCTCTTTATGAAAGTGGTTATTGATATTGCATTTGATTATTCTAGTAGTAGAATATCCATGGAAATAAGTAAAAGGAATTATTTCATTTTATTTATGCCATGTTATGTTGAAGTTCAAG
Organism: Viscum album; assembly: GCA_963277665.1. Lineage (NCBI taxonomy): Eukaryota > Viridiplantae > Streptophyta > Magnoliopsida > Santalales > Viscaceae > Viscum > Viscum album. The sequence goes on from OY728153.1 coordinate 824,081,221, forward strand.
TTTAAAAGTCCTTTGTTTCAGTTATACATTGCCTTAAATGTTTATGCTTATTTATGAAAGTTTTTGCTATATTGTTATCCTTACTGGGCATCTAAGTTCACCCCTTTCTATGTTTTATTTTTCCCAGGATTTGAAAAGCATTTTATGAATGACCTACAGGGATAGTATATGGGGATATGAGTGTGGAGACAATATTTTGTTGTAGATTTTAGTTTATGATGTAATGTAAACTTTATGAATGTATCTAGTGATTCCACGGCTACTATACTAATTGTTCATTCAAGACTTAATATTTTTTTATCATTCCAATGATATGTAATAATGCACTGACTCTGGGTAACTGGTGTCTGGGCATTACACACAAGGTTCTTGTGTGTGGATTCTGATGTAACACTCATGGGATGAAACTTGTGTGTGACACCATTCTTGTTCCCAGAGTAGTCTATTGAATCGGATAGTGGGTACTGTTTTCCCAAAGTTGGACTTGGGCATCTTCAGGTGGAATTTTTTCACTGAGAATATAAAATAAAATAATATATTTCTCAATTTTTCTGTACTGACCAAACAAAAAAAATACAAAATATTATTTTTATTATGTTTTAATATTTATGAAAGATATCAAACTCTATCAATAAACTATTATCTGAAAAGAGGTATTTCTGATGATAATTAAAATTTCATTTAAAATATTTATTAATCCTTTGATTATTTATATTTTTCCAATACTACCAAGAGTTCAAATAGTCCACTTATTGAAAATAGGAAATATTTTTTTAGAACTTAATTGGCGGAATACATGGCATCAAAATGTATGTTGACATCACAAATAGGTGACTTCTTAGTACTTATTTTGTTAATTTTCACATCATTTTATCTATTTTTTTCAATAAATATTCTTGTAATTTTTATCTAGTACTTAATTAGTTCATTTCAATAGATGTCATGAAGAAATGTATTTCTGTCTAATTTCTTATTATATAAACATTTTTAACTCTATTAAGACCACAAAATAATTTATGAAAAAATCCATTATAGAAAAATTATTCTGTAAAGATGTTGTAGTCATGTACTATTTGTTCATTTTATAGATATAAATTTTATTTATTTAGTTATTTGGGTTCATTAGTGTGTGTGTTTTAATTATTCAAGAAACTCCATGTGTGTGTCTTATGTTAAAATTTACATTTTAGTTTAAAAGATTCATGAAATACTCAATACTATGAAAACACCTTGAGATTATATTGATATTTTAATATAATGATTCATATGAAATTTTTGACATGTAGGAATAATGTTTACTTCAATTTGATACACAATGTGACTGGTACGACATCAAATGAGTGTTTCCAATTAAAAAATTAAATTTTATTTAAATATAAGTCTCACCCACTAACACTAATAAAAATAACAAATATTGTATTAATAGTTTAGTAAAATGATCCATGTGTCATTTTGGGTGTTTTAGAATTAATTTACATCAATCAGACACATGATTTGGATGATATGACTCAAAGAGTATGTTTTCAATTTAAAATGAAATTTTGGGTAAAAATATGTGTGACATAATCAAAACTAGTCAAACACATTCAAAATATTTTATTTGCTTGGTACAACAATGCATATGTATTTTATGATGTGTATGAATCAACCACACTTCAATCAGACACATGGTGTCCCCGGTATTACTCAAAGTATGTGCTTTTATCTAAAAATTAAATTGTAGATAAATATATGTGTGAAATATCTAAACTTGATAAAATGAATTAGAATTATTTTAAATTTAAGATAATGATCCATAAGCCAATTTTTATGTATAGGAATCAGCCTCACCAAAATATGATTCACTGTGTGATCGGTAAGACTTGAAATGTGTGATTTAATTTTAAAAATGAAATTTTACTCCAAAAAATCTTCCAGTCACTAAAAAATAAAAAATTTACTCTAATTGTTTTTAAACATTATAAAAATGATCCAGAAGTCATTTAGGTCATTTAGGAACCAACTACGCATCAATCCAACACACGGTGTTATTAGTATGA